>CM022302.1:476229870-476829870 GCA_011799875.1 Thinopyrum elongatum
CTCCAAACTTTGGTGTCATTTCATGCAGGCCACCACATAGCACATGTGCAACCAGCAGCATTCAGGTCTGCCGGAGGATCAGCCCGAAGGATGTTGTTTTTGTGAACTCAACCAAATGGCACCAAATTATTCCCCACAATGGGATCACCATGGACAGCATGCATGCCAATTCTCATCCATTTCCGACACTCGATACATTTACTAGGATTTTGCCAGCGAAAAAACCCCGAAACGCTGCCCGGACGTGACGCAATGATCGTTCGGTGTCCGAAATGGCTCAGATGTTGCATGGGGGCCTACATTGGGCATCCTCACATGGTGCCAAACTTTGGTGTCATTTCGTGCAGGCCACCACATAGCACATGTGCAACCAGCAGCATTCGGGTCTGCCGGAGGGGGAGCCCGAAGGATGTTGTTTTTGTGAACTCAACCAAATGGCACCAAATTTTTCCCCACAATGGGATCACCATGGACAGCATGCATGCCAATTCTCATCGATTTCCGACACTCGATGCCTTTACTAGGATTTTGCCGGCGAACAAACCCTGAAACGCTGCCCGGACGTGATGCAACATTCATTCGGTGTCCGGAATGGCTCAGATGTTGCATGGGGGCCTACATTGGGCATCCTCACATGGTGCCAAACTTTGGTGTCATTTCATGGAGGCCACCACATAGCACATGTGCAACCAGCAGCATTCGGGTCTGCCGGAGGGGGAGCCCGAAGGACGTTGTTTTTGTGAACTCAACCAAATGGCACCAAATTTTTTCCCAACAATGGGATCACCATGGACAGCATGCATGCCAATTCTCATCGATTTCCGACACTCGATGCATTTACTAGGATTTTGCCGGCGAAAAAACCCTGAAACGCTGCCCGGACGTGATGCAACATTCGTTCGGTGTTTGAAATGACTCAGATGTTGCATGGGGGCCTACATTGGGCATCCTCACATGGTGCCAAACTTTGGTGTCATTTCATGCAGGCCACCACATAGCACATGTGCAACCAGCAGCATTCGGCTCTGCTGGAAGGGGAGCCCGAAGGACGTTGTTTTTGTGAACTAAACCAAATGGCACCAAATTTTTCCCCACAATGGGATCACCATGGACAGCATGCATGCCAATTCTCATCGATTTCCGACACTCGATGCATTTACTAGGATTTTGCCAGCGAAAAAACCCCGAAACGCTGCCCGAACGTGACGCAATGATCGTTCGGTGTCCGAAATGGCTCAGATGTTGCATGGGGGCCTACATTGGGCATCCTCACATGGTGCCAAACTTTGGTGTCATTTCCTGCAGGCCACCACATAGCACATGTGCAACCAGCAGCATTCGGGTCTGCCGGAGGGGGAGCCCGAACGACGTTGTTTTTGTGAACTCAACCAAATGGCACCAAATTTTTCCCCACAATGGGATCACCATGGACAGCATGCATGCCAATTCTCGTCGATTTCCGACACTCGATGCATTTACTAGGATTTTGCCGGCGAAAAAACCCTGAAACGCTGCCCGGACGTGACGCAACATTCGTTCGGTGTCCGGAATGTCTCAGATGTTGCATGGGGGCCTACATTGGGCATCCTCACATGGTGCCAAACTTTGGTGTCATTTCATGGAGGCCACCACATAGCACATGTGCATCTAGCAGCATTCGGGTCTGCCGGAGGGGGAGCCCAAAAGACGTTGTTTTTGTGAACTCAACCAAATGGCACCAAATTTTTCCCCACAATGGGATCACCATGGACAGCAAGCATGCCAATTCTCATCGATTTCCGACACTTGATGCATTTACTAGGATTTTGCCGGCGAAAAAACCCTGAAACGCTGCCCGGACGTGACGCAACATTCGTTCGGTGTCCGAAATGGCTCAGATGTTGCATGGGGGCCTACATTGGGCATCCTCACATGGTGACAAACTTTGGTGTCATTTCATGCAGGCCACCACATAGCACATGTGCAACCAGCAGCATTCGGGTCTGCTGGAAGGGGAGCCCGAAGGATGTTGTTTTTGTGAACTCAACCAAATGGAACCAAATTTTTCCCCACAATGGGATCACCATGGACAGCATGCATGCCAATTCTCATCGATTTCTGACACTCGATGCATTTACTAGGATTTTGCCGGCGAAAAAACCCCGAAACGCTGCCCGAACGTGACACCACATTCATTCGGTATCCGAATTGGCTCGGATGTTGCATGGGGGCCTACATTGGGCATCCTCACATGGTGCCAAACTTTGGTGTCATTTCATGCAGGCCACCACATAGCACATGTGCAACCAGCAGCATTTGGGTCTGCCGGAGGGGGAGCCCGAAGGACGTTGTTTTTGTGAACTCAACGAAATGGCACCAAATTTTTCCCCACAATGGGATCACTGTGGACAGCATGCATGCCAATTCTCATCGATTTCCGACACTCGATGCATTTACTAGGATTTTGCTGGCGAAAAAACCCCAAAACGCTGCCCGGATGTGACGCAATTTTCGTTCGGTGTCTGGAATGGCTCAGATGTTGCATGGGGGCCTACCTTGGGCATCCTCACATGGTGCCAAACTTTGGTGTCATTTCATGCAGGCCACCACATTGCACATGTGCAACCAGCAGCATTCGGGTTCCGGAGGGGGAGCTCGAAGGACGTTGTTTTTGTGAATCAACCAAATGGCACCAAATTTTTCCCACAATGGGATCACCATGGACAGCATGCATGCCAATTCTCATCCATTTCCGACACTCGATGCATTTACTAGGATTTTGCCTGCGAAAAAATCCCGAAACGCTGCCCGGACATGACGCAACGATCTCGGTGTCCGAAATGGCTAAGATGTTGCATGGGGGCCTACATTGGGCATCCTCACTTGGTGACAACTTTGGTGTCATTTCATGCAGGCCACCACATAGCACATGTGCAACCAGCAGCATTCGGGTCTGCCGGAGGGGGAGCCCGAAGGACGTTGTTTTTGTGAACTCAACCAAATGGCACCAAATTTTTTCCCCACAATGGGATCACCATGGACAGCATGGATGCCAATTCTCACGATTTTGACTTTGAAACTCGATGCATTACTAGGATTTTGCCAGCGAAAAAAACCCCGAAACGCTGCCACGGAGTGACGCAAGTTCGTGTCGGTGTCGGAATGGCTCAGATGTTGCATGGGGGGCTACATTGATCTCACATGGTGCCAAACTTTGGGTCATTTCATGCAGGCCACCACATAGCACATGTGCAACCAGCAACTTCGGGTTGCCGGAGGGGGAGCCCGAAGGACGTTGTTTTGTGAACTCAACCAAATGGCACCAAATTTTTCCCACAATGGAGCACCATGTAACACCCTGGATTTTGCCATTTTATTTCTTCTTTGATTGGTCTGATTTGCTTTTCTGGGGGTTGTGATAGTTTTGCAACCGGAGGGATCACCTTCATTTTGTGTCGAGTGGCTTGCCAACTCAAAAACATCCCAAGACCTTGTTATGTCCATCTTGGACCAATCCCAATATTCTTTTCTTGGGAAATACTCCTTTTCTATTAAGGAATAACCCGGTTGTCCTGGGTTGTGAAGCAACCCACATTTCTATCATTCCCAAAGTGCCAAATATTTTCATAAATGTTGTGGATCAGATTTCCACAAATATGTCAAATTCTTCCTTGCATGTCCAAAAATATTTCACAAATATCCTTTCTGATTCTGCTTATCTGTCAGATTGAGAAGCAAGATCCCTTTTATTTGCTGCTTGCTCTCAAACTTTTTGTGCATCTTTCCTATCCATATCATTGCCACATGCCAAAATTCAACTTTATTTGGATATTAAATCTCCCTGGCTAATTTCCAAAGTTTCGGACAACTGGAATTTGTGAAACAAGTGCTAGCTAGGGAGTATCCAAATAATTTGAAATTTTGCAAGCATCTTCATATTCTCAAATAATGACTCTCCTCCAAATTCAGCCCTATCCACATCATCTATGTGAGCACAGGACCAAATCTTTGATTCTGCTAATATTTCAGGGTTGGAAGAACTATATTTATATGCTCCATAAATTGCTGAAAATTTACCAGAGCACCCTCCTATCAATTTTATCCATCTTCACCAAATTTTGGCTCATTAATCATTCCCAAAATTCCCCTAGAGTTTTTCTAAGATTCTGGTCACAGAGGATAGCTGTGTGAAGGAAGTACCATTTTGGGCTTGTCCAAATGGCATGAAATTTTTAGGCACTCTCATAGACCAAATCAATTCCATACCAAATTTCAGCCCAAGTTGTACTCCATGTGAGTGGAACATCAATGTTAGCTTCTGGACCAGATTGGTCAGTTGCAAAAGCAACCCCCAAATAAATCTTGGTCCATTTGTCCCAAAATTCACGGATCATAAGTCCTTCCTACTCTACACCTCCCAGACATATCAGTTTAACCTTGTCATCTATTCTGATCACAGTGGTATGGTCAAGTTTACTACAGCAAACTGCAGTGACCACTCCCATCCAGGCACGCTCTCTAGTCGATCTATCACCTCAGGTTGCAATTTAGTTTGGAGGGGGACTACACACCGGACAATATTTCGTGCACAAAGACGTGGCCTTGGCATCATATGCACGTGTGTGACCAAGCTGAGAGCAGGCCAACAGCGCGCTTCTGGCGATGTGGAAAACGCTCGGTTTCGTCGCATTCCTCCTCTCCCTCGCACAAACAATCGTGTTCAAGGGGTTTCCTCTCGTCGCCGCCTGCGCTCGGAGACTCTCTCCCCCTCCGGATTCTTCCTCTTCACGTCACGGCGATCGCCGCCGAGACCCTGTTCGCAGTGACGAACTGTCACCTCCCTTCGTTGGCTCCTTACTCCTGAGCATCGCGTCGTAGTGAATGCTCGTCAGGTCAGCAACGCTCCCGTCCAGCCAGCTCGCTGCAAGCTCAGTATGTGGCTAGATCGCCGCCGAGGCCGTGCGTCTCGGTGCTTCAGCCACCATCGCGAGCACTCCTCTCGCGGGATATATATAGCCCCTCCCCCACCTTCTTGAGCTCAACCAGCTCGCTCACCGAGTCTATCCTAGCCCGAAGCCCCAGGAGCTCCCCTCGCCGCCATGGCCGCCTCGGTCCCCGCCGGCCGCCGCCTTAAAATTGGCACGGGTGCTGTGCCTCCCCTTCCCTCTCTTCACCACCGCAACCCTCCCTGAGCCCAGGTGAACCTCCCCAGCTTTTTGTTCGTCGCGGAGCAACCGTGGCCCGCGCCCCATGTTTTGCCGCGCCCGTGTCCACGGCCACCGCGAGAAGCCGCGGCTGGGTAGCTCTCCCCAGCGACTGCCCTGCCCATCTGGGTGGACAGCGGCGTGGCCTCCCGATTCGACCGGTGGCTCCGCCCTGCCGGAGACGGCCGGAGCCGGCCGGGCCCCCTGCCGGAGTCTGCCTCTGCTCACCATGAACGCTCGTGCCGCGTGTCCCAGCCTCCTTCGTCGATCGAGGCCCGACCAGGTGGGCGAGGCACTCACTCCCGACCCTGCGGCGGCCTCCCCCTTGGCCGAGTTGTCGGGCCAGCGCCAGCGTGCGCTCGGCCTCGCCTTTGCCTCTGTCCCGTCGCGGGGGAGGAGAAGGAGCCGGGAGGGAAGAGAGGTCAGCGCGGGGCCCGCCCGTCAGCCTCAGGCGTTGACTCCGCCCCGGACCCGTCGCGTTTTAAGTGAAAGCGTAGTTCTAAGTTTAAGCTTTCGTTTCAGTGAAAGCGTAATGTACTACGGATTCGGCCGGAAATACGTTTTCACTTGTCCCGAAAGCGTAGGTTGTGGAATACGTTTTCTGTTTTTCCTCCCAGGGACTTGTTGGTGATGAAAATATTCACAGATTAGTCCCTGATCTTCTCCACCTTATAACTTTTTGCTCGAAACTCCGAATCAGGTGAATCCAACGCCCACGTCTTTGTCTCGTCAAGTCCGTCGTGTTGGTATCACTTTCACTATGTGGTCCCACTATGAAATGACCATTTTGCCCTTGTCCGTAAACAGCCTCCTCCGAGAGAGAACTGTTTCCGGCGATCGTTTCCGCGGACTCTCCGCACTCCTTCCCGGTAATTCCTTCCTCCCCAAGCAAGCCACAACTCTCATCTGCATCATCGCATTGCAATATCATAGTTTCACTATTTATTTTAACAGCAAGTATGAGTATCTACGAAATGAATTGGATTATGCAATATCGGAGTTATTTCTTGGATAGGTGACTACCGTGTTGAATACCGGATTGATAGTGACTAGTAGTTTACCCACTTGTTGATACTACGATGTTGAGATCATGTCTATGATTATTCTGGAGTTCATCTGGTAGTTCGTGGAGATGAGTAATAGCAGTGGCTTAAGTATACTGGTTATCGGAGTGTCAGCCATGACATAAATATTATTTGGGGATTAGATATTTCATGGTTGACCTTGAGTCACCTGTCCGGACTTACCCGTGCAGCCACATTTGCCGGTATGGGACGGCCTTGACTTGGTCTGATCGCGTGCTCTTTCATCGGTAACCGCCACGACAGGGAAGTTATGCGTGCGCGCTACCTGGCCCGGTAGGGGCGATCCTTGTGAAGCCCAGTGAGTTTTGTGCGGCGTCCCGTTTGGGACACGTGTAGTTGGCCACGACGGTGGCAGGTGTCACGAGGTGACAAGGGGCCACCCAGGGCAGGACTCCAGGGGAGTAGTGAATGCGGTGGTACGATGGGGAGAGTACGGTCAGGCAGGTTTGTTGGAGCAACACTGGGTCCACCGAATGGGATCACGAGGTCAGTGCTCCATAGTGTGGGTAAAGTGTGCAACCTCTGCAGAGTGTAAAATCTATTCAATAGCCGTGTCCACGGTATTGGACATCCATCCAGACCTCACTAGGTGGTCAACCATGGTAGTGCTGATAATGATGGAAGAACTCGTCTTATGATCGGGAAGTACTCGAGGATCGTGAGTATTCTGAGGGTTGTGAGACAACCCGGAAGAGAGTATGTTTCACTTGTGGTGCAGACGGACAGGTATATGATATGTTAACCATGGGAGGGCTATGAGTTGAGTGGTCGGATGACCACATACAGGTTCGGATTGGATCCTAAGATTATTGGAGTATGGATTAAATATGCTTAACCTACTGCCTTACTTCAGAAGTTATCTTGCTGGATAACCTGCTGTTAATTTGACTGCTATGATGTTGTCTTGCCTTAATGCTGATGTTTGTGTTGAGCTTGCGAGTACATCAAAGTATCACCTGGCGTGTCATGCCAGTTTGCAGGTCATGCCATGATTGTGCTTGTCGAGGATCCTGAGTTTGCGACCTAGGAGCGCGTTTAGCAGAGTCCCTGCGGAGTGGAGAGGCCATCACTGCCGTCGCTGTTCCGCTGCCGAGAGAGTAGTCCGCTGTTAGCATAGAGCTACCCCGGGCAGGCGTAGTGTCGCCGTGCCAAGGTAATACTTGTAAACCTGTCCGTAGTAATAAAGAGCTGATTTTTCTATGCCAACAGCGCGTATTCCAGAGGACTTGTCCTGCGGCTGGAATACGGGGCGTTCGGTTTACTGAGCGCGGGTGCCACACACCAGGACAGCATGCATGCCAATTCTCATCGATTTCTGACACTCGATGCATTTACTAGGATTTTGAAATAGAAAAACAGAAAGAAATATATAATTAAGAAGTGAAATAAAAGACAACTACATTCATGAATTTGAATTTTAAAACGTTAGAAGAATAAAAGACAAAACATATACTGATATAAAAAAATTTTTCAAATAGAAAACAGATGAAATATTAGAATAAGGAGTGAAATAACAGACAACATCAATCATGCAATTTGAATTTTAAAACGTAAAGAAGAAATAACAGAGAAAAATAATTTGATATACTTTTTTTGAAATAGAAAACAGAAGATATATTATAATTAAGAGGAAACATATTATCTTGCATTTTTTGAATTTTAAAACTGTCAGAATAAATGAAAGTGGAAAAAAAATGATTTGATTTTAAAATATTCAATATAAAAAGAAAAGAAATATTGATGAAAGAAGTGAATTAGAACACATTATTTTTTTCGTAGTTAGTGAATTTAAGAACTGCACAAAAATAAAATAGAATTGATTTAAAAATGTTTAATATGATAATTAAAAGAAATATTACAAACAAGAAGTGAAATAAAAGAAAATATAAAACAGAATAGAATGAAGAATTAACAGCGTATTGTTTTAGGAAGAACGTAAGAATAACAAGTGAAAAGTTCTGCACGCGGGTGAGGCTGCCTGGGACGGCCCACACCGAATTAGGCCCAAGCCAGCGGCGCGCCGGGCACATCCGAGGGGTGGTGGGAGTTAGTCCCACCTCGCCAGTGAGGGGAGCTCGCACCGGTTTATATACGGGCTGAGCTTCCCTCTCAAGTTCCTCTCTAAAGCGGGCAGCACATTGCCTAAACCCAGCCGGCCATACCCTATGGGGGCGACTAGCAGATATATTTACAATCCGGGGGCCTGCATCCTGGCCAATAAATGATTGGGTTTCTAGTCGTATGCAGGCCGTTGTATTGTGAACTATGACAGCTAGTAGGCTGGTTTTTTTTCATATTTCATTTTGCATTTGTCACATGTCAATTCTTTGTTGTTCTTCAAATCACCTCCTAAATTGTATACATGCTCACTAACATGTTACAAATTTCAACAAGCCATCTCTAAAATATAAAGAATTCTAAAGAATTTAACACAACATTTTTTCGTACATTTCTGAATTTTATAACGTTAGAACAAACAAAAGAGAAAAAATATATATGATTAAATTATTTCTCAAACTAAAACTAAAAAGAAATATTATTAATTACAAGTAAATAAAAGAGAACCTATTATCTTCCATTTTTTGAATTTTAAAACTGGCAGAATAATGAAAGAGGAAAAATAGATTTGTATTTATAAATATTTCAAATATAAAAAAAGAAAAGAAATATCTACAGTAAACTTGGAGCAATGGACTTGCTGATGTAGGTATTAGCAGAGAGCAAGGGTACTAATATGAGCAAAGTAGGTGGCTAGATCACATTTACTTCATGCAAAAGGCAAGGGCATAACAGATCCAGTTGTAAAAATAATGATGCACCTAAACATCATGGCATGCACACATGGTCAGGGAAGCAACAAGAAAAAAAGAAACATGACAAAGAGGAATGAGATCTCTTCAATAATGTTTAACATAGCTAGTATAGTAAACATAAACGAGGAATTAGAAAATCTACATAAAAAGTCCTACAACTGAATTTGTAGTAGAAAGCAATGCAATGTTCATCTCATTCAGATAGGCATGTACAAACCAAATTTACACATGCATGTCCTAAGCAAATCCTATCTGCAGTACAATAACAACTGCATTACATTCGGGGTAGTTTCGAGAAGCATAACATCTGCATTACATTAACAACTGCAGTACATAACTTAACAGGTTGAACACATCACATTTGCAGTTCATAAACTTCATCAGTACATAACTTAACAGCAAAGTAACATCGACTGCAGTTCTACAAACACTAAACTGACTAACACTGATAGACTAACTGAAGACACTGATATGCCATCACTCTGTCTTCTTCTCCTTTATCTTCTTGATGCGCTGTGAGTGATGAATGCCCATGTGGATGTAGGTCTCCGCTTGAATCGGCATGGTCCTGTCTCCGAGCTGCGGGATCCTTGCCCCCACAATCTGCACGTCCGCCGGCTGCTCCTGGACAACATCTTCCTGCTCCTCCTCTCCATCACTGTCGTCCAGCAGCACAACAACCTCCTCTTCCCTGCTCTCATCCTCGCTCTGCTCCACATCTTCGCTATCACTCTCATCCTCGCTCTGCTCCACATCACTGTCAGAGTGAACATTGGACTGATCAACCAGAGCTGGCATCGCGAGCACCACTCCGACAAGATCTGGCACTGGATCAGGAGGGGCATGGCGGCAGGAGCGGTACATGTATCACCTCGCACGCTGACGCGGATCCGGGGAGTTCTTCGCTTCGTTCATAGCCCAGAGGAAAACCTGGACTGGAACAACTCCTTGAACCAGCACCAAACAAGGACTTCTTCTCATTGCCCGTAAGCACTTTGATGAGACCCCTACCATGGTCGATGAACACCTGCAAGCTGGGAAACCAGCTGCAGATCTCTGTCACATTCGCCCTCTTCTCCACATCGCCTTAAAGAAATTCCCAACTGCCTCCTCCCACTTTTCTTCAGCGCGGCGGCAATCACTTGCCGACCGCGACCTCCTTCCCTTTTTGGCCCCCATCGCCGGTGTCGCCAAATGTGAGATGTGAGCGGAGGGAGTGAATGGGGAGTGGCAGCAAGACCTAGGGTTCGTCTCTGCGAGATGAAATGGGGAATTTTACCTCTCTCCAGGATATGATAAGCGCGTGTGTGAGGCCGGCCTGGGACGGCCCACCCGAATTAGGCCCAAGCCAGAGCCGCGCCGGGCACAGCCTCGGGGTGGTGGGAGTTTAGTCCCACCTCGCCAACCGAGAGGAGCTCACACCAGTTTATATACCCGGCTGAGCTATCCCTCTCAAGTTCCTCTCTAAAGCAGGCAGCTCATTGCCTAACCAGTGCCTCTCTACTCCGTTGGGCCTACTAGCAACATATATACATTCCCGACGGGCCTGCATCCTGGCCCAATGGGTTTCTAGTCGTATGCAGGCCGTGGGGTTTGAAATATGCTGTTGTTAGGCGGGCATTTTTTAAATTTTTATTTAATTTTTTGCATATGTCGCATGTCAAATTTTGCACACAAGTTTGAATCATTCAATTTTTCTATTTTAATTAAAATAGAAATTTGACAAAATTTGAAAAATGTTTGGACCAAACATTGCCACCATGTGAGGATGCCCAAAGTCATTTTTTTGACCTCCTCCAAATCACCTAAAAATTTGCACACATGATATCCTACTCAAACATAGAAAGGTTTCCAAGGTTTCACAATTTTTTGATTTTTTTTTTGAAATTTTTATGCCCTGGCCAATGCCAGTTCGAAACACGCGGCTTCACGGAGCCACTATAAATTGTAAAAAATTCTAAAAAATGGAAATCTTTCTATTTATATCAAGGAGATCATGCCTACAAAAATTGAGGTCATTTGGAGGTGGTGGGAAAAATCACCTTTGTTCAAAAACTGGCTAGGTTTCCAATGCGGTGATTTTTTCGACCACCTCTAAATCACATCAATTTGTGCATACATGATCTCTTGCACAAACACAACTAGGTTTCCAAGGTTTTATATTTTTTTGAATTTATACTGCCCTCTAGACTGACTGATCAAAACATCAGTCTATACCTCAAGGGGGCATTGTAAAATACTTTTTTTTTAAATTTTCTTTCATAGCCATGTTTGGCACATATAGGTCACCATGTAAAAGAAAAATGGGGTGATTTGGAGGTGGTGGAAAAAATCACCTTTGTTCAAAAACTGGCTTAAGTCAAATGGTCCCTCCGTAATGCGGTGATTTTTTCGACCACCTCCAAATCACATCAATTTTTGCACACATGATCTCTTGCACAAACAGAGCTAGGTTTCCAAGGTTTTATATTTTTTAAATTTTTTTGAATTTATACTGCCCTCTAGACTGACTGATCAAAACATTGGTCTATACCTCAAGGGGGCATTGTAAAATACTTTTTTTTCAAATTTTCTTTCATAGCCATATTTGGCACATGTAGGTCACCATGTAAAAGAAAAATGGGGTGATTTGGAGGTGGTGGGTAAAATCACCTTTGTTCAAAAACTGGCTTAAGTTAGACCAAATGGTCCCTCCGTAATGCGGTGATTTTTTCGACCACCTCTAAATCACATCAATTTTTGCACACATGATCTCTTGCACAAACACAGCTAGGTTTCCAAGGTTTTTTTTATACTGCCCTCTATGCTGACTGATCAAAATATCTGTCTATTCCTCAAGGGGGCATTTTTCGACCACCTCTAAATTACCTACTTTTTAATTATTCCCTATGAATTCAAAAGGTATTTTTATCAAACACAGCTTTTTAAATATTTATATTTTCTTTTCTTATAAATAAGTGACATTGTCAAAATTCTAATAAGTAGGATAATATAACTTTATTAAAAATATAGTACATCTTATTTCAAATTCTATTTTTTGCACACACAATTTGTAACTAGTATTACATTACTCTTCTAAATTTACATTTTATTTCCTTCACACTTTGATGATGGAATATTTGCTCTGTTATTGCAAGAGTTGTTGAAATGATGGAATATTTGATCTTTTTGCTTACTCAAGTGATGCAATGATGGAATGTGTGAGGATGAACAATTATCAGTAACTTTACTAAACCCCATGTACCATAATTCATGACACAGCTAATTTGGAACATTGCCAGATTTTAAATTTGGTAGGATTTGCACATGGGCACAGCATGTTGCACTTGCCCACAACATGGATAAGTGTTGCAGCATGTCTGAAGCAACACTAAAGCAGCATTTGTGATCATTGCACCATCGAAACTCGTAAGCTACACACTGAAACAACATCTAAACAGAAGGTACCATTCACCACAAATAAATTTAAGGCCACACAAATATAGATAGCATTCTAGATTACCACCACAGGTACCATCCAGTTCACAACAGATCCAGTTCAGACACATAATATGTTACATTAATATATATACTAGATTAGTAGAGCTAGTTCCCAACAGTTCACACCCAGATGTAGCTTTCCAAAAGTAAAACATCATCAAATCTACTGATGATGAGTAGGGCCTCCAGCTTCTGGTGATCAGCATGATGTAGGGAACTACACTGGATACAGGGCCTTCACGAGGGCAGCATGCTGCGCCCTGATCTTCTGGTCGTCCCCGCTAACCGATGAAGCCCGTGCATGAGACAGAAGATGCTCATATAGCCCATCCTTGGGCTTTGGCTTCGTGCAGTAGGGGCATACGAACTTGTTCCCCTTGTAGTAGCAAGAAAGACCCTTGTCCCTGATCTTCTGCACCTCCTTCTCTATGAATGATTCGACGTTGGTGTGGTCCACCTCATCTCCAGAGTCATACTGCACACATGAATGAATTCCATTATTACTTATATAAAACCAGTGCCGATAATACAATATAGGCCTTAGCCTACCATACAATTGTGCTAGAAATAGAGTACTATATATGTATAGGCCTTCAGCCATGCAAGCAAATCACTTAAGGCATCAGGTTCATATACATGCCACAGTTGTGGATGAAGCAAACATCATCTGGCCTTAATTACCACATGTGACCCAACTAGCTAGCTGGTCTCAGTCCTTTGCTTCCTCTAGCATCTGGCAAGACAGAGAAGACAGAAACCTCACAGGTTCCCAGATGATACTAGACAGCAGAAACACGGCGTATGGACAGGATTGTCTAGGTTTTGAGCCCAGCCTCTGTTTACATCATAGACTCTCCCCTCTATAATTACATCCATGATTAGAAATTTAAGTTAATAAACCTATACTTTAAATACAAATCTTAATTTACACTACTGTCTAAGTTTTGAGCCAACCTCTATTTCCATCATAGATTATCCACTCTACATAATTACATCCATGATTTGAAATTTATACCTAATAAACCTATATTGTAAAATAAAACTCTTAATTTACATTAGTGTCTAAGTTTTGAGCCCACCCTCTGTTTCCATCATATATTCTCCACTGTATATGACAACATGTCAAATGAACTAAATGAACAATCTAAATTTCAGGGTGGGCTTACCTCAAAGACTTCATCGTCACCATAGCCTTCAGCATACGGGTCTTCGAAGTCAGTATGTCCAGCTTCCTCTTCTTCTCCACAGAATCATCCACCTAAATATAAAATTACATCCATTAGTACTAATTACAGAAGCCAACAGCAAATTTTAATATGCACACATGACACATTGATCAGCTTATCCAAACTATGATCATACTTGCATTTTCCATTTTCATGCACACAATCTGAACAACATAGCTAATATAACTACATATTCTAGAAAACTTTCTAATTACAGGAAACCTACACAAAAGAATAATTTAAATGTACCTAAGCATTTTTTGGGATAACGCAGCAAAGCTCCTACATATATTAACATTATGCAGTAGTTACTTAGGTACAACTTCAACTATAAATGCATACATCTCCAACTAACATCTAAAATTTCATTACTTACCTAAACAACAAAAATTTATACTATAGATGAATCAAGTATCATCTAAATCAATTCATTGGCACATCAAAATTAATGCGTTCCATTTGGGCATATGACATACAAAACACCAATCTGTGTAGCATTGAACCACAAATCAAATGCAGTATGGTATGAGCAGTTGTGAATGAGCACTGATAGGTCAGAATGAGTGAAATGGTGAACCCTAACTCCTACATCTAATTAAAATACCCTAACTCCAACATCTAATTAAAAAACACTAACTCCTACATCCACTGGATCATTGAATCACAAAGTTTAATTACATATATCATTGGATATAAATGAATTCAGTACAAATAACCCGAACTCATACATCTAATTAAAAAACCCTAACTCCTACTTCTACTGCATCATTCAATCACGAAATTTAATTACATATATCACTGGCTATAAATGAATCCAATACAAAAAAAACCAAACTAAACATCTAATTAAAAAACCCTAACTACTACATCTACTGGATGATTCAATCACAGAATCTATATATCACTGGCTATAAATGAATCCAATACAAAAAAACCCTAACTAAACATCTAATTAAAGAACCCTAACTACTACATCTACTGGATGATTTAATCACAGAATCTATATATCACTGGCTATAAATGAATCCAATACAAAAAAACCCTAACTAAACATCTAATTAAAAAACCCTAACTACTACATCTACTGGATGATTCAATCACAGAATCTATATACACTGGCTATAAATGAATCCAATACAAAAAAACCTAGTTAAACATCTAATTAAAAAAACCCTAACTACTACATCTACTGGATGATTCAATCACAGAACCTATCCAAACATACCATTGACTATAAATCAATCCAATATCTAAAAACCCTAATTATCAGAAGGGGATCCAGCAACTAGCAACAACAAAAAACCCTAACACCTACATCTACTGCTTAACAGGAGTAACTAGCAACGGAGGGGACTGCTGGCAAGGATTACCTGCAGGTCCACGTGCTCGCCGCCGGCCTCCGCAGGTCCATGAGAGGCGCCGCTTGACGCCGTCACGCCAAGCTCCGGCACGGCGGAGTCCGACACGGCCACCTTCTTCTCCTCCAGATCCGCCGCCGCAGCGACCGATCCAGCTCGTGGGGATGCAGCACCTCCCGCACCCGCACCGCCGACGCAGGCTTGCACGGCATCTGCCGTGGTCTCCGCGCCCGTCTTCTTCACATCTCCGTCCGCGACGGTGGCTTCGCCACGGCCTTGCTCCATCCAAGCGACAAGCAAGCAGGAGGAGAGAGGGAGGCGGTGGTGGTGAACGAGCAGGTGGGGTGGCTTGGTGAGGGAGACGATGAGGCAGGGGGGAGAGGAGGGAGAGGGAGGCGATTTGGGGGAAATGGGTGGGCGAAGCGGCCGGTGCCGGTTCCCCTCCTCTTATACTATCGGCCTTTTTTTGGAAGTTATCCACGCACACGTGCACGCACACGACCGCGGGGAAACGCAAACGCCACCGTATAATACACGTACACGCCCGGCGTACAATAGTACACGGGCCGGCGCAGGCTCGTACAGGGCTCTACGACTGGTCTACGCGCGCTCTACGCCTACCTGAAATGACCATCGTGCCCCTCGTTACGAACGGCCATCGACGCATCTGGGTCGTCCTTGTGTTTCTCGCGCTGAACGTTCACTCCAGGGGGGAGCACCGGAGCAGAAGCGCTCAAACCAAACATCAAAATGTAATTCCAT
Organism: Thinopyrum elongatum; assembly: GCA_011799875.1. Lineage (NCBI taxonomy): Eukaryota > Viridiplantae > Streptophyta > Magnoliopsida > Poales > Poaceae > Thinopyrum > Thinopyrum elongatum. Next base: position 476,245,778 of record CM022302.1, read on the forward strand.
TCCTTTGAGACCTATTCTAGTGAAATGTAACCGTGATGTTCCATTACACTTCGTTCCGAACCAAACACACCCTAAACTCTAAGGGTGTGTTTGGTAGGGTGCACCATCTGAGAATAGTTCCTACCTCAACCCATTTTTACATCGTGTTTGGTAGAGTGCAGCACCGGAATGATGCTCACCTCGAACGCGCTGGCCCAACCCGCCGCCCTGCTCCTCCTTCCTCCATTATGCTCCTCCTTCCTCCCTCTATCAAATTTCTCCAGATCTGAAGTTTGTGGCCATTGAGAACAGTTATTATTTAGAGATTATGAAAATTACTTCAGTCCACTGCGGAGGTTAAGCTTTGCATTCGTAGTTGTTCAGTATTTTTCAGTGATCATGAAAATGATTTTTCACAGCTTTGTAGAATCATGTGTAGGTGCTTATTTAGTTGGTGCCATCAGTTTGCAGATTGTAGAATCATGTTCAGAGATTGTGCACTTGCTTGGTCGACATATTGTCAAATGTTGCCGAGGTTCAGTATTATATTTGTATATCGACATATTGTCAAATGTTGTTCAGATGTTATTTTGATGTTGAAATGTCAATATAATTGTACAGACCATTAATTCTCGTCGCATGCATCAACGGATACACCCTGCCAAACAAGATCTCAACTCAACATGTCACAGAACATTCATACTACCAAACACATACGGCTGTATGCACTAAAAGATGCCTGGACTCAGCATGTCTAACGGGAGAACAACCATGCTGAGAGGAGATTTCTACCAAACACACCCTAAGAGCAACTTCAACCGGGCGACCCATTTCGTCCGCCCATGTCCGTTTGGGTCTGTGCGGACAAAAACGGCGGCACAACGCAGAGACCCATTTTCATTTTGCGTCCGCTTTGTGTCCACGCGGATCAATTTTCATCCCAAATTTGAGACACATTTGGGTCCGAGGCGGACACAAAGCGGACGTTTTCTGTCTCCTCCTCGTCCGCCTCTGTCCGCTGCATGCGAGTGGTGACCCACCTGTCATCCAAACAAGAGGGCCCACCCACCATCACACCCCCCCTCTATCCTCCCTTTTCTCTCTCCCCATCCACGCCATTGTGCCTTCGCCGCGAGCGCCTCGCCCGCCTCCTCCCGTGGCATAGGCAGAGCTCCATGCGGACCGGTCGCACTAGCTTGCTGGACGACGGCTGCTTCCTGGGCTACACCGACACCAACGCGTCCTCCGCGGGCGCGGACAATGACATCGGCCCGGTGATCTTCTCCGGCCATCAGCCAGCTGCCAGCGCCCAGCTGCTGCGCCCGACCTTGCCTCGCCGCGCCCAGCTGCACCCGGCCGTGCCCGTCCTCGACTCGCCGCACCCGGCCTCGCCTCGCCGCGCCATGCTCGCGGCGCTCGCCGTGCCTTCCCCGTTGTGGGGTTCCAGCTCGCCCGCCGGTCTCGCCTCGCGGCCGCGCCGGGCCGGTGCTGCAGCCGTCGGTTGCAAGCTCACCTGCCTGTACATGTTTGACGAAATGTCGGGATGAACATGTCAAAAATCATTGGGCCCACCGACAGACCCAAATAAAAAAGCAGACAAATACCCGTTTGGTCCAGCTTGGTCGGCGGGTTGGAGTTGCTGTAAGCTCCCTTTCATTTTTCTGCTCCCCTCCTCCTCCTCCTCCTCCTCCACCCGCTAAGGGTTACCCCTCCCCATATCCAGCCGCCGCACCGCCCCGAAGATGCGTAGGAGCCTGACCTCTGTGGGAGACGACGGCGGGAGCGCGCGGCCACCGATGGTTGTGAGGAGCGTGCGCTTCGTGGGCGGCAGCGTCGCCGTGGAGATGGACAGGCGGATGAGATGGACGCTGCACATGACACCGGCACCCGCTCAGCCACAAGCTCACAGTGCACCGCCCAATCCTCCCAACGCTGCCTAGCATTCCTCCAGCGTCGCGCCGTCCTCCTGCCCTACTCCAGCGCCGGCTCGCCGTCCTCCTTACCTGCTTCAGCGGCGCCTTGCCGTCCTCCCATCCTAATCCAGCGCTGCCATGCCATCTTCTTGGCTGCCCCGGCGACGCCTCACCCCTCTTCCCCTGCCTCGACACCAACCCTTCCCCGGTGCCACTCGACCTCGACCCCGGCGGATCCAGAGGAGCGGTCCATGATTGCGGCCTTCCAGGCTACACGTCGACGCCGCAACGCTGTTCAACTTTCACTGCCCTTGCTCCCATATCTGGCCGCCGATGGCAAGGTAATAAGATACAATTAAACAAGATGAGTACATTATCTTTTAATTTCTTTCTTTTTCCAATTAGCGCTGGCCGCTGCATGTAATTGTGCTCCTGATGTGATTCGGTGTGGGATGATTTGGTAGGGGGGTCGGTGGTGTGATTATCTTGAGTGAACCAATGTAGTTTCCATTTGAAACAAAAGGGGAACCAATTTGACAGTACAACAAGTAGACATCAGTTTAGTTCAGTGGCATCTGAGCTGCTATATATATGTAGCATTTTCTATATACCTGTAAATGAAAAGGGGAACCAATCTGACAGTATAACAAGATGGTAGACATCAGTTTAGTTCAGTGGCATCTGAGCTGCTAAATATATGTAGCATTGTCTATATACCTGTAAATGAACAGATACCCTATCTAGGGAACTAGTGTACCAGGGTAATCAATTGGTTTAAGGACTTGTAGCTCTGAAGATGGGATCTTTCTGTTCTATTTAGTTAAAGCGAATAAGAAAAAAATTGTTAGTATGATGTGCAGGTCACAATAATTATCCAGAGCATAGGCATCACAAAAAATGACCTCATGTTGCTCCACCATCTTCTTTACCACAATTTCCTAGCGACTATGCACCAGGGACAAACATTGTCTTTCAGATTAGTTTGGCTTCTTTATTTCTAGCTAAATTATGGTGTTTTAAAAAGCTCTTGGCACGTCTAATGTGGTTGATTGTGAAAGAACCCAAAAGGTGTGTGTAGTTGACGCCATGTTAATCCATAATTTCTGTTGGGTGAATTGAAATAGTCATAACTGAAAATGGCCTAACTCTTTTAATGCAGTGGCATCCTGATGTTGTACATGCTCAGGGTAAAATGTTTATTTGGTCTTTTTTCCATATTGTTGGTATCCAATATTTTGAAGTTGGAGCAGCTAGATCATGATCACTGTGTATCTTTGTGTTGAAGAATAGGATCAGGTTAAGTACGTAAACATATACTGTACCACACTTCACGCGAATTGTGCTTTCTCAGATTTCCATTAGAATGATGACATGTAGAAGTTCCTAGGAAGAGCTGCTTGCTACCGATATTACCACACTAGGAGAATTCCCTAGCAAGAGCTGCTTGCTACAGGCAATATTGGGACAATTTGTACCAGTGCAATTTCAGAGTTCTCACAATGCCAATCTGCAGGAATAGATATTATTGACTCGGTAACCTTTGAACATAGGTAAATGGGGACTACTATCAGATTAGTATCTTGCGGCTTTAGTGCTCGCGATGGATCTTGGTGAACCTGATGTTGTATAGACTTATTTTGCAGATCAAATTTCACTTGCTCCTCAAAAGATTTTTTTCCCCTCTAATTTGTTCCTTAACTAGGTGGCCTCTCAAAATCTCTTCCATGTAACAATCCCTGCTCGAATAAAGCAATGCTTACTGCAAATATAGAGTGAAACTTACAGACAGGTGTTCCCACGAAGAGAGGACACACAGGTGTTCCCACCTCCTCTCGCAGGAGCAACCTAGAATTAAGAACAGATTTGGAGTTAGATAGGTACATATATCCTGACCATTTTAAAGTCTTTTTGTTCTATTTTTTTAGTCTTTGGTTTGCCATTGTATTTCTCAGATTTTATTCGTGATCTAGATCATTATCTGGTTGCATGGTCTTGGGTGGCATACGAAAATGTGATGTGGAATTATAACTAAAATACAGTTGTTGGTATAGTCTGGCAGTTGACATTCACTTTTGGTCAAGTCCATCCTGCTCATACCTATTTGTATTACTGAACTTTGTAGTACCAGATTGTTCTCCTGTTGTCATGTAACGGATTTCCACATTGAGCAGTAATGTAGTACCGTGCAGTTCTTTCATGGCCATTGTACCACTGTACTTAACAGAGATATAAGGTGTGAATAATAGTATTACCTAGCCAAAGTTTTTCTTATCCACTTGTGCTGAGGCATCTGACCAATATCTTTTGTAGTACTATTGAATTTTATACTGTAGTAGCTGATTGTTAGTTTTATGAGACGGTTTCCAGTTTGAGTAATAATGCTGTAATACTACTTGATTGATGTTTGTAGTAACAATTCATACATCATTAATTCAGCTCCTCAAGTCCCTTCCAAGTTTGAGAGCTAGCTAGCCCGAGGCACCCAACGGTCGATTTGGTGACCCGGGGTTGGAGCTGTGCTCGCAGGCACCAAAATGGGTCACGGATACGGCTGGGCTGCGTCCGAGGAAAACTTTCCAAGTTTCGGACTTGAGATATACCTCCGGCGGCGAGACGCAAACCCCTCCCGCTCTCCACCCTCCCGCCCGAACAAGGAAACCCACCGCCGCTCCCCGCTCTCCGCCCTCCCGCCCGAACAAGGAAACCCACCGCCGCCCGCCGCTCTCCACCTCCGGCAGCGTCGTCTGTCCTGTTTTCGCGACCAAGAAACACTCTCCGGCTGACCGATGGGGCAGTCGACAGGGCACTAGGCGCGCGCGCACGGCGGGGACGGGCGGCGGCGCATGTCCCCGAACGCTAGTGCCAGGGTAAGTGCATTGCAACGATTCTTTGCCATCCCTTTCTGCTTCCCCGCAAGGATTGGGGGTTCTTTTGGGCATCATTCAGGCCAGGCGCGACTTCTTGTCCGCATGCTTGTGCAGAAATTGGGTTTCCTGGGCATCAGACGCGAGTTCTTGTGGCGTTGCTTCTGCAAAAATTGTGTTTCTTGGGCATCAGACGCGAGCTCTTGTCGCGTTTCTCGGGCATTAGACGCGAGCTCTGGTCTGTTCGATGTGAGTCTTGGATCCGGTTCTTGCATCGACTGAATTGGTTTCTTGCGATTGCAGGTTGGGGACCTACAGATCGCTCAGGCTCCGACCTCCGAGTCTCCCCCGCGCCGCGGGTCGCAGAACGCGGGCCACGTCGACCACGGCGATGCTGGCGGCCTCCACGCCGCCGCCCCGGGCGCCGGGCACCCGAACCCCGTGAGTTCTTGGCCCCTGCCTGAAATTGCTTGTTTGATTCGCATTGCAGTCGGCTGCGACTTCTTCCCTCCTGCATTAATCTCGCCAATCCATGTCTTTTTGCGAACTGCAGCACAAGTCAGACTGCTTCTTGGAGCGGCGCCGGCCCGGCGACTCCAGCGCTGCCGTCCTTCGGATAGGAGGTGCCGAGTGGGTGCTGCGGCGCCGCTCTGTCCGGCCAGCGGCAGCTGGCGGCGAGTCTCCGGGCGACACCGTCCACCGGAGCGCGCCGCAGGTGGAGCACGTCCACAACGGTAACGGCCTCCACGCCGAGCGTCGCCGTTTCCGACCGCAGAGGGCGGTGCCGGGTGCCTGCATCGGGCCGCGGGCGGCGCCGGACTTCGAAGTTGGAGAGCCCGCGGCATACGAGTGCTACCTGCAGCGTCGCCGCCCCGGTGACTCCAGCCGCGCGGTCTTCCGAGCTGCCGGTGTGGAGTGGGTGCTGCGGCGGCGTCCCTGCATCCGAGCTGCGGCGGCTGGCGACTCTCCAGTCCTCCTGTCCCAAGCCGACCATTACGGTGAGTTACCCAACCTGTGCTCCATGGAAATTGCTTGAAAATTTGTCAAAGTTGGGGATGATTGACAGAAAGAAGGGGCGAAGGAATAGTATATAATCCAACGTCGCATAATCCTAAGTTTGGCACCTAAAAGCTTTTGTTATCTCTGCGTAGCGATATTGTTTGCAAACTGGAATCTGTCGAGCCTTGACTGAAAATGTTGACTGCCTTTGTGTTTAGTACTCTGAAAATTACTTGACTGTTGCCATGTGGGAACGGTAAAAATGATTTGTTACGAGTTTGCAGCAAGTCGTGAAAGATGGTCTGTGGTTAGTTGGTTGATGCAATGCTTACTAGTGTCCCTGATATGTAATTTCTTCAGATAATTCAGATCTCGATTTGCTAGGTAGCAGCAATCGCTTGTTCCTGCTGACATATATTTAGATACCTGTCTGGGTTCAGCTCTCGGGTTGTTAAATTAGTGTTATGCTGGTGGATTATTGTTCGCTTGTAGATCAATCTGTGAATGACCTAGTCCGCAATGCACAATGCACGGTTTGTTTGCAAATATCATCGTGTTCAATGAAGTACACTGAAAGTATTGTCTTCTTTTGCAGCCACATGCGAACTTGGCGCAGTTAATCCCTTCCTTGAATTGCCTGCCATCGACGGCATCCGGCCCCAATTGCCCCATCCCAGGGGTTCTGGTGAGTCTCTATTACTTCAACACATCCATTGTAACCGTGAAGAGTATTTTTTGAATCTGAGCAACAAACGAAAAACCAGCTTCTGAATGATTGTTGATCTGTGAAGTAATGCACGACCCTTTCAAAGAACAGTCCATTCATATAAATGCATTAATTTTATTTGTTTGAAGCCTGAGGTGTGTTGTTATTTTGATCTGGCCAATGATCTGCAAATTGTATGTTTTTTTTTTATCAAAGAAAGTGTCTTAGTTCTGCTGAAACTGTTATGCAGCTAAAGTTGGTCTTTCTAGTCTGAAACTGCTGCTAAAATGTAGTACAATTGTTAGGAATTGGCTTGTAGAAAAAACTAGAGTAAACTGAATTTTTTTTGCTTCTTCTCTGCAGATATCTTCTTGGCATTGGGCAGGACCCTAGAAGGTGCCCCTTCGCTATTTAAGCGTGCAGGCTGTCTAGCCAATTTTGATTACTGGCTACCGTCTTATCTGTTTTCTTGGGCAGTATGGTCCAACTCAGTCGGGCTATCAGAGAAACTACTTCCAAAAGAATGGACATGGGAGTGGCTAGCTTATCCGCCGGTTCACCAGAGCTTTGGGAGAGATGGAAGGACGGGCGAGGGTTCCTGTGTCATCTGTTCGCTGGCCATGTGCATACACGCCAGGTACCGACTGCAGTATGAGCGGCGCCATGGACTGGGATCATTCCCCTTCAAGGTTGCAACGGACCTGCGGTACCTGAAGGCAGCCTGCCGGGGGGCAAACATCTGGAGACCTGCTAAGATGGGCACAACTCCAGCCCGTGTTCTCGAGCTGCTGGAGTCACATCCAGATATTGGAGTCAAGACCGAGCTCTTCAATGGAGTGCCAGGCCCTACCCTGCGGCCCAGTAGCTGGGGCGAGTTCTACAGTTCCCTTTCCACGTCCTCCGGCGGTCGTACAAGGCTGAATCACTCCGAGATGGCCCGCCTGCTTCGGCTGGGAGGTCCCGTCGTCGGAGCTCTCCATATTGGCCCTAGCTACAGCACCGCTGTTCACCCGCTCCTGTCCTACAACGGAGCTGACGCCATGGACTGGGCTCCAAACCACGCAACGCTCTGCGTCGGATACCACATATCAGACAAGGACATTATGGACATCAAGGTGCTCGATAATCAGGATTCCAAGGGCCCGGTCCTTTGGGTGAGGTACGAGTGGTTTAGCTACTTCACAGCCGTCGAGTTTGAGGAAGAGGAGAGCAGGATTCGAGCAATATCCAGACATATTCGACGAATCGCATCCAGCACAGCACGAGGCATCGCCGGCGGGGCTCGACTGATCGCCTCCAAGGTATGGGCCTGGTTCTGAAGGCTGGGCAGTTTATAATTTTGCTGGTCAGTTGGGGCTATGGGGCCTAGTAAGTGGTGGGATATGTGCCTTTCACCACTTAGTAGGCCTCGCTGATGGGGGTGTTTTGGTGGAGTAAGAGTAGGCAGCATACAATATCTTCCTGTAGATGCAAGGAACAGAAGCAGAACAATTATTCACCAACAGTGCAAGATCATGTAGGGGGTCTTGCAGAGAAATTTCCTTGCCACTGATCTGATATACATACGTTGCTGATTCATTCATGTGCTATATGTGCTACCTTGGCTAATTCTGCTTCCATGTGCTACCTTGGCTAATTCATTCCTGTGCTATTTCGCTGCCATGGCAGTCGTTTGCTGTTTCCCTGTTTTTCGTCAGTTAGCTAGTTTAGCTCGAGGAGTCTCCCCTACCTTGCCTGCGCATTGTTAGGGGCCCCGACCCCGTTGCCTTTGCTGTGGACTGAATAAATACAGAGAACGAAAAACAGAAAAGCTGCGCAAGTTTTGAGTCTTCCACCTCTGTTCTCCGCTAATTTTCGCCATTAGAACCAACAGTCATTAGAGCGAGCACGCTGTTCCAAGTCAATCTTCGACGTGAGCAAGCGAAGCCAATCAGGACCCGAGTACAAGAAATCATTTTCACTCGGGCCCCTCAATTTCCATACTTAAAAGCTCAGGCCTTCGTACATGACACCACGGCATGGAAACCATTTTCATCTTGAGTTACTGTCAGTTTCCAGCGTCCTCTTCCGTTCCTTCCTTTTCGTGGCCAGATTATCAGAGGTCAAGCCTCTCAACCCAAATGACTTTTAATCTTATTTGGCACAGGAGCCTTCCACATTGGTCTATTTCCATCAGGGTAATTACTGCCCGACAAATTTGGATCCCCGTGCTTTAGGCTGTAGGCCACTTTGTATGCGCTTTTGACGGAGAGAGCTCATTCACCTCGTAGTACTTCCAATTTCAGAATTTCCTCTCCGCCATAGTATGAGAACAAAAATATGAAGATATCAAGGCCTGTAAGGAAAACCGAGGCTACAACAAGAGAAAATATAAGATGTGGAGAACCAAAACATAAGAACTAAAACATAGGAACAGAAGATATGGAGAAAATGCACCTGCATTTCATCCATTAGGTAGCGTGCAGGAGCTTATTCTTCTGTTCCTGGTTAATGGACAATCCTATGATGGCTGTTCCCAGTCTCACCTTGAGGTAACATGAGGTGGCCGTCATGCAAGGGATAGAACAAACCCAACAGGACTAGTTCCATGTCTAATTCTTTTCCATTGGATCTGCAAATGAACAATAACAATATGATCTAAGATCAACAACAGTTTCTGCTACGCAGTAAAGACACATCAAGATTACTGAAATGACTTAGGATGTGTTTGATTGCCCGCACTAGGGCCAACCAGGCCGAATCTGGCCATGAAAAGTGTGTTTGGTTGCATACGGGGTGGGCTGGCTCGTATGGGCACGAAACTTAAAGCAGCCCATAGCCTGGCTCACTGCGAACCCTCGAATCGGCGGTTTCCAGCGACACTGGCTCATTGTCGACTAGGTTATGGACGCACAGATGAGGCTGGTAGTTCAGGCAGCAGCACTGATTGCTGTGATTCAGGCATGGCTCATGTTCATGCATAGGAAAGTTGTTCGTCATGGTGAGAGACCTGTCATCTGTAATGCTCCAATGCTTATGTGGGAGCAGGAGAGGATTGTCAATCTAAACTACATCTACAACTGTAACGACACATAGGCCTTGTGGATGCTTCGAATGAAAAGAGCACCATTTGCCAGACTTGTCCAGACATTCAGGAGCAGGGGGCTGCTACAAGATAGCATCTACACTAGTGTGGAAATGTTCCTCCATGTTGGCCATAACCAGAGGTTTAAGGTTATACACAACACGTTCAGGAGATCAATGGAGACCATCTCAAGGTACTTCAAGCAAGTGCTCTATGTTGTTGGGGATCTCAGAGGAGAGATGATCAAGTCACCAACCAGTCGGATGCCTACCAAGATTCACACTAGCCCAAGATGGTATCCATACTTCAAGGTGAGCACTGACAGTATGTGCTTCATGGCTTGATATGCTTGTATTGTTCAAGGTTAGCACTATCACAATCTTCATTTGCCATTCTAGGATTGCATCGGGGAATAGATTGTACTCATGTCACTGCGAAAGTGCCGAGGTCACAATCTGCAGCATACAGAGGGGAGCACTACACAAGCCAGAATGTGCTTGCTGCTGTTGACTTCGATCCGAAGTTCACCTATGTGCTGGCTGGCTGGGAAGGGTCAGCACATGATGCTAACATTCTCAGTGACAACATGATCCATCCTGATGGTATCAACATCCCCGATGGCAAGTTCTACCTGGGAGATGCTGGCTATGCATGTCAGCCAGGTATTCTTCCACCCTTCAGGAAAACCAGGTACCATCTGAAGGAGTTCGCTGGTAAGAACTATCCTAGGACTCCACAGGAGCTGTTCAATCTCAAACACTCCAGTCTTAGAGTTACTGTTGAGAGGGCTTTTGGAGCTCTGAAGAAGAAGACGAAGAAGAAGAAGTAATATTTGTTGCGGCTCTCCCAAAACAGAGCTCATATACGGATTCCTAATAGTTAAACTTCATCTATAAAAGTTCACCAATGGCTTCCAAGTACTAAAAACTAAAAGTAGAGAATGAGAACTCACAGACGAAAAACAGCTGCCAGGCGGCGACTCCCTCGCGACGCCGGGCGCCGTCAGGGGGCGATCTCAATCACCACAGCAGCCAACTACAACGTAGCCTCCCTTCCCCCACTGTCGCCGGCATAGGTCGCGGTGGCGGCGGGCCCGACGCTGAAGGGGCCGGGGTGCTGGATGTGGCGGCGACCCTCATGGATCGGCTGGGGCGAGTCCAGCGAGGAGCACGCGCACAATGGTCCACCTCAGTCCATGCTTTCCTTGTGGTATAGATTTTGTCTTATCGAATCATCGAACTGTCGACGCAATGCACAACGCACACAGCTGGCGAGCGAGCGGCAACCTGGGCCGGCCCATTAACGTGTTGGAGCGTTTTTCTGTTTTGGGAACCTTCTATAGTTTCCCAGCCGGCTTTTCTGGTTTTGGGGACCTTCTAGAAGGTTCCTTGAACCATTTTTTTCTTTTACCGATTTTTCCCGTCGCTTTTTGGTTTTCCGTTTTTTATTTTTTATTTTCTGTTTATTTTTTTCTTCTAGAAGGTTCGCACATTCAAAAGATGTTCTCATTTTTCAAAAACTGTTCGGACTGTTTTTGTTCAAAATTTTCAGAACTTTCGGGATTTCAGAAAATTTTCACAAATTTCAAAAAATGTTCTTGTTTCAATTTTTTTTTCATGTATTTCAAAAGTTGTTTCCGTTTTAAAATTTTGTTCACCAGTTCAAAAAATGTTCGCGTTTTTAAAAAATGTTCGAAGGTTTAGAAAAGAAGTTTTCGTTTCAATCTTTTGTTCACCTATATAAAAAATCTTCGCATTTTCCATAATTGTTCTCAGTTTAATTTTTTTCTTGAATATAAAACGTTGTCCCCGTTTTCAAATTTTGTTCATCTATTCAAAAAATGTTCACATTTTCAAAGCATGTTCTGGAATTTTGAAAAAAGTTTACGTTTTTAAAAATGTTCTGAAAATTTAAAAAATGACCATGTTTTAAATAGATTGTTTATAATTTTGAAAGATGTTCCAGTTTTCAAGTTTTGTTTACAAATTCAAAAATGTTCAGGAAGTTGAAAACTTCTTCATAGTTTCGAAAGATGATGAGAAATTTGAAAATTCGTTCGCGTTTGTTAAAAATTATTCTTTACTTAATTAAAGTGTTCGAAATTTGAAATACTGTTTGCAATTTTTTAAGTAATGTTCATTTTACGCCGGTAAATTTAGTACTTTATAGTTCGCTCTGCTAATAATGTCAACAACGTTCAATAAGTGGACTGGTTAGCTTGATTCATGCACAAGCAGCAAGTCTGTAGGTCAAATCCTAGCTCGTGTGACGCAATGTTTTTTTCGCTTTTTTCGCCCGACGGCTCGCTTTGTTCGGCTCGAAATGGGCCGGCCCAGTTGGGCGCGCCTTGTGCGAAGGGAGGTCTGTTTGCCGCAGAATGCGGCGAATAGGATCTCCCGCTCTTACCTACTACTCTTATGAGTAAGGCAACTGCATGCTCATTAATCAATGAACATTCAATTCTATTAGGCACTAGACCGGGATGCTGCTCTCTTGAAGGTTGATAAGATTGTAACTGGGCATAATGCAGATGGAATTGCAGACTGTCTTGCTGAATATTTTACGTGGTGATATTGCAAGGTAAATGTTGGTTTATATATAAAGTATGCTATTTTTATCTTTGTTCTCTTTTACAATTTTTGAGCTGGTATTATGCTTTTATCTTCTAGGTTAAGTAGATGCACCTTCATAACTACCGGTGAAGATGGACCAATCCCAAGATGCAAGCCTTTCAAATACACCTACGAAAAAGAGATTGCTATATATCCTTTACATGAAACATTCCAATCAGTTTTAATTTGTTATTAACTTATTATTATTTTCCGCAAAAAAAAACTTATTATTATGTCCATCAAACATGTGCTGATGATATTTGAGCCTTGACTGTATGACACGTTTGCGTATTTCAAAAAGCCGGACTACTTCTCCACTGAATGTAATTCCTGTTTCATTTCTTATGCAGTTTTGTTATCTCTGTAGTTGAACAGTAGCTCCTCATTCCATTATCTCAAGATACCAAGGAGACGAAACATAAATTTCCAACAATGAGCGCCTAACATTTGGTAGTCAATGACATACACATTATTATAGTTCTGCTAAGCTTTCTTCCTCCAAACTTGGTGGGGTATCTATAGAATTTTGTTGACCACTGCTCCCATCTTCTATTGAAATCAAATATGCTTATTGGTTCTCTATCACAATTCAGGTATCTGTTCACCAAATGCATATCGTGGGTTTGCTCGTGAATTCATCAAAGATCTGGAAAGGATGAGATAAAAGACTTTTGCTGTCCAAAAGTAGGATTGTTTCTTTAATTTTCATTTCTTCATCTGTTAGTGTATGCTACCTCTGTTTCTTTTCCTTGTTCTACACATTATGTATCATTGCCTTGTTTCAGTCACTCGAATCGGTACCTTATGAATGGTGCAGGCCTAGAGCTATACTGGACATCATAACCTCTGGCGAAAATTTCCGGATATCCACAACAACAAGAATGCCAGAGCAAGGAACATGTGAGCCACGTAAATGATTCTAGTCAGGTTTGATGTCATCTAGTGTGAAAGTTTACCATCTCATCTAGTGTGAAAGTTTACCATCTCTAGAATCTCTCTCGACTCAAGATAACCACGTAAATGATTCTTTTGCTATGACAGTTAAAAATAAGCTGATAAATTGCTCATACAATGACTAAGTATGTTCTCGAAATTATTGTTTTAACAATACACCACTAAACACAGTGAGCTCACATGTTGGCCATTTTTTATCAAAGTATTTGCCCTGGTCTAGTCACCTCTAAACTTTTCCAATTGTTTTACTGGCTCAATATTGGTTGAAAATCCTGGCTTTATAGAAATTATGCAAAGCATGCGTCTTGCTGGACAGACTAGGCATAGGGAGAACCGCTAAAGTCGGTGCTGGAGTTGATGGTAACGGCGAGCGGCAAGGAAAACGTTGGGAGAGGAACAGATCGAGTTTGCAAGGAAAACACGGCAATTTTGACTTCTGAATGCCAGTCTGTTTGGCTGTAAAATGGCCACTCGAGTGCAAGCGGCACTAAGGCGTGGGCAAATATTGTACCATGATAAAAATTCGATCGATTACAGTTGAACTGGACTAGCTGTTGTCGTCTGTATGTGTATTTGCATGTAGTACAAGAGGTGAAGGCTACTTATACTCTGTAGTGCACTAGCACTAGGCTATGCTAGATAGTACCATTACCCTGTACTACCTCCGTAAATAAATATAAGAGCGTTTAGATCACTAAGATCTAAACATATTTCTTTACAGAGGGAGTACTTCTTTAGCAGATGCCTTTGGAGAGCCATGTTATTGTCGTTATTTGTTTGTTGAGTTCACTATGATGTTCTATAGTCAACACAGTTGGCCGTGGTTGGAAATAGACAGGACGGGCTTCACAATGACACGGGAGATACATATGAGCAAAATTATGCTTGAAGCCCTTGATTCTTTTCTTTTCCAACCGTGTGTATGCGTTTCCGTAGAGGGCAGTGTGCGCTGCCCTTTGTTAAAGGGAACCACAAGATTACACAACAAAAGACCGAGACTGCATAGAAATGGAAGACAGTAGTATCAGACATGAACGCCTCAAAATTGCAATTCAGAGCTAGTACAACATATGTGCGTTTCTGCACTCCCCTCTGTTAAATGCACAAGTACTGGTTTTCAAAGGTATAACAACCACAAAGAAACACCATTCGCATCCAGCAGCTGATCAACTCAAGCATGACATGTCAGTGATGTTACCTCTAGCTAAAGTCCTATCCGGCTCACTACAGCCCCACGCGGCAAATCGGTCTGTCCTTGATCTTATCTAAGTCGACCTGTAAAGATCATAATTAATACTAATATTAGCACAGGCTCGTGGTATAAGACAAAAGTTAATAAGCAAAATACCTTTGGCCCAAAGAGATTCCGTATGTTGTCAATCTCTTGCAGAATCATCGTTGGCCTGCATTCAGCAGCAAAATGTGGTCAGCACAAATCTCTTGCAATTCCACAGATAAAGCAAGAGTTCTTGAAACATACTCCCTCCATTCCATAATATAGTGCGTATAGATTTTTTTGAAAAGTCAAACTTTGACCTAGTTTATTGAGGAAACTATTTATATCTACAATATCAAATATATAAAATATAAAACTACATCTTATTATGAATCTAATGACACATATTTGACATTCTAGATGTAAATGTTTTTCTCCGTTTGACTTTTCAAAAAAAAAATTCTACTATATGCTCTACATTATGGAACGGAGGGAGTATATAGTCCAACCAGGACCTGATCCCATTTGTTTTCTCTCTTGCACTTCTATTCGAGACATTAGTTACAAAACAAGGATTGCGAATGTGATTTTCCCTTTTTTTTTGAGAAAAAGACTTCAATTTAACATATATCAGATGCACATAAAGGAATCATTCATATGGATGCCAGTTTTACCTTTCAAGTGAAAGACCCCATGCGATAACATTAACACCCTCTGGCAATCCCATGGGAAGTAACATTTCAGGCCTGAACATGCATGAGTTGCCTATTTCCACCCATTTCTTGAAACCTTCGTGGTAGCTGAAAAGGTAAACATAATAATGATTCATGGGATCACAATAATCATGAAAATAATAGCAATCAAACTCGTTATGACCTGAAAATTTCCATGTTTGGTTCAGTGTACGGGTTGTAGGCAGGTTTGAAACGCAGCTTTGGCATGCCTAAGGACCAGAGAAGGGACAAGAATATTAAAGACATGCCTAATACACATTATGCAGATGGGCATGGAGCAGCAATATTCTTGGAATAACTGAATAAAAGATGGCAGTACAGTTTTAACAAATTTATCAAGAAGATCCATAAATATTATAACAAAGTTGATGGCTTTGGCTTAGCACCTAGTCTGGAGAAGAAATCCTCCAATACTCCTATCAGATCACCAAGCGTCAAACCATAATCACAAATAAGACCTGAAATCAGAAGCATTGTAAGTAGCTTCCTTGGCAGAAGGTTACATGTGTGTGACATCTACGATACGGACCAAATATCAATCAATTGAACCACCCATAGGCAAGAAACAAGAGAATGGTTACCTTCTATCTGGTGGAATTCTGCAAGATGAGTTCGGTCCACAGCTTCATTCCGGAAAACACTATCAATAGAATAGTATCTCTTAGGTGCAAAATGTTCCTGAACAACCATGGTGGTTTGTCAAGAAAAACAGATCTCATGAATCATTCAACAGAACAGAAAAAACAACTGATATCACCTACACTAATTTAGTCAAACTAGGCAATATAACTACAATGGAATTACAGAGATAAAATAAGCATCACTTTGCTATATCTCCTGTGCTAGCTTGTATAGCATCCTTGCGGAAACTGCAGTTGTGTGAGTACGAAGCAGGTTTTTCTCCGCCTCGTCTCGCTTCCAATCATAACCATATCTGCAGACAGCAACCTCAAATTAAAAACTCTTTGGCTAAACTGCAGAAAAGACACCACAACATACCCTTTGGAACCATAACCACCAGATTGATGGACTTGCTTCACTTTCTCAAGATAGTCATCAGGTAATTGTGTTGTTGTAGCAGGGGCTGCAAAAAAGTTGATTGATTAAATATGTTTAAATCCAACTGTTGGCTGAACATAAGTTACTAACCTTTACCTTTGAGGAAAAATGTATCGTGCGAATCACGAGCAGGATGCTGTTGTGGCTGGAACAGTGCATCGCAATTCCAGAAGCTACCAAAGGAAAGACAGCCATACATATGGATCTTTATCTTCTTCTTTTTTACAATATATGGATCTTTATCTAGGAAACTATGATATGCTATACACTACATTGTCTTGTCATATACTCATAATACGGTGTTTTCACCAATCTATCAATCCTAAAACCTAAAATAACTTCCAAGTTTGTAGAGAAGATCTACCAGTATAAGAAATTGACAACAAACAGGTATGAGAACAGAAAAAAATAATATCTTGTCTTATTTTGTATTTTACCTGCTCTCTACAAACATGTTTGTAGGCATCTCACTGAACCTGTTACATCAAGTAATAAAATGAATTAATCCATTTTCTGAATATTGCCTTGAACTGCAAATATCATGAACAAAATATTTTTATTTACCCCATCTCAAGAAAAATGTTCTGGATTGCTTCACGGACCTGAAGAAAATCCACGAAATAACAGTTATGATTTATCTGGTTTATCAGATAAAGCTGTATGAAAAAACGGAACACCGTAAAGATTTGAAGTACCTCCAACAAGGGTTGACTATATCCTATCGCAATAGGTTGTCCTTGGGCTCCATAGTTATAATCTTTAAATTCCAGATCCTTCCAGTTGCCACTTTATTAGGAAAGAAAAAACATTTAAAAGGGAAATATATCAGAAGTCTGCTACTGCTATCCATTAATAGGTACACACATAATAGATCTTATTGAAAGTCGATTTTAACATAACAATAAGTTTAATGTAGCCTTCCACAGATAGGATAAGTACAGCTGGGCTATTTACAAGAGAAAAGGCAATGAGGAGTCTTCTATGTAGTCTTCAATTGCTCATAGTACATTATAGTTTACAGCCAACAAACAGAGGTTTCCTGATCAATTTTGGAAATTAGCTTGAGAGAAGTGACATCAAATTACCTCTTGAGATGTTCTCGTGTCACATCGGTAGCCAATGTTTTTCTCTTTCAACAAATTCAGGTCCCTTCTTCAGTGAATACCAAATAGTTTTTCTGAAAAACAGCGAAGCAGGTGTAAAAGTTGGGGATAATCGACTATCTGATACTGTACTTGGCTAGCATTTATTGAAACTGTAAAAGAGATATCTTCAAAACAGATACTTACTCTTTTGTTACAAGCTTTCTTCTCTTCAAATCCTTTATTAGATCAGCAACAACCTACATGAAAGACCTTTTTTCTTAAGAAGGGGTAAAGAACTATTTGATACTAGCTATTGTACCTAATAAATAATTGTGCCATGCCACACAATCCAGTAAATGGTTCCAAGTGGAAATGCAAAATATAGGAGGAACAACAAGCAATAAGCAACACCAACCTCCCGATTCTCCCGATTCTCCAGTCTTTTAAGCTGCTCTTGCAACTCATCCTGTAATTGTGCCATGCCATCACACAATCCAGTAAATGGTTCCAAGTGGAAAAATGCAAAATATAGGAGGAAGAACAAGCAATAAGCAACACCAACCTCCCCATTCTCCAGTCTTTGAAGCAGCTCTTGCAACTCATCCCTGGCATCCTCAACCTGAATAAAACGAAAAGAAATTACACAATGTCATGCCAAAGCTCAAGACAGATAAAAGCACGCGCGCCCAGAGACCTTCAGTGAACATGGATGTAACCATTGCACATTGAAATAGTTGAACTATGATGATGAGGCAATTGTTTTCTACATCTACAACCCAGACATTGGCAAGTTGAGAACATGCCAGGCAAGTTTTCAATACAAATACAAACTGAACTGAGCTCTATATCTCTCCGACAAGAACAAAGAGAAGAGATGAAACGAGCTCAGCTCTATACCGTTCTCAGCACGAGGTCGTTGTTCCCTCTCTCAAATCCAATCCACTTGTTCTTGGCGGCAGCCTTCAGTGCGATATCGAAGACGTCCCCCAACTCCTCTTGCAGTGCAGCACTCTGAGCGTCAGAGATTCCCGGAACCGAAACTATCGACTCGAATCGAGCGCCTCCTAAAGGGCGCAGAGAGGGAATTCACCATGAGCGCGGCCCTGGAGGCACCCTCGGGCGGGATGGCCGCGACGAGATGCACCTCGGGGGAGCCCCTGGCGGCGTAGCCCTTGGCCTCGTCGGTGGGCACCCACGCCTCCTTGGTGATGTCCTGCGGGCAGGAAAGCAAGCACGGCTCGTTAGGTCTCGGGGGAACAACTCGGGGAAGGCAGGGACGACGCGAAGCATAGGGTGCCGTACCGCGCTCTCGATGATGCGGAAGGCGCAGAGCCTCTTGATGACGTCCTCGAGGTCCTTGTGCGGGACGCCGAGGGAGGAGGCGAAGGCGCGCGAGTCGGGGATCTCGCCGTTGGCGTTGAGGTGGGCGAGGAGCTCGCCCTCCACGTCCGCCGACGGCTGCTTCGCCGCCATGGCAAAGGTCGACGGCGGCGATGGGGTTCCGGGAATAGAGGTGAGGGACACGGGGGTTTGGGGTTTGGTCGGGTCTGGTCTGGTCTCGCCCGCTTCGGTTCGGTTTTATACTGGTGTGGTTCGACTTGGCAGGCACGCTAAGTCTGGACGGGGCTTGCCTAATGCTCCCATCCGTGCTCCCCTGCGTCCATTCTCCATCCAACGGTCAGATTAAATCTTCTCCCCCACGTCTATTTTCCAGAAAAAAAAAACACCAAGTGCCCCGTACTTTTCTCAGCGTTTGGATGGGTTTGTGCGTATTTTCTTCTGTCCACTTCAGTGGCCGCTCGAGGCAGGCAGTGCTACTGCTAGCTAGCTAATGAGCCGCGTACCGTCGGCTCTCAGTCCCGGGCATCTCCTTTCGCCGCCGAACCACGGCCGCTATGCATGCAGCAGCGTCCTCCTTTCTGGTCAGCCGACTCGCCTCCAGCATCGACGCAGGGACCGTGGTGGCGCTTGTTGTACCGGACATGCCGCTATGCATCAATGGGACGAAATCACTGTTCTGACCTTTGGGCTAAAGAATTGCACAAAATGAACTCGTCAGGAAAGTATTTCACGATCTGACCCTTTTAGAAACGCCACATCTCTGTAATGACCCAGGCTGAATACACCACAGATTGGTAGCTACTTGATACAAGATACAAGATTCAAAGAGAGATTTGGGGGTTAGAGGAGAAGAACAGCAAGGGACTGGGAACAGAGAGATACAGGGGAGGGGAAAGGCATCAGCCTAATCCATTTCTTCGCTACCTCTCCCAAGCTGCTGCTTCGTTCTCTTATAGCCAGCGACCACCAGCCCATGTACCGTGGCCCAAGGCCCATGAAGACTCAGCCCAATGGCACGGGTGTTACATTACCGCCCCGACGAAACATTGCTTGTCCCCAAGCAATGGCTCGAATTCAGCCTCCATGAACACCTCCAGGATCCCATGGCAATCCATCAAGCGTGGACAAGTTGCATGGCTGATGAACAATGAACCCAAACAACTTCGACTGCAAGTGGAAGTAGCATTGCGAGCCATCTTCATGTTGATTCATGTGAACTATTCCCTCATCTCTGATCAACTGGTTGTGAATACCAGGATTATATGATCTGCACTAAATTTTGCTAGCCAAATGTTGTTGCTGGCCAATACCTTTGCACTTAGATATGCTCTTTAGCACGTGAAACACAGTCAGTAGAAAGCCATGTCCCATTTGTATATACTTCTTGGTTTCCCAATCCGAAGGTATGCCATGCTGACTCACATTATGATATTTCCATCTGACACGCACAAAAGCTTGCTCTAGTTCAATATCAACAGTGGTAGCTTCAACCGAGCTTGAATCAAGGGGCCATACATAAACTGACTGATAGAGCGCATGCACGTGTTCCCGAGAACAGGGATAAGCAATAATTCTTCTAACCTGCATTGTTTGCTGATTAGTGTGTCGCAACAGAGCGTAGATCACACGCCAGCCCCCAAGTTTCAGATAGCAACAAAACTGAACTGCACATTGGTAATCCACACCATTGTGGTACTGCTTGATAGGTGTTGATTTCTTCATTTCAATCCCAAGCATGTGACTAATTTCCGGTCCTCCTCCTGCTTGCCCCAGTGCATCTGGAAGTGTCTCACTCCGCAACTCGTTAGTAGAATAAGGCAGCAAGAAGATTAATTCCTGTAGCATATCCTCGTGAGTTCCTGGATCCCATGGAAATAAAGATATGTTTTGCTTATGTGCCATACCCGTTGCTTCCAACAGAATAATACATAGAGCTTCCAAGGATATAAGCACACGAGGATAGGATTGAATAACATAAGTGGTGTTATGGTGCCTCCAGTAATATGGCAACTACTGATCAATTGTATAATTGCCATGGTGCCTACACAGCCTCATAGCAGAACTAAACATGCCTAAAACGCCATCACTGCCAAGCAGATTCAGATGACCAATGAAATGCACAGCAAAAATACCAGGATCCCAAAGTGTAGCAGCCAACTGTGTTACCTTTTGCATCGAAAAATCAAGAATATGTTGAACCGAATCTATATTTTTGGACAATAGCTGCATCATCATGTGTGTACGGTCAGCACTGCTAGAGATCGAACCCAAATATAATTGTCGCTCATACCGTATCTCCAAGGCTTGAACTGAATCACCCTCATATACATGATTAATTAGTGCCCAGTTACTATGAGGAGCCAAAAGAATTTCTGAATCTGCTGATATATCAGTAATGCTGGGACTAAAGGGGTTCCCATTGCATGGAGACACTTTCTGCAACACTTTAGCAGCAGAAACCAAGGAAGAGTACCAACTGATCAGATATTCAAGTTGATCACTTGACCAGTACAGTAAGTTCTCAAACATTGCAAAAGTGCTCCCTGGACTAAAAACATTCCTTTCCCAACATGGTATTGCATTAGACACCTCAACCTGAATACTCTTGCACACTGAAGCTAACATAAACACCCATAATTCAGAATGTGGAAATCCATTCATCATGCTTCTGCTGCTTTGGTTCTGATGGGGATCTGGCCATGGTCTGAGTTCAAGCAAAGACATAACAGAATGGTCCATCATCAGCACCAACACTTCACACTGCTTGCTGTTCGATGTCAGATGATCCTTCTCTAGAGTACTCAAACCAATTTCCTCCCCTCGACGGTCGCTCCCAGCACATCCAAAGGTTAACAGAACAGAGTCAGTACCGCCAAAGAAGTTCATTGCCCAATAAAATGCATGATGTGTAATGCGGCCAGGACTGAAAGCACTTCGATACCAAGGTCGTGTGCCTAATAGCATAAACTCTCTATTGCACCGAAGCGAAATCACAAAGTTGTACATCCCGAATAAGTGAGGCAAATATTTAACCCGATTCGCTGGATCACATAACCCATGTAACATCTCCATCTCCATATGACCATAATCAATATGCAAGATTGTAGTATTCAGTTTGTTCTGCTGTGCAGGTGTCCCATATAGATCATTTGAACATCCCATATATTTCTCTCTCATAAGCTGACTGCACTGGCTGCCCCATACCAATCTTGCCCCCACTTGAATGACCACTAATTCTTGCAGCCCACCAGCTCGGAAAAACCCATCATTGAGCAAAAAACATTCCTCAACAATCATGGCACCTGTAGCAGAACCCAATAGTCGCTCAAGCATATAACCATCTCCCTGCACTTTTCCACTCTTTTGCTGCTCAGAACTAAGATGCGTCGCATGTGTTGTATGACAAACGGGCATCATATTTGGAAACACAAACCCAATACCTGAGAGTGGCTCTGGGGGGTCAGGTGGAGCAGGTGGCTGAGGTGGTGAACAAGGGTCCAAGGAATGGACCGGCTGATCTGGCGGATGCGGTGATGGCCTGGTCGTAGAGTTGCGGAACTTGCTCCTAGGGGCCCACCGCACACGGCGTCGCGCAATGCGCACTTGAGATACCCACTTGACGAGTCGGCAGAACTTCGGCTCACTTGTTATCCTCTCATGTGTTCTATCAAACACACCAGGTACACTGAGTTGCTCTTTCTTTACTGCCACTTGCACTAGTTCCTTGTCATCTGTCGCGACCGGCATACTGTCGAGCACTTGGTTGGCACCAAGAGGTTCATCCGTGGCCGGCAACTTTGGAGAGGTGGCTGCTGCTGCCAATGCCACATAATGGTGCAAGGGACCTGCATGAACACCGACCACGGCTGTGACACCACTCTCGCTGAGGTTGACTGCCTTGAGGGTAGAGGCTGAGCAAGGCACCGGTTGTGTCGAGGTAGGGGTTGGTGCTGTCGGATGGACATCAAGTAAACGCCGAACTACTGTACGTTTCTAGTAAACTAAGAAACGCCGTCCTAGCCTGCATTTCTACACGTCAGAAACGCCGAGCTACTCAGCGTTTCAGACTAGAACGGAAACGCCAAGGGCCCTGGCGTTTCTTAGGCCGATATTAGTTTAGGCCCCACCCGAAACGCCGAGCCCGTTCTTCCTCCTCCCTCGCTGCGAACCACCACGAGAAACACCTCTCTCCTCCTCCCGATCCCCCCCTTGGATCTTCCTCTTCCCTCAACCATTTTTGCGGATCTTTGGGGCAAATCGAAGAGGCCGGTAAGCTCCTCCAATCCCTCCAATCACTTTTTGCAATAACTTTGTATTTTTGGAGCATTTTTTGGCACTAGGTGCAACCTAGGTTGTCAAGAAAAACAAAATTTGGTGATGATTTAGTTGTTTAGTATCATATGATTTAGTAGTAAGGATGAGGGCCGACCAAGGATGAGTGCATTGCGAAATATGATGTAAATTTGTGTATTTTTTATAGTTGCAAGTGTGATGGTCAATGCATATTATTTGATTGTTATATTAGCTATGTGTTCATCCTAAATATTTTCGACTACATAGATGTGTGCGTGCACACTTTGTATCATTTGGTACTTGTGAATTTAACATTTATAGGTAAAAAAATGTATTATGTTGAATCCTAAAATTATTTGTTCCTATTATGTAGGATGTTTGAGCCGGATAAATATCCGGGCCTTGATGATTTCTACGAGAAGAAGCATCGTGCGGTGCTAGTGGAAAGAGAGGAGGTAATTATCCGGGCCTTGATGATTATCTTTCTATATTGGTTGATTTTCATATTGTGACAAGTTGAGAGAAGTAACAAATTATGCGTTTGTTTGTTTAGGTTCCTCCACTACTTCGGTTGAGGGGGCACAACCCGAATGAATCTCTCATATATGACCGTCGGTACGAGCCTTATTTTAGAAGAATGGATCTTTTTCAGTTTGTGCTCAACTTTAAAGGCACACCACCATGGTTGAACTCCACGGCCCTTACCGCCCTTACGGACCGTTGGAGGCCGGAGACGCACTCTTTTCACCTTGCTCTTGGTGAGATGACAATAACTTTGGAGGATATTGCTATGATCACCGGGCTTCTGATCGAGGGCAGGGCTCTTACAGGGAAGGTGAGGTCTGATGGGTGGCGATAACGGGTTGTAGCATTGGTTGGTGTTGAACCTGAGCCGTGGACTCATGAAACCAGGAAGGATCCTAGGCCATCCGGCGTGTTGTTCTCGTGGATACAGAAACATTTTCGCAGGTGCCCAAAGGATGCTAGTCCGGATGTTGTGGAGAGGTACGCCAGGGCTTACCTATGGAATCTTTTGACCCAAGTGGTGTTTCCGGATGGCACGGGGGACACAGCCTCGTGGATGTTCTTGGATCCTCTTCGTGACTGGGATGTTAAGTGGAGTTGGGGGTCGGCGGCACTAGCCTTCTTGTACCGTCAGGTACTGCTTACTATGATGCATTTTCATTATATTAAATAGGTATTTGCGTGTGGTCATTTAACGTGTGTGCAAATCTGCAGTTGGATGGAGCATGTATGAGGAGTAAGCCGACGTCCACTCTTGGTGGTTTCGTTTGGGCCCTACAGGTTTGGATGTGGGAGCTTATCCCTGTAGGCCGTAACGTCACCCTTCCTCCGGAAGAACCTTGGAAGTACCCTTTTGACGGGGATGCGAAGCGGTACCCCACTATCGCACACACATGGGCTAATGTCCAATGGTCGAGTATCGCAGCCATGGGGCGGTACAAGGCATACATAAGCGAGCTTGACATGCTGACTTATGAACAGGTAATTATCCAAATGCTTTGGCATCGTTTCTGAATTTTTTTCGTGAATGGGCGAGTGACTTGTTGTGATGTAGGTCAATTGGAGGCCGTATACGGTACTTAGGCAGTTCCCTCTGAGCAATATGTGCCTTCGTGACCAGCATCTTTGGCGTGTGCAGTGCCCCTTGATATGCTTTTTTGCGGTCGAGTGGCATCTTCCTCATCGTGTTTCAAAGCAGTTCGGAGTCCAACAACGCAGCCCGCCGGATCACGTCGAGACAAGTGTGAAGCCCAGTAAGTATCTCTATCAGCAACGCCAGGGACCATGGCGTTGCAGGACAAATTAGAAATGCCAAGGTACGTGGCGTTTTCAAAAAGAAGAAACGCGGAGTAGCTCGGCGTTTCTGACGTGTAGAAACGCAGGCTAAGACGGCGTTTCTTAGTTTACCAGCAACGTAAGGTAGTTCGACGTTTCTTAGTTTAACAGCAACGCCGCGAGCTGTGGCGTTTCTAAAAGGATCAAATCGTGAAATATTTTCCAGACGAGTTTATTTTGTGTAATTCTTTAGCCCAAAGGTCAGAACAGTGATTTCGTCCGCACCAATGCATGCCACGAAGTCCTCGCGCCGTAGTCCGGGTCAGCTCTGACTCACCCCCGGCATCCAGCGGCATCGACGCGAGGGCCGACAGTGCCGCTCTGCCGGCAAAACTGTTGTGCACCGCACGGCCATGAACGAGTACGTCGTCCTCGCGCGGGTC
Organism: Thinopyrum elongatum; assembly: GCA_011799875.1. Classification (NCBI taxonomy): domain Eukaryota; kingdom Viridiplantae; phylum Streptophyta; class Magnoliopsida; order Poales; family Poaceae; genus Thinopyrum; species Thinopyrum elongatum. Next base: position 476,270,840 of record CM022302.1, read on the forward strand.
AAGTCACCTCTGGCATTGAGGGTCAGTTTGGTTGCAATCCTGGGACAAATTCGCCTGGCATGAGACATCCCTGAGATGTGCCCGGACATTGCTTGGTTGGTCAGGGTGTGCATTCGGTTTTTTCGGTTTGATTCGGTTCGGTTTATACGGTTTTTATACTTCGGTTTATACGGTTTTATACATATATACGGTTCGGTTTCGGTAATAACCATTAAATTTCGGTTCGGTTTCGGTAATAACCAAAATAACCAAAGTTGACGCGAATTTGTAGACAACAAATAATTTTTTGGTCGCATGATTTAGTCATATGCAGCAGATATGAGAGATTAGGTAGGTTCCAGAGGTCCATATCACCATATGATATCGTCTTGATTAAAGGGCAGCATATATGATTGATTAAATGAGGGAGGAAGCAGAAAAAGGAATGAGAGAAGAATCACATGCATTCACGTGGCCACGAGGCCACGACCCAGGCCGATCCTCCTTTTTTTTAGCAATCGGCTCCTCTTTTTTAGCGATCAGCTGCCTGGGATGGCACAACGCATGGATCGCTAGACAAAAGCGGCCATATGGGCTAGATACTTTGAGCCCAAACAAGCACCGCATGTGCCCTGGCTGGTCGAGCTGCAGCGATTTAGTACCACCTCGCTTATCGAGATGCAGCGGGGTGAGCGGACGCCTATAAAAGAAAGGGGGGCGAAGAGCTCAACACATATTGCCGCACGCTGATGCGAACTTCGGTTCTTTCGGTTTCTAACCGAAAAAACCGAATGTTAAATGGTTTCAAGAATTGAAAACTGAAACTGAAACCGTAAACTGAAAAAACCGAAATCTCGGTTCGGTTTGGTTTTTTCGGTTCGGTTTTTGGTTTCCGGTTCGGTTTTGCACACCAATGGTTGGCTACCGGACACGTCCTTGGCCTAGAGCTCGTTGCAGCTAGATTAACCTGGCTAGCTCCCAGGCAGATTGCTTAGCCTGGTCCAGGCCGACGAGAGCGGACGCCTGGGCTCCAGGCAGATGCAATTTTAGGCCCAGTTCTTTTGCCAGAATCTGGGGATTCTCGCAGAATCCAACCTCTACCCAGCTTCTCCCAGAATCTTTGAGCCCCATTTGTTTTACAATCCTATCTAGTTAGGGTCTAATTAGATAGGATTGTAAAACAAATGGGGTTCAAAGATTCTAGGAGAAGCTGGGTAGGGGTCGGATTCTGGGAGAATCCCCAGATTCTGGCAAAAGAACTGGGCCTTAGTCTCATTAGTACTTGCATGCTCCACTTTCTGTCAAATTCAGCCTTCAAATCTATTTTTTTTATTGTTTAATTGTTTGTCTCACGCGAGGTCCTCAACCAAACATCACGTGTGCACACATGCCTGGCCAGGCAAAAATCTTCTTTTTCTCAGGCCAACACCAGGCATCAGATTTTACCAGGCACGAAGCCGAGGACATGAACCAAACAGGCCCTGACTGCCGCCAGAGGCGCCCCGTGCCGGCCATGTCGTTGTTCATATCGGAGTCGTAAATACGCGGACCGTCCTTACATGGGTTACCTCGCCCTGCTCCCCTATGCAGGTAGAGGAAAAAAGGCGGGTATTCGGGGAAGACAGGCGAGAATACAGGGGAATTTTTGTTTTCGTTTGGCAGGAAAAAATAGACGTTGGGAAGGAGATCTGGATGGGAGCACAATGAAGGAGCACGCAAGCCTCGTCCGATAAGAGCATCTCTAGCAGATCCTGTAAAAGCTCGGGGGCTCGTTTTTTGGGCGGTTTTATGGGACGGGCGAAAATGACAGCCCAAACAGGTCCGCTAAAACGGCCTGGCCCGTAAACCGCCCTCCAATTCACTATATATGCCTGCGCCGGGGCTCTTTAGGGTATCCCTCCGCCTTTTCCCCATCCCTCTCTGCCGCTTTTCTTCTACTCCAGCGGTAAATCGACCGAGATCCGGCAGCATTTTGCGGCGAGGTTTTTCATTGAAAGCGAGCGGAGATGTCGGTGGCGGGTGTGGGTCGGGGTGGCCGAGGGGGGCTCGACAGCCGAGGCAGCGGGCCTCCTCGCAAGCGCGGCCACGACAAGGAGGCCTGGAGCTCCTCCCTCCACCCTTTGGTGGAGGAATGGCGCAAGGAGCAGACGCGCTGCCACGGCGCGCGGTCCCGCAGCACCGACGCACGGGCGTGGACGAACTTTGACCGTCTTCACCACATCTTTGATCCGGCGCTGCAGCGCCGCCGAGCACGCCTGGTTCGAGGCGAAGGAGGCGGCCGCCGCCGGGGTCGAAGTCGCAGCTGCGCGGGTGCCGACGCTTCGGGAGGAGTACAACCTCGCGTACGTGCTCTGCAACTCCCTCGTGGAGCACCACCTCGGCACGACAAGTCCGGCTCTGGCTCCGATGAAGACGAGTAGAACTCCGGTGATCCATCTAGTCTAGTTTATGTTTAAGTTTTAGATCCAGTCTAGTTTAAGTTCAAGTTTGAACTATCTAGCAAGTGACGTGGTATGTACGGAACTATATTTAATTTGCTTGTATGAACTATGTTTGTGCAACTCTGATGATGTTTAAAATGGCGTGAACTAGTAGTTTCAAAATTAAGTAAGAACTTCGGCGATGTTTACGAGATTTATTATGCCGATTCGTTCCCGTAAACAAAATTTGGGAGACGGTCTGGACCGGATCTGTCTCGTCTCGACCACAGCTCTCGCTTTCGTCCGCTCCTATATCCCGCTCGCGCGTGCGGCGTACTGGCCATGGCGAGCCCGCCGTCGCCGCGCCTGCTCTGCGCCCTCCTCGGCGACCGCCTAGGCGCGCTCTCCGCCAGGCCGCTCCTCCGCGCCGCCGCCCCAGGCAGAGGTAGGCACCCCCTCCCCCTTCGCGCTTCGTCTCAAACGCTTGCCGCGTCAGCTCCTCCGGGGGAAACACTCGCTGAGAAGATGGCTCGGGTCTCCTCTTGCAGGGCACAGGCGGGTGACGTGCCAGGCCACGAGAACGCTCTCAAGCCTGGTGGACGCCCTCTTCAACAGGAGGTGAGCTCCCGGTCGCCATTCCCTGCCCTCCTTGTTGGATAGTGACGACAACACTAGATTAGCTGCGAGCTGTTCTTTTTGGGCAGATAGAGTGGTCATTCGCAACCTGGCATGCCTAGGGTTACTATAAACACACCTTTGTAGTGATACATAATGGCCTGATTTTGGCTATCTTGGAGGAACACATGTATTTCCCATCTTTTTTACCAACCGCTCTAAACTGAAGCTGAAATGCCAGTTTATTGATTGCCTTTATCCAGTACACAGCAACCCAAACTCCACAACTTGGTGCATTGACCTTGACCACATAGGGAGATATGTTTATTGCTTGTTGATTTCAGGGGCTCCCTTTCCTCCAATACTATGCATCGGTAGCTTCGTTAAGGTTTGGATGGTAGTGGTTCAATACAACATTTACATATATGCAATTGCTATTCATCGGCAACTTAAAAGAAATATCGGATCAGTTGATTTTCGATGAAAGAGAGCAGAGCAGTGCACAAAGAGCTCGAGCCGGCCGGAGGCGGGGGTTCTGAACCACCCCCCCCCCCCCCCCCCCCCGCGAGATTGACGATGGGGCTCGCCAAGGTGTCGTGGCCGGAGCGGAGGAAGAACCTTGACTGGTTTGGGTTGGGGGCGAGGGGACCTAAAAAATGACCGGAAGCAAAAGTTTTTTCAGGCACCTGGTGCATAGGTGCCTCCTTACAAAGATTTTTCAGGCACCTGGCGCATAGCCACATAGGTGCCTCCTTACATGTACTGTTTTGTACTACCTCCATCTCAAATTGTAAGACGTTTTTGTAGGCTAGGTAGTATGTGTGAGTACCGATCAGGGATGTCGTGCGGCTTGTGCCAATCCATGGAACTATCAAACTTGGCCATATCTTCATGCTCGCGAAGATGTTTTGAGACACATCATGCATTTTGATCATCATAGAAAGTTGCACATGATGTCCCCTTGCAACAAAAACTCGAGAGGGTGAACTACATGGTTCACGAAGTCATTTTGGATCACAAAGCCCAACAGGGAACTACTTCTGTTGTCAACAGTAGTCGGATATTCCTGTTCTGGTGATATGATCTGACTGAATATTTTCTTTCTGGAAACATTGCTGTGGTGCTTTCATTTCAAGGAGATAGAATGCTAAAAAAGTAAGAAGTGAGATAATGCTTGTATCAGAGTAAGATAAACAATATTTGAAGCTTCGTTAGATATAAACAATATTTGAAGCTTCGTTAGATAAACGGGTACAAAGTTCCCTGAGTTTACTGATCTTATGAAATATGGATTGTGGCTGTCTGTACTGTATACTCTGTGCTGCTCGTATACGTTTGTATGGTGAAAATCAAGGCATACTTTATGTTGTGCCTGTTACATATATTATTTATAGTGTGTGGAGAACACGGTTGAATTGGTGTCTGCCTTTAAATTGTGTCCATTGTTCGTAGATCTCTGATACATTTACTCTTGTATGGGGCATACATGTAGATTCACATTTACGTTTTTTTTTTTGGACTTCCACAGAAGTCGGGATGACTCACTGGAAAATAACCCTAGACGCCTACGACCTGGGAAAGTGTCTCCTCGTCTAACCGTTCCCAGTCATATACAGCGGCCTCCTTATGTCAATTCCCGTCAAAGACCTCAGATGAACGATGGACCTGAAATACATGATGAAAAAGGGATCGAATGCATGAGAGCTTCTGGAAAGCTTGCCGCGCAAGTTTTGAAGTTTGCTGGAACACTTGTAAATGTAATGTTGTTATTGGCATCGGTACCTGATTATTCTTTTTAGTCGCGGAACATTACATTCACAACAAAACCTCATTCCATTCATCCAATACTTTGTTAAGAGAAAAGAGCACACCGAGCAAATGGATCCTCTGGTAAAGGTTAAGGTGCAGGACACAACTGATACACATTTTAGACACCTTTTAAGTAGTTTGTGAAGTAGAAGTCCCTTCTCATGAAGTACTGCATTTCTGAAAATTAGCCCATAGACTAGGGTGGTCTAAGACTCGAGTGTCAAAAATTGATCGGTTCTTATTTACAGCCAGGCATCACAACTGATGAGATAGATAAAGCGGTACACCAAATGATAATAGATAACGGTGCATACCCGTCGCCTCTTGGTTATTGTGGATTCCCGAAGAGTGTTTGCACTTCAGTGAATGAATGCATCTGTCACGGGATACCAGATTCTCGTCCACTTGAGGTAAGCCATCCAGCATCTGGAGATAATGACTTTGAATACATACCAATCAATTTACAGTTAATCTTTTTTTGGGCAGGATGGCGATATCATCAACATCGATGTTACTGTCTATCTCAATGTAAGCCAAAGATAATCTATACATCTCCTGAACTGACTATTGTTAAGTCACTGTGCTTCCCTCACAGACAAAGTACAAGTAAAGAAAGAAACTGAAGTGCTTATTTGTGGTAGATATTCTTTGTGATGATTTTCTAGAGGATATTTTGTTCTAATGGTTTCTTGCTTGTTGTGAACAAACATCCAACATTCCTTTTTCTATATGAGAGAATGCAAAATCTACGCTGGGTGCAGATTCAGTTGATATATTACTTTAATTCCATCTGTTTATATGTATATGTGGAGTATTGTGGATTTTTTTAATATAGATGCTGAAGCTATAGTTGGTATCTAAATTGACCCATTCCCTTTTTATGGTCTATGCATATTTGATTCCAGGGTTACCATGGTGATACATCTGCTACATTTCTCTGTGGTGATGTTGATGATGAAGCTAAGAAGTTAGTTCAGGTTATCTCAATTCTCTCATAAGAATATTCGGTCTAATACTCTGTCTCTAAATATGCATTAGTCTATGAAGGCAGGAACTCCAACTATTTGCTGGCATTAGTGATATGCCTGTACTCTCTTCCATGTTTCTCTTGTTTTTTGGCCGTTGTACTTCCACAGGTATATGCCTGTACTCTCTTCCATCTTTAAGCAGTTGTATATAGCTATACAATGGGGAATAAGTATCAATGTAATCTGGACATAATTTGTTTGCATGTTAGAGATGTAACCATACTAAGTCACTTTATTTTCAGTCAGATGGCAATAAGGTCACATAATTTTTTCTTAGAGAAGCTAAAGGTTCTTTGCTATGCATTATTTCGTTCAAAGTTTTATGGAATGTTCTTTTTCCCAACCAGGTAACGAAAGAATCTCTTGACAAGGCTATATCAATCTGTGCTCCTGGGGTGGAGATCAACCGCATTGGTAGAACCATACAGTAAGTAAATGGGAGGCTTGCACACTTGTATTTTTCTCATCACTCTTTCGCAATATGTTGATTCTGTAACCAGGGGATTCTATATTTCAGAAACTTTCTGCGGCAAGAGTTAGAAATCGGTGCTGTTTGGTTCTTTTGCATCTAGCACATAACTTGATAGTACCCATTTTCTTGGACTTCGATTACAGTGGACATAAGAATGGTTGCTTGTTTTTTAAAAGCAATAACTAATTGTGTCCTTGAAACAAACTTTTTTGGTTTCTCTAGAGCTTATTCCCACCACAGTTTCTCTGGGCAGCTCTGGAGAAGCTGTTTCTGCACAAGCTGCAGCCCAAAAGAACTGGGCCTAAACATACTTTCCTCGCCATGTTAGCTTGTGTTGCACTGAACTTGGCTTGTTAGAATTTGGATATTTTGTGCCAGTACCCGATACAGTGACACACTGACAGAGGTAGACTGAGTGCTGGCTGAGTTTGTTGGACATAATTAAATCGAACACTTATTTCTTCTGTAGACCTGTAATTATTATATTTTGTGCTTACTGGATATCCTCGTCATTTCTTCAAACGCACCACCTTACTGAAGATTTCAAACTTTCAAGGGATCATGCAGACAAATTCAAGTATGGTGTAGTTCAACAATTTGTGGGCCATGGGGTAGGCAAAGTGTTTCATGCTGAGCCTGCAGTGCTTCATTTCCGTGAGTTTGACATGAGAAACCATTGCATTTGCTCTACTTCAGTGTACATATGGAATATATGTGCTGCCATGGACTAACGTCTCTTGAATTTACAGGCAATAATGAAAAGGGCCGCATGATTTTGAACCAAACATTTACCATAGGTACATTTTTCCACTGTCGCAACAGTCTATGCACATAGCGTGTCCTTATTTCAATAATCATAAAGAATCTGCATGCTTGTTAGATTGAAATAGATAAGATTGGCACACATTAGCTTTGATTATACTTCATAAATTGGAACTGTGTTCCTTGTAGACATAGCTTCAGTCAAGTTTACTTGTATAACTTATAAGGATCACTAGCCTTCATAAGAAGTAATATGAACACTAACAGATTCGCCTGCCTGTTCGTGTGTCAATTCAGAGCCGATGCTAACCATAGGGAGCACAAACTCGACCATATGGTCCGACGACTGGACCGCGGTGACGGAGGACGGGAGCCTGTCAGCGCAGTTTGAGCACACGCTACTGATCACCGAAGACGGTGTGGAAATACTGACACAGTGTTAAGCCCGGCCGGAGAACAGAGATGTCAATGAGTGAAAGGCTGGATGGCTGGGCGGACAGAAGCTGCATTTTTTTTCTGGGACTGCACATCGTCCAATCAAACTCGGTGCAAAACTACACTTTTTTATTTATCTCGACACGTCGGTAGGTTGATGCATAGATTATATACTCCCTCTGTAAACAAATATAAGAGCGTTTAGATCACTAATCACTAAAGCAGTGATCTAAATGCTCTTATATTTCTTTACGGAGGGAGTACAAAGTTTTGCATTGTTGTTGGGATTATAGGGTGAGCGAGCAGGGCAGATCAGCCCCCTTGGTTGTTGCGGGTAGGCCTGAATTCTGATTGACTTGCCTGGATTCTGATTGAGTTGGTTGGTTCTGGGGCTGATGAAAGCCATGTCTTGCCGCATTTGTTGGCAGAAAAAAAAAGTGAAGATCTGCTTTGCTTTATTGATACTTCTCCACGATTGATCATCGGCCTGATGCTGCTTCATCAATCAAAAGTTTTCTCCTGTCGCTCTCTAAAACAAGAAGGAAAGAATGGCAGAATGTTCTCTGGGTATATTGGTTGTAATAACAACTTATATTATGGGACGGAGGGGGTATGTATTTCTAGTTTTCTGTGAAGGTCTAGACATTAGGGCCTATTTTAGTTTGCAGGATTCAAAAAACGAAGGTCCAGACATTAGGCCCTATTTTAATTCGCAAGATTCAAAAAACGAAGGCCCAGACATTAGGACCTATTTTAATTCGCAGGATTCAAAAAACACAGAAATAGAAAGAAACATAAGATTATAATATCATGCTCATTCAAATCTTTTCTGATTTGTTTGATCACATAATGGCCTCACAGGAAAAAAAAATGACTCTTTGTAAGATGTATAGTGGAAAGAATCATTGAGAAAAACAATTCTTACAGGATTGAACCCCTGTACTATGAATCAAGCAACTGATATCGGGAAAAAAATCCTATAGATTTCAATCCTCCGAAATTCCTATGAAGACTATTTGTTTTTGTTTTTTTGCGAGTAAGGAGACTATTTGTTTGAACCATAATCGAAGTATGTAGCATCAGACAGCACACGTTCATGGCTTCGTGCCCAAATAATTGCTCTATTCTGTCTGTAATTAGAATCAGAGTTGCTTGCAATCAGAGCAAAACATTCTGGCATTTTTGCCATAATACTATGTGTTCTGCTAAAAGTTGGAAGAATTAAGGTGCCCAATGGCAGTCCTCCACGTAGAAAGGTCTATCGATCCGCTGTAATCTCACCGACCACAGCAAATCTGCCACAACCGCTCGGCTTTTTTACCCTAACCTACGCGTTGTCGGCAGTTCTTTCTCTGCCAACTGGGCCCAACGGCGCTGTCCACGTGCCGGGGCCCACGCGCCAGAGAGGAGGAAGATCCCGCACTACCACCTTCACGCCTCCACCTTCCATGCTACTATCTCTCCACCCCCGCCTCAAGTTCCTCCCCAACTTCCATTTGCGGAAACGGGAAGGCCCAAGCGAAAGCGGAGAGAGGCTCGTGCCCTGCCCGGCCGGGATTCCAGAAGCTTCCAGCACTGTAGCACCCGAGCGCCGGGGGCGGGGCTGTAGCGCGGCGTACCTTCCCGCGCGGCGCGCGCTCCTGCGGCCGCCGACGAGATCGAGGGGGCGGGGAGCTCGCGAATCGGGGGCGGCGGCGGCGGAGCGCAATGCCGCGCCTTCGGCGGTAGGGATGGCGGCAGAGGAGACGGCGGCGACATGGCGAGGGGAATAGCGCGGGCGGCGTCGTTCGGCGGCCGCGCGACTGCGGCGGGGTGGTTCTCGTACCGGCGCATCACCGTGGCCGTCTGCCTCGCCAACCTCGTCGCCGCGCTGCTCGTGCTCCGCTCCCTCACCTCCTTCGCCCCCGGGCCCAAACGTGAGGCGCCCGCTCTCGCGGCCCCTCGTCGTGCCCACGACGACTCTGGGGTGGTATCTGCGATCTGACTCGGTGTTTATTTTTTCCAACTCTTTTTTGTTATTATTAGGGGTTGAGGTGGTGCAGTACACGGAGGAGCAGATTAGGAGGGTGGAGGAGTCGATCCGGATTCGCCGCGAGGCCGAGCCCGTCGAGCTCGTCCAGGCGGTACCGCTCTGAAAGCCTAATACAGAATTCGATGGTTTTGTATAGTTGATTGGCACTAGTTATTATTATGGCTTTGCGATCTAATCCCCGAGGAATTTTGGGTGCCAAAGGTGAAGAAGCTGCGGAAGGTTTTCGCACGGGAGGAGAAGAGGCGGAAGGAGCTGCCTCTCGAGCTGAAGCTGAGGGTATCGTATGAGCTCGTGGGGCGGCTGAACGGCCTAGGGGATAACGGCAGTGCCATCCAGCAACGAGGTATATTTGCATACTGGTTTGGAATTAGCAATGGTAGTGTACTACTACTGTTTTGTGTAGAATGAAGTGAGCTCCTGGCTTTCCTCCAGTAATTTGAATCTGACTGTAATATTCCATAATATGTGTGCATAACTTGGACTTGTATGTTCATCTTGTCTTGTTATTGGTCGACAGCTTGACACACACCGGCTATATTCTGTCAGCGTGCTGTTTGACGTGTTCAGTTCAGAGAGGACATCTGTAGTAGTTGATTTTTTCACTGTTATTGGTCGACAGCTTGACACACGCTGGCTATAATGAAGTTAGCTTGTCTGGAGGATATCTATTAGTATATTTATTTCGACTAGTTTGTCAGATATCTCTTGCATTGCTGAGTGCTTTCTTGCAAGTGTGAACTCCTATAGTAGTTGATTTGTTCACTGTTATAGTCTTAGATAGGCGTAGGGTTGCGGGATTTGAATACTATACAAGTTTGAGACACTCTATCCATGATCAGGAAAAACAACCCTCCTAACTGAAATAACTGAACATATGGCAACCATGAGACGATTCCCTCTTTTTAGTCGACTTGTCATATATTTTACTTTTGTGTGTGTGACTGGCCAATTGGTGTATCAACCTTGCAGTGATGCCAGCTGTGATAATTTGACGAGCAAGTGCTGCATATTGATTGACTTGTTTGGCAGAAAAAAGGGTATATTCTATTTGTGTGTGTCTGTGTCTCCTTGATGGTATCAGCTGTCCGGAGTTGCCATTATTTTGTTCCATTTATGTTCTGTGTGACGTTATAAATTAACACTAAAAGTGAATTCATGTTTTTACTGTTTGTTACTTGCTTTTGCTGCATATAAGATCTGGATTAATTTTACATCTGTTAGAAATAGAGTTCATGGACTATTTGTTGTCTTGATTAGTGATAAATTGAAGTGCTTATGTTTCTATTCCCAAACATATGACAGAAGCTCTGGAATCATGGCGTGTTGAGACGCTAAAAGATGCAAAAAGTGCATCTACTCAGAATTCATCAAATTTGGGCCTCTCCAGTGAGGAAGCACGTATGTGAGCTTTACTGTTAAACAATATATTCTCACTTCTATGTGTTCAGGTTCCTTCATAATAATTTGGTACATGTGAGCTTTACTGTTAAACAACATATACTCACTTCTATGTGTTCAGATTCCTTCATAATAATTTGGTACATATTGGGTGCTTCTAAAGGTTTTCTTTTTCTTTTGTTTCACAATTCTCAACTGTAATAGTTTGGTTTCACCCTTACCTACAGGATTGTTAAAGCGAGCCTTGGAGTTCAACTGGCATGCGCTATTGGAGGATATTGGTCTTTGGATTTCACCAGAAGTCCCACACACCGAGCATGATGACAAACCTGAGAATGAACCAGAAGGTTGCTTCTCTACCATTGCCTATGTTAATTATGTTTCATGAAGTCTGACCCACTTTGTTAGAATTATAGTTACAGAATAGATTTCGTATTTCTCAAAGAGATTGAGTCTCAAATAAATTGTTGCAGAAGAAGAAATAATAGCTGGTCCACCTTTGCGTCCACAATGCAACACTGAGCTGCATGCCGATTATGGTGGCGCTGCTGTGAAATGGGGATTAACGCACCACAAAGAATCTGCTGCTGATTGTTGTCAAGCATGTCTAGACCAGGCTAGGAATGCCAAGCCAGGTGAATTGAAGTGCAATATATGGGTATATTGCCCATCAGAGTTTGGTTGCTATTCACCAGATAAATATGAGCATAAACATCAGGAGTGCTGGTTGAAACAGGTACGCCTGCCTTTTTGCGAGTCTGTCTAACCATTGAATCGATTACCCTATATGTTTGCATTTTAACCATATCTTGTTCGGAGCGGTGTTAGAATTATCTGATTCTTCCTGCTTCATGGACCTGCATCTGATATTTTAATGAATGTTGTACTCCCTCCGTTCCTAAATATAAGTCTTTTTAGAGATTCCAATGTGGACTACATACGGAGCAAAATCAGTGAATCTACATCCTAAAATATGCCTATATACATTCATATGTAGTTCGTATTGGAATCTCTAGAAAGACTTATATTTAGGAACGGAGGGAGTATATGTGAAATGGTGCCGTTTGCTGTTTTGTTAGGAGCACTTAATTATAGAATTAGGGGAGAAAATGGTGTTTATGAATGGTCGTCAGTCATTTTAATAGCGGAAACAAAACATAGGTCATGTGTGTACATGTGTCCTTACTGTACGGGAATGGGGAGAGAAACCAGTGTTTATGAATGATCGTTAGTGATTTGAATAACAAAAACAAAATATGGATCATGCTTATACACGGGTTACTATTCTACATGTGATGCAACAATCCTGCCCTAATAGTTTAAACAGCAACATTAGTTATCCGCTATAATTCTTGAAATTGTAATCAACTGTGCTCCTGCAGCTGACTGAAGCCTGTACACTTTCAAGTGCGTTTTATTTTATTTTTAGCCAAGCTCCCTTTGTTGTGTTGAACTTTTTAACTAGTCTCAGTAATGATTTAGGATGATGCATTGGACAAGTTTGTGGTACATTCTTAATGGGCCAAATATAAAGAATATAAATCTATCTAGAGCAAAACATGCCATGCCATAAATGGTGCTAGTGTATGGTTGCACCGTTGCCTGTTTTACATGTTGCTGATACTGCTTGCTTTATGTTTACCCACTGTCATTGTACAACTGTTGAAACTTCAGTTATGGTAACAGCCATTTGTCTCCTCATGTTATACTGGTTGTAATTTCTTGCTGTTATCTTGCACAAGTCTGGTCTGTGACCGTATGATTGTTTGGAGTATGGTTCGCCTTGCTGCTCTGGGCTACATGGCCGGGCAAATACTTTTGTGATATGCACTAGCGGTGTATGTTTCTGCCAATGTTAACTACGCACGAGGCTTTGTTCTATAGTCAAATCATTCATTTAATTTAAACTGATGTACTCCACATTGTTAACTTATATTTTCTGTTAAAATGACATGAGTTGTTGATTGTTCTTCACACAGGCTAATTATCTTGTGATGCTTTGCAGGCTGACCAGCCTAAACTGAACTTCAAAGACAAGTATTCCGAGTCTTACAGAGATTCTCATCCGAGAGCCCCCGTTGTTGTGCCCTGGATGTCGGGTGTCACCAGCGCGTGAGCAGCTCGTTCAGAGACTGGGAGATTTGCACTGACAAACCTTCATATACCGATTCTTTCATTTGCCACGACACCGTTTTGTTTTCCTTGGTGTATATGATGTAAAACCTAGATTAGACGATTTGATGATAGCAAAAGGGGCTCCTTTGAGGCAGGCTTGTTGAGGTGCAGGGGCCAAGGGACGTGGTGTAGATGAACTAAATCCAATGATGATTCAGCTCACGGCCACGGCCCACTTTTCCACTCTACTAGTTGGTTTTCTGTGTTATCAGCGAATTGATCACCAGGCTCATGTGCTGTTTTCATGTAAAATGCATTGCCAGTCACATATGGACATGGGGTTGCGAGTTCACACACGAAAGCTATAAAAGAGAAATCTTGGATGCAGTGCATGGTAAACATGTGAACCTATATAACATTATAACTTCAGTGCATGCTATCCTCTTAGACACGCTGATGATACAGACATAAAAAAGGACCTCTGCTTGGGCATCAGAAGCATGGAAGAACTTATCAACACACGCTGACAATATAGAAATCGAAAGGATCTCTACTTTTGTCTAGTGAGTGAGTTTCTCCCTTCTCAAGTTTGATCGCCTTTTTGTGGGGAATAAAAGGACACTCTTCTGGACCAAATGCTACCTGATGAACATTAAAATAAAAAAATAGTAAAATATTCAAATAATTATGAATTTTTTTATGATAAACTTTGACAAATATTTTGTGTGCTTGCAAAATTTCAGCATGAAATGACATTCGTGGAAGTTGTGGCAAACAAATAAAATCGATACTAAAAAAATGCTAGTTTTGAAAACATTTTGGAGTGCTAATTTCGTTTTTCTTTGCCACGACTTCCACGAATGTTATTTCGTGCTGAAATTTATTAAGCATACAAATATTTGTCAAAGTTTACCACAAAAAAAATGGCTTTTTTATTTTCTTTACTATTTTTTTTGATTTTACTGTTCATCAGGATGCATTTGAGCTTGGGATCAAAATAGAACTTTCGCACTCCTTTTCAAAAAATTTCTCTCGGCACTGGCAGAGCTACATGCAACCCTGTAGGGGCCATGGCCCCTAGGTTTGGCAGTTTTTGTGAAGAATTTTTTTGCAGGGACGGACAGATTGAAAAAAATACAGGTTTTGCCTCCTCATAAATTGATATTTTCTCTTTAGCCCCCCCAACCAATCTTGTGTAGCTCCGCCATTGTCTCTCGGATCTTGGCACAGATAAACGGACGTGTCTACCGAGCGGCCGTTGGCTCGGTCAGGGCAGCCCTTCTTTTTTAAGTATATTTTTGTCCTAATCAAACAGACTAGGAAATATTTTGTCCTCCTAATAGGAAAAAGACAAAGACCATACAACGTGTTTAAACAAAACTGAAAAGCCCACATGCGAACAAGTGTGAACGCATTAAATTCAGATTTTAAAATTTTAGAAAAGTCATAACTTGTGAACCGAACATCGAAATTAAGATCCGCTTTCACCGTTGAAATCCTCAAGATGTGCTCTTCGAAACTAGATCCCACATGAGTATGTTTCGAAAAAAAAATTGTGCAATTTTGTCACCATTTTGTGCAACCGTGCAGTTGTTGATGTGCAACTACCTAATAGTCGATGTGCAATTTTCTCTCTATCGATGGATGTCCAGTTTTCATTGATGACACCTCACCCCAAACTACCCACTATTAATTGAGATGTGCACTTTCGTCTGCTGCCCCATTCAACTTCTTAGTAGTCGATGTGCAACTTTTTCCCTATAGTTGGAAGTGCAGTTTTTTACTGTTTGCTACCTCGGTCAATGATACGTCTCCAACGTATCTATAATTTATAAAGTATTCATGCCATGTTTACAACAATTTTATATGATTTTGGTATGATTTGGATGGAACTAACCCGGACTGACGCTGTTTCAGCAGAACTACCGTGGTGTTGTTTTTTGTGCAGAAATGAAAGTTCTCCAAATGAGCTGAAACTTTTTGATGATTTTTTTGAAACAAAAGAGACCCCCGAAGCTTCGTGGGAGGGCCATAAGAGCTACGAGGAGGGCACAACCCATCACGGCGCGCCAGAGGGGCCTGGCTTGCCCCGGTGGGTTGTGCTCACCTCGAGGCCCATCTTAGCATGAAACCAACGCCAAAAAATCCTATAAATAGAGAAACCATCAGAAATAACCCTAGATCAGAAGTTCCACCACCGCAAGCCTCTGTAGCCACGAAAAACCAATCTAGACCCCGTTCCGGCACCCTGTCGGAGGGGGAAATCATCATCAGTGGCCATCTTCATCATCCCGACGGCCACCATGTTGAGGAGGGAGTAGTCCACCCTCGGGGCTGAGGGTTTGTACCAGTAGCTATGTATTTAATCTCTCTCTCTCTCTCTCTCTCTCTCTCTCTCTCTCGTGTTCTTGAGATGGCACGATCTTGATGTATCGCGGGCTTTGTTAATATAGTTGGATCATATGGTGTTTTCCCCTCTCTATCTTGTTGTGATGAATTGAGTTTTCCCTTTGAGATTTCGTTTTATCGGATTGAATACTTTTATGGATTTGAGAGCACTTGATATATGTCTTGCATATGAATACCCGTGGTGACAATGGGGTATTATATTGATTCACTTGATATATGTTTTGGCACTCAACTCGCGGATTCCCTAGGTGACATTGGGGTAATCTATGCATAGGGGTTGATGCACGTTTTCGTCCTTGTTTCTCCGGTAGAAATCTTGGGGCACTCTTTGAGGTTCTTTGTGTTGGATCGAGTATTATGAATCTGAAATTGTTTGATGCGTATCGTATAATTAACTCATGGATACTTGTGGTGACATTGGAGTATCTAGGTGACATTAGAGTTGGTTGACGCGTATCATATGGTGTTATTTTAGTACGAACTCTTGGATAGATCGAATGGAAAGAATAACTTTGCGTTATTTTAGTATGAACTCTTGAATAGATCGAACGGAAAGAATAATTTTAAGGTGGTTTCGTACCCTACAAACAATTTCTTCTTATGTTCTCCGTTAGATAAGAACTTTGGAGTGATTCTTCATCGCACGTTGAGGGATGGTTATATGATCCAATTAGATTAGCATTGTTGAGAGATTGCACTAGCGAAAGTACGAACCCTAGGCCTTGTTTTCAAGCATTGCAATACCGTTTGTGCTCCGTTTTACCAATTGCTATCTTGTTGTTTTTTTATTTTCAGATTACAAAAATATATTTCTACCATCCATATTACACTTTTATCACCATCTCTTCGCCGAACTAGTGCACCTATACAATTTACCATTGTATTGGATGTGTTGGGGACACAAGAGACTTTTTATTATTTGGTTGCAGGGTTGTTTGAGAGAGTCCATCTTCATCCTACACCTCCCACGGATTGATAAACTTTAGGTCATCCACTTGAGGGAAATTTGCTACTGTTCTACAAAACTCTGCGCTTGGAGGCCCAACACGAGTCTACAAGAACAAGTTGTTTAATAGACATCAAGCTCTTTTCTGGCGCCGTTGCCGGGGAGGTGAGTGCTTGAAGGTATATCTTTAGATCTTGCAATCGAATCTTTTAGTTTCTTGTTTATCACTAGTTTGGTTTATAAAAGAAAACCACAAAAAATGGATTTGAGGTGGTCTCATATTGTTCATCTTTATAATGTCTTTCTTGAAAATGATGGAAGGGAAAATTGTGCTCAATCGATAGAAGAAGAATTCCATAAAATGTTTGGCATAAATGATGAGCATGATTGCAATGTTGTTAGTGTGAATTCTTTGAATATCCATGATGTAATGATATGCAAAGCTACAAGCCTGGGGATGCTATATTTGATGAAGATGATATTTTTACTCCCCCAAGTTTTGATGAAAAAAATTATTATGATGATTGTATGCCTCCTATTTATGATGATTATATTGATGAAAGTGAATTTGGAGAGGTCATTACTTTATTTAATGATGATTCCACTATTTTGGAAGAGGTTGCAATTGATTATGACAACAAAGTTCCTATATATGATGATTATGGTGATGACATGTATGCTATAAAGAATTATGATAACCATGAAACTTGTCATCATGATTTTAATTTTCAGTCACATGATAGTTATTTTGTTGAGTTTGCTCCCACTACTATTGATGAGAATAAATTTGCTTATGTGCAGAGTAATAAAATTTCTATGCTTATGGATCATGAAAAGAATGTTTTATGTGATAGCTATGTTGTTGAATTCATTCATGATGCTACTGAAAATGATTACGAGAGAGGAACATATGCTTGTAGGCTTCTCACTAATACCAAGTTTCCTCTCTATGTGTTGAAAGTTTTGAAGTTATACTTGTTTTGCCTTCCTATGCTAGTTGATTCTTGTTCCCATAAATTATTTGCTCACAAAATCCCTATGCATAGAAAGTATGTTAGGCTTAAATGTTCTTGTCATGTGATTCATGATGCTCTTTTTCATGCTTCAATTACTATTCTTATGTGAGCATCATTGAAATCATCATGCCTAGCTAAAAAGGCATTAAAGAAAAGCGCTTGTTGGGAGACAACCCAATACTTTTACCTACTGTTTTTATGTGTTCACATGATTAGGCTACTGCATTAATCATGTTTTATAGCTTTTGTTTCAATAAAGTACCAAGTAAAGCCTTTGGGATAGTGTGGATGATAGTTGACTTGATTCTGTGCAAAAACAGAAACTTTTGCGTCCAGTACAGAAATTCCTATCTTTTACTGGAACGTGGAAAAATTCTGAAATTTTTACAGTTTATGGGTATACAAATTTTATATGTTTTACTAAATTTTCAGAATTTTTAGAGTTCCATAAGTATGACCTTAATTTAGATCTTTATGTACTGTTCTGTTTTTGACAGATTCTGTTTGCAATGCATAGTTTGCTTGTTTTATGGTTTCTATGGTTTATATTGCTTAATATAAATTGTGGAAATTGTATAGTACAGTAGGAATTGTGTGATAACAATTATGAATCTTAACTTGACAGTACCAAAGTGAATGATTTGTCTTTATCATACTAACTCATCTCACGAAGTTCCGTTAAGTTTTGTGTGATTGAAGTTTCAAGTTTTGGGTGAGATATCGATATGAGGAGAATAAGGAGTGACAAGACCCTAAGTTTGGGGATTCCCAAGGCACCCCAAGGTAATATTAAAGGAATATCCAAGCAACTAAGCTTGGGGATGCCCCGGAAGGCATCCCCTCTTTCGTCTTCAACATTATCGGTAACCTCACTTGGAGCTATATTTTTAATCGTCACATGAAATGAGTTTTGCTTGGAGCGTCATTTTATTTTGTTAGGATTAGATTGCTGTTATTTAGATAATGTTTTTCATCTTTTATTTCAATAAAAGTGGCAAGGATAGCCTTCATCATGCTTATTTTGAGAGTATATGAGTTGTTGTTTCAAAACAGAAAGTTTATCGCTGTTGCAAAAAATCCCGAGAAAATTCAGAATATGATAAAATGTTGATTTTCTTGCACAATAAGCTATGATAAATTTTCTACAGTGTGGTGAAATTTTCAGAATTTTTTGAGTTAAATAAGATTGGATATTGCTTCATCCTTTATAGACTGTTCTGTTTAGACAGATTGGTGTTATGTTTGCATTGTTTGCATATGTTTGCTTGTTTAATGATTCTATTTGAGGATATGAGTATTAAATATGCAGAGGCATTTAGTATGCAATGTTAAATAATAATTTTAGTGATTTGCTACAGTAGATAATGATAAGGTTATTGCATTGATTTATATTAACTTATCTCACGAGTTCTTGTTGAGTTTTGCGTGGATGAAGTTTTTGAGATTTAGGGAAACCGTGATATGAGAGGATTGAAGAATACACAAAAGCTCAAGCTTGGGGATGCCCAAGGCATCCCAAGATAATATTTCAAGAAGTCTTAAGCATCTAAGCTTGGGGATGCCCTGATAGGCATCCCACCTTTCTTCATCAAGAATTATCGGTTAGCCTCGGTTGAGCCTAAGTTTTTGCTTCTTCACATGATGTATGCTATTCTTAGAATGTCATTTTATTTTGTTTTGCTTGCTATTTTAATAAAATACTTAGATCTAATTTTTTTTAAATAAGAGAGTCCTCACATAGCTACCCATTTACTTAACTACTCGTTTGAACTTCACTTATATCTTTTTGGAGTAGTTTGTCGAACACTCTCATGCTTCACTTACATTATTTTGAGAGTTGATACTAATGATGAAAATTTTCACAAGCTATGAAATTGGTCCTAATATGATGAATATCCAAGGGGGATATAATAAAAACTTTCATGACGATCATTGGACAAAATAAGCTTGATTCCTTGTAGTAGTTTTGAGATATGATGATAGCGATATGTGAGTCATGTTGGTGAGTAATTATGCTTTAGTAAGAATATTGGTGTTAAGGTTTGTGATTCCCTATGCAAGCACGAAAGTCAATAGATATGCAATGTACATCCTACTTATGGTGCATTATTCGGTGTTAGTTATGCTTAATGCTCGCTTATGTGAATTTTCGTTTCTTGGTTGGTTGCTTCTCAATCTTTTTGCTAGCCAACACTTGTACTAAGTAGAAATACTACTTGTGCATCCAAAATCTTTAAACCCAGTTTTGCCACATGAGTCCACCATACCTACCTATATGTGGTATTCTCGTGCCGTTCTAAGTAAATTTGTATGTGCCATCTCTAATTTTCAAAATGAATTTCCTTTTTGTGTGCTCGTACCGCTCATGAAGCGGCAGGGGGTGGCCAATATTTTCCATGCTAGATGTGTTATTCTCAAGATGAGTGTTTATTCACTTGTCATTGCACGAGAGTACGGCGGTAATAGGGATGCCCAGTCCCGAAATGAAAAAGAAATTTACTTTATGTTATCAAATAATAAATTTCTTGGAAAGTGTTGGTATGGACGGTACTCGTGGATACGGCTAGCCGTGGAGTGTGAAAGTATGGTGGAAAAAGGAATAAACTTTATTTTATGTTTGGGAACCACGTAAGATGTATCTAGCATGGAAAGTGTTGGGAATTACTCGGTCGTTTTCATTGACGGGAAAAGTATGCCTCCCAAAATATTTTTATCTCTCAATTTAAGCTTTGAGCTCTGGCACCTCTACAAATCTCTGCTTCCCTCTGCGAAGGGCCTATCTATTTACTTTATGAAAATTTTATTTTATTTGAGTCTCCATTTATCTTATAAAGCACCAACTAGGGAACACTATGATCATACTTGTGCATTGGATGTAGCTAATATTCGAGTGTGTTTCATGAATGGATCAATGATTGAGCATAATGGGCTAGGGATAGCTTTCTTTAGTGTTGATATTTTGAAAGACATGGTTGCTTGTTGATATGCTTGAGTATTGATGTCCTCATGTCAAAATATAGACTATTACTTTGAACCATCTAAAAGTCCAAATGTCCATGCTACTAAAGAAAAGAATATATGATGAATATGATAGGTAACATTCCACAACAAAAATTCCGCTTTCAATTGCTACTTTATCATGATGAGTTTTTTGAGAAAGAGTTGCTGTTATGATGCTAGAAAAAGTGATTGAAATTATCGTTGATCAAACTTATGCACTTTGCTAGCATTCACACTTCATAAATTATTTCTTTTATCATTTACCTACTCGAGGACGTGTAGGAATTAAGCTTGGGGATGCAGTTTTTTACTGTTTGCTACCTCGGTCAATGATACGTCTCCAACGTCTCTATAATTTATGAAGTATTCATGCCATGTTTACAACAATTTTATATGGTTTTGGTATGATTTGGATGGAACTAACCCGGACTGACGCTGTTTTCAGCAGAACTACCGTGGTGTTGTTTTTTGTGCAGAAATGAAAGTTCTCCAAATGAGCTGAAACTTTTTTGACGATTTTTTTCGGAACAAAAGAGACCCCCGAAGCTTCGTGGGAGGGCCAGAAGAGCCACAAGGAGGGCACAACCCACCACGGCGTGCCAGAGGGGCCTGGCTTGCCCCGGTGGGTTGTGCTCACCTCGAGGCCCATCTTAGCGTGAAACCAACGCCAAAAAATCCTATAAATAGAGAAACCATCAGAAATAACCCTAGATCAGAAGTTCTGCCACCGCAAGCCTCTGTAGCCACAAAAAACCAATCTAGACCCTGTTTCGGCACCCTGCCGGAGGGGGAAATCATCATCAGTGGCCATCTTCATCATCCCGGCGGCCACCATGATGAGGAGGGAGTAGTCCACCCTCGGGGCTGAGGGTTTGTACCAGTAGCTATGTGTTTAATCTCTCTCTCTCTCGTGTTCTTGAGATGGCACGATCTTGATGTATCGCGGGCTTTGTTAATATAGTTGGATCATATGGTGTTTTCCCCTCTCTATCTTGTTGTGATGAATTGTGTTTTCCCTTTGAGATTTCGTTTTATCGGATTGAATACTGAAAGGATCGATATGGTTGACTAGAGGGGGCGGGGGGTGAATAGGTAACTACCAATTTTTATCTTTTCTTAAAAAAATTAGGTTTAGCAACAAATAGGTTGTCTAGATGTGCAACTAGGTGAGCAACCTATATGATGCAAACAACAACAACAACAACAAGTGCAAGCAAAGGATACAACACAACAAAAGCTTGCACAAAGTAAAGGAAAGAGATAACCACAAGTGGAGTCGGTGGAGACGAGGATGTGTTACCGAAGTTCCTTCCCTTTTGGGGAAGTTCATCTCCGTTGGAGCGGTGTGGAGGCACAATGCTCCCCAAGAAGCCACTAGGGCCACCGCATTCTCCTCACGCCCTCACATAATGCGAGATGCCGTGATTCCACTAGTGGTGCCCTTGAAGGCGGCAACCGAACCTTTACAAACAAGGTTGGGGCAATCTCCACAACTTGATTGGAGGCTCACAACGATACCACGGAGCTTCACCACAATGGAATGTGGCTCCGAGGTGACCTCAACCGTCTAGGGTGCTCAAACACCCATGAGTAACAAGATCCGCAAGGGATTAGTGGGGGGAATCAAATTTCTCTTGGTGGAAGTGTAGATCCGGGCCTTCTCAACCAATCCCTAGAAAATCAACAAGTTTGATTGGCTAGGGAGAGAGATCGGGCGAAAAAGAGCTTTGGAGCAACAATGGAGTTTGGGAAGGAAAGAGGTAGTCTTCTTGGGGAAGAAGACCACCTTTATATAGAGGGGGAAAGAATCCACCCGTTACCCCCACTCTCAGCCCGTGCACTGCGGTACTACCGCACCACGTCACGGTACTACCGCAAGAGGTTGCGGTACTACCGCTGCCTGGTGCGGTACTACCGCACGCACGGTAGTGACCAGAGGATGGACTACTGCACGAGGCAACATGCGGTAGAACCGCCAGAGTGGTACTACCGCAGGTCCTTACGGTACAACCGTAGGGTAGTTTCCAATGGCCATAGGAGGTACACAGAAGTAAAAAATTACTTCCGTGTCTACCTCCGCTGAAGCAGAGACTGTGCAGAAATCCGGCACGGTAGTAATGGACGCAGTTTTGCGGTACTACCGCTCGAGAGTGGTAGTAAAAAACTACATCCGCAACTACTACCATAGGCGCACGCAACAGGTGTTGGCGACTGCGGTACTACCGCTCCTTGGAGCGGTACTACCGCTCCCTCGAGCGGTACTACCGCTAGCCACTGAAAACATGTACCTTGCTGCCTTCAATATGCACAGACAAGGAAAACGGACTGGAGCTCCAATGAAGCGAAGGGAAGGTGGTGCAAAAGAACAGATGTGTACGTGTGATTCCACCCTAACCTTTCCAAAGCAGACCCCCTCTTAATAGTACGGCTTTCCTATGACTCAAATCCACCGAAAAGAAACATAGAAAGCAACTGTCTTCGATAGACTCCGAGGGGCACCGAATCGTCTTGTGCCTAGACATAAGATATCTGAAATGCTCAATGCACACGATTAGTCCGCAAAAGCATTGTCATCAATCACCAAAACTACTTAGGGAGAAATATGCCCTAACAAATACTTTTATGGATTTGAGAGCACTTGATATATGTCTTGCATATGAATACCCGTGGTGACAATGGGGTATTATATTGATTCACTTGATATATGTTTTGGCACTCAACTCGCAGATTCCCGAGGTGACATTGGGGTAATCTATGCATAGGGGTTGATGCATATTTTTGTCCTTGTTTCTCCGGTAGAAATCTTGGGACACTCTTTGTGGTTCTTTGTGTTGGATCAAGTATTATGAATCTGAAATTGTTTGATGCGTATCGTATAATTAACTCATGGATACTTATGGTGACATTGGAGTATCTAGGTGACATTAGAGTTGGTTGATGCGTATCATATGGTGTTATTTTAGTACGAACTCTTGGATAGATCGAACGGAAAGAATAACTTTGCATTATTTTAGTATGAACTCTTGAATAGATCGAACGGAAAGAATAACTTTAAGGTGGTTTCGTACCCTACAAACAATTTCTTCTTATGTTCTCCACTAGATAAGAACTTTGGAGTGATTCTTCATCGCACGTTGAGGGATGGTTATATGATCCAATTAGATTAGCATTGTTGAGAGATTGCACTAGCGAAAGTACGAACCCTAGGCCTTGTTTTCAAGCATTGCAATACCGTTTGTGCTCCGTTTTACCAATTGCTACCTTGTTGTTTTTTTATTTTTAGATTACAAAAATATATTTCTACCATCCATATTACACTTTTATCACCATCTCTTCGCTGAACTAGTGCACCTATACAATTTGCCATTGTATTGGGTGTGTTGGGGACACAAGAGACTTTTTATTATTTGGTTGCAGGGTTGTTTGAGAGAGTCCATCTTCATCCTACACCTCCCACGGATTGATAAACCTTAGGTCATCCACTTAAGGGAAATTTGCTACTGTCCTACAAAACTTTGCGCTTGGAGGCCCAACACGAGTTTACAAGAATAAGTTGCATAGTAGACATCAGTCAACTGCCAAGCAGTGGATGTGCAACTTCGAAAACTATCCCGGCCAACTACCTAATGGTTGATGTGCAACTTTTCCCCGTACTCGTGGGTGTGTAGTTTTCATTGCTAGCACCCCTTCCCACCCACCCTGAAAGGATCGATACGGTCGACTAGAGGGGGGGGGGTGAATAGGAGACTACAAATTTTAATCTTTCTTGTCAATTTTAAGGTTTAGCGGATAAATAGGGTTTACTAGATATGCAACTAGATGAACACAACCTATATGACAAGCAAGCTTAAAGCAAGGTATGCTAGGCAACAATCTAATTAGCAAGCCAACAAGCATACAAGGCAAATAAGGTGCGGGAAAGGATACCACAAGTGAGGCGAGGACGCGGATTTTATCCCCAAGTTCACTCTTCCTTGGGGAAGAGCTACTCTCCGTTTAGAGCGGCGCCGGAGCGAAAGCTTGCGGAACGCCACGAAGGCTCACCATAGTCTCTTTCGAGTTACCCCCAACGGATGAGCCTCGAATCACTCGGGGTTGGTCTTGAAGGCGACCACCACACCTTTACAAACTTCTCCGGAGCACACCACAAGCAAGGAAGCTTTCGGAGGAACCTCTAACCGCCTAGGAGCCCAAGCTCCAAGAGTAACAAGTCAACGGAGAAGAAATGTTGCGGGGAACGCGATTTGGTTTCGTCAAGATGTAGATCGGGTCTTGCTCTCCCAATCCCCAAAGTTTCAACAAGTTTGGGTGGAGGGATTGAGAGTATTGAGAAAAATGAGGTGTAGCAATGGTGGAGCTCAACAAGACATTAGGGTTAGGGATGGAGGTGGAAGAAGGGGGGCTTTTATAGTGTTTGCCACGGGGTGGTCATTTCTGCCCGTTGGACCCCGTGTGCACGGGCTAAGTCAGCCCCGTGCGCACGGGGTACTCAGAGACTTTCACACCACCCCGTGCGCATGGGGGTCAAAAGACCCCGTGCGCATGGGGTACTCAGAGAGTTTACGCAGTACCCCGTGCGCACGGGGGTCAAAAGACCCCGTGCGCACGGGGTACTCAGAGAGTTACGCAGTACCCCGTGCGCACGGGGTCCCAGTAAGTTTCTGTTGTAATCACTCTGAGTACCACATGCACGCACACTATGGTTTTAGGTGGTAGGAATGGGTAGGCTAGTGTATATGGTTCGACGACGACATTCCCACACAACTTTTATCCACACCAACCCCTCTTAATAGTGCGGTCTTTCCTGCGACTCAAAGCAAACCAAAAACTAAAACCTTCGAATCGCCGGTAGACCACGCCTTTGACCTTTTTGAATTGGGGGGGGGGGGGGGGGGTCACACATCTCCATCACGAAGCACTTGGAACCAATATCCTGAGATAAACTTTAGCAACCGATATTAGTTCAACTAACCACATTGTCATCACACCAAAATATAGTTTAAGTGCCACTTGCACTTTCAATCTCCCCC
Source organism: Thinopyrum elongatum (assembly GCA_011799875.1). Lineage (NCBI taxonomy): Eukaryota > Viridiplantae > Streptophyta > Magnoliopsida > Poales > Poaceae > Thinopyrum > Thinopyrum elongatum. Next base: position 476,296,306 of record CM022302.1, read on the forward strand.
TTTTTGGTGCATTGATGACAACGTGGTTAGAGCATGGCATAAGGGATATGAATAATGAATAGCTAAGAGACAATGAATGATCATGGTAGCTCCCCCTATATGTGTGCCCGGATAAAATGAATGCTTGAGAATGCATCAAGTACACACATAGGAGACTCCCCCAAGATCATCATTGTCAAGACATGAGATCAACATAATAAACCTATAATGGTGCCTATATCTCATGAAATGGTGTGGTGAGAAAATATCTTGAGACACATAATAAACAACATAATAAGCACGATGTGATCATAGCATAAGGTTCAATATAAAAACTAGAGTCTCACGAGCACAAGCAAGTAGCTCACAACCACACACGCGGAAAGCAAATAAGAGTATCTCAAGCCAACTATAAACAACCAACAAAGCAGAGAAACACAAGGTTTGAGATCTCAACACACACTAAGAGCACCAACACCCACCACTTCTCCCCCTTTGTCATCAAGACAACAAAAAGGAGACAAATGGCGACACACAAACCTACTAGACAAGAGGAGGAGCGCTCGAAGCATCATCATCATCAAAATGCCATCCTGCCATCGGAAAGGACCGAGCTGTGGCCTCATTGTCATTGTCCTCTGACCCTGGGCCGACCTCCTCACCAGCTGCAGCCCTCGCTGCCTTTTGCTGATGCCTCACCAGCTTCTCCTTGTTGATCTCCTTAATCTGATGGCGCTGGATAGACTGACACATTTTGAACATATTGCTCAAAGTCTTGAACAGGGACTTCTTCTCCCCTCTGGCGAAAACGGCCTCAGAACCAACCGACTTGGCCTTACCACGAGGGATCCGTGCAGTGGAGGACATGCCAGGAGTGAATGTGGCACGATCCTCAGGCCTAGGGTTGCGCCTCTTCTTGATAGGAACATATGGAGCAGGAGCAGCTGGGGTCCAGTTGGAGTTGCGCTTGGGAATAGAAGTCTTGTACTGAGCAATATACTTAGCTGGCTAGACGGACTCAATCAACGCCTGGATGAACGGAGCATAGATCAAGGACTTGTTCTCTTGCACACACTGACGGAGCTCATAGAACATGAAGTCCAGAACATCCACCCTCTTCTTCTGATGCAGGTACACAAAGACATCCAACATGGAACTCCGAATGTTGTGGGAATCACCGGCCTTAGGAGTGAGAGTATACCTCAAGATATGGCGCATAGTGTCATAGAGGGGCACAAGGTCTTTGATGGACCCAGTGACAAACGACTTCTCTTGCTTGTAAGTGAATGTAATCTCATCCTTAGTGCGCTGCCCACTTTCACGAACCCTGCCAAACTCATCAGATGCTGCCTCTTCATCAAAGAACGGATAAGGAATGATCTCAGAAAACTTTGCCATAGGGGCGGAGCACCGATGCGTCCCGGACATCCAAGTGAGGGTGCGAGCAGAGTCATTGGAGAAAAACAATGTGGCAAAGAACTGCATCACTAGTTCCTCATTGTATGGATAGTTGAATGTGATGAAGGGAATGAGGCCCAACCTCCCAAGAGCTGAATACACACCGGGATACAGATGATCATTGTCGCGTAGACTCTCGGTGTTAACCTTCTTGTGCGGAGCAAACTTCTTCGACTTGGTCATGAGAAGCTCATGATATACTCTTTGCTGGAAATCGTTCTTGAACCGGGGATCCACTCCCAAACCTGTGGCAGCCGCATATGGATGACTTTGCCTCTCAGCCCAAAGCTCTGGCTTGGTCCACTTGGCAAGGGGAAGGTTCCTGAGATCCCGCCCACCTGGAATGGCTTGCTCAGGACTAGACTCCTCTTCTTCATCTTCATCCTCATCACCTCCATCAACACGATCATCCTCCTCCTCTATCTCTGCATCATCATCGGGGTTGACATAGTGAGCATCATCTTGAGAGTCATACTCTTCCTCAGAATCATCGGAGGCCTCAACAACATGCCGCTTGGTGGCAGCACGGTGAACACGGCCCTGGCCTGACCCTGACCCCTGACCAATGCCCTCAGAAGGCTGGCGACGAGCAACCGTGAACTCTCTGGATCCTTCCTTTGGGCGCTTGCGGCGGAGCTCAGCCCTCTTGTCAGCGGAGTCTGAAACACACACAAACACCCAACAACACAACGCAGAAAACTCAAATGAGTACAAGTGCTTGATAGATGGCATAGGGGAAGGCAAACAAAAAGGTGAAAGGCCCCTGGACACACCATGCGCACGGGGGGGTCAGACCCCGTGGGCACGGGGCCCCATGCGCACGGGGGTCAAATACCCCGTGGACATGGGGGTTCCCCAGCGGCAGCCACTTCCAGATCGAGATCTGGGAGTGGGTGCGGCAGGGAAACCCTAGGAACTATGCACCTGGATTTGACCTACGAAGGAGGAGCAGCCATCCTAATCTAAGAAAAACAAGAAACCCTAGAACCTAGAGATGCAACCATGGAGGAAAGGAAAGAACAAGGGAAGGGGAGGTATCGGAGGAGGACCCCATCCCGCATGAATTCCACGGAGCACCTAAGCCTGACGGTGCCCGGAGGAGCACCAGTGAGGAGAGGCGATGGCGGCGGCGCTGGAGGCTTCTGGGGAGTGGAGGGGGCGACTGGGTGGGAATGAACCCAAGCCCCCTCACGCCCCGCCTCTTCAGGGCCAGGAACCGCAGACCCCGTGCGCACGGGCTAAGTGAGCCCCGTGCGCATGGGGGTCCCGTGCGCACGGTACAGAGCCCGTGGGCACGGGGGCCCCGTGCGCATGGTACAAGCCCGTGGGCACGGGGTACTCAGGAACTTTGACTTGAGGTGCTTTTTGGAAGGAGTGGCTGAGTGTCAACTCTTACCATGCCTTTGCAAAGCAACTCGGTCTAGGTTTTTGAATACGTCGCGAGAGAAATCCTATCACTACGAGAAGGGAATATGTGGAGCACTTGTACAAGAAGAGAAAATGACACAAACCAAGACAAAACAGAGAGAAAAACAGAAGAAAGCCATCAACAACAACACACACACGAAAACGGACACAACCCTCAAAGGAGGGCGGTGGCCGAGGCCACCATGTTTGAGTTTGTTTGGTATGGCACCGCGAAGATATGAACCTTGGGCCCAAGACCAATACTCATCTTTGAAGCACAAGTGCCACCTACAAGTGGCTAATGTGAAAGATTTTGTTCGATTTATGCACTTCTAGGATAAGATAACTCATGAGTTGAGCTAGCTCCCCTAGACACATGACTACATCTAAGCAAGATATTATATGAGTATGTGTGCATGAGCAAGAATTTCAACCCAAGTTACTTATATCCATGATATTTAGCTCATGCCTTAACTTGCGGAATCTTGCTTCTTCAACTAGCTTGGTAAAGATATCAGCTAGTTGATTCTCGGTGTTGACATGGAGTAATTCAATGTTTCCCTTGGCCACATGATCCCTAATGAAGTGATGACGAATCTCAATATGCTTGGTCTTGCTGTGTTGAACTGGATTCTTAGCGATCTTGATTGAACTTTCATTGTCGCACCAAAGAGGCACTTTGTCACATTTGACACCATAATCCATCAAAGTTTGCCTCATCCATAATAACTGAGCACAACAACTTCCGGCGGCAATGTACTCGGCTTCGGCCGTCGAGAGGGATATACAATTTTGCTTCTTTGAAGACCAACTTACCAACGATCTTCCTAGGAATTGACATGAACCGGACGTGGACTTGCGGTCAACCTTGTCTCCTGCCCAATCTGAATCCGAGTATCCCATTAACTCAAAAGATGATCCTTTGGGATACCAAAGGCCCAAGTTTGGGGTATGAACCAAATATCGAAGGATTCTCTTCACTGCCGAATAGTGGCTCTCCTTAGGAGCAGATTGAAATCTTGCACACATACACACACTCAACATAATATCCGGTCTAGATGCACAAATGTAAAGCAAGGAACCGATCATGAAGCGACATACCTTTTGATCCACTTCTTTACCATTGTGATCAAGATGAAGTTGGCCATTTGTGGGCATGGGTGTCTTCATTGGCTTGACATCTTGCATTTTGAACCTCTTGAGCATGTCTTGAATATAGAGAGATTGGTTGATGAAGGTTCCTCCTCTCAATTGCTTCACTTGAAAACCGAGGAAGAACTTCAACTCTCCCATCATGCTCATAGCAAATTCCTTAGTCATAAGATTCTCAAACTCAACGTTAATAGCATGGTTAGTGGACCCAAAGATAATGTCATCAACATATATTTGGCAAACAAACAACTCTCCTTTTACCCTCTTTGAGAAGAGAGTGGAATCTATTACCCCAATCTGGATCCCCTTCTCGCTTAGGAACGCCGTAAGGTGATCATACCAAGCATGAGGTGCTTGTTTGAGTCCATAGAGTGCCTTATGGAGTTCATAAACGTGAGAGGGGTGATTGGGGTCTTCGAAACCGGGAGGTTGCTTGACATACACTGATGACCCACAAGTATAGGGGATCTATCATAGTCCTTTCGATAAGTAAGAGTGTCGAACCCAACGAGGAGGAGAAGGAAATGACAAGCGGTTTTCAGCAAGGTATTCTCTACAAGCACTGAAATTATCGGTAACAGATAGTTTTGTGATAAGATAATTTGTAACGGGTAACAAGTAACAAAATTAAACAAGATGCAGCAAGGTGGCCCAATCCTTTTTGTAGCAAAGGACAAGCCTGGACAAACTCTTATATAAAGCAAAGCGCTCCCGAGGACACATGGGAATTGTTGTCAAGTTAGTTTTCATCATGCTTATATGATTCACGTTCGTTACTTTGATAATTTGATATGTGGGTGGACCAGTGCTTGGGTGCTGCCTTTCCTTGGACAAGCCTCCCACTTATGATTAACCCCTCTCGCAAGAATCCGCAACTATGAAAGAAGAATTAAGATAAATCTAACCATAGCATGAAACATATGGATCCAAATCAGCCCCTTACGAAGCAACGCATAAACTAGGGTTTAAGCTTCTGTCACTCTAGCAACCAATCATCTACTTATTACTTCCCAATGCCTTCCCCTAGGACCAAATCATGGTGAAGTGTCATGTAGTCGACGTTCACATAACACCACTAGAGGAAAGACAACATACATCTCATCAAAATATCAAACGAATACCAAATTCACATGATTACTTATAACAAGACTTCTCACATGTCCTCAGGAACAAACGTAACTACTCACAAAGCATATTCATGTTCATAATTAGAGGAGTATTAATTATCATTAAGGATCTGAACAAATGATATTCCACCGAATAAACCAACTAGCATCAACTACAAGGAGTAATCAACACTACTAGCAACCCACAGGTACCAATCTGAGGCTTTGAGACAAAGATCGGATACAAGAGATGAACTAGGGTTTGAGAGGAGATGGTGCTGGTGAAGATGTTGATAGAGATTGACCCCTCTCGATGAGAGGATCGATGGTGATGACGATGGCGATGATTTCCCCCTCCCGGAGGGATGTTTCCCCGGCAGAACAGCTCCGCCGGAGCCCTAGATTGGTTCTGCCCAGGTTCCGCCTCGAGACGGCGGCGCTTCATCCCGAAAGCTTCCTCTTTATTTTTTCTAGGTCAAAACACACCATATAGCAGAAGATGGGCGTCGGGGGCCTGCCAGGTGGCCCACAAGGACGAGGGGCGCACCCAGGGGGTAGGGCGCGCCTGTGACGACCCCGGCTTAATCGTGCACTAACCATACACGCAAATGCACACGATCAAGCCTAAGGACTCACTTGAAGATATCACAACACAACTCTAAAACATAATAAAGTCATACAAGCTTTATATTACAAGCCAGGGCCTCGAGGGCTTGAATACATAGCTCGATGGCATACAAGTGTCAGCGGAAGCATCAGATATCTGAGTACAGATATATTACAGAACAGAGATAAGCCTTTAGGAAGGCGGGGCAAAATAAAACACTATGATCGAAAGGCGTAGGCCTCCTGCCTAGGACCCTCCGAATCCTACTCCTGGTCGTCCGTCGGCTCCTCGTAGTAGTACTCGCCGGGAGGGTAGTAGTAGTAGCCGTAGTCGTCGACGGGGGCAGCTACCTCAAGGGCTCCGTCATCTGGCGACGTCAAATGGATAAGGGGAGAAAAAGAAAATAAAGCAAACGTGAGTACTCATCCGAAGTACTCAGCAAGCGAGGATCTACACTACATATGCAACATTTTCAAAGGAGGGCTGTTTAAGAGGACTGGGCTGCAGAAATGCCAGAATAGAGGGGAGAAAGCCTAGTCCTATCGAAGACTAGCATCTTCAAGCATCTCCATTGGTCTTGCAGCATTAGAAGAGTGCAGATTAACATAATGTAAAATAGATGTAGTATCATCAACCTCGGCCAGAGATCCTTTCTCTACTCCCTGCGAGAAAGCAATCCCAGAGCCATACTATCAATTTCATCTCAAGTTCTAGTTGTACCGATCGGGATACAACTCCGAGTGTCCGTTACCGTAGGACAGGCTATCGATAGATTAGTTCTTCCCTGCAGGGGTGCACCAACTTACCCACCACGCTCGCTTAACTCCGGCCGGACACACTTTTCTGGGTCATGCCCGGCCTCGGCTAAGCAACACGCCGCAACCCGACCAAATACTTAACAAAGAAGTCAGCACGCCGGACTAACCTATGCCCCCAGGGGTCTTGGGCCTTCGCCCCGGGAACTCCTGCGCGTTGCGTGGGCGGCCAGAAGCAGACCTAGCAACCCCTTAATACAAGTGCGGTTGCGTAACCAGTCCAATCCAGCGCGCGCCGCTCAGTCGCTGACATCTATTAAGCTTCGGCTGAAGTATACGACGCAGAACGCCCATACTATGCTCACGTGATGGTTAGTGCTATCAGGCCAGAGGCCCCTCAGATCAAATATCCAAACCGTTTAGTGGTTTAGGAGCGCGCGGTAACGAGCAGAGACTCACGATCGATGTGACCCCGTTGTGACGCCCCCGGCTGAATCGTGCACTAATCATACACACAAATGCACACGATCAAGCCTAAGGACTCACGGGAAGATATCACAACACAACTCTAAAACATAATAAAGTCATACAAGCTTTATATTACAAGCCAGGGGCCTCGAGGGCTTGAATACAAAAGCTCGCATACAAGCGTCAGCGGAAGCATCAGATATCTGAGTACAGATATGAAACAGAAACAGAAAGGCCTTTAGAAAGGCGGGGCAAAATATAACACTACGATCGAAAGGCGCAGGCCTCCTGCCTGGGATCCTCCGAACCTACTCCTGGTCGTCAGTCAACTCGTAGCAGTATCCACCCTCGGGGTAGTAGTAGCGATCGTCGGCGGGGACAGCTGTCTCAGGGGCTCCGTCATCTTGGTCACGACAAACTGATATGGGGAGAAAAGGAAAACAAAGCAACCGTGAGTACTCAGAAGTACTCAGCAAGCAAGGATCTACACTACATATGCAACATTATCAAAGAGTGGCTGTATATGTGGACTGGGCTGCAGAAATGCCAGAATAGAGAGGAGGCCTAGTCCTATCGAAGACTAGCATCTTCAGAGGTCTTGCAACATTAGAAGAGTGTAGATTAGTACCATATAAAGTAGTAGTAATGTATCAACCTCACCCAGAGATCCTTTCTCGACTCCCTGCGAGAAAGCAATCCCAGAGCCATAAAGTCATCAACCTCGTCCGGAGATCCCTTCTCGACTCCCTGCAAGAAGCAATCCCAGAGACATATATCCAGGTATCATCTCACGTTCTAGTTGTGTCGATCGTGATACAACTCCGAGTGTCCTTTACCGTAGGACCGGCTATCGATAGATGTGTTCTTCCCTGTAGGGGTGCACCAACTTACCCAACACGGTCGATTAACTCCGGCCGGACACACTTTCCTGGGTCATGCCCGGCCTCGGCCAAACGATACATCGCAGCCCTACCTATAGCTCAGCAGAGAGGTCCCCGCCGGTCTACATCCTAAGCACTCAGGGGTCTTGGGCCATCGCCCTGTGCACTCCGGGTCATTGTGTGCAGGGTGGATACCAGCACCGCCTCGGATGGTCAGTACGATCCGACCGTGCCACAATGCTGAACTGGACATCTGACAGAACTTTCGGCTGATGCCACGATGCAGAACGCCCATACTATGCCCACGTGATGGTTAGTGCTATCAGGCCAGAGGCCTGCTCGGATCAAATATCCAAATCGTTAGTACCTTGGGCTTGCGGTAACAAGCAGAGACTCACGAAAGATGTGACCCCGTTGCCCCGTCTCGAGGACTTGCGGCAAGGGCCATGAATGCCCGACCACGCCTCGTATTCACCACTCGGGCACCACACAGGCACCCGTCTTCACAACACTCACCTCTCAGGCGCACGCGGGTACCCCTCAGGGTCGACCCGCCTATCCAAGTAACAGTGTAAAGTCCAAGTATCCGTGTGTCCATAACATCAGAGGAATCCGAGGTATCACCCTTGTTGAATTCCCACTCGATGTATCCGTCAAGGTGAACTCGGAGGAATCACCCTCGCTGGGTTCACACTTGTGGTGTTGTACGACGGCGTCGTTATCGGAAGCGGTGAAGGAGGAATCACCCTCGATGACCACGACCAAACAGCTTCTCTACAGAGTTGACATCAGAAGTGCTACAAGAGGTTTCACCCTCGGCACTTGATAGTAACGCTGCAGTGTCGTTACAACTAAGGGGGGGTGATGTGCGGTGCTGGGGCCTGGTCTTCAATCCCGTTGATCGGGTCTTTGGATAATCCAACGGGGCAATCGGGATAAGTGGGGTCACTGATAGGTCTCTACCCAGCCTAAACTAAGCAGTCTAGGTTATGCAGGTAATTATCAACAGCAGGTTACAATAAACAGGCTATGCATCAGAATAGGTAAAGCAGTAGCAGCAGCAATTCTAATGCAAGCATGAGAAATTAGAATGGGCGATATCGGGATGATCAAAGGGGGGGCTTGCCTGGTTGCTCGGCGGCAAGGGGAAGGTCGTCAACGGTGGCGTCGGGCTCCTGAGCTGCGTCGGTCTCGGGAACTGCGTCGGTACCGGGGTCTATCGAGAGAGAAGGAGGGGGAAGAAACAGTAAATACTAAGCAAGCAAGTGCAGCACAAGGCATAACATGGCAATACGCGGTGACACAGGTGATCTAACGCAGTGCCGGGTGATACTGGCGAAGGGGGAATTCATCCGGGAATGTTTTCCCGGTTCCGGACATTTGTCAGACAGATGACCGGAGGGGAACGGTTCCATGTTCGGATAGTTAGGGACGTGTGTCGGACGAACAGACCGCGTATTCGGATTCGTCTCGAAATTCTGAGCAACTTTCATGTACAAAGTTTTTCGATCTGAGCTACGGATTATTTTCTATGATTTTCTAAAGATTTAATTGATTGTCTGGAATTATTTTTATTATTAAATCCAACATTATCCAGAATAGTAATTGATGACGTCAGCTCGACATCATGCTGACGTCAGCAATCAACAGTGCAGTTGACCTAGTCAACTGACGTGTGGGGCCCACATGTCAGCCTCTGCTAGTTAATTAACAGTAGTTAATTAGCTTAATTAAACATTAAGTTAATTAAACTTAATTAGTCTTAATTAATCAGAGTTAATTAGTAATTATTAAATTAATTAATATTTATATTTTTTTATATTTTCTTTTATTATTAAACATCCTGGGGCGTGGGCCCCGTTTGGCAGTGGGCCAAGCCGGACATGTCCGTCGGTGCCCGTTCGGGCGCCGGACATATCCGGGGCACACAGCGCGTGCGCGGGCAGCGGCGGCTGCTGCAGCCGCAGCAGCTAGGGCGGCGAGCGCGAGCGCGGCGGAGGGCGAGCGCGTGCAGCTGCGGGCGAACGATGGCGGGGCAGAAGAGGGGGAAGGAGCAGCCGCGGCGGGCTGCGGCAGCAGCCGCAGCAGAGGGCGGAGCAGGGCCACGGCGGGCGCAACGCGTGCGTGCGCATGGCGGGCGCTGGTCGTGGGCGCAGGTGGTGGGCGCGGATGCGCGGGCGCGGTGCGGGGACGTGGCGCGCAATCGCGCGGTGCAGTAGCAGCAGAGCCGCGCAGCGTGGGGAGGCGGGCGCGCGCGCAGTTGTGCGGGCAGGGGAACGAGGAGGCCAAGCCTCGGCGAGCGAGCGAGTGGCGACGACGACAGGGAGTGGGGAACGGGGGGGGGGGGAAGACGTGCGCGACGCGGGATCTCACCCCCGGTGTAGATGCACGGGTCGGCGAGGCTCGATGGCGACCAGCGGCGAGGAGGTCGGGGACGCGTCGCCGGCAAGGAGGAGACGAGGAGGACGACGGGGCGACGCCGGGCGCGGGCGACAGCGCCGATCCAGATCGGGTCGTGGGGGGGGGGGAGGGAGGAGCGAGTGGGGTTGGGGGTAGGTTAGGGTTTGGGTGCGTGCAGGCTATGTAGGCCGGCTGGGGGGAGTGGCCGGCTGGGCTGGCCTGTTGGGCTGGTTGGTCCAGTGGGGGGGGGAGGGGGTTCTGTTTTATTTTTATTTTATCTTTTTCTTATTTTTCTTTTCTGTTTTGCAAATCATTTGGGCACTAAATGGTTTTTGTAAAATATGAGAACTGGTCCATAAATCACAGTGCAACATTAGTCACTGCTAGAAATTGGTTTGGTGTCCATATCTTTTTATTTGGATTTTATTTAACTTGAAAAGGATTAAATAGTGCTGTTTTGCTGCTGTTCCTTGATGTTTGAGTCCTTTTGCAACTCCATTAAATGTCGCAATCATTTTTATAAATGCTTTGGGAATATTTGCAACATGAGGCACATTTTAGTTTTCAGGTTTGGACAACTTTTATTTTCCACTTTAGTTTTAATTTGAATCTTGAGTTAGGAGTTGAAATGCAATATGATGCAAATGATAATTTGGCACTGTTAATCATGCTGACTTGGCATTATCAAAATTGGATTACTGTGGCTAACCACTGGGGGTGTTACAAATCTCCTCCACTAATAAGAATTATTGTCCCGAGAATTAAGAGGTAGAAAGAAAAAGTTCGGGGTATTCCGCACGAAGATTATCCTCGCGTTCCCAAGTGGCTTCATCTTCAGTATGATTTGACCACTGCACTTTGAGGAACTTGGTAACCTTCTGACGGGTCCGACGTTCAGCTTCATCGAGAATGCGGATCGGATGCTCCTTATAAGAAAGATCATCTTGCAATTCGAGCATCTCGTGATCCACTGCTCGGTGCGGAGATTCCTTGAAGCATTTACGAAGTTGCGACACATGGAAGATGTCGTGAATATGAGAGAATTGCGGCGGTAATTCCAATTTATATGCCACCTGACCACGTCTGGCAATAATGCGAAAAGGACCAGTGTAGCGTGGAGCTAGCTTGCCCTTGATTCCAAAACGGTGAGTGCCCTTCATAGGAGTGACACGAAGATAAGCTTGATCACCCGGTTGATAAGTCAAACCCCATCGTTTGCGATCGTAGTTGCTCTTCTGGCGGTCCTGAGCGGCCTTGAGATTTTCTCAAACGATACGGACTTGTTCTTCGGCGTGTTGAATAATATCTGGACCCACGAGCGGTCGTTCCCCAGTTTCTGACCAATTCAGAGGGGTTCGACACTTACGTCCATATAGAACTTCGAAGGGGGACATTTTCAAGCTGGCTTGATAGCTGTTGTTATAAGAGAACTCGACATATGGAAGAGATTCTTCTCACTTCTTGCCGAAAGAAATAACACAAGCTCGCAGCATGTCTTCAAGCACTTGATTGACTCGTTCGACTTGGCCTTGAGATTGGGGATGATAAGCTGAACTCCAGGTAATATGAGTTCCCATAGCTTCTTGGAAACTTTCCCAGAACTTTGAGGTGAAAAGACCACCACGGTCCGAACTGATCTCCTTCGGAATACCGTGGAGTGATACAATTCTGGAGATATACAACTTTGCTAACTGACTAGCAGTGACAGTCTCCTTGACAGGCAGAAAGTGTGCAACTTTGGAAAGTTGGTCGACGACGACAAGAATAGCATCGTGACCCTTCTGTGACCTGGGAAGTCCTGTAATGAAATCCATTTGAACCTTATCCCATTCCATAGAGGAATAGGAAGTGGTTGCAAAATTCCAGCAGGCTTCTGATGTTCTGCTTTAACGCGACGGCAAACATCACATTCAGCAACATATCGAGCAATGTCCTGCTTCATTTTAGACCATCAGTACCTTTGACGGAGATCACGATACATCTTGGTGCTACCCGGATGAATAGACAGTGGGGTATCATGTGCCTCCTTCATGACCTTGTCGGTCATAAGCTCGAAGCGAGGTACGGCAATGCGGTTTCTGAAATACAAGGTTCCATCTTCAGACAGCGAGAAATCCCTGTACTTTTCAAGGTGAAGATTTTTCTTCATCAGATCAACTTCAGCATCTTTAGCTTGCGCATTCTTAACAGCTTTCTTGAGATCTGGTTGTATCACAAGGTTATTAAGAGAACCCTGTGGAACAATACGGAGATTCAGCTTGCGCAGTTCTCCAAAAAGACGAGGTTGAGCTCGCCTAACCATGAGGTTGTCGCAATAGGACTTGCGGCTTAAGGCATCAGCCATCATGTTAGCCTTGCCAGGGGTATAGGAAATACCCAAATCATAGTCCGCAATGGCCTCCATCCATCTTTGCTGACGTAGGTTTAGAGATGGTTGAGTGAACAAGTACTTCAGACTTTTATGATCCGTGTATATCTCACAACGATTACTGAGGAGGTAATGTCGCCACAACTGCAGTGCATAGATGACAGCAGCCAGTTCTAGATCATGTACCGGGTAATTTTCTTCATGCGGGCGCAACTGTCGAGAGCCGTAAGCAATCACTTTACGCTCTTGCATTAGGACACAGCCTAGTCCTTCACGGGATGCGTCACAATAAATCACAAAGTCTTTGCGGGAATCTGGAGGAGCAAGTACTGGGGCAGATGTTAGCTTGTCTGTGAGTGTTTGGAAACTTTCCTGACATTTTTCTGTCCATTCAAACTTAACGCCTTTGTGAAGCAGATCAGTCAGGGGCTTAGCAATCTTGGAAAAGTTCTCGACAAATCGACGGCAATAGCTTGCAAGGCCAAGAAAACTTCTCACCTGCTTGACGTTCTTCGCAGGAGTCTAGTCAAGAATAGCTTGAACTCGTTCCGGGTTAACAGCAATTCCATCCTTGGAAATCACATGACCAAGGTAGGTTACTTCAGAAAGCCAGAATTCACATTTGGAGTATTTGACATACAACTGGTGTTCTCGGAGCCTTTCCAGTACAAGACGGAGGTGTTCGGCATGTTCTTCCTTGTTCTTCGAATATACCAGAATATCATCTAGATAAACCACGACGAACTTGTCGAGGTAATCCATGAAAATGTAATTCATCAGGCGGGAAAACATAGCTGGAGCATTTGTTAAGCCAATTGACATGACAGTGTACTCGTAGGAGCCATAGCGAGTAACAAATGCAGTCTTGGGAATATCCTCTTTGCGAACATGGATCTGATGGTAACCCAACCTCAAATCAAGTTTAGAGAATACCGATGATCCAGCAAGTTGATCATACAAATCATTCATCCGGGGAAGCGGATATTTGTTCTGGATTGTGGCTTGGTTAATGGGCCGATAATCCTGAACCAATCGGTTAGTTCCATCCTTCTTCTTAACGAAGAGTGAAGGTGCTCCCCAAGCAGAGGAACTACGGTTTAAAAGTTATTAATTTTCAAAGATTTAAATGATTTCCTAGAATTTCTGGATTTATTTAATTCGAATTTGAACAGCAACAGGAAACGCTGGGTGCACCCGGTGCAGTGCACCAGAGATGCGCTAGAGGGGCTGACAGTGGGCCCAGTCAACTGCACAGTCAGCAGTTGACTGGGTCAGTGTTGACTGGGCAGTGGGTCCAGTGGGACCCACCTGTCATTGACTGGGTCTAGTCCAGTCAGCAGGTTTGACCGGTCAGCGGGCCCAGTGGGACCCGCGTGTCAGTGGCTCAGTTCTAGACTAACAGTTTCTTTATTTTTAACCACTGGATTAACTTAACCACGGGCCCTACTGTCAGTGTCACTAGAGGGTAATTAACCTCGTCATTAGTGGCTAATTACCCGCCACGTCAGCGGCACTCCGGCGCGCGACGACGGCGAGGCAGAACACGCCGGCGAGGACCGTGCGGTCGCCTCCGGCCACGGTTGGTCGCGCGGTTGGGGGCGTTGGAGAGCTGGCGACGCGGCGCGTCTGGTGGTGCAAACGGGAGGAGCTGAGGTGGACGGTGCTGGCCGGAGTCGAGCTCGCGGCCGCTGCCGGAGTTCTGCCGCGATCGGGGACGCGGCTACGGGGCCTCTCTGAGCGCGCTAGGTATCTAGGCGAGGTCTACGCGTGCGGGTGAGCACGAAGGGCAGCAGTACGCGACCAAAGGCTCGTCAGAACCTCGCCGGCGACGAGTCCAAGCGGCAGCAGATTCAGCAACGGTGGCGGCGGCGTATAGAGGGCGTAATCGATGCCAAAAACAGAAAGGACGGACGTGAAGCTCACGTAGGGGGCGCACAGGGTCCCGTCGACGGCTTAGTAGCGGCAGTGAAGCGGATCGACGGTGATGTAGCAGAGGCGGCTTCCGGCGAGGTGGAACAGCGATGGCGTCGGGTTGGGGGCGCTCCGGCCAGCGCGAGTTGATGGAGAGGAAGAAGAGGTCGCGGCGGAGCTGATGGGCGACGTCTCGAGGCTCAGGGGAGGGGGTACCGGTGCGCGTGGACGACGGCGACACGGTGGCGTCCGTGCTCGGGCGCCGTCCAAATCGAGACAGAGAGGGGGCGAGGGGGATTTAGAAGCTAGGGTTCGCAGGAGGGGTCGGGGGCGAGGCCTTATAGGCGCCCACGGCTACTGGGAGGCGTCGGTGTCGCGCATCGGCCGACGGCGACACATCTGAGCCGCGCGCGCGTCGACACGCATGCGAGGAAGAAGGAGAGGGGGTTGACGGGCTGGGCCAGCACTGTAGATGGCGGGCTTGAGTGCACAGTGCATGTTTTGCATTTATTCTTTCTATCCTCTGTTTATTCCTTTAGCTGTTGTTTCTATTTTATTTTTCCACCATTTGTTCTTTGTAAGATATGGAACTTGCCAAAACAATTGCTAGGTAGTGGCTAGCGCTGCCACAAAAAGTTTGAAGCCAATTGGAGAAGTCTAAGTATTTTTGATAAATGAAAAGGCCAACTTAAATATTGCTGGACCAGAAAATAAATTTCCAGGGGAAGTTTGGGGGTTCCATAAATGTTGGTTTCAAGTTTATGATTGCCTTGGGATTATTTGCAACATTATGTACATTTTTAGTTTGGCTGTATGAAGAAATAATTATTTGACTTGCAATTTAAATTTGAATTTGAATTTGATTTGAGACAAGTGGCATTTTGACTTAGTGCAATATGATGACATGGCATGATCAAGTGGTGGCCACTGTAGTGAGATGCTGGGGATGTTACAGCGCCCTCCACCCTTGTGGATGGCAGGTGGCCCCCCTCTGGTGCTTTCTTCGCCCAATATTTTTTATTAATTCCAAAACGACTCTCCGTGAAGTTTCAGGACTTTTCGAGTTGTGCAGAATAGGTCTCTAATATTTGCTCCTTTTCCAGCCCAGAATTCCAGCTGGCGGCATTCTCCCTCTTCATGTAAACCTTGTAAAATAAGAGAGAAAATGCATAAGTATTGTGCCATAATGTGTAATAACAGCCCATAATGCAATAAATATTGATATAAAAGCATGATGCAAAATGGACGTATCATACACCAACTCCTTAAGGGGACCATTAAGAAATGCACTCTTCACATCCATTTGATATAATTTAAAATCATGATGAGAGGCATAAGCAAGCAAGATGCGAATGGATTCAAGACGGGCAACGGGGGCAACAGGTTCATCAAAGTCCAAACCTTCAACTTGGGTGAAACCTTGTGCCACTAACCTTGCCTTGTTTCTTATTACTTGTCTATGTTCATCTTGTTTGTTCTTGAAGATCCACTTTGTTCCAATGACATTATGATGCTCTTTGGGTCTTTCCACAAGGGTCCATACTTTGTTGCGGGTGAAGTTGTTGAGTTCTTCATGCATGGCATCTATCCAATCCGGATCGTCAAGTGCATCTTCCACCTTAAGGGGATCAACACAAGAGACACAAACGAGTGATGTTCACAAAAGTTTGCCAAACATCTACGAGTAGTTACCCCCCTTTTGATGCTTCCATAGATGTTCTCGGTGAGATGTTGAAGATGCTTTAGCTTGGTGGCCACTTTTTGCTCTTTGATGGCAAGCTCTTCTTCACTTGGTTTAGAACTTGATGAAGAAGCTTGACCTTGAGATTGTTTTAGCCTTGGAGACACCCTTCTCTTCACAACCACAAGTTCTTGCTCATTGGGAAGTGATGATAATGAAGACACTTGCGGTTGGGTTTGATCTTGATCACGAACTTGAGCTTGATCTTGAGCCTCAATAATTGGTTCTTCACCATTTGAATGAGCTTGCCCTTGATCCTGCTCGGGAATATGAGGGACTTGATCTTGTTCTTGGATAGGTTCATGATCTCCCGTAGCATCTTGTACAAGAGGTGCCGGTGATGACTTCCCTTGTGGAGACTCCACAAGAGGGGCTCTTACTCCTTCTTCTTCTACTTGGACTTGGGGTGTTTCTTGTGGAAGAATGTGGCCTATCCCCATCGTACTTATAGCTTGTGAAGGAGCCTCATCACCTACAACACTAGGAACAATTTGCTCCACACGGGAGCCGTTATCTTCATCAAACTCCACATTTACCATTTCCTCAATGCATCCGGTGGATTTATTGAGAACTCGGTAAGCATGAGAGTTTGATGCATATCCAACAAATATGCCCTCATAAGTTCTAGGCTCAAATTTAGCTAACCGGGATTTCTTGTTTAGAATGAAACACTTACAACCGAATACCCGAAAGTATTTGATATTAGGCTTTCTCCCGATTAGGAGCTCATATGGTGTCTTGTTCTTGAGCTTGCGAAGATAAAGCCAGTTTGAAGCATGACACGCGGTGTTGATGGCTTCGGCCCAAAGCTTGTAAGGAGATTTGTACTCATCAAGCATGGTCCTAGCCATCTCAATAAGAGTCTGATTCATCCTCTCCGCAACACCATTTTGTTGGGGAGTATATGGCGCGGCATATTGATGCTTTATTCCCTCTTCACTCAAGAATTCATCCATCGTGTAGTTCTTGAACTCGGTGCCATTGTCACTTCGAATTGCCTTGATCTCACAATTATGTTGACGTTGAGCTTCTTTGGCAAAGTTGATGAAGGTTTCTTGAGTTTCATCTTTGGTCTTGAGAAAGAACACCCAAGTATATCTTGAAAAGGCATCAACAATGACAAGGCAATACCTCCTCCCTCCCAAACTATCATACGTTGGAGGCCCAAAAAGATCCAAATGGATAAGCTCAAGGGGCCTCAAGGTGGTGATGATAGTCTTCACTTTATGAGCTTTTTCATGAAGCTTTCCGGCAATGCAAGCACTACAAGGACGATCTTTGGCAAAGGACACATTGGTTAGTCCAAGGATGTGCTCCCCCTTTACAAGAGCTTGTAAATTTCTCATGCCAACGTGGGCTAGCCGTCGGTGCCATAGCCACCCCACGTCGGCCTTGGCCATTAGGCATGTTGCAAGATGAGTTTTCTCTTTTGAGAAATCAACCACGTAAAGGTTGTCTTCAACATGACCAACAAAGACCACTTTGAGATTGCTTCTCTTAAAGACGGTCACATGGAATTCACCGAAATGCGAATCATAACCGACACGTGCCAATTGGATAGTTGAAAGTAAATTGTAGTGAAGGGATTGGACAAGCATGACACTTGAAAGTGAGGAATCATTAGAGATTACCACCTTGCCCAAACCCAATACCTTGCCCTTGCTATTGTCACCAAAAGAGATGTTCGAAGAGGCCTTGAGTGAATCAACGAACTCCACAAGCATCTCCCTTTCTCCGGTCATATGATTGGTGCATCCACTATCGATCACCCATTGTTTTCCACCGGAGATATAGTCCTACAAGAATCAAGCTTTGGTTATAGGTACCCATTTTGCAATGGGTCCTGGAGATTTAGCAACAAGGGTCTTGGGAACCCAAATAGTCCAAGCATAATCATCATAGTTAGTGCCAACAAATTTTGCAAATGTATAGCCATCATCTCCTCTCATGAGGACATAAGATGGATTGTTCTTGCCGGCAAAATTCTTGGGAATGGACTTGTCCCTAGTGACCTTGCCACTCCCAACAACCCCTTTTTCCTTCTCCTTCTCCTTGTGCCCTTCTTGCACAAATACTACCTTTTGGGGAGGGAAAGGAGTCAGACCGATCTTCTTCTTGTTGATCTTCTTCTTGTTCTTACCATTCTTAGATGCGGGATCAAACCCAATTCCCTCCTTGGCAACACACTTCTTTTGGTTACTCAAGAGGTCATTAAGGTTCTTCTCCCCTTGAATGCATGATACAAGCCCTTTCTCAAATTGGGCCTTCGACTTCTTATTCTCCTCATGGAGAGAGGTGCAATCATGAACAAAGTTAGCCGTACAAGAATCATCATTTAAATCCATATGAGGTACGGAATGAAGGAAATATGCCCTGGAGGCAATAATAAAGTTGTTATTTTATATTTCCTTATTCATGATAAAGGTTTATTATTCATGCTAGAATTGTATTGATTGGAAACCTAAATACATGTGTGAATACATAAACAAACACCGTGTCCCTAGTGAGCCTCTACTTGACTAGCTCATTGATCAAAGATGGTTAAGGTTTCCTAACCATGGACATGAGTTGTCATTTGATAACGGGATCACATCTTTAGGAGAATGATGTGATGGACAAGACCCATCCGTTAGCTTAGCATAATGATCGTTCAGTTTTATTGCTATTGCTTTCTTCACGTCAAATACATATTCCTTCGACTATGAGATTATGCAACTCCCGGATACCGGAGGAATGCCTTGTGTGCTATCAAACGTCACAACGTAACTGGGTGATTATAAAGATGCTCTACAGGTATCTCCGAAGGTGTCTGTTGAGTT
Organism: Thinopyrum elongatum; assembly: GCA_011799875.1. Classification (NCBI taxonomy): domain Eukaryota; kingdom Viridiplantae; phylum Streptophyta; class Magnoliopsida; order Poales; family Poaceae; genus Thinopyrum; species Thinopyrum elongatum. The sequence goes on from CM022302.1 coordinate 476,315,358, forward strand.
GGCATAGATCGAGACTAGGATTTGTCACTTCGAGTATCGGAGAGGTATCTCTGGGCCCTCTCGGTAATACACATCATAAGCTTGCAAGCAAACGACTAAGGAGTTAGTCACGAGGTGATGTATTACGGAACGAGTAAAGAGACTTGCCGGTAACAAGATTGAACTAGGTATGAAGATACCGACGATCGAATCTCGGGCAAGTAACATACCGATGGACAAAGGGAATTACGTATGTTGTCATAACGGTTCGACCGATAAAGATCTTCATAGAATATGTAGGAGCCAATATGAGCATCCAGGTTCCGCTATTGGTTATTGACCAGAGAGGTGTCTCGGTCATGTCTACATAGTTCTCGAACCCGTAGGGTCCGCACGCTTAACGTTCGATGACGATATAGTATTATATGAGTTATGTGATTTGGTGACCGAATGTTGTTCAGAGTCCCGGATGAGATCACGGACATGATGAGGAGTCTCGAAATGGTCGAGAGGTAAAGATTGATATATAGGATGATGGTATTCGGACACCGGAAGTGTTCCGGAGGGTACCGGGTACATATTGGGTCACCAGAAGGGGTTTCGGGCACCCCCGGCAAAAGATATGGGCCTTATGGCCCAAGAGGGGAAACACACCAGCTACAAGGGGCTGGTGCGCCCCCCATATGGGCCGGCCTTGGAGGAGAAGGAAGGAGGGGAAGGGAAAGGAAAGAGTGGAATAGGATTCCCCCTTCCTGCCCTCACGTCCTCTCCTTCCTCCCCCCTCCGACTAAATATGGCAGGGGGGCGCAGCCAAGGGAGACCCCAAGTAGGATTCGGCCTACTTGGGGCGCCTCCTGGAAGCCTCCCCTCCCCCTCCCACATATATATATATGTGGGAGGGGGGTGCCTAGCACACAAGATGTAACACCCCATGTCAAAAGCCACAGTAACCTCCCACTGTTAAATGTCAAGTCACTTAGATTGATGAGACAATTCAAATTCGAATTCTGAAAATCAACTCAAATTCATAAGTGAAATATGAAGTTGATTAAACACTGTTGAAAAAATGTTCATTAATTGGCAAATAATCCAGGAACATTTATAAAAACATCATCAATATCATTGGAGTTAGTTAAATGACTCAAACAACTTGAAACAGCACCAAGACAGCAATATTAAATCCATTTAAAATCATATCAAATTCAAATGAAACCCAACTTTGCCCAAACCAATTTTTGGTGAAAGCTAACATTGCACAGAAATATTTGGGTCAACTATCATATTTTACAAAAGTGCAAAAATGTCCTAACTAATACAAAACAGAAAGGAATAAAAGAAAAAGGCAGAAACAGAAAATAGAAAATGAAAAAGGCCTAAAGAACTACTGTGCACTTAAGCCTACTGCTACAGTCCCCAGCCCAGCCCACCTAGCGCCCGTCTCCCTCCTCGCGCACGCGTCGGTGCGCGCGCGCATCCGACCGGCGTTCGTCGTCGTGTCGCCGATCTCGCGGCTCCCTGGCGCCTACAAGTGTTGCCCCGAGTCGCCCTCGCCCTCCCCGAAACCCTAGCAGCCCCCCATTCCCTCCCTCGTTCTTCCCGAGTAGATCGAGCTCACCCGACGACGCCATGGCCGGACGTCCGTGGACCGCGCGGCCACCGAGCCTCCCGTGCCTCGCCGACGTGCTCACCGGCTTCCCCGTCGACTGCTACTTCGTCTACACCCTCCTCACCGATCGATCGAGGCCTGCAGCGACTCCCTCGAGCTTCTTCTTCCTCTATGGCCATCGGATCGCCATCGCCGTGCCGCCTACTCCACGCCTTCCCCAAGCCCGCTAAGCACCTCTGCAGGACCACTGTAAGCCCCCGCCTGTTTCCCCTCTCTCTCCCGAGCGGATCTGTCCCTGTAGCCGCCGCTAGCCATCTCACCGGAGCTCGGCTCCGCCGTGTAGTTTGCCGCCGTCGGTGTAGCCGTTGTCGAGGCTGGGCAAGCATGGCAACGTGCTCAGGGCACCTCCATGGTGCCGCCCGAGCCACTAGATCTTTCCCTCGTGCCCCCTGACCGCGAGACACACCTCGGCCGAACTCCGGTGACCGCAGCGGTCGCAGCCACCGCCGTTCCCGTCCATCCTAGCCCCGTCTGAAGCCAAGAATGGACGTGCGCGAGCCTCTGCGTCTCGTAGCTGCTCGCGGCGCTCGATTTGGTCGCCTGTGCGACGAACCCGAGCAGCGCCGCCGTCTCAGTTGCTCGCCGGGGCAACTCCGACGCCCGCGCCGGCGTTCAAACCCTGCCTCGGTCACCGACAGGTGGGCCCAGGGTGTTTAGCGACTAATCTGGCCCTAATGACTCGCTGACGTGTGGGCCCTTTTACTGTAGCAATTAGATTAGTCTAACTAACCCTGTTAGTAAGCTCACCCACTGACAGGCTGACCCCACACCCACTAACTATCTAATTAGATTAGTATAAATCTGTTAATTGCTAACAGCCACTGACTACTAGGTCCCACTGGGCCCAGTTGACCAGTCAACCTACTGACTGGGCAAGTCCAGTCACTGGCAGGTGGGTCCAGTGGGCCCCATTTAACCAGTCAACGCTGACCTAGTCAACCGCTGACTGTGCAGTTGACTGGGCCCACTGTCAGTCTCTGGGTGCATTTCTATGTGCACTCAGCTGGGTACCCGTAGCATTTTGATCATTTATTTATGAAATAAAAATAATTCCAGAAAATTATTTAATCTTTGAAAATTAATAACTTTTAACCCGTAGCTCAGATCGAAAAACTTAAAACATGAAAGTTGCTCAGAACGACGAGACGAATCTGATCGTGTCGTTTGTTTCCATATCGGAACCTCCTACGTAGGAGAACTCATAACTTCGGGCCCGATTCCGGTAGATGAATAGTGCACACACATCGATTAATAAATCCCAAGATAATCCTAAAAATAACTAAAATGACTTAGATGCATCTTTAGGCAACCCTGCACTGCATCATAACATAGCACGCACTGTGTTGCATCTGATTTCATTATGTTTACCTGTTTCTTTCCCCTCTTCTCTCTCGATTAGACCCCGACGTTGACGTAGCTCCTGAGGCAGACGCCGCTCTGGAGCACGACTACGTCCCCGAAGACACCGCTGAAGACCTTGCCCTTGCCGTCGAGCAGACAGGCAAGCACCCTCATTTTGAGCATTCCGATAACGCCCACTCTCTTCTCTCTTATGCTTGCATTAGAAGTTACTGCTGCTACTGTTGTCCTATATCTGCTGCATAGCCTATTTACTTGTAACCTGCTGTTGATACTTTCCTGTTATCCTAAACTGTTTAGTATAGAATGGGTAGAGCCTTATCAGAGACCCACTTGTCCCGACTGCCCCGCTGGACTCTCAGAAGACCCGAACAATGGGATCGAAGATCAGACCCTGGCACCGCGCGTCACTTCCCCCTTAAATTGCTCGACACTACTGGGTTATTATCGAGTGCCGAGGGTGATACCTCGTCAGCACTTCTGATGATAACCTTGTAGGTTAGTTAACCGGTCGTGGTAAGCGAGGGTGATTCCTCCTACACCACCCCCGATAACAGCGATGTCGTGCAACGCTTCAAGTGTGGACCTCGAGGGTGATTCCTCCTTCGTTCACCTTGACGTTAACATCAAGTGGGATTCCATCGAGGGTGATGCCTCAGGGTTCCCCTTGGTGTCGGACACACAGATAACTTGGATACTATGACTGAACATTGTACCATGACACTAAAGACGGGTCGGCCCTGAGGGGTACCCGCGTGAGCATGAATGCAAAGTGATGTGGAGTCGGGTTGACCTGAGAGGTGCCCGCGAGATAACTATGAGGCATGGCCGGGCATTCTTAGCCCTTGCCGCAAGTCCTCGAGACGGGGCGACGGGGTCACATTGATCGTGAGTCTCTGCTTGTTACCGCGCACTCCTAATCCACTAAACGGTTTGGATATTTGATCCGAGGGGCCTCTGGCCTGATAGCACTACCATCATGTTGGCATAGTATGGGCGTTCTGCGTTGTATACTTCAGCCGAAGCTTAATAGATGTCAGCGACTGAGCGGCGCGCGCTAGATTGGACTGGTTATGCAACCGCGCTTGTATTAAGGGGTTGCTAGGTCTGCTTCCGGTCGCCCACGCAACGCACAGGAGTTCCCGGGGCGAAGGCCCAAGACCCCTGGGGGCATAGGTTTAGTCCGGCGTGCTGACCTCTCTGTTAAGTATTTGGTCGGGTTGCGGCGTGTTGCTTAGCCGAGGCCGGGCATGACCCAGAAAAGTGTGTCCGGCCGGAGTTAAGCGAGCGTGGTGGGTAAGTTGGTGCACCCCTGCAGGGAAGGACTAATCTATCGATAGCCTGTCCTACGGTAACGGACACTCGGAGTTGTATCCCGATCGGTACAACTAGAACTTGAGATGAAATAGATAGTATGGCTCTGGGATTGCTTTCTCGCAGGGAGTCGAGGAAGGATCTCTGGCCGAGGTTGATGACACTACTACTACTTTACATTATGTTACTCTGCACTCTTCTAATGCTGCAAGACTGATGAAGATGCTTGAAGATGCTAGTCTTCGATAGGACTAGGCTCTCCCCTCTATTCTGGCATTTCTGCAGCCCAGTCCACATATACAGCCCTCCTTTGAAAATGTTGCATATGTAGTGTAGATCCTTTCTTGCTGAGTACTTCGGATGAGTACTCACGTTTGCTTTATTTTCTTTTTCTCCCCTTATCCATATGTCGCCGCCAGATGATGGAGCCCCTGAGATAGCTGCCCCCGTCGACGACTACGGCTACTACTACTACCCTCCCGGCGAGTACTACTATGAGGAGCCGACGGACGACCAGGAGTAGGATTCGGAGGGTCCTAGGCAGGAGGCCTACGCCTTTCGATCGTAGTGTTTTATTTTGCCCCGCCTTCCTAAAGGCTTATCTCTATTCTGTAATATATCTGTACCCAGATATCTGATGCTTCCGCTGACACTTGTATGCCATCGAGCTATGTATTCGAGCCCTCGAGGCCCTGGCTTGTAATATAAAGCTTGTATGAATTTATTTATGTTTTAGAGTTGTGTTGTGATATCTTCAAGTGAGTCCTTAGGCTTGATCGTGTGCATTTGCGTGTATGGTTAGTGCACGATTAAGCCGGGGTCGTCACACAAGAGACAATTGTTTAGCCGTGTGCAGCGCCCCCCTCCACCGTTTACACCTCCGGTAATATTTTCGTAGTGCTTAGGCGAAGCCCTGCGGAGATCACTTCACCATCACCGTCACCACGCCGTCTTGCAGACGGAACTCATCTACTACCTCGACGTCTTGCTGGATCAAGAAGGCGAGGGACATCACCGAGCTGAACGTGTGCGGAACACGGAGGTGCCGTGCGTTCGGTACTTGATCGGTTGAAGCGCGAAGAAGTTCGACTACATCAACCGCATTGTGAAGCGCTTCTGCTTATGGTCTACGAGGGTACGTAGACACACTCTCCCCCTCGTTGCTATGCATCTCCTTGCATAGATCATTGCATGTGCGTAGAATTTTTTTTGTTTTCCATGCAACGTTTCCCAACAGTGGCATCATGAGCCAGGTCTATGCGTAGATGATATGCACGAGTAGAACCCAAAAAGTTGTGGGCGGTGATAGTCATACTGCTTACCACCAATGTCTTATTTTGATTCGGCGGTATTGTGGGATGAAGCGGTCCGGACCAACCTTACATGTCCACGCACATGAGACCGGTTCCACCGACTGACATGTAACTAGTTTTGCATAAAGGTGGCTGGCGGGTGTCTGTTTCTCCTACTTTAGTTGAATTGAATTTGACTGCGGCCGGTCCTTGAAGAAGGTTAAAACAGTAAACTTGACGAATCACCGTTGTGGCTTTTGCCGTAGGTAAGAACGGTTCTTGCTAGAAGCCCGTAGCAGCCACATAAAACTTGCAACAACAAAGTAGAGGACGTCTAACTTGTTTTTGCAGGGTATGTTGTGATGTGATATGGTCAAGACATGATGTGATATACGTTATTGTATGAGATGATCATGTTTTGTAAGTTATCGGCAACTGGCAGGAGCCTTATGGTTGTCGCTTCATTGTATGAAATGCAAACGCCATGTAATTGCTTTACTTTATCACTATCCGTTAGTGATAGTTGTAGAAGCAATAGTTGGCGAGATGACCACGACGCAATGATGGAGATCAAGGTGTCGAGCCGGTGACAATGGAGATCATGACGATGCTTTGGAGATGGAGATCAAAAGCACAAGATGATGATGGCCATATCATGTCACATATTTTGATTGCATGTGATGTTTATCTTTTATGCATCTTATTTTGCTTAGTACGACGGTAGCATTATAAGATGATCCCTTCACTAAATTTCAAGGTATAAGTGTTCTCCCTGAGTATGCACCGTTGCGACAGTTCGTCGTGTTGAGACACCACGTGATGATCGGGTGTGATAGACTCTACGTTCACATACAACGGGTGCAAGACAATTTTGCACATGCGGAATACTCGGGTTAAACTTGATGAGCCTAGCTTGTACAGACATGGCCTCGGAACACTGGAGACCGAAAGGTCGAACGTGAATCATATAGTAGATATGATCAACATAGAGATGTTCACCATTGATGACTACCCCATCTCACGTGATGATCGGACATGGGTTAGTTGATTTGGATCACGTATCACTTAGATGACTTGAGGGATGTCTATTTAAGTGGGAGTTCTTAAGTAATTTGATTAATTGAACTTAATTTATCATGAACTTAGTCCTGATAGTATTTGCATATCTATGTTGTAGATCAATAGCTCGCGTATAGCTCCCCTGTTTTATTTTGATATGTTCCTAGAGAAAACTAAGTTGAAAGATGATAGTAGCAATGATGCGAACTGGGTCCGTGATCTGAGGATTATCCTCATTTGCTGCATAGAAGAATTATGTCCTTGATGCACCGCTAGGTGACAGACCTCAGGAGCTGATGCAGATATTATGAACGTTTTACAAGCTCGATATGATGACTACTTGATAGTTTAGTGCGCCTTGCTTTACGGCTTAGAACCGGGACTTCAAAAACGTTTTGAACGCCACGGAGCATATGAGATGTTCCAAAGAGCTGAAATTGGTATTTCAGACTCATGCCCGTGTCGAGAGGTACGAGATCTCTGACAAGTACTTTGCCTACAAGATGGAGGAGAATAGCTCAGCCAGTGAGCATGTGCTCAGAATGTCTGGGTACTACAATCGCTTGAATCAAGTGGGAGTTAATCTTCCAGATAAGATAGTGATTGACAAAGTTCTCTAGTCACTATCACCAAGCTACTAGAACTTTGTGATGAACTATAATATGCAAGGGATGACGAAAACGATTCCCGAGCTCTTCACGATACTGAAATCGGCGAAGGTAGAAATCAAGAAAGAGCATCAAGTGTTGATGGTTGACAAGACCACTAGTTTCAAGAACAAGGGCGAGGGAAAGAAAGGGAACTTCAAGAAGAATGGCAAGCAAGTTGTCGCTCCCATGAAGAAGCTCAAAGCTAGACCCAAGCCTGAAACTGAGTGCTTCTACTGCAAAGGAAATGGTTACTAGAAGCGGAACCGCCCTAAATACTTGGCGGATAAGAAGGATGGCAAAGTGAACAAAGGTATATTTGATATACATATTATTGATGTGTATTTTACTAGTGTTCATAGTAGCCCCTGGGTATTTGATACCGGTTCAGTTGCTAAGATTAGTAACTCGAAACAGGAGTTGCAAAATGAACAGAGACTAGTTAATGACGAGGTGATGATGTGTGTTGGAAGTGATTCCAAGGTTGATAAGATCACCATCGGACACTCCCTCTACCTTCGGGATTAGTGTTGGACCTAAATAAATAAATGTTATTTGGTGTTTGCATTGAGCATGATTATGATTGGATCATGTTTATTGTGGTACGGTTATTCATTTAAGTCAGAGAATAATTGTTGTTCTGTTTACATGAATAAAACCTTCTATGGTCATACACTCAATGTAAATGGTTTATTGAATCTCGATCGTAGTGATACACATATTCATAATATTAATGCCAAAAGATGCAAAGTTGATAATGATAGTGCAACATATTTGTGGCACTGCCGTTTAGGTCATATTGGTGTAAAGCGCATGAAGAAACTCCATGCAGATGGGCTTTTGGAATCACTTGATTATGAATCATTTGATACTTGCGAACCATGCCTCATGGGCAAGATGACTAAAACTCCGTTCTCTGGAACAATGGAGTGAGCTACTGACTTATTGGAAATAATACATACTGATGTATACGGTCCGATGAGTGTTGAAGCATGCGGCGGGTATCGTTATTTTCTGACCTTCACAGATGATTTAAGGAGGTATGGGTATATCTACTTGATGAAACACAAGTCTGAAACATTTGAAAAGTTCAAAGAACTTCAGAGTGAAGTGGAGAATCATCGTAACAAGAAAATAAAGTTTCTACGATCTAATCGTGAAGGCGAATATTTGAGTTACGAGTTTGGCCTTCATTTAAAACAATGTGGAATAGTTTCACAAACTCACACCACCTGGAACACCACAGCGTAATGGTGTGTCCGAACGTCGTAACCATACTTTATTAGATATGGTGCGATCTATGATGTCTCTTACCGATTTACCACTATCGTTTTGGGGTTATGCATTAGAGACAGCTGCATTCACGTTAAATAGGGCACCGTCTAAATCCGTTGAGACGACACCGTATGAACTATGGTTTGGCAAGAAACCTAAGCTGTCGTTTCTTAAAGTTTGGGGTTGCGACACTTATGTCAAAAGGCTTCAGCCTGATAAGCTCGAACCCAAATCGGAGAAGTGCATCTTCATAGGATACCCTAAGGAAACAATTGGGTACACCTTCTACCACAGATCCAAAGGCAAGATTTTTGTTGCCAAGAATGGAACCTTTCTAAGAGAAGGAGTTTCTCTCGAAAGAAGTGAGTGGGAGGAAAGTAAAACTTGATGAGGTAATTGTACCTTCTCTCGAATTGGAAAGTAGTTCATCAGAGAAAATCGTTCCCGTGATGCCTACACCAACTAGAGAGGAAGCTAATGATGATGATCATGAAACTTCGGATCAAGTTACTATAGAACTTCGTAGGTCAACCAGAACATGATCCGCACCAGAGTGGTACGGGAATCCTATACTCGAAGTCATGTTACCAGACCAAGGCGAACCTATGAACTATCACTACTAGAAAAATGCTTATAGGTAGACATTTAGCAGTAGCGCCGCGCAAAACCAGCGCTGCAAGCGCATGTTAGCAGTAGCGCGGGCCTTCCCGGCCAGCGTTGCTGTTAATGGGCCACGCCCTCGGCCCCCTGTTGCAGCATTAGCTATAGCGCTGGCCCTCATCCTCCGCGCTGCTGCTAAGCCCACCTCTGCTTCCTCGATACCCGCCGCGCCGGCCCGTGCGCCCCTCTCTCTCACTCACTCACACTCACACACTCACACTCACTCTCTCCCTCAATCCCCCGCTCCGGCCGCCGTACCCGCGTCCTACTCCGGCCACCCTCCCCAGCGCCGGCCCTCCTCCCCCGTCGGCCGCCCTCACCTTCACTTGCCCTCCTCCCCCCTCATTCTTCCCCCCCCCCCCCCCCCCCCCTTCTTCCCCCCCCTTTCCTGCCCTCCTCCACCAAGAGGTACTCCTCCCTCCTTCCTCCTCCTCCCTCCCTCCCTAGTTATTAGAGAGTAGTTATTTTGAACCTAGCTAGTTGAAAAAATGTAGGTTCTTAGAATAATGTAGGTTATGATCGAACCCTAGCTAGGACAGATTAGGTAGTATGAACCCTAGTTAATTCGTATGAACCCTAGGTTTTTAAATTAGCTAGGTTTTTAAATTAAGACAGAAATTTAGCTAGGTTTTTAAATTAGGACAAAAATTTATCTAGGTTTTTAATTAGGTGTAGTTAACAGAATTTAGGTGTTTTAGGTGTATTTAACAGAATTCTAGGTGTTTTAGGTGTAGTTAACAGAATTCTAGGTATTTTTTTAGTTAAAGCAATTGTTGTTATTTTTTAGTTAAAGCAATTTTTCCTGTTATATGCAAATTTGAAGTGAACATGTCATATTTTGAACATGTCACATTTTGGACATGTCATATTTTTCCGAGTGGCCTATGTTTTGCCAGAATGTTGGTTCATTTACGTTCTGGCAAATTTCAGGTGCTCGATATGTCCTGCTTTTAGCAAATGTCATGCCGAATTTTGCTAAGTGTTTATTAATTTTGTTTTCATAATTAAGCATTTGTTCTCGACGTCGACGATGCCTGGCCCGCAACCTCGTCGTCAACTCAACGGAGGAGGCCTACTTGATTATAGGGGCCATGTCCGGGACTGGGCTCCGCCGGGCTGGTACTGGGAGGTGTTACCTTCAGGGGCGCGCAGCTTGGTGAGGAGGCAGCCCGTCGTCAACCCGGACCTTCTTTGGTGGCGGTCGCGTGGGCCAGTGACGGTGCGGAGGCTTTCGTCCCCCGTGGAGGTGGTACGTCACCATGTCAGCGAGGATATATGTCTTGCATATGAATACCCGTGGTGACAATGGGGTATTATTTTGATTCACTTGATATATGTTTTGGCAGTCAACTCGCGGATTCTCGAGGTGACATTGGGGTAATCTATGCATAGGGGTTGATGCACGTTCTTGTCTTTGTTTCTCTAGTAGAAATCTTGGGGCACTCTTTGAGGTTCTTTGTGTTGGATTGAGTATTATGAATCTGAAATTGTTTGATGCATATCGTATAATTAACTCACGGGTACTCGCGGTGACATTGGGGTATCTAGGTGACATTAGAGTTGGTTGATGTGTATCATATGGTGTTATTTTAGTACGAACTCTTGATAGATTGATCGGAAAGGATAACTTGATGTTATGTTAGTACGAACCCTTGATAGATCGATCGGAAAGAATAACTTTGAGGTGGTTTCGTACCCTACAAACAATTTCTTCTTATGTTCTCCGCTAGATAGGAACTTTGGAGTGATTCTTCATCGCACGTTGAGGGATGGTTATATGATCCAATTATATTAGCATTGTTGGGAGATTGCACTAGCGAAAGTACGGACCCTAGGCCTTGTTTTCAAGCATTGCAATACCGTTTGTGCTCACTTTTGTCACTTGCTACCTTGCTGTTTTTATTTATTCAGATTATAAAAATATATTTCTACCATCCATATTACACTTTTATCACCATCTCTTCGCCGAACTAGTGCACCTATACAATTTCCCATTGTATTGGGTGTGTTGGGGACACAAGAGATTTCTTGTATTTGGTTGCAGGGTTGTTTGAGAGAGACCATCTTCATCCTACGCCTCCCACGGATTGATAAACCTTAGGTCATCCACTTGAGGGAAAATTGCTACTGTCCTACAAAACTCTGCGCTTGGAGGCCCAACACGAGTCTACAAGAATAAAGTTGCGTAGTAGACATCAAGCTCTTTTCTGGGGCCGTTGCCGGGCAGGTTAGGTAAGCGGCACTCACACCCCGTCAACGAAGCTCTTTTCTGGCGCCGTTGCCGGGGAGGTGAGTGCTTGAAGGTATATCTTTAGATCTTGCAATCGAATCTTTTAGTTTCTTGTTTTATCACTAGTTTGGTTTATAAAAAGAAAACTACAAAAAAATGGAATTGAGGTTGCATCATATTATTCATCTCTATAATGTGTTTCGTGAAAATGATGGAAAGGAAAATTGTGCTCAATTGATTGAAGAAGAATTCTATAAAACATTTGACAAAAAATCTTTGAATGATGAGCTTGATTGCAATGTTGTTGGTATGAATTCTTTGAATATCCATGATGCTAATGATATGCAAAGCAACAAGCTTGGGGATGCTATGTTTGATGAAGATGATATTTTTAGTCCCCCAAGTTTTGATGTGCAAATTTGTTATAATGGTAGCATGCCTCCTATTTATGACGATTATATTGATGAAAGTGGGTTTGGAAGAGTGTCGAATCTAGGTATTAATGATCCCACTATTTTGGAGGGTGTTGAATCTTATTGTGATAATTATGAAAGTGGATTTGGAGAGGTTATGACTTTATTTAGAGATGAATCCACTATTTTGGAAGAGGTTTCAATTGATTATGACAACAAAGTTGCTATCTATGATGATTATGGTGATGACATGTGTGCTATAAAGAATAATGATAACCTTGAAACTTGTCATCATAATTTTAATGTTCAATCTGATTATGTCAATCAAGAATCCCATGATAGTTATTTTGTTGAGTTTGCTCCCATTACTATTCATGAGAATAAATTTGCTTATGTGGAGAGTGAAAATTTCTATGCTTGTGGATCATGAAAAGAATGTTTTATGTGATAGCTATATTGTTGAATTCATTCGTGATGCTACTGAAAATTATTATGAGAGGGGAACTTATGCTTTTACATATTGCAATAATATCAAGTTTCCACTCTATGTGTTGAAAATCTTTAAGTTTTGCTTGTTTTGCCTTCCTATGCTAGTTGATTCTTATTCCCATAAGTTGTTTGCTCACAAAATCCCTATGCATAGGAACTTAGGAAGTGGGTTAGACTTAAATGTGCTAGTCATATGCTTCATGATGCTCTCTTTGTGTTTCAATTCTTATCTTTTATGCGAGCATCATTGAAATCATCATGCCTAGCTAAAAGGCATTAAAGAAAAGTGCTTGTTGGGAGACAACCCAACACTTTTACCTACTGTTTTTGTGTGTTCACATTGTTATGCTACTGTAGTAATCATGTTTTATTGCTTTTATTTTAATAAAGTACCAAGTAAAGCCTTTGGGATAGTGTGGATGAGAGTTGACTTGATTCTGTGCAAAAACAGAAAATTTTGCGCCCAGTAACAGAATTGTTTTAATTCACTGGAGCGTCTAAAAACTCTTAATTGTTTACAGTTGATGGGTATACAAATTTTCTATGTTGTTCTAATTTTTCAGAATTTTGGGAGGGGCATAAGTATAACTAATATTCAGATCTTTACGTACTGTTCTGTTTTTGACAGATTCTGTTTTCAATGCGTAGTTTGCTTGTTTTCTAGTTTCTATGGCTTATATTACTCAATATAAATTGTGAAAATGATATGTTACAGTAGGCATTGTGTGGAAACAATTACGAATCTTGTCTTTGACAGTACCAAAGTGAAATGGTTTGCTCTTTATCATACTAACCTATCTCACGAAGTTCCGTTAAGTTTTGTGTGATCGAAGTTTTCAAGTTTTGGGTGAGATGTCGATATGAGGAGAATAAGGAGTGACAAGACCCTATGCTTGGGTATTCCCAAGGCACCCCAAGTTAAATATCCAAGGAATATCCAAGCAACTAAGATTGGGGATGCCCCGGAAGGCATCCCCTCTTTCGTCTTCAACATTATCGGTAACCTCACTTGGAGCTATATTTTCATTCGTCACATGTTATGAGTTTTGCTTGGAGAGTCATTTTATTTTATTAGGATTTTCTTGCTGTTAGTTATAATAATGTTTTGCATCTTTTATTTCAATAAAAGTGGCAAGGATAGCCATCACCATGCTTATTTTGCAAATATATGAGTTGCTATTTCAAAACAGAAAGTTTATCGCTGTTGCAATAATTATCCAGAAAATTCAGAATGTGATAAAATGTTGAAACTTTCTGAAAAATAAGCTCTGATAAATTTTCTACAGTGTGGTAAATTTTCATAACTTTTGGAGTTTAAGAAGTATTGATACTCTTGCATTCGTTACAGACTGTGCTGTTTTGGCAGATTGCTGTTATGTTTGCATTGTTTGCATATGTTTGCTTGTTTAATGATTCTATTTGAGGATAGGAGTATTAAATATGCAGAGGCATTTAGTATGCAATGTTGAATAATAATTTTAGTGATTTGCTACAGTAGATAATGATAAGGTTTTTGCATTGGTTTATACTAACTTATCTCATGAGTTCTTGTTGAGTTTTGTGTGTATGAAGTTTTTAAGATTTAGGGAAACCGTGATATAAAAGGAATTAAGGAGACGCAAAAGCTCAAGCTTGGGGATGCCCAAGGCATCCCAAGATAATATTTCAAGAAGTCTCAAGCATCTAAGCTTGGGGATGCCCCGGTAGGCATCCCACCTTTCTTCATCAACAATTATCGGTTAGTATCGGTTGAGCCTAAGTTTTTGCTTCTTCACTTGAGTTGTGCTATTCTTGGAATGTCATTTTGTTTTGTTTTACTTGTTTTTTTAATAAAATACTTAGATCGGAAAGTTTTTAAATAAGAGAGAGTCCTCAATTAGTTACCCCTTTACTTAACTACTCGCTTGATCTTCACTTATATCTTTTTGGAGTAGTTTGTCATTCACTCTTGTGCTTCACTTATATCCTATGAGTAAATTGTTGAATGAATTGAATATAATGAAGTTGAAATTATATGTTCATATCATGCCTAGTGGTAGCTTCACATTGGGTTTAGAAAGTGAAATCTTTTGAGGCTTGACAATCACAATATTGGTCATACAAGCAATTCATGAATGATTAGTAGAAGGAAGAGAGCTTTCACATGCAAATACACTATCTTGGAAATCTTTTGTGATTGTGAGCCCCCATCAAAATATTATATGCCAAAATTGTTGACGTTGGACAAGGAAGACAACGTAATGATTTATGTTTGTTCATATTCACATAGAAGTTATATTGTCATAGATCCTTCAACATGTGGTGCTTGCCCCCCATCTTTGCTAGCCAAAAATTCCGCACTAAGTAGAGATACTACCTGTGCATCCAAAAACCCTTAAACCCAAATCTTATTTTCAAGAGTCCACCATACCTACCTATGGATTGAGTAAGATCCTTCAAGTAAGTTGTCATCAGTGCAATAAGGCAATAAAAATTGCTTCTAAAAGTGTAAGATCATTTAGTGTAAGAGAAAATTGAGCGTTGTACGAACTTGTGGTGGTAAAGAAATAAAAGCGACAGACTGCATAATAAAGGTTTCCATCACAAGGGGCAATATAACGTGACGTTCTTTTGCACTAAGGGGTTGAGCATACAAACAAATAAGCGCATGGGAACCTCTGCTTCCCTCTGCGAATGGCCTATCTTTTACTTTTATGCAAGAGTCAAAGTTTTTCTCTCTATTCCTTTTTATTTTTCTCCTTTGGCAAGCATCATGTGGTGAGGAAAGATCTAGGCACATATGTCCAGTTGGATATGGGTGGCATGAGTTATTATTGTTGACATCACCCTTGAGGTGAATACGTTGGGAGGCGAAATTATAAGCCCCTATCTTTCTATGTGTCCGGTTGAAACGTTTTGCTCATGTGTATGCGGTGAGTGTTAGCAATCATAGAAGACTATATGATGGTTGAGTATGTGGAGCTCTTACTTAGACTCTGTTGAATAAGTTGAATTGCAATTGTTTGGTGACTGAGAACATAGGTTGTTGAGTTTCAAGAGAATTCATTGTTTGAACCTTAACATGTGAATTGGTTGCTACTTTAACATGAGAAGTTTTATAAGAAAGAATTGCTGTTATGATGCTAGGAAAGTGATTGAAATTGTCATTGATCAAACTTGTGCACTTTGCTAGCATTCACACTTCATAAATTATTTCTTTTATCATTTACCTACTCGAGGACGAGTAGGAATTAAGCTTGGGGATGCTGATACGTCTCCAACGTATCTATAATTTATGAAGTATTCATGCTGTTATATTATCATTCTTGGATGTTTTACAATCATTTTATAGCAACTTTATATCATTTTTTGGGACTAACCTATTGACCCAGTGCCCAGTGCCAGTTGTTGTTTTTTGCTTGTTTTTTACATCGCAGGAAATCAATATCAAACGGAGTCCAAACACCGCGAAAATTTTTGTGGATTTTTTATGGACCAGAAGACATCCAATGGACCAGAGTAGCACCTGGGGGGTGCCCCGAGGGAGGCACAACCCACAAGGGCGCGCCTGGGCCCCCAGGCACGCCCCGGTGGGTTGTGCCCACCTCGGTGGCCTCCCGCACCGCCTCTTCGCCCTATAAATTGCCAAATATTCCAAAAACCCTCGGGGTAACCCTAGATCAGAAGTTCCACCGCCGCAAGGCCTCTGTATCCACGAGATCCAATCTAGACCCCGTTCCGGCACCCTGTCGGAGGGGGAAATCATCACCGGTGGCCATCTTCATCATCCCGGCGGCCACCACGATGAGGAGGGAGTAGTCCACCCTCGGGCCTGAGGGTTTGTACCAGTAGCTATAAGTTTAATCTCTCTCTCTCTCTCGTGTTCTTGATGGCACGATCTTGATGTATCGGGAGCTTTGTTAATGTAGTTGGATCATATGGTTTTTCTCCCTCTCTATCTTGTTGTGATGAATTGAGTTTTCCCTTTGAGATTTCGTTTTATCGGATTGAATACTTTTATGGATTTGAGAGCACTTGATATATGTCTTGCATATGAATACCCGTGGTGACAATGGGGTATTATTTTGATTCACTTGATATATGTTTTGGCAGTCAACTCACGGATTCCCGAGGTGACATTGGGGTAATCTATGCATAGGGGTTGATGCACGTTCTTGTCTTTGTTTCTCTAGTAGAAATCTTGGGGTACTCTTTGAGGTTCTTTGTGTTGGATTGAGTATTATGAATCTGAAATTGTTTGATGCATATCGTATAATTAACTCACGGGTACTCGCGGTGACATTGGGGTATCTAGGTGACATTAGAGTTGGTTGATGTGTATCATATGGTGTTATTTTAGTACGAACTCTTGATAGATTGATTGGAAAGGATAACTTGATGTTATGTTAGTACGAACCCTTGATAGATCGATCGGAAAGAATAACTTTGAGGTGGTTTCGTACCCTACAAACAATTTCTTCTTATGTTCTCCGCTAGATAGGAACTTTGGAGTGATTCTTCATCGCACGTTGAGGGATGGTTATATGATCCAATTATATTAGCATTGTTGGGAGATTGCACTAGCGAAAGTACGGACCCTAGGCCTTGTTTTCAAGCATTGCAATACCGTTTGTGCTCACTTTTGTCACTTGCTACCTTGCTGTTTTTATTTATTCAGATTATAAAAATATATTTCTACCATCCATATTACACTTTTATCACCATCTCTTCGCCAAACTAGTGCACCTATACAATTTCCCATTGTATTGGGTGTGTTGGGGACACAAGAGATTTCTTGTATTTGGTTGCAGGGTTGTTTGAGAGAGACCATCTTCATCCTACGCCTCCCACGGATTGATAAACCTTAGGTCATCCACTTGAGGGAAAATTGCTACTGTCCTACAAAACTCTGTGCTTGGAGGCCCAACACGAGTCTACAAGAATAAAGTTGCGTAGTAGACATCAACCGCCCGCGCCGATACCCGTCGTTCGCTAGGGTTCTAGCTGTATTAGTGATGTTATATGTATGATACTATTCGAGATGTATTAGTGATAATATTCAACGATGTACGGACGCAGGAGATGATTTAGTTTTGCTTATTGAATGCATGCTAATTTGAATACTAATTTGTTTTATGATTTAGTTTTGCTTATTGAATGCATGTTTGTTTCAACTATGAACATAGGAAATGTCTGACAACGATAGCGAAAGGGAATTCGGTATGTGCGAATACTGCGAAGACGAGCGCGGTCTGTGCGATAGGCCTCACCTAGAAGATGGTAGGCGATTCAGCATCATGCTGGATGAGACCTTCGAAGTGGATACAGTAAGTCACAAGTCTTTTTTTGTAATTAAGCATGACTTCTGCTTCTTTTGCTTCAACTTATAATTTTAATTTTTTACAATTCTACTAGCGTATCACCTGCCATGCAAGACATTATGTCTTGGATAAGATTGGTTTCTCAGATATGTGCAGTATGGAGGTAAAGAGAGTTAACTTGAGGACCGAGCATGGCTATGCTTTTTCCGTAAAATTATACAATGCAGAGAACTACTCCTATTTTGAATGATCAAATTGGAGAGCACTATGCAAGGCGTATGCATTTGAGCCTAATATGCTTATCACCTTTGATATTCGTCCTGAAGATGAAATTGAAGGTAATATCGACATCTGGGTCGATGTGCAGACGCCTCCAGTTCTACCTCTATGTGAGTTTCTCAACCATATTTATTAAGTAAATTATATTGTTTATTTGAAAATAGTTGACAACTAATTTCTATTGACAGCTTATTTCCATTCAAGCAAACATGTCCGGCTCTTGGTAGACAACACCTACTACTGTCCCGGGGCTGAACTAAACTGCGAGGAGATAAGTCATTGTGTTTCATGGCTTGAGGATCTTGATCTTGTCAAGACAAATTATTTTCCTAGACTTCGAGATATTAGTACTCGATACGTGCGACCACTAGTGTGCGTATTGAACTACGGTCACATCTATCTAGGAAAGATGGTAAGATTTTTACTATTTTTCCTCAGTGCATCTTTTGCATACATTATTTTTTAAGCTAAACTTCATTGCTAAGTATGTTACTATGATGTTCTTCAACAGGACTTCCGATGAATG
Organism: Thinopyrum elongatum; assembly: GCA_011799875.1. Lineage (NCBI taxonomy): Eukaryota > Viridiplantae > Streptophyta > Magnoliopsida > Poales > Poaceae > Thinopyrum > Thinopyrum elongatum. The sequence goes on from CM022302.1 coordinate 476,333,846, forward strand.
TTGTGCCTCGTTGGATCGAGCCTAAAGGTCGCATGAGAATGATTAGCTTATGGCCAAGATATCCTACAATTCACATGAGTGCAATCTGGATTTCTCAAAGCGAGCAAGTCTTAATAGTTAAAGATAGGAGCAAAATTGTGAAGGATCACAGAGAAGTACTAGGGGGCAGCAATCAGAAGCGCATCCCACAATTAGAAGACAGGTTCATCTGCGTTCTGCAATATGATGAAGTAGGAGTGCTACACATGTTTTATGCTATTTTACCTGAGAGAGAGCAGCAGGAGTGATTATCTAGCTAGAATGAGTTTGAAGATGATGATGTGCTACACTATGACTATGATGATTAGACAATGTTGGTGGTAATGACTATGATGATTATTAGCTAGTGTTGGTGGTAATTTTCCCTTGCTTGCAACTCCTATGCTGAATTAGAGGTTATGTTGATGCTACTACCAATCATTGTTGGTGAAGCAAATGCATCTGAATTTCCATCCATGAATACTGCATTTAATTTTATTTTTTTAATTTCTAATTAGTTAGCTATAGCGTGGGGTGAAAATGCAGCGCTACTAGTACATACGATAGTAGTACCGTAGGAGGAGAAAGCAGCGCTACTAGTACTTACGATAGCTGTAGTGCGGGGTAAAAAACGCGCTACTGCTAAAATTTAGCTGTAGCGCCGTAGCAGTAGCGCGGGCACCCACGCTACTGGTATGCAAAAAATCCACGCTACTGGTAAGGTTTTTCCTTCTAGTGTATGAAGAAGCTACGATGAGCCTAGATTCCGACAGATGGCTTGAGGCCATGAAATCTGAGATAGGATCCATGTATGAAAACAAAGTGTGGACTCTGGTGGATTTGCCCGATGATAGGCAAGCCATAGAAAATAAATGGATCTTTAAGAAGAAGACTGACGCTGATGGTAATGTTACTGTCTATAAAGCTCGACTTGTCGCAAAAGGTTTTTGGCAAGTTCAAGGAGTTGACTACGATGAGACTTTCTCACCCGTAGCGATGCTTAAGTCCGTCCGGATCATGTTAGCAATTGCTGCATTTTATGATTATGAAATCTGGCAAATGGACGTCAAAACTGCATTCCTTAATGGATTTCTCAAAGAAGAGTTGTATATGATACAACCAGAAGGTTTTGTCGATCCTAAAGGTGCTAACAAAGTGTGCAAGCTCCAGCGATCCATCTATGGACTGGTGCAAGCATCTCGGAGTTGGAATATACGCTTTGATGAAAGTGATCAAAGCATATGATTTTATACAGACTTTCGGTGAAGCCTGTATTTACAAGAAAGTGAGTGGGAGCTCTGTAGCATTTCTGATATTATATGTAGATGACATATTGTTGATTGGAAATGATATAGAATTTCTGGATAGCATAAAAGGATACTTGAATAAGAGTTTTTCAATGAGACCTCGGTGAAGCTACTTATATATTGGGCATCAAGATCTATAGAGATAGATCAAGACGCTTAATAGGACTTTCACAAAGCACATACCTTGACAAAGTTTTGAAGAAGTTCAAAATGGATCAGTCAAAGAAAGGGTTCTTGCCTGTGTTACAAGGTGTGAAGTTGAGTAAGACTCAAAGCCCGACCACGGCAGAAGATAGAGAGAGAATGAAAGTCATTCCCTATGCCTCAGCCATAGGTTCTATAAAGTATGTCATGCTGTGTACCAGACCTATGGTGTACCTTACCATGAGTTTGGCAAGGGGGTACAATAGTGACCCAGGAGTAGATCACTGGACAGCGGTCAAAATTATCCTTAGTTACCTGAGAGGACTAAGGAAATGTTTCTCGGTTATGGAGGTGATAAAGAGTTCGTCGTAAAGGGTTACGTTGATGCAAGCTTTGACACCAATCCGGATGACTCTGAGTCTTAATCTGGATACATATTGAAAGTAGGAGCAATTAGCTAAGAGTAGCTCCATGTAGAGCATTATAGACATAGAAATTTGCAAAATACATACGGATCTGAATGTGGCAGACCCGTTGACTAAACGTCTCTCACAAGCAAAACATGATCACACCTTCGTACTCTTTGGGTGTTAATCACATGAAGATGTGAACTAGATTATTGACTCTAGTAAACTCTTTGGGTGTTGGTCACATAGCGATGTGAACTATGGGTGTTAAATCACATGGTGATGTGAACTAGATTATTGACTCTAGTGCAAGTGGGAGACTGAAGGAAATATGCCCTAGAGGCAATAATAAAGTTGTTATTTTATATTTCCTTATTCATGATAAAGGTTTATTATTCATGCTAGAATTTTATTGATTGGAAACCTAAATACATGTGTGAATACATAAACAAACACCGTGTCCCTAGTGAGCCTCTACTTGACTAGCTCGTTGATCAAAGATGGTTAAGGTTTCCTAACCATGGACATGAGTTGTCATTTGATAACGGGATCACATCATTAGGAGAATGATGTGATGGACAAGACCCATCCGTTAGCTTAGCATAATGATCGTTCAGTTTTATTGCTATTGCTTTCTTCATGTCAAATACATATTCCTTCGACTATGAGATTATGTAACTCCCGGATACCGGAGGAATGCCTTGTGTGCTATCAAGCGTCATAACGTAACTGGGTGATTATAAAGATGCTCTACAGGTATCTCCGAAGGTGTCTATTGAGTTGGCATAGATCGAGACTAGGATTTGTCACTTTGAGTATCGAAGAGGTATCTCTGGGCCCTCTTGGTAATACACCTCATGAGCTTGCAAGCAAACGACTAAGGAGTTAGTCACGAGGTGATGTATTACGGAACAAGTAAAGAGACTTGCCGGTAACGAGATTGAACTAGGTATGAAGATACCGACGATCGAATCTCGGGCAAGTAACATACCGATGGACAAAGGGAATTACGTATGTTGTCATAACGGTTCGACCGATAAAGATCTTCGTAGAATATGTAGGAGCCAATATGAGCATCCAGGTTCCGCTATTGGTTATTGACCGGAGAGGTGTCTCGGTCATGTCTACATAGTTCTCGAACCCGTAGGGTCCGCACGCTTAACGTTTGATGATGATATAGTATTATATGAGTTATGTGATTTGGTGACCGAATGTTGTTCGGAGTCCCGGATGAGATCACGGACATGCCGAGGAGTCTCTAAATGGTCGAGAGGTAAAGATTGATATATAGGACGATGGTATTCGGACACCGGAAGTGTTCCGGAGGGTACCGGGAACATATTGGGTCACCAAAAGGGGTTCCGGGCACCCCCGACAAAAGATATGGGCCTTATGGGCCAAGAGGGGAAACACACCAGCCACAAGGGGCTGGTTTGCCCCCATATGGGCCGGCCTAGGAGAAGGAAAGAGGGGAAGGGAAAGGAAAGAGTGGAATAGGATTCCCCCTTCCTTCCCTCACCTCCTCTCCTTCCTTCCCCTCCGACTAAATATGGCAGGGGGGCAGCCAAGGGAGACCCCAAGTAGGATTCAACCTACTTGGGGCGCCTCCTGGCAGCCTCCCCTCCCCTCCTACCTATATATATGTGGGAGGGGGGCGCCTAGCACACAAGAGACAATTGTTTAGCCGTGTGCGTTGCCCTCCTCCACCGTTTACACCCCCGGTCACATTTTCGTAGTGCTTAGGCGAAACCCTGCGGAGATCACTTCACCATCACCATCACCACGCTGTCGTGCAGACGGAACTCATCTACTACCTTGACGTCTTGCTGGATCAAGAAGGCGAGGGACGTCACCGAGCTAAACGTGTGCAGAACGCGGAGGTGTCGTGCGTTCGGTACTTGATCAGTTGAAGCGTGAAGAAGTTCGACTACATCAACCGCGTTGTGAAATGGTTCCGCTTACGGTCTACGAGGGTACGTAGACACACTCTCCCCCTCGTTGCTATGCATCTCCTTGGATAGATCATTGCGTGTGCGTAGAATTTTTTTTGTTTTCCATGCAACGTTTCCCAACACGGAAGTGAGAGCCTTAATGGTTGTAGCTTTAAGTTGAGCATAAGACTCGGTGAGGGCAATGAGGTCACCTTTGACAACCTTGGAACTAGTCACAAGGAACTCATGTTCCTCAACAAGTCTTGTGTGATCAACTAGAAGCTTTTCAATTCTAACACTAAGAGCATCTTTGTTCTCAAGAGCAAGTTGCAAAGTATCGTTGGTTTTAACAAAGTCAATTTGATGAGCCGACAAGGCTTCCTCAAGTGATGCTCTCATGACACTCTCTTCATTTAGTTCGTGCTCAAGGAGATCGACTCTCTCTTTTTCTTCTATGAGGAGGTTTTCAACGTTCTCAATGAAGTCATCGCGTTCGGCGAGTGACTTAAGGAGATCGTTAAAACGAGCACGAGCTTCACCATGAAGAGTTTTCATGAAAGCCATTAAGGATTCCTCATCATTATCCACGCCCTCGTCACACTCATCCTCCACTATCTCACATGAGACATTGGGAGTGTGGATGGAGGGTTTTTTTGATTTGGACTTTGTTTTTACCTCTTTGTCCATAAGGCATCGATGAGTGAAAGGCTTGTCCTCGTTTGGAGAGTCGAAGAGGCCGGTGGTGGTGGAGGAGGTAGTGGCATGCATGGCAATGGCGGCCGTGCCCACTTGATCATCATCACCGTCATCTTCATCTCCGGACATGTATTCTTCATGAACAAGAGCCTTGTCATCCTTCCTCTTTGCAAAATTGGTGAACTTCTTCTTCTTGAGAACAAGCTTCTCGGATTTGTCTTCATGTCTCTCATACGGACAATCATGTACAAAGTGTCTTGGGCTATCACAATTGTAGCATTTCCTTCTTCCAAACGATCTTCCTTGAAGATTCTTCCCTTTGTTTGCCATGGTCCCGAAGTACTTTTTGACTAAAAGGGCCAAGTCTTCCGCAAAGTCATTTGCCGGGCATGAGGTGTCAACATCTTCCTCACATATCTCTTCACTCACTTCTTCATCCCTTGAGGATTGGCTTATCACTTTCTTGGCCTTCAAGGCAAGATTGGAGTTCTTGGTTGCTTGAGCAATTGCAAATGTCTTCTTGGACTTGGTCTCCAAAAGAACATGAGTGGAGAAAGTGGAAACAACTTGAGCAGCGGTCAACTTGTGATAATCCGGACGTTGATGTATCATCATGACCATGGTATGTTCCGTGAGGACCATAGCATCTATGAACTTGTCCTTGATGAAATCATCATTTTCCCAAGTGCAACCAATGGTTCTCAAGTTGAGCACAAGGGATTTTAACCTTCGGTAAACCTCTTCCGCGGACTCACCCTCATTCCTCACAAAGAGATTGACTTCTTGCTTGAGCAAAGCCAATCGAGATCTTCGAATTGCTTCATCTCCTTCGAGAGCCTCCTCAAGGCAATCCCATATTTCCTTGGCAGTCTTAAGGGGAGCAATGGAGTCACTATAGTCTTCGGTCACCGCGGTGCGCAACATGTTATGGGCGGTTGCATTGAGTTGATCATCAACTGCTTCTCTTGGAGTGAGATTCATTAGGTCCTTGGGGTTGAATCCATTGACCACAATACACCACAGTTGAGTTGAAGCACTGCGCATGTAAGACTCCATATCTAGCTTCCACTTAGCAAACGCATTAGCTTTCAAAGGGGGCGGAGGCCCAACAGGATTAATGCGAGGATGTTGCAAGGGTTGTGGTGAGTAAAATGGTTCCACGACATTGTACTTGGGAACTTGAGTACGAGCCGGAGATGCAAGAGGTTCTCTCGAGTCATTCGCATCATGAATGGCATTTGGATCAAAAGAGTTTGATGCGGATGTCGAGGGCTTTAAGCGAGCATCAATTTCCTCCTTGACTGAGGAACGAACTTCTTTCAACATAGAGGCTTTGAGGTCAGCAAACATTGAAAGAATATCGGCCGCGGTCAAAGAGGCACACGGGTTAATAGGAGCGGCGGGAGCAACGACCGTGGCACCAAGTGCCTCGGGCGCGGCGGGGGGTAGGTTTTGACCATCCTCCGCAACGGGTGCGCCACCTCCCTCATTCCCTAGATCGACCATATCCTCTAAGGTTGTAAAACCTTATATTAGAGCACGAGGCTTTGATACCAATTGAAAGGATCGATACGATCGACTAGAGGGGGGGTGAATAGGAAACTACAAATTTTAATCTTTCTTGTCAATTTTAAGGTTTAGCGGATAAATAGGGTTCACTAGATATGCAACTAGATGAACACAACCTATACGACAAGCAAGCTTAAAGCAAGGTATGCTAGGCAACAATCTAATTAGCAGGCCAACAAGCATACAAGGCAAAGTAAGGTGCGGAAAAGGATTAACCACAAGTGAGGTGAGGAAGCGGATTTTATCCCGAAGTTCACTCTTCCTTGGGGAAGAGCTACTCTCCGTTTAAAGCGGTGTCGGAGCCAAAGCTTGCGGAACGCCATGAAGGCTCACCGTAGTCTCTTTCGAGTCACCCCCAATGGATGAGCCTCGAATCACTTGGGATTGGTCTTGAAGGCGACCACCACACCTTTACAAACTTCTCCGGAGCACACCACAAGCAAGGAAGCTTCCGGAGGGACCTCTAACCGCCTAGGAGCCCAAGCTCCAAGAGTAACAAGTCAATGGGGAAGAAATGTTGCGGGGAACGTGATTTGATTTGGTCAAGATGTAGATCGGGTCTTGCTCTCCCAATCCCCAAAGTTTCAACAAGTTTGGGTGGAGGGATTGAGAGTATTGAGCAAAATGAGGTGTAGCAATGGTGGAGCTCAACAAGACATTAGGGTTAGGGATAGAGGAGGAAGAAGGGGGGCTTTTATAGTGTTTGTCACGGGGTGGCCGTTTCTGCCCGTTGGACCCCGTGCGCACGGGCTAAGTCAGCCCCGTGCGCACGGGGTACTCAGAGACTTTCACACCACCCCGTGCGCACGGGGTACTCAGAGAGTTTACGCAGTACCCCGTGCGCACGGGGGTCAAAAGACCCCGTGCGCACGGAGTACTCAGAGAGATACGCAGTACCCCATGCGCACCGGGTACCCAGTAAGTTTCTGTTGTAATCACTCTGAGTACCACATGCACGCACACTATGGTTTTAGGTGGTAGGAATGGGTAGGCTAGTGTATATGGTTCGACGACGACATTCCCACACAACTTTTATCCACACCGACCCCTCTTAATAGTGCAGTCTTTCTTACGACTCGAAGCAAACCAAAAACTAAAACCTTTGACCTTTTTGAATTGGGGGGGGCGGGGGGGGGGGGGGTCGCACATCTCCATCACGAAGCACTTGGAACCAATATCCTGAGATAAACTTTAGCAACCGATATTAGTTCAACTAACCACATTGTCATCACACCAAAATATAGTTTAAGTGCCACTTGCACTTTCACACCCCAACTAGTGAGATGTGCATCTTTAGGGTCTCACCTATAGACAACTTTTCTCTACCCTCATGGTCTTATGGATGTGCAGTTTTTCACCATCCAACAAATCCATGTCGGTGAGATGTGCAACTTTCTCTGCTGCCCCAGCCAACTGCCTACCAGATTATGTGCAACTTCGCCTATTGCCCCCGCCAACTAAAACTAAATATCGACAAGTACGGAGGGGAAGAAGTTGCCCATTGACTACTATAAAGTTAGAAACAACATAATAAGTTGCACATATAGCTGATAACGTAAGTGGGGCATATGGTATGACAACAGTGAAAATCTATATCATCCATGAATAGGGAATGGGAGGGTTGCACATCGACTACTAGGTAGTTGGTCCGGTAGTAGACTAGTTACACATCACTAAAAATTGGTTGTCATGGTGGCTAGGTTGCAAATCTCGTAAAAATTTCGATCATGTAGCTTTACAAAATGGTTTTGAAAAAAGTTGCACCATGCTATACTAAAATCGCACGATGTAGTAATAGAGTTGCACAATATAGCATTAAAGTTGGCATAAAAAAATGTCAAAACATATTCATGCGGGATCTAGTTTCAAAGATCTCGTTGCGAGGATTCCAACGGTGAAAACGGATCAGAATTCCGACGCATAGTTTGAAAGATATGACTTTTTGAAAATTTATAAATCCGAATAAATGCATATGCACATCCAACATACATGAAATTAAATTTGCTGACTTTCCCATGTGCCCATCCTATTAGTACTTGCCACATCATGAGTAAAGACAAAACATGAAACTACATGTATGTTTTTGTGTGAGAGCCGGCCGTTCGTTTTCACTAAATAGTGCGTGCGCACTTTTTAGATTTCAGGCAGATAAACACTATTTCCTGGATGTTGGCACTAGTAAGTGAGTCTCTCGGAGAGAGAGAGAGACTGCAGCTGCATCGACAACTCTAGGTTCGTTGTTACGTCCTCTTGGGATTAATCAGCTGCAGCTGCATCGACAACTCTAGGTTCCATAGCACGTCGCCCATGGCCGGCCGCTCCGTGCCTTGGTGCGCGAGACACTCCACGGCGGTCTCAGCGAACTTCTCAAGGCATTCCGGCGCGACCTGGTCCTTAATCGCCGCGTCGACGGCGTCGGGCAGAGTGCCGTTCCGGTGGCATGCCACCGCGTGCTCGGCGAGGCCGACGGCCTGGTCCCCTGGCAGCAGCGCCGGCTGCGCCATGAGCGCCTCGAAGAGCACGACGCCGAAGGAGTGGACGTCGGTCTTCATCGTGGCGTGCTTGGAGTTGGAGAGGCCGAAGTCCGAGAGCTTGGCGACCCAGTTCTCGTCGAGGAGGATGGCGGTGGTCTTGACGTCGCCGTGGACAACGCCGCCGGCGTGCAGGCAGTGCAGGCCCCGCGCGGCGCCCATGCACGCGTCGAGGCGGCGCCACCACGGCAACACCGGCTTGCCGCTCTTGCCGAGCAGGTGCTCCCGCAGCGTGCCGCGCGGCATGTACCGGTACACGAGGATCGTCTCCTCCTTGACCGAGCAGAAGCCGAGGATGGGGACGAGATGCCGGTGCCGCAGGTTGGACAGCGTCTCGATCTCCGCCCGGAACTCGCGCGCGCTCCGGCCCGGCGACGGGTCGGCCAGCTTGATGGCCACCGCGGTGCCGCCGTCCACGACGCCGCGGAACACCTTCCCCCGCCTGCCCACGCCGACCACCAGCGCCTCGCTGAAGTTCTGGGTCGCCGCCTTGATCTCGGCCAACGAGAACGACCTGCCGCCGCCGCGGGAACTGGCGGGAGAGCGGTATGCCGGCAGCCACTCGCCGGTGCTGAGCTCCCCCTTCCTCCTCTTCTTATTCCTCTTGTGCACAGGTATGCCGCCACCGCCACGCAACCGATGGCCGCGGCGGCGCCGCCCATGACCGCCGCCAGCACGTGCATCGGACGTACGTCGGTGCAGCAGTGCAGAGGGAGATCGGTGGTCAGTTAGTTTTAGGCAGAGAGGAGCGATCGAGTTGAGGAGACGAGCGCGGGTGTTGGGGAGCGTTTGGCTGGTACCAAGTCCTGTGCACCTGCATGGGCGAATCAGTCTGGGCATTGACACGGGGAAGGGATGCAGCCGTGCGTGCCGGTGCGCCATGCGTGCGCGAGGCGAGACCGATCGCGCCATCGCGGGAGACTTGAAGGAAATCTCCGGCACACCTGGCCTTTCCGTGACGGGCAAAAGTTGCTCCTACGCTCAGGCCTCTTTGGTTACTCGCAGCATTTTTGTGTTCTCTGCGAGCCTGATGGAGCCTAACCTAAGCCTAGCCGAGGAAAGGGATAAGTATATTTTTCGTTTTCAAACTCTTGCGGAAGTTTAGAAATAAGCCCTCAACTTTAAAACCACCAAAACTCGGTCACTCAACTAATTAAACCGGATATTATTAAAAAAAAACTAATTAAACCAGATACTTTCCGTCCCTGGTTACTATGATGTGGACCTTGTTTTCACTAAAACGGGCCACGTGGCCTGGTTTTGAATGCGATTTGTGTTTGGGGGAGCTCCTGCGGTTTTCATTGGGTCTCATGAGCCTTGGTTTGGTTCGGTTTTTTCCCTAATATTTCATATTTCCTTTTCATTTCTTTTTATGGGTTTCTTTTCCCCCTTTCTTTCTATTTTTCTTTTCTGTATTCCAATTGTGTGTTTCCATTCTTTTTTCTCAATATATATAAAGTTTTTTTTGCGGATGAATATATATAAAGTTTTTAAATGAATACATGACCATTTCATGTAAAAAGTGAAAACTTTCTAAAATTACATTAATATTTGTTGGAGAACATGAACATTTTAAAGAACGATTCACCGTGTATTAAAAATATTCGCTACGTACTAAAAATAATGTACAAAGTGTTTAAACAAAGGTCCATCGCGTATTAAATAATGGTTCATCGTGTATTTAGAAAATGTTAATCACGTGCTTAAAATCAATTCATAAAGTAATTAAAAATGCTTAGCTTGTATTAAAATTGTTTATCATGTATTTCAAAAGTGTTTATGTAATGAAAAAAAGTGTGCATTTTAAAAAAAATGTTCATGTAAACCTAAAAAGGTGTTTATGTACCTTTAATGAATGTTCATGTTTTTCTAATATTCGCACATTTAAAAAAAAGGTTCATGTATTTTTCAAATGAAAATAAATAAATAAACCACAAGTAAGAAGAAAAATGAAAACATTAAAATAGAAGGTAAAAAAAACTACCTTTGTAAACTAATATAAACAATCTTATATTAGTTTGCAGAGGGAGTACTATAAATAAATCCCAAAAATGAAGAATAAACGTAAAATAGAAAAAGAAAAAAAAGGAATTGAAAAGCCATGTCCAAAACGGAAAGTGTTGTTTATGCCATGACATATTTTGGTCGTACAGGTACAACTAGCTGTTAGACCAATGATATCTAAACACGTATCATGGTCAGATGTGCCCGGGTTGTGAAAATCCAGACTAGCCTTGAAACGACTGGCAGTCGCATGTCATGCCACCAGTGTCCTCTAGAGACAAACCGCACTCGAAAGCATCAAGGTTGCAACTTGAGAAGCCATTCACCACCTCTCCGGTAGTCCCCTTTAGAAGTATCATGGAAAACTGTTCCCCAAGATGGCAGCTCCATAATCCTCCATCAGAACATGAAGCTACCTCAGCCATCATCTTTGACGCTCGCCTTTCGAGCACCTTTCCCAGCCGCTTTCCACTCCATCTGCGCCTGAACCGTGTACTGCTTCTGCAGCCCCTGGAGCCTCTCGAGAAGTTCTTGGAACGAAGGGCGGCGTTGCGGTTCACTGCACAGAGGGGATAATTGATTTAGTGGGATCGGGAATCGGCTGTTTGGTGCTCCTTCACTAGCCTGCAAAATGATACCTTTCCCAACAGCTCTCGATCATCGATGCCCACTGAGGATCCATGTCGCTTGGTATTTCCAGTCTGTGATCCATGAAACCCACGGCTCCTATAACCTGCAACATAGGGGGGCACCGTTAGGGATTTGGCATTAATGGCAATGTTTGTGCTGTTACGTTAAAAAGAAGCAAAAAAGAAACTAGGCTTTCTTAAACTGCAATGACGGTGATTACACTTGGAAAGATTCACCATTCACCAGTAAGCTAGTACTCCCTCCGTCCCAAAATAAGTGACTCAACTTTGTACTAAAGCTAGTATAAAGTTGAGTCACTTATTTTGGGACGGAGGGAGTATCTTCCAAGAATCTTTTTTTGGTTCTAAGAAACCACAAAAATGGAGTGTATGTAGACATTTTTCTAAGGGTAAATGAGGGGGGGGGGGGAGGGGATGACAATCTTAGGCTTTGGTAGAACAGACGACTTTTAAGGACCTTTTACTTAGCAATTCTTCAACAGAAAAGTCATCTCCGTGTACCTGCATTGTATTGAGAGTCTCCCAAGGGATCTTCTGAGTAGCAAGCTCCCACAGGACCACTCCATAGCTGAATACATCAGACCTATACTTAATAAAAAAGGAGGAAATCAGTAAATATCCGTAGGTAACAAGAACATCTGTTCAAGAATCTCCACACTGAGCTTACTTTTCATTTGAAGGTTCACTCCGTAGCACCTCCGGAGCCATCCACTGCGGCTGGATGTGGAACCAAGTTATCAGGTACTTAGATTAAAGTTTATGACAATCTTGTCAGTCTGGAGAATCCATGTCAAAAGGTTAAGTTTGCTTGTACTTACTGTTCCCTTTCCAGTTTTTGTTGACAGAAATGTTTCGAGTTTCAGACGTGAAAGACAAAAGTCTGCAACCTAATAGAACCAAGTGAGTAGAGACAACATAAAGCATGGAAAATAAAGTTTCATAATTACCTTTACAGTCCAATTCTTATCAACTAACAGGTTTGGCGATTTCAAATCACGGTGCACAACAGTTGGGATGGAACTGTGAAGATAATTCATGCCCCTTGCCTGCAACAATATTAAATTATTCTTCTAAGAATTCACATGGAAAAATATGTACTCGGCAAAGAAAATATCTAGTAACTTCTATCTCCATAGGTTAAGAGCCCACGACATGAACACACATTTTGGAGGGTTTAGGTAACAATGTTGGCATGTTGCACATCATAATCGCATGACTCATGATTGACTTTTGGTGAATCTTTAGTTATGATCATAGAAACATGATGTGTGATATAGCACAAGATACCATGTTACTCCCTCCATTCCCTAATATAAGACCTTTTAGCATTTTCTTGATTCGTATATATCTAGATACATTTTAGTATGTATGTTCACTCATTTTACTATGTATGTAGTCAATATTTTGAAATAGCTAAAAGGTCTTATATTAGGGAACGGAGGGAGTAGATGGCAAGTACATGATATCACCTATTTTCTTGTTTCATTCTTCCATACACTGAAGCTACAGATATGGCTTAGCTTACATGCAGTTCAACTTCGCTTTTAGGCAGTTGCAAAAGGTAAATTCTGTATCTATTCAAAACAATACTTGACATCTTCAACTGAAAAGTAAGCTCAGTGTCAATGTTACAACATGCTCATTTCTCAAAAGTTCCATGTAGTTTATTTGGCTTGAACCTTAACCAGCTGTTAAGTCACTCACAATGTCAATAGCCATGTTAACTCTCCGTCTTGGATCCAGCTTGCCAATGTTACTTTGAAGCAACCGAAACAAACTCCCGCTGCATTATGGGACCCAGTCAAGTGTTATACAGAACAAGTAAAACAACTCTACCTAGTACAAAATCAATGCATGGTATGTCAGAAGTGTTTTTAGTATCAAATGAAAAGAACCAGGGATATTAGCACTCCCAACTTCTTCAATAAGAGGCAAGTATAAAACATGGTTGGTTGCTTACAGAACCAGGTTGAGCCATCCATCAATCCTTTGAAGTGTTTTTACTAGTACCGATAAAAAAACATGTAGGAAGGTATACAGCATACCGTGGCAGAAATTCAGTAACAATACAAAGTCTTTCCTGCGAAGCAACTGCACCCATGAAAAGTATTATATTGGGATGTCGTAGCTTCTTCATCAAAGATACCTACACATTCGAAGGATACAAATATGGTCATGGCCACAAACTATGGAAAAGGGATCACAGAAGATGATTTAGAAAGTTATTAGTGTAGTGCTCATTGACCCACAAAAATCAACAAAACTGAAGATTAATTTGTCAATGCCATATCTTTTTTTCATATTTATCCACATAGTTACGTTAACCTAGAATAGTGAAAATGGTAATTGCAGGTTCTGTTTTTTTAACTATTAATTGTAGGTTCTGTAATGGAGTCCAATCGCAATCTGCACTTAATTCTATAATGGAGTATCTGTCTCAATAATACAGTAGATATCGTGTGGTTTCATTGCCATTATACCCAAATTCATGAGCAATTGAGGGTCATCAGAAATTGTATGTAGATATAGATGTCCACCTCTTGTCTGAAGGTATTTATCATTTCTTCTGAATATTCCTGCTTGGAGAATACTTTAGCTGCCACGTCCTACAGGAACATTGATAGATACTAAGGATTTATTGTCAAGATGTAAAGCTCCATTCATAATCATGCGACAGAAATGACATACCGAGCCATACCACAAAGCATGATACACTGTTCCGCAACAACCTCTATGCACCAAATATGTAAATAACAAAAATGATTACGTTTGTTACAAAAGAGGACAATACCAGATTGCATACATCAGTCTAAGAATCGGGATATTAGTGAATGGTGACAATTCTGTGTGATTATCTACATGGACTTTCTGCAGTGAACAAGTACATGCATAACCTTACGAACAAACATTGCCATCACTGTTGTGGAAATGTAACACTTGCAACTTACAATCTCAGAATAGACATCCACGCCACCAGGACTACAGTAAAATCATGAAATTAACTGAACTGTTATGACTCCTGAAGATTAGAAGAAACAGAACCGATTTGGACTATGCCAAAGATAAGAGGAGAATACACAAGCTTTTATTAAGAAGCATGAAGAGTGAGGAATTTTACTGAAGAGAACTGATTTTTACTACGCTTGCGAGTTATTAAGATGCATGCATAGTGAGGAATTACTAACAAAGAACAAACAGCCTAAGTAGTCCTTACGATTACAAGCTATGGCTATGGCTACTCCTAAATTTTTTGGAGTGCATTCTTAACAAGAGATCTGAGTGCCTACAGATGGAGTAATTGCAAAGGGAGAAGTAATACCTTGACCTACTTGTTCTCCAATTACTAGGTCTTCCCAGAGAATCTCATAATCTAGGCAGTCTGCTTCATAATCTACTCTCTCAATACCGCTGCTATCAGCACTCCCAGTGCTGCTCATGCTACTCGTGCTGTTCTTGTTGAAATCCCACCAGGAACCTGAGACCTCATATTTCGTAGCCCAAGTGTCTTCGCTGTTTTGGCAGTTTGGAATTATGATAGGCTCTAGAACTGGAACTCTCTGATGACTCTGGTCATTCTCCTGCTTATCCTGCAACTGTGTTGAGTTCACGTTATTCTTTCCAGAACCCCCATCACTTTCATGCCCTTTCCAAGGCCATGGTATGCCCTTCTTTGCCAATAATGCCTCAGCCTTCGAACGAAAAATCTTGTAGGACCCTACTTTTCCTTCTCCTGGATCATCACTACTTGTTTTGCTCGACTTGCCAAGGGATTTCTCTTGGGCCGTAAAGGCACCATGCATTACATCCCCACTTGGGGTGCTTTCTTCACTTGATGCCACCTTGGCCTGGAGATCAAAGTTCAGAATACTGGCCCTCACAGCCACCACCATACTGTTTGTCGCTATTCTGACCTGTCCTTATCTGAGAACGAACTCTATTTGTAACGCTGGTAGCCTGCGTTGTTATTCCAACAACAAGAAAATAATACACTAAGAAAGAAATACATGAAGAATAAGTAGCAGAAAGAGTAAGTTCCCATTTGAAATTAAACAGCAAGGTCATTTCTTCTGTTGTTCAGCAATGCAACTTACCAAAGTTACTATCTTGGAGGTGATAGCAGATTGAGGAGGTTGCTGGGAGTGAAGAGAACCTTTGTTCACTGAACCACTTGTAGGCCGGTTGTTAGTATGAAACCGGTGCTTTGCTGTACTTGGATAGGATTCCGCCGAGTCTGAGGGACTAAATATCTCCTCTAATGCCCGTACATCAAGCGAGAGACAGATGAGGCCCACCAAGCTACCATCGTCATCGTACAAAGGGGTGTTGTGGACAGAAATGAAAAACCTCTCTCCTGACTTGTTCTTAACAGGAAACCTCCCTCTCCAACACTTGCCCATAAATATATTCTGGATGACGAGTTTTGCAGCATCGAAGTCAGTAGGATGAACAACTAATTCAACGGCATTCCGACCAACCGCCTCTGCTGCAGAATAGCCATACATATGCTCAGCATACCGGTTCCTAGATCACAGAACAGAAAGAAAGAATTTAGTAAAAAAAAGAACTATGAATATACTCCCTCCGTCCGTAGTCCAGCATTTCATCAAACACTTGGTGAACAATATAACCAAGGAACCTCACCAGTACAGGAGCTTCCCGTCGGGGGCGATGATGTGCACGGCCTGCCCCAGCGACTGCAGTATCCAGTGGCAGTGCCTGTCGGGCAGCCTGCCGCGGGCCGCGACGCGCCGCGACGACGACGAGGGCTGCTGCTGCGGCGGCAGCGCGCGGAGGGCGCGTCGACGGGCCGCGGCGCGGCGGTCCGGCATGAGCCTGCCAACCTCCCGCTTGAGCTCCTCCTGCCCTTCCTCCAGCACCCGTATCTTCTTCAGGAGCTCGTCCGCCTCCATCGCCGGGGACGGCGCCGCCGCTTTCTTGACCCGCTGCGGCGCGGCTCCTGGTCGGTGGCTATGTAGTAGTAGCAGTACCGCTCAGAGCCGGGACACGAAGGGGATGGGGCATCGGAATGTAGCGCCATCGCAGTCGCGCTTGCCTTTCGCTTCCGCCGCGGCATCGCCGGAGCACGCGGCTGGAATTTAGTAGTATTCTTTTGCGATGAGGATGCGGATGCGGATGGGCTTTCCGGAGAGCGATTAAACAAGTGGTAGATCAGTACGGAGGATCATGGCTGACATAATCAGTGAGCGAGGTCGGTGAGGTGTAGCCCTGCCGTGCTCCGCCTCCCCGCTGTTCCGCTCGGAAGCTCAAATTGGAATTCTCCTCTCCTCCGCCATGCTATCTCTACGTCTCCTTCGGCTTCGAATCAGCTTCTGGGTGCCAGCAGCTCATCCCAGCTGCCGGCCATATTTTCCTTTGCTCTCACTCAAGCTCAACCGAATGGTGAATGGGAGTAGCCCTAGCCGGCGAGAGAACTTACTTTTCCGGCTATCGTATGATTCAGGCTGTAGGTGGACACGGGCTACCTAGGGTGTCCACTTGGAGCATCTCCAGCCGTTGGCCTCCAGGGGCTTAAAAATCGCCGCCTGGGGCTGGGGGCGAACAGCGCCAAAAATTGATTTGGGGTGATTGGGTTGTCAACCGTCACCCCTGATCGTCTCTCGCGTCGATATAGGCTCAATTTTGACGTAATTTTGCCCGCTTTTCAACCCATTTTCGGCGTAAAATCTGCCCGCAATCGGCGCAAATCGGCCCATATTCGCCGTGCTTCGGCGCAAATTCAATAGAAGTTATTTTTTAACACATAGTTCATCACAGAAAATCAATAGAAATCAAATAGTTCAACAACAAATAGTTCAACAACAAATTATATAGTTTAACAAATAAAAACTCATATTTCATCACACGTCGAGCTAGGCGTTGCCCTTGAGCCTCCATAGATGCTCCACCAGATCCTGCTGCAGTTGTTGATGCACTTGTGGGTCTCGGATCTCCTGACGCATATTGAGGAAGGCAGTCCAGGTTGCCGGTAGCTGGTGATCAACTTGGGCAAGAGGACCCTGCCTGTAATATGGTTCAGTGTCAAACACTGGCTCTTCCTGCTCGCTCTCAATGATCATGTTGTGTAAAATGACATAGCAAGTCATGATCTCCCACATTTGATCTTTCAACCAGGTCTGAGCGGGGTATCGGACAACAACAAATCGAGATTGGAGCACACCAAATGCCCGCTCGACATCCTTCCTGCAAGCCTCCTGAACCTTCGCAAAGTGGGAGTTCTTGCCTCCTGGCACAGGGCTTGAGATAGTCTTCACAAATATGGACCATCTCGGATAGATGCCATCTGCTAGGTAGTATCCCTTGTTGTAGTGCCGCCCATTGACCTCGAAGTTCACCGGAGGAGAATGACCTTCAACAAGCTTGGCAAAGACAGGGGAGCACTGCAGCACGTTGATGTCATTGTGAGTTCCTGGCATACCAAAGAAGGAGTGCCAAATCCAGAGGTCCTATGTGGCCATTGCCTCAAGTACCACACTGCAACCGCCTTTGGCGCCTTTGTACATCCCCTGCCAAGCAAATGGACAGTTTTTCCATTTCCAATGCATGCAGTCGATGCTTCCAAGCATCCTAAGAAATCCTCTTGCTGCATTCTGTGCTAGGATCCGAGCAGTGTCTTCAGCATTGGGTGATCGCAAGTATTGCGGTCCAAACACTGCCACCACTGCCCTGCAGAACTTGTAGAAACACTCAATGGTTGTGGACTCGGCCATGCGCCCATAGTCGTCGAGTGAATTACCGGGAGCTCCGTATGCAAGCATCCTCATAGCTGTCGTGCACTTCTGGATTGAGGTGAATCCAAGTTTGCCGGTGCAATCCTTCTTGCACTTGAAGTAGCTGTCGAACTCCCGGATGGAATTCACAATCCTGAGGAAAAACTTTCGGCTCATCCGATAACGGCGCCGAAATACTTTGTCGCCGTGTAGTGGAGCGTCGGCGAAGTAGTCGGAGTAGAGCATGCAATAGCCTTCCAGTCGATGCCGGTTCTTTGCTTTCAGCCGCCCCGACGCTGAGCCACCTCACCGCGGCTTTGCATTGCTTGTGAGCAGGCCGGCCAGGGCGGCGAGGACCATGAGATGCTCTTCGTCCTGGACGTCGGCATCGGCTTCCTCCTCCAGCAGCGCCACAAGCGCCTCCTCGTCGTCCGAGTCCATCAGCGAGCAGACAAATCGCCGAACACCTGGCGGGTGTGGTGGGTGCACAGCCGCCGGTATCCCGCCCTGCGCGGCCGGAGCGCCAGAAAACTCGCCCAGGAAGGTGGTGGAGAGGTTGCCGCGGCGAAACCCTCTCTCTTTTTCGGCGGGGAATGGCCTAGATAGCGGTGGTGGGCGGTGGGCGGCGCCGGGATCGGCAAGGTGGTGGGAGGGCGCGGGGGGGGGGGGAGGATGAATCTGGACGTTTGTCTTGACTTTTCACTTGGCAGTGTGGGCCAGACATGGTTTTCCCTTCCGCCGGAGCCCCCAAGCGCCCCCTAGTGCGCTGGGTTCGGCCTGGGATCGCCGGGCCCAAAAATGGGCCGAGCCGACGGATTTCGGCGTCTTGGGGGCGCGATTGGGGGGGTTTTTTCGCCGCTGGAGCGAAAAAAGTCGCCCTAGGGGGCTGTTGGGGGCGCGGCGCGCTAAAAAAATGTTTGCAGCGCGCGAATCGCGAGTTTTTGCTCGACGAGGAGCGCTTGCTCTAGCGGCTGCTGCAAAGTTTAGCGCGCGAGCCGCTCCAGCAGGCGCTGCAAAAAAACGGTGCGCGCGAGCAACCAGAACACAAACTAGTTCAACCAAATAGATAAAGTTCAACGATACAAATAGCAAAGTTCAACCAAACAGCACAAACTAGTCCGATACAAATAGCAAAGTTCACTAAACAACACAAACTAGAAACTACGAGGACTACTCTGAGTCGTCGTCGTCCTCCTCCTCCGTGCTTGTGTCATCCGACGTATCAAGAAACGCGTCTTCCCACCGATTGTCGTTGCCGGAGAAGAATGATGTCCGTCCCAAATCGCACTGCGATATCGCCAGTGCCTTCCGACGACGCATGTCGCCCGTTCCACGCGCCGCCTTGCCCTCCTCTCCACCCAGAAGGCATTCTCATTGGCGACGTCCTCCGGGTGGCGCCGGCGCCACTCCGCCATGGCTCGCTCGTCCGCCTCGGCGATGAGGAGGAGGCGCTGCCGCCGACGGTGTTCCTAACGGTCGGCGTCAGTTTCTAGCCGCGGCGGAGGGGCGAGTTCCTGCGTCTGCTCGGACGTCCAGACGTCCTGGAAGTTCATCTGTGCGCGAGGCCTCGAGAGGCGCCACGCCGCCGCGTCGTACGCGCGGGCGGCCTCGTGGGGGTGTCGAAGGTGTCGAGGCCGAGGCGCATGTCGCCGGACCGAATCTCGGCGTAGAAGGCGCCGGAGGGGCGCGCGCGGGCGCCGTGGTAGCCCGAAGCTCCCCGGCGGCGCGGCGGCATGGTGGCGCGTCGGCGGCGAGGCAAGAAAGCGGCAGAGGAAGCGGGGAGATAGCGGCAGAGGGCGCGTGGCGAGGTGGAGAGCGATGGGAGGGCGCGTGGCGGGCGCTGCATTTTATAGGCGCGCCGGATGCCAGCGCCAAATCTAGCGTGGGAGGGGGGCGCCTTTTCGCTCGCGCGCAATCTTTTCCCGCGCGCCTGAGTTTCCCGCCGCCGCTGGAGCGCGCGAAACCGCCCAGCGCGCACGTTTTTTGCAGCCACTGTTGGAGATGCTCTTAAAAGCCCATTTAATTGGCCTTTGTGGACACCCACGAACAGGACGTGGAGAGATGTGGACTAAGAGCAACTCTAGCAGACCCCGTATAATGCCGACCCGCATAACCCGTTTACAGTTCAAGGAAGATCTATTTTGCGGGATGAAATCATGCGCTGCAGAATAGACCCCGTATATGAAACTGTATAATTTAAAAAAGGCTTTCGCAGGAGAAATTGCAACCACATTGATCATTCATAGTTCATCACAACATACTACATAGATCATATATACTACATTCTACTACTAGAGGGGGGGGGGTCTGCGGGCTCACAGCGGCGGCGAGGCCGACGCGGTGGAGGAGCTCAGTCGTCGGTCAGTCCTCCTCGTCGGAGCTGACGAGGTCGATGTACTTCTTCTTCTGCTCCTCGCGGACGCGCTGCCACTCATCGTCCTTGTCCTTCGCGGCGAGGTTGGCCGCGACCGCCTGCTTGAAAAGGAGCTCTTCGATCTCCTCATTGCGGCGGCGGCGCTCCTCCTCCTCTCGCAAGCTCTGTGCGGCAATCGCGGCCGCGACCGCCTCGACATCGTCACCGACGTAATCTTCGGGACCGATGACGCCTTGGCGCAGGATCTTCTCCGACTCCCGCTTGAAGGCGACGAGCTTGCCCTCCTCCAGCTCCTGCTTGACGGCGACGAGCTCCGCCGGCTCCCTCTTCATGGGGAGAAGCGCCGCGCCGGAGGTGAGCCACGCGGTAGAGGAAGAGCCCGCAGCCGAGGAAGAGCCCGCGGCAAAGGAAGAGCCCGCGGCGGAGGAGGGCGTCCGCCCGTGCCGGCGGTCGTACTCCTCTGTCTCGTGATGGAGGAGCCTTGCCGGTGGCTGGAGGCCTTGGTTGGTCCACTTCTTGGCCGTGCGCTTCCTCGCACCGTCCGCGCGGACACACCGCTCGCGCTCGGGGTCGTTGCCCCCGCCGGAGCTCCATATACGGCCCCACATGGCGGCTAGAGGCAGAACTGGGCTCACCGACGGCGAGAAATGCGACGGAGGGAGTGGGAAATCGCGGGGAAATGCGACGGCAGACGGCGGCGGGGGGATAGAGTTTCGACCCGTATCTGCCTCGCAAACCCGTAGTTATACGGCTTCGGGGGTAAGGTTTGCGGGCCGCGGTAAAAAAAATTACGAGCCGGACGAGTATACGGGCTCTGTTCTGGTCAGAAAATTGGACCAAGCCCATATACTCGCCGGAATTATGCGGGTTCGCGCGTTACACGGGGTCTCCTAGAGATGCTCTATGTGGGCTTATCCCACGGTTCCCACAATGCCCAGTTACTAGCCACGCCTGAGAGGGGATTAGGGCTCGGCCTCGGCTCCGCATAGGTCATGGCCACGCCACCGCACAGCTCAGGCATGGCCACACCGCCGCCTTCCACCTCCGCCATGACCGCACCGCCATCGTTCACCCCCGCCATGGCCGGCCTAGCACCACCTTCTTCCTCCATTGTGGCAGCCTCAGTGCCGCCAACTACCTCCCCCATGGACGCCTCGGCGCCACCGACTGCCTCTGGCATGCTCGCCCCACAGTCGCCTCCCATCATTCCCGGCAAGGTCCGCAAGAGGCCCAACGACCGAGAACCAAGAACAAGATCCAAGAAGGCCAGCATGATTAGAACACAAAGAAGAAGCTGAAACAATCTCCAAAAATCCCAAGGTAATCCCAAGTCAGTTTTAGTTCAGACTTGATGTTTCAGTAGATTTAGAGTGCTCAACTACGGATCCAATCTTGTAGTAACAGAGTCAGATCGAAACAGGGTTGGTAGGTACTGTTACTGCCACTAGCATATTTGACTGGAACCTGATAGTTAGACACAATCTCATCGGACTTTATTTTTCCTTCTCGTAGAGCATCATGGCATCAAGTTTATTGTGTAGATGATATACAAGTTTGTAAGTTAATTTACGATGATAACTATATTATTTGTGTAGGAATAAAATGTCTAGTGCAATCAAAAGTTCCCTCTGCTGAATGATAATTTTTTTACCTCATAGTCTGAACTATTATTGTTTACCTTGTTTTAGAGAGCTAGTCCACGAGTTGCTTCCCCAAGATTGTGGCGAGGTCCCCAGGGGTCAATATGTTAGCGAGAACAGCAGCATTGAAGAGGGTATCATTGGCAGTGAGTCATGCTTCCGCAAAAATGGCAAGATCAGCAGATCAACTAGAGATAACTCCTTCACCATGGACACCACTACAGAATGCCCCTTCACTTGAAGATCTATCTCCAGTAGCGGGAGCTACTAGTTCCCATGGGAAGATTTGCTTTCGTCAACTTTCGTGTATCGAGGCCTACTAGTTTTCTTCACTTGAAGTTTCGTGTATTCCTTTTATTGAACTAGTGACTTTGGACACATGATCTCTAAATATTGAACTAGTGACTTTGGACATATGTATGTTGATAACTGAGATTTTCTCATGCATGTAGGGCTGGTGCCTAGACGCCGCAAGTTGATATCTCGCATGTGGAAGGAGGTTGAGCCAATCTATGATGGTAAATTACTTGTGGCAGGCAGTGTAATCATTGTCAACAAGTCTTTCCTGCCACACGAGACACTGGGAGCAGCCACATACGTCGGCATTTGAAGGTATGCCCGATGAAAATTGCTATGGATGAAATGATTGATAAGTTGGGTCCTACTGAGGTGGTAGATCCTAATTGGAAATTTGATCCTAAAGCATCACGGCGTGAGTTAGTCAAGCTGGTTGTTGTGAATGAAATGCACTTCTCTCTCATGGAGTACAAACCATTTCGAGACTTTGCTGCTTCCTTAAATCCCTGGTTCAAAATGCCCCCGAGAGCAACCGCCAAAGATGATTGCATTAGAGCTTTTAACAGACATAGTCTAAACATGAAGCAGTATCTTCAGGAGTCCAGCAGTAGAGTGTCTTTGACTGCAGATATGTGGACATCAAACCAAAAATTAGGTTATCTTTGCGTCACTTGCCACTTGATTGATTCAGATTGGAAAATTCATAAATTGGTCATAAGATTCTTCACGATGGAGACGCCTCATAATGCTATCAACATGTATAGGTGATACTGAAGACTATTCAAGATTTTAATTTAGAGGATAAGCTCTTGATGCGGAGCATCCTGCGGACATCACCATGTCAAGAGCCCGTTCGACGAGTGACACGTGTGACACCTACTTCACATATACAAAGGTGAATCATCTCCTTTACGCGTGTTCACTTGACCCCTTCGAGGATGGTATACTACTTGACACTCCACTCGTGTGCATACATAGGTATTGTCGGAGCACCACGGACGATGAGGAGGAGTGCGAGCGCAAGTGTACAACTACACCATCCACGAGGGAAGCCTGGAAGCGACGACGAAAGAAGACGGAGCTGCTGAAGCTACAATGGCCGGACATCCGGGTCAGAGGCCGGACATCCAGTGCCTGTGCAGCCGCCCAGCAACTGCACCAACAGACGGCTGAGACATCAGCGGCCGGACATCTGGCCTGTGTGCCCGGACATCCGGCGCCTCGCCACCACCCGGACATCCGGCCCTCCCCCGGAAAATCCGGCAGGGACAACAGAACTCCCCAGAAGTTTGGCCATCGTCGGGCCGGACATCCGGTCAGTGCCCCGGACATCCCGCATCCCACGAAGCCCCAGACATACAGCCCCCAGCCCGGACATCCGGCGCTGCCTGCGTGCAGCCCCGGGCCAGAGGCCCATGTATCCCTTTCCCACTTACCCCTTCGTGGCTTAGACTATAAATAGACCACCCCCTCTTCCTAGTTAGGGTTAGCAAAGTGATAGCTCATTTCTATGTGAGCTTTGCTCCTATCTACTCTACTCTGGAGAGAGAGAGAGAGGCCACTCTCATGGAGTTCAAGACCTTCATGTGAGAAGATCCCTAGTGGATTCAAGACCCCATCTAGGGAAGATCCATCTCGGATTCAAGACCTCAACTCCTCACGGATTGGGATGAACTAGCTACCTTTTGTATCCCCTTTTGTTGGATGTGGATCGTGTATCTCTTCGTGTGTATGTGGATCTAGCACATATGTGCCCGTTTCTCATTGATTTGAGTGTTTCCTCTCATTTCCCCCCGTGTTTTCCCTCGTGTGTTCATCGTGTTCTTTGCGGGATCCGCTCCAATCCTGAAAGATCGGCCCCTAGGGTTCCACCCTACATCATCTTGGTATCATGAGCCACGTTGATCACAAATTTGGAGCCTCCCTCTTCGTTTTCTAGCCTAATTTTGTTTTGATTTTGTCCCAATTTTAAAAATCCCCACCAAAAATAGCCCCCATTTTTTGTGATTTGTTGGTTTGATGATATTTTGTTGATTTTGATCCATGGATTCGTTGTGTCTTGAGTGGATCTAGCTTCTCCCAAATTTTCCCCACTTTCCATCCACGAAATCTCTCCAATTTTGCCCTTGGAATCATCAATTTCCGCCCCCAAATCGAGTTCATCCTCGGATTTGGAGCCCGGACATCCGGCCCGTGGCCCCGGACATTTGGCCCCTCGGACATCCGGCACGTAGCCCCGGACATCTGGCTCCTGGAGCGCAAATTCACGCGTGGTTCTGGACATCAGGCCCTAGATTTTCGGCCTAGCCCCCGGATGTCCGACCCCTGGAGTTTCAGCCTCCCGTGTTTCACTAATTTGACCATAACTTTCACATCCGGAGTCCGATTTTCGCGTTCTTTAGCTCGTTGAGTAGCTATTGACATCCTCTATCCCTCTAGATAGGTTTCAACACCATTTGACTTCATCAATTTTTTGGAACTTTGGCATCTTTGCCTAGGGCCTCCACCACATTATCCGCTATACCACCATCCACTTCCGCAACCTAATCCATTTTGATCTCCGTTGCTTTTGAGGTTGTGTGAGTTGTGGCTTGTGTCTCCTAAGGTGTTTCGGCTACTTAGGGACTGTGACTTCAACTCTGACAATGTGTATAGTCCCACCATACTCTTCTGCCACCTTAACCCATTTTGATTGGGTTTCCACCAATACTTCCGCAACCACCACCCCATTCCCGCTACCACCATTAGACATTTGACGTTTGATCTTTTGAGTTCATGTTTTTTTCATTTCCTAAGGTGTTTCGGCTAATTAGGGACGGTTCGACATCGAGAACACCGCCACTCATCATCGCCACGAGGTCGTCATCGACATTGACCACTTCACCATTTTGACACCATCAACCGTACATTAGGACGGTAACCTCGACGACTGATACGTCTCCAACATATCTATAATTTTTTATTGTTCCATGCTATTATATTATCATTTTTGGATGTTTTACATTCATTTTTATAGCAACTTTATATCATTTTTTGGGACTAACCTATTGACATAGTGCCCAGTGCCAGTTGCTTGTTTCTTACTTCGTAGAATATCAGTACCAAACGAAGTCCAAATGCCACAAATTTTTTTAGAGATTTTTTTTGCACCAGAAGACAACTTGGGAGCCAAGGAAGCACCATAGGGGAGGCCCGTGGGGCCCACAACCCACCAGGGTGCGCCAGAGGCCCCTGACGCGCCCAGGTGGGTGGTGGGGCCCATGGGGAGTCCTTTTCACCGCCTCTCAGCTCTATAAATTCCCAAATATTCCAGAAATCCTAGGAGAGTCAAACACAATTCCAGCCGTCGCAAGTTCCAGAACCACGAGATCCAATCTAGAGCCCTATTTCGGCACCCTCCCGGAGGGGAACACGATCACGGAGGGGTTCATCATCCTCATTGGTGCTCCACCGATGATGCGTGAGTAGTTCACCGTAGACCTACGGGTCCGAAGGCAGTAGCTAGATGGCTTCTTATCTCTTTTTGATTCTCAATACAATGTTCTCCTCGATGTTCTTGGAGATCTATTTGATGTAATGACTTTTTGCGGTGTGTTTGTTGGGATCCGATGAATTGCGAATTTATGATCAGATATATATCCATGAATATTATTTGAGTCTTCTTTGATCTCTTATATGCATGATTATTTATAGCCTCGTATTTCTTCTTCGAAACTTTGGTTTGGTTTGGCCAACTAGATTGATTTTTTTTTGCAATGGGAAGAGGTGCTTTGTGATGGATTCGATCTTGCGGTCTCCTCACTCAGTGGCAGAAGGGGTAGTGAGACACATATGTATCGTTGCTATTAAGGATAAAAAGATGGAGTCTATTCCTACATGAATAGATCTTGTCTATATCATGTCATCGTTCTTATTGCATTACTCTGTTTCTCCATGAACTTAATACACTAATGCATGCTGGATAGCTGTCGATGTATGGAGTAATAGTAGTAGATGCAGGCAGGAGTCGGTCTACTAATCTTGGACGTGATGCCTATATGCATGATCATTGTCTTGGATATCATCATAATTATTTGCTCTTCTATCAATTGCCCAACAGTAATTTGTTTACCCACTGTATGCTATTTTCTTGAGAGAAGCCACTAGTGAAATCTACGGCCCCCGGGTTTATCTTTTATCATATTGTTTTCAGATCTATTATTCCAAAAACCCAAAAATACCTTGCTGCACTTTTTCTTTACTTATTTTATTTTATGTTTTTGCTAGATCTATTTATCCAATCTCATACAATTTAATATATCTTTTTACCGTGGAGGGATTGACAACCCCTCTTAGGCGTTGGGTTGCAAGTATTTATTTTTTGTGTGCAGGTACCGTTTACATAGTGTTGCTTGGTTCTTCTACTGGATTGATAACCTTGGTTTCATAATTGAGGGAAATACTTGCCGTAGCTGTGCTACATCATCCCTTCCTCTTTGGGGAAATACAACGCAGATTCAAGCCACGTCAAAGGAATTTCTGGCGCCGTTGCCGGGGAGACATCATCAACATCTATCAGGTTCCTAATCACAAATCTCATCTCCTTGCAATTTACATTATTTGTCATTTGCCTCTCGTTTTCATCCCCCCACTTCTAAAACGTTTTTGTGAAAAGCACAAAAAAAATTGCCTTTTTATTTGCCTTGTTTTTCGTTCGCCTTTTTCTCGTTCGACCTTTTTGCGTGAACCTATCATTATGAGTGACTTTGGTATGGCAGAACCAGATGATGGCCGAACTCCTAAAATTGGACGATCTGGCAATCTGGATGCTAAAACTTTTGTTTTGGGACAAGCGAACATTATAGGAAAAGAAACTATTCAAGAATTCTTCAGTTGTGTTGGAACTTTGACTTGTGATGATGCTCCTATACTTAAAAGAACTAAAACTTACACATAAGCTATTTCAGCACTAGTTCTGAAACTTGAAAATAGATTTATTTGTACTCATCCTACCTTGCAAAAGTTGTTTTATGAGCTACCCATTTTAAAGGATCCGAAAGCTAAAAAGTTAGCTACCCATGTCTCGATGAATGAATTTGATCACATAATACGGGAAGCTATGATTTTTTTTGATTTTTATGGCATGAACCGAGAAAAACCGGTAATAGATGAGATCCTTTACAATAGTGATTATGTGTTGAGACATCTGCTTGGAAATAATCAAAAAATTTATGAGAACCTTAAAAAGGAAATCTTCGTTTTGGATGTAATCCAACAAGTTTTTAATGATGTTAATCAACAATATTCTTGGATTGTAGCCGGGAATCAAAGGGGATATAAAGATGGACAACTTGATAATGCTAAAATTTCTATGAACAATGTGTTTCAAGTTATATTTGAGAAACCTCCTGACAAAAACATATCTATGGAGGATAAGAAGAAAGATGACAATATTTGAATCTATGCATTATGCCTAGCTAGGGGCATAAAACAATAGCGCTTGTTGGGAGGCAACCCAATGAATAAATTTTATTTTTGCTTTTTTCTTTCTGTTCTTAAGTGTTTGCACAATTATGCCAATGTTATGATTGTGTTTTTTATGTTTTAATTAGTGTTTGTGCCAAGTAAAGCCTTTGGGATCATGTTGGGTGATAGTTGATTTGATCTTGATGGAAAACAGAAACTTTTACATCCAGTAGCAGACTTTTTAAAATTCACACAAGCGACAAAAACTTCTGATTTTTTTACACAAGATTGATACACAAATTTCCTATGTTGTCCTAATTTTTCCGAATTTTTGGAATTACAAAAGTATGAGTAGAATTCGCGTCTTTACAGACTGTTCGGTTTTTGACAGATTCTGTTTTCGTTGCATTGTGTGCTTATTTTGATGAACCTATGGATTGTATCGGGGGGTATAAGCCATGGTAAAGTTAGAATACAGTAGATATAATGAAATGATAAAATATGAATGGGTTTGCAACAGCACTTAAAGTGAAGATTGGTTTTCTTATACTAACGAATCTCACGAAGGTTTTGTTAAGTTTTGTGTGATTGAAGTTTTCAAGTTTTGGGTGAGATCACGATGGATGAAGGAATAAGGAGTGAAAGAGCCTGTAACGCTCGGATAATTATGCTACAGTAATCCCATGCTAATGACACCATGTCACCGCGACTACTGTTGTTAACCTCGCGATGATTCAATAACGTTTGGATTCAAAATTCAAAATTAAGTCAAACGGCACAAGTAAATAAAAGAAAAGGAGAAAACAAACAAACAAAAAAAAAAAAACAAAAGAAGACCCCCTGGCCAACTAGGCCAACAGGCCCAGCTGGCTACCCACGCGGCCCAGCCGGCCCACCCCCGCTACCTCTGGCCTAAAAGGCCACCTCCCCGAACCCTAACCCCCACCCGATCCCCACTTCCCCCACTCCCCCACGACTCTTTCTCTCCCTCTCCCGATCTGATCTGGATCGGGCCGTTCCCCGCTGTGCCCCCGACGCCACCTCCCGACCCCGATGACCGCGTCGCCCGCACCCACGCCAGACGTCTCAACCTCCTTCCCGAACGCCGCCACCTCACCGCGTCGTCGCCGTCCTGTCGTCGACCACCGTCGTCCCGAGCTCCGGCGCCTCACCGAGCTCGCTTTAGCACCTCTACAGGGCCCCGTGAGCACGCTCCCCCCTTCCCCCTCTCTCCGCTCGCTGTACGGCGCCGTCCCCGGCCGCGCTCCCCGCGCCTATCACCGCACCCACCGGCCTCGCCCGCTCCGCCGTGCTGCCCCGCAGTTGCTGATCCTGTCGCCGCTCGCCAGTGAGCGCACGTGCCCCAGCTCGCGCTGCCCGCTGACCTCGCTCGCTCGACGCGCCGTCCTCGCGTCGCCCGCAACAACGCCCACGCGCGTGCGTGCCCGCGCTCGGCCCTCCACCACGCCTGTTGCGCCCACGCGCAGTCCGCCTCCCCGCACGCGCTCGCCGGCCTCCCCGGCCAGCGGCCGTGCCTGCCATGGTCGGCCCTCCCCCTGGTGGCCTGGGTAGGCGCCCTAACGGGCGGCATCGGCGCCCGCACGCCCCTTGCGCCAGTAACCGCCCGCCCCGCTAAGGCCTTTGGCCCACTGACCAATGGGGCCCATCCCCCTGGTTATAAATAAAATATAAAAATCTAGTTAAAATAGTAATAATTAATTAATCTAATTAACCTAATTAACTAGGTTAGCTAATTAAATCTATTTAATTAAACTGTGTCAATGACAACGGGACCCACATGTAAGATTGACCTAGTCAACAGCCCTGTTGACTGCTGATGTCATGATGACATCATGCTGATGCAATAACTCCTTTTTAGATTTAATAATAAATCCAGAATATTAATAAAGCTTTGAAAATTAATATAAAATAAACCGTAGCTCGGATTAAAATACTTTGTACATGAAAGTTGCTCAGAAAGGCGAGACGAATCCGAATACGTAGTTCGTTCGTCTGCCACATGTCCCTAGCATAGTGAACATGCAACCGCCCCCCTCCAATTCATCTGTCTGAGAATGCCAAACATCGGGAAAACATTCTCGGATGTTTCCCCCTTCGCCGGTATCTTGTAACACCGCGTTAGAACACCCCTAGCACCGCTTATCGTCTTGCCCTGCTTAGTAATGCATCTGTGTGCTTTGTATTTACTGTTTCTTTCCCCCTCTTCTCTCCGGTAGATCCCGAGACCGCTGTTGATGCCGCTGTGATCGACTACGTCACCGACGACTCTTCTTCCTTTTCAGTAGAGCTTCCAGGCAAGCCCCCCCCCCTTGATCACTTCGATATCACCCATTCCATTCTCTCTCATGCTTGCAATAGATTTTGCTACTGTTATCATTTGCTCCTATTCTGATGCATAGCCCGCTTTTGTAACCTGCTCATTGTACCTTACCTGCTTATCCTAAACTGCTTAGTATAGGTTGGTTAGTGATCCATCAGTGACCCCCACCATGTCCTTGTTGCCCCTGCTTCATCATCGATGACTCGATCAACGTGATCGACGACTAGAGCCCGACACCTCACATCACATCACGCCCCTTTTGTTGCTCGACTCTGCAGAGCTACTATCGAGTGCCGAGGGTGATACCTTGTAACGCACTCCTGATGATAACTCTGCAGTGTAGCTATTCGGTCGTGGTCAACGAGGGTGATTCCTCCTTCACCACCCCCGATACGACTCTGTCGTGCAACACCTCAAGTGTGAACCTCGAGGGTGATTCCTCCTAAGTTCAGCTTGATGATTACATCGAGTGGAATCCCTCGAGGGTGATTCCTCGGGTTTTTCACCTTGATGTTTTGGACACACGGTTACCTAGACTTTACTTGAGACCTTTGTTAAAGTCGGGTCAGCCCTGAGGGGTACCCGCGAGTTGTTGTGAAAGTCGGGAGGGCTCGGAGAGCACCCGCAAGATAATTACGTGGCACGGCCGAGCATTCTGGGCCCTTGCCGTAAGTCCACGAGACGGGCGACGGGGTCACATCGATCGTGAGTCTCTGCTCGTTTCCGCAAGCTACTAATACACTAATGGTTTGGGTATTTGTTCTGAGTTGGCCTCTGGCCTTTACGCACTAACCACCACGCAGGAATAGTTATGGGCCTCGGCGTCGTAGTATCAGCCGAAGCTTTGTCAGACGTCCAGTTCAGCATTGCGGCACGGCTAGGCCGGCACCATCTTGTAGTGGTGGAGCCTGGACCCGCCCTGCACGCAACGACCCGGAGTGCAACGGGTGATGGGCCCAAGATCCCGGAGTGCTTAGGATGTAGACCGGCGGGGACCTCTCTGCTGAGCCTAGGTAGGGTTGCGACGTGTTGATCTTCCGAGGCCGGGCATTGACTCAGAAAAGTGTGTCCGGCCAGAGTAATCAAGCGTGTTGGGTAACATGGTGCACCCCTGCAGGGAAGTTATCTATTTGAATACCGTGTCCACGGTAATGGACGTTCAGACTTGTATCTTGATCTTTTACAACTAGAACTGGTTACTTGAGACACTTGATGGATATGTTGGCTCCGGGATTGCTTTCTCGCAGGGAGTCGAGGAAGGATCTCTGGGCGTTAATACTACAACACGTTTGTTAATTATAAACTGCTATTCTGTACTCTTCTGAATGCTGCAAGATGCTTGAAGATGCTAGTCTTTGATAGGCTAAGCCTTCCCTCTATTCTGGCATTCTGCAGTTCAGCCCACAGATAGAACCCTTCCATTTGATACCAATGCATACTTAGTATAGATCTGATGCTTGCGAGTACTTTGGATGAGTACTCACGGTTGCTTTGCTACCCCTTTTCCCCCTTCTTCCTTCTTTCCGGTTGTTGCAACCAGATGGTGGATCCCTGGAGCCAGATGCCATCGCCGACGGATACTACTACGTGGAGACCGCCGACGACCAGGAGTAGTTAGGAGGTCCCAGGCAGGAGGCCTTGCCTCTTCGATCGTTGATGTTTGTGCTAGCCTTCTTAAGGCAAAACTTGTTTAACTTATGTCTGTACTCAGATATTGTTGCTTCCGCTAACTCTTGTGTATCGAGCTTGTATTCGAGCCCTTGAGGCCCCTGGCTTGTAATATAAAGCTTGTATTATTTCAATTTGTGTCTAGAGTTGTGTTGTGATATCTCCCCGTGAGTCCTTGATCTTGATCGTACACATTTGCATGTATGATTAGTGTACGGTCGAATCGGGGGCGTCACAAGTTGTTATCAGAGCCAGGTTTCTATCCTGGGACCTATGGGTTATGGGCCCACATCGCCATTGGGTGGTATTAGGATCTTTTACTCCTCGGCCTTTACTCTGGGACTCTGATCTCTCTTCTATTCGGGTTAAATGATTTTGCTAACTCTATCCTAGGTTCTCATGATCACATCCATACGGAGATTTGTATTACGCCTTTCTTGAATTGGGAGTCAGGATCTGCTTCACATTGTTCACGGACCGCAGGATCCTTTTATCGAGGGCACCTTGCGTCGTCCCGTGCAGATTCCTCGCTCTAGTGGTTTTCTCCGACGTTGATGTAGCCTTTACTATGTCTCGTTGTTGTATCCCTCCATCGCGAGCATGTGTGCCGCCTAGTATGTCTAGGATGATTCGCTTGTCCGAACTCATACTAACAATGTGTAATTGGCTCTATATATGTATCTGTATGTCTTTAAAGACTACTATTTTGTACATACTGCGCCTTTGCTCATTGTTCAAGTTACATCATGAATGACTACATACACCTGCTCCACCCCTTGTTAAAATGCTCCCTGATGTTTTTAGCAGGATGGCTGACAATCCTCCACCTCCACCCTATATTGCCGCAATGATGTAGCAGTTTGAGCTGAATTGTCAGTTTATGACTGGAGTAATGGCCCAGTTTCCAAACCAAAATGCTCATCAACAGCCTGCCCCAATAACACTGCCAGAATTTGTGCGCCTCAACCCGTCCATTTTCCGCAACTCCACCAATCCTATGGATGCTGATGATTGGCTTCGTGACATCCTGTTTGAGATGGAGTCAGCTAATGTTGCACCTGCCAGTTACGTCACCTTTGCGACATTCCACTTGAAAGGTCCAGCTGCTCAATGGTGGGAAAGCCACAGGGGTATGCTGCCTGCAGAGACTGTAACCACTTGGCAAGACTTTCATTTAGCCTTCCGTGCACAGCACATTCCTCAAGGTCTGATGGACCAGAAGAAGAAGGAGTTCCGCAAACTCTCACAGGGCACAATGACTGTGGATGAATATCAGAGGAAATTCCTTGAATTATCTCGCTATGTTGTGGATGACGTCTGCACTGACGCTCGCAAGCAGGAGAAATTCCGTGAAGGATCGCGTCCCGATATAAAGCTCGCACTTGTTGCTCATGATTGCACAGACTTTGCGACTCTTGTCAGCCAAACTTTCCGAACTGAAACTGGTCTGACTAAGTACCAGGAGTCACTCAAGCGTACTCGAGATGTTGGCCCATCCTCGAGTAAGCCTGCTCAGAAACGATGAGTCTGGATCCCACACAATGTTCATCACCGATGTGCTCCAACACCAAGGCCGTCTTATGTTGCACCTCACCTGCCTCCGCCGCCGAGACAACTAATGATTCAGGGTGGAGTGTCCAATACTATGGCTCCTCCCCACAACGATGGCTTATGCCGCAAGTGCGGACAGCCAGGGCACCGTGCTTTCAACTGTTGTCAGGGTCAGCCGCAGAATTCATCCCATCGTCCTGTTGACCGTAAGAAGGGCCGTCGAAACCATCATACCAGTAGTTGTAGTGCCAGGTTGCCTACGGTGACTAGTGGTCAAGTCACCCATGTCAAGATTGAAGAAGCTCATGAGTCCCCAAAAATTGTGATGGGAACCCTTCACGTTAATTCAGTGCCAGCTTCTGTTCTCTTTGATTCAGGAGCATCGCATGCTTTTGTGTCCCAACAATTTGCTCAGTCACATGAGTTATACATGGAAAAATTACCAACTCCTTTAGCGGTTCAATCTCCGGGATCC
Organism: Thinopyrum elongatum; assembly: GCA_011799875.1. Lineage (NCBI taxonomy): Eukaryota > Viridiplantae > Streptophyta > Magnoliopsida > Poales > Poaceae > Thinopyrum > Thinopyrum elongatum. Next base: position 476,367,622 of record CM022302.1, read on the forward strand.
AAGTGGCAAACCACAATGGTAAGCCCTCGCAACCAAATTAAAATTGGAGGCTTACTTTTTTCGGCTTCTCTCATTGTAGTCGGACCTTCCAACATAGACATCATTCTTGGTATGGATTGGTTGACAGCCCATAATGCTTTGATTGACTGTGCTACCAAGACAGTCTAGCTCACTCACCCTTCTGGCCAGACAATTAATTACTCAGCCCGAGCAGCTCAGGATGCCGAGAATCAGATATATGTTCTGAATGCATTGAATGCTTCACCTCTTGAGGGAATAGAGAACATTCCAGTCGTTCATGATTTCGAAGATGTCTTTCCAGAAGAACTTCCAGGAATACCCCCTGCTAGAGCTGTTGAATTCATCATAGACTTGAAGCCGGGCACTACTCCTATTGCCAAGCGGCCATACAAGATGCCGCCGCATGAACTCCTTAAACTTAAGGAGGAAATCGACAAATCTCTTCACAAGGGTTTCATTCGTCCAAGTTCATCTGCTTGGGGGGCACCTTCTATCTTTGTCAAGAAGAAGGATGGTACGAATCGTTTGGTCCAAGATTACCGACCTATCAACCAGGCAACATTTCAGAACAAGTATCCACTTCCCAGAATCAACGATCTGTATGATCAACTTGCTGGTTCCTCAGTATTCTCTAAACTTGATTTGAGGTTGGGTTACCACCAGATCCGAGTTCGTAAAGAGGATATTCCCAAGACCGCCTTCGTTACTCGCTATGGTTCATACGAGTACACCGTCATGTCCTTTGGCTTGACCAATGCTCCAGCGACATTCTCTCGTCTGATGAACTATATATTCATGGAATACCTCGACATGTTCATCGTGGTTTATCTGGATGATATCCTTGTGTACTCCAAGAACAAAGAAGAACATGCTGAACACCTTCGACTTGTTCTGGAAAAGCTTCGAGAACATCAACTATATGCCAAGTATTCTAAGTGTGAATTCTGGCTTCCCGAAGTGACCTACCTTGGGCATGTCATCTCCAAGGATGGTATTGCCGTCAACCCCGAGCGAGTTCAGGCTATTCTCGATTGGACTCCTCCGAAGAATGTCAAACAAGTCAGAAGTTTTCTCGGACTCGCCAGCTATTGCCGTCGATTTGTCGAGAACTTCTCCAAGATCGCCAAGCCCCTGACTGGTCTGCTTTACAAGGGCGTCAAGTTTGATTGGATAGAAAAGTGTCAGGAAAGTTTCCAAGCACTCAAAGACAAGCTGACTTCTGCCCGAGTGCTTGCTCCTCCAGATACTAAAAAGGATTTCGTCATTTACTGCGATGCTTCATCAAGGATTAGGCTGTGTCCTAATGCAAGAGCGCTGAGTGATTGCTTAACCCTCTCGTCAGTTGCACCCTCACGAAGAGAACTACCCAGTTCATGACCTCGAGCTTGCTGCTGTCATACATGCACTGAAACAGTGGCGACATTACCTTCTCGGTAATCATTGCGAGATCTTCACCGACCACCAAAGTCTGAAGTATCTGTTTACTCAGACAGACCTGAACCTCCGTCAGCAGAGATCGATGGAGACTGTAGCTGATTTTGACTTGGGTATTTCCTATACACCGGGTAAGGCTAATGTAATGGCTGATGCCTTGAGCCGCAAGTCATATTGCAACCACCTCCAGGTTCACAAAGTTCAGCCCTCGCTTGTTGAAGCATTCAGGAAGCTGAACCTCCATATTGTTCCTCCTGGTGCACTCACTCCCCCTCCTCCGGAGTGCCGCAAAATGAACCTCCACGTTGTTCCCCAGGGTTCTCTCAATACCCTGGTTGCTAAAGCAGATCTCGTGGATAGCATGAAGGAGCTGCAGAAATATGACTCTCAAGCCCACAAGATTAAGCGCTACCTCGCATAAGGAAAGCCCTCATTATTCACTGTTGCTGATGATGGCACTTTGTACTTCAAAGGCCGCCTAGTGGTGCCATGTAAGGAGAAAAACCTAGATATGACTAAGGAGGTTATGGAAGAAGCTCATGACACTCCATTGTCTATTCATCCCGGTAGCACCAAGATGTACCAAGACATTCATCAAAGATTCTGGTGGTCAAACATGAAGCAAGACATTGCTCGCTATGTTGCTGAATGTGACGTTTGCCATCGTATCAAAGCAGAACATCAAAGGCCTGCTGGAACTCTGCAACCTATCTCTATACCTGAATGGAAATGGGACCATGTCGAAATGGACTTTGTCACTGGTTTTCCCAAATCACAGAAAGGTAAAGATGCTATTCTTGTCATCATTGACCGACTTTCTAAAGTTGCACACTTCCTGGCCGTCAAAGAAACAATCACTGCTAGTCAGCTGGCAACTCTCTATATGTCCAGGATTGTTTCCCTCCATGGTATTCCGCTGGTAATCAGCTCAGACTGTGGCAGCTTATTCACTTCAAGGTTCTGGGCAAGTTTCCAAGAAGCTATGGCAACTCATCTGTCTTTCAGCACTGCATTTCACCCTCAGTCACAGGGACAAGTTGAACGCGTCAATCAAGTTCTCGAAGACATGCTTCGAGCTTGCATCATTTCCTTTGGCAAGAAATGGGAGGAATCTCTCCCATATGCCGAGTTCTCCTACAACAATAACTATCAAGCTAGTCTGAAGATGGCTCCCTTCGAAGTGTTATATGGACGGAAGTGCCGAACCCCTCTGAACTGGTCAAAAACTGGGGAACGTCAACTCTTCGGTCCAGATATTATCCAACACGCCGAAGAACAAGTCCGCGTCATTCGCGAGAATCTCAAGACTGCTCAGTCACGTCAGAAAAGTCAGTATGACCGTCATCACAAAGACGTGGTCTATCAACCTAGCGAAAAGGCTTACCTTCGAGTTACACCAATGAAGAGTGCTCACCGCTTCGGGATCAAGGGCAAGCTAGCTCCTCGCTATATTGGTCCTTTCGCTATTCTCGAAAGGCGTGGAAAAGTGGCATACCAGTTGGAACTACCGTCGAACCTTTTTCAGGTTCATGATGTGTTCCACGTGTCACAACTCCGCCACTGCTTCAAGGACCCAATCCGAGCAGTGGATCATGAAGTGCTCGAGTTGCAACAAGACCTCTCCTATAAGGAGCATCCGGTCCGCATTCTCGACCAAACTGAACGCCGCACACGTCAGAAGGCGATCAAGTTCCTCAAGGTCTAGTGGTCGCATCACTCTGAAGACGAAGCCACTTGGGAACGCGAGGATCGCCTGCATGATGAATACCCCGAACTGTTTCCTTCTACCTCCTAAATCTCGGGACGAGAATTCTTGTAGTGGAGGAGAATTGTAACGCCCGGATAATTATGCTACAGTAATCCCATGCTAATGACGCCACGTCACCGCGATTACTGTTGTTAACCTCGCGATGATTCAATCACGTTCGGATTCAAAATTCAAAATTAAGTCAAACGACAAAAGTAAATAAAAGAAAAGGAGAAAACAAACAAAAAAACAAAAAACAAAAAACAAAAGAAGACCCCATGGCCAACTGGGTCAACAGGCCTAGCTGGCTACCCACGCGGCCCAGCCGGCCCACCCCCGCTACCTCTGGCCTACAAGGCCACCTCCCCGAACCCTAACCCCCACACGATCCCACTTCCCCCACTCCCCCCATGACTCTTTCTCTCCCTCTCCCGATCCGATCTGTATCGGGCCGTTCCCCCGCTGCGCCCCCGACGCCACCGCCCGACCCCGACGACTGCGTCGCCCACACCCACGCCGAACGCCTCGACCTCCTTCCTGAACGCCGCCACCTCACCACGTCGTCGCCATCCCGTCGTCGACCACCGCCGTCCCGAGCTCCGGCGCCTCACCGAGCTCGCTTTAGCACCTCTACAGGGCCCCGTGAGCACGCTCCCCCCTTCCTCCTCTTTGACGTGCTGCCCCGCAGCTGCTGCTCCCATCGCCGGTCGCCCGCTCGATGTGCCGTCCTCGCGTCGCCCGCAACAACGCCCACGCGCGTGCGTGCCCGCGCTCGGCCCTCCCCCACGCCTGCCGCGCCCACGCGCAGTCTGCCTCCCTGCACGCGCTCGCGCTTGCCGGCCTCCCCGGCCAGCGGCCGTGCCTGCCGTGGCCGGCCCTCCCCCTGGTGGCCTGGGCAGGCAACCTAACGGGCGGCATCGGCGCCCGCACGCCCCTTGCGCCCGTAACCGCCCGCCCCGCTAAGGCCTTTGGCCCACTGACCAGTGGGGCCCATCCCCTGGTTATAAATAAAATATAAAAATCTAGTTAAAATAATAATAATTAATTAATCTAATTAACCTAATTAACTAGGTTAGCTAATTAAATATGTTTAATTAAACTGTGTCAATGACAACAGGACCCACAGGTAAGATTGACCCAGTCAACGGCCCTGCTGACTGCTGATGTTATGATGACATCATGCTGATGCAATAACTCCTTTTTAGATTTAATAATAAATCCAGAATATTAATAAAACTTTGAAAATTAATATAAAATAAACCGTAGCTCGGATTAAAATACTTTGTACATGAAAGTTGCTCAGAAAGGTGAGACGGATCCGAATACGCAGTCCGTTTGTCTGCCACACGTCCCTAGCATAGTGAACATGCAACCGCCCCCCTCCGATTCATCTGTCTGAAAATGCCAAACGTTGGGAAAACATTCCCGGATGTTTTCCCCCTTCGCCGGTATCTTGTAACACTGCGTTAGAACACCCCTAGCACCGCTTATCGTCTTGACCTGCTTAGTAATGCATCTGTGTGCTTTGTATTTACTGTTTCTTTCCCCCTCTTCTCTCCGGTAGACCTTGAGACTGCTGTTGATGCCGCTGTGATCGACTATGTCACCGACGACTCTTCTTCCTTTTCAGCAGAGCTTCCAGGCAAGCCCCCCCCCCCCTTGATCACTTCGATATCGCCCATTCCATTCTCTCTGATGCTTGCATTAGATTTTGCTACTGTTATTTTTTGCTCCTATTCTGATGCATAGCCTGCTTTTGTAACCTTCTCATTGTACCTTACCTGCTTATCCTAAACTGCTTAGTATAGGTTGGTTAGTGATCCATCAGTGACCCCCACCATGTCCTTGTTACCCCTGCTTCATCATCGATGACTCGATCAACATGATCGACGACTAGAGCCTGACACCTCACATCACATCACGCCCCTTTTGTTGCTCGACTCTGCAGAGCTACTATCGAGTGCCGAGGGTGATACCTCGAAACGCACTCCTGATGATAACTCTGTAGTGTAGCTATTCGGTCGTGGTCAACGAGGGTGATTCCTCCTTCACCACCCCCGATACGACTCTGTCGTGCAACACCTCAAGTGTGAACCTCGAGGGTGATTCCTCCTAAGTTCAGCTTGATGATTACATCGAGTGGAATCCCTCGAGGGTGATTCCTCGGGTTTTTCCCCTTAATGGTTTGGACACACGGTTACCTGCACTTTACTTGAGACCTTTGTTAAAGTCGGGTCGGCCCTGAGGGGTACCCGCGAGTTGTTGTGAAAGTCGGGCGGGCCCGGAGAGCACCCGCAAGATAATTACGTGGCACGGCCGGGCATTCTGGGCCCTTGCCGCAAGTCCACGAGATGGGGCGACGGGGTCACATCGATCATGAGTCTCTGCTCGTTTCCGCAAGCTAATAATACACTAATGATTTGGGTATTTGTTCTGAGTTGGCCTCTAGCCTTTACGCACTAACCACCATGCGGGAATAGTTATGGGCCTCGGCGTCATAGTATCAGCCGACGCTTTCTCAAACGTCCAGTTCAGCATTGCGGCACGGCTAGGCCGGCACCATCCTGTAGTGGTGGAGCCTGGACCCGCCCTGCACGCAATGACCCGGAGTGCAATGGGCGATGGGCCCAAGACCCCGGAGTGCTTAGGATGTAGACCGACGGGGACATCTCTGCTGAGCCTAGGTAGGGCTGCGACGTGTTGATCTTCCGAGGCCGGGCATTGACTCAGAAAAGTGTGTCCGGCCAGAGTAATCAAGCATGTTGGGTAACGTGGTGCACCCCTGCAGGGAAGTTATCTATTCGAATATCGTGTCCACGGTAATGGACGTTTAGACTTGTATCTTGATCTTTTACAACTAGAACTGGTTACTTGAGGCACTTGATGGATATGGTGGCTCCGGGATTGCTTTCTCACAGGGAGTCGAGGAAGGATCTCTGGGCGTTAATACTACAAGACATTTGTTAATTATAAACTGCTATTCTGTACTCTTCTGAATGCTGCAAGATGCTTGAAGATGCTAGTCTTCGATAGGCTAGGCCTTCCCTCTATTCTGGCATTCTGCAGTTCAGTCCACAGATAGAACCCTTCCATTTGATACCAATGCATACTTAGGATAGATCTGATGCTTGCGAGTACTTTGGATGAGTACTCACGGTTGCTTTGCTACCCCTTTTCCCCCTTCTTCCTTCTTTCCGGTTGTTGCAACCAGATGGTGGATCCCTGGAGCCAGATGCCACTGCCGACGGATACTACTACGTGGAGACCGCCGATGACCAGGAGTAGTTAGGAGGTCCCAGGCAGGAGGCCTTGCCTCTTCGATCGTTGATGTTTGTGCTAGCCTTCTTAAGGAAAAACTTGTTTAACTTATGTCTGTACTCAGATATTGTTGCTTCCGCTGACTCTTGTGTATCAAGCTTGTATTCGAGCCCTCGAGGCCCCTGGCTTGTAATATAAAGCTTGTATTACTTCAATTTGTGTCTAGAGTTGTGTTGTGATATCTTCCCGTGAGTCCCTGATCTTGATCGTACACATTTGCGTGTATGATTAGTGTACGGTCGAATCGGGGGCATCACAGAGCCTAAGCTTGGGGATGCCCCATGGCACCCCAAGGTAAAATTCAAGGAGAACCAAACAACTAAGCTTGAGGATGCCCCGGAAGGCATCCCCTCTTTCTTCTAACGACCATCGGTAATTTTACTTGGAGCTATATTTTTACTCGTCACATATCATGAGTTTTGCTTGGAGTGTCTTGTATTATATGAGTCTTTGCTTGTTTTGCTTTTTAGTTTGTCACAATCATCCTTGCTAGACACACCTATTTGAGAAAGCCATAATGATGCTATGATTTGTTAGAATTGCTCTACGTGCTTCACTTAAATTTTTTGAACTATGGAATTGCTCTAGTACTTCACTAATACTTTTTGAGCACGGTGTGCTTTAAGTTTTGAAGAAATGCTCTTATGCTTCACTTAGATTTATTTGAGAGTTAGTAAAATTTTGAAGAAATTCTCTTATGCTTCACTTATATTATTTTGAGAGATGAATTTTTTTATGCTCATGTTCTTCACTTAAATTTGTCTGAGCTTGTTAAAAGGAATGGCAATATATGAAATTAGTCCCAAAGTGATAGATATTCAAGAGGGATATATGATAACCCACAAGTATAGGGGATCGTTTGTAGCCTTTTTCGATAAATAAGAGTGTCGAACCCAACGAGGAGCTAAAGGTAGAACAAATATTCCCTCAAGTTCTATCGACCACCGATACAACTCTACGCACACTTGATGTTTGCTTTACCTAAAACAAGTATGAAACTATTTTGCAAGAATAAAACTACGAGTACTTTGTGAGAATAAAACTATGAATAAATTGCGAGATAATAAAAGTAGATAGCTTTTGTCAACAAGAAAGTCATTTGTCCCTAGGCAATTGATAACTAGACCGGTAATCATTCTTGCAATTTTATATGAGGGAGAGGAATGAGCTAACATACTTTCTCTACTTGGATCATATGCACTTAGGATTGGAACTCTAGCAAGCATCCGCAACTACCAAAGATCATTAAGGTAAAACCCAACCATAGCATTAAGTATCAAGTCCTCTTTACTCCCATACGCAATGACCCCCAAACTCGGGTATGTGCTTCTATCACTCATGCCACCCACCATAAGCGAACCATGAACGTATTGCAACACCCTACAGCGGGGACCCCTCACGTTTGCGTGACACGGAGGGTACCGTAGGACAACACCATAATAAAATATACACTCATACCAACCAAGATCACGATTAGCTCATAGGATAAAATAAATCTACTCAAACATCATAAGATAGCCATAGATCATTGGGAAATAAAATTTGGAGTTGAGCACCATGTTTAAGTAGAGATTACAACGGGGAAAAGAGGTGTTACACCGCTGCATAGAGGGGGAGAAAGTTGGTGATGACTGTAGCAAGATTGTTGATGTAGATCACCATCATGATCCTAGCCCCGGTGGCACTCCGACGCCACCGAGAGAGAGGAGGACAGAGCCCCCCTCCTTTTCTTCTTCCTTGGCCTCCACGCTAGATGGGAGGAGAGTTCCCACTCTGGTCCATGGCCTCCATGGCAGCAGGAGCCCCTCCGAGATTGGATCTCCCTCTCCGTTCTCTTCTGTTTCGCGCTCCCCAGATCTGGCCGAAAACCATTTCTTAAATATCCGGAGATCCGTAACTCCAATTGCGCTGAGATTATAACACTATTTTTTCCGGATATAAGCTTCCTTGCGCCCAAAGTAGAGCTCCAACCGACTTACGAGGAGGGCACAACCCACCACCATGCGCATGGGCTGCCTGGCGCGCCCAGGTGTCTTGTGGTGGCTGTGGGCCCCTGTTTGCGTTGATTCCACCTCCCAAAAATCACAAATATTCCAAAATAATTCTCCGTAAATTTTTATCGTGTTTGGACTTCGTTTGATATGGATATTCTGTGAAACAAAAAACATGCAACAAACAGGAACTGGCACTGGGCACTGGATCAATATGTTAGTCCAATAAATCATATAAAATGTTGCCAAAAGTATGTGAAAGTTGTATAATATTGGCATGAAATAATCAAAAATTATAGATACAACGGAGACGTATCAGCATCCCCAAGCTTAATTACTACTCGTCCTCGAGTAGGTAAATGATAAAAAAGATAATTTTTGATGTGGAATGCTACCTAACATAAACTTGATCATATATCTAATCATGGCATGAACATTAAGACACGAGTGATTCAAAGCAATAGTCTATAATTTGACATAAATATATCAATACTCAGGCATCCCAACAAACAATCATGTCTTTCAAAATATCAATGCTAAAGAAAGCTATCCCTACAAAATCATATAGTCTTGTCATGCTCTGTCTTCTCGACACAAAGTATTTATCATGCACAACCCCGATGACAAGCCGAGCAATTGGTTCATACTTTTTAACACGCTGCAGCTTTTTCAACCCTCACGCAATACATGAGCGCAAGCCATGGATATAGCACTATCGGTGAAATAGAGTATGATGATAGGGGTAAATATGGAGATGACAAAAAAGTAATAAAGTCTCACATCGACAAGGCTAACCAACGGGCTATGGAGATGCCCATCAATTGATATCAATGCGAGGAGTAGGGATTGCCATGCAACGAATGCACTAAGAGCTATAAGTGTATGAAAGCTCAATATGAAAACTAAGTGGGTGTGCATCTAACTCTATAATGAAAAATTCCCACTAGTATATGAAAGTGACAACATAGGAGACTATCTATATGGAAAACATGGTGCTACTTTGAAGCAAGTGTGGAATTAGCATGCCCTTTCTCTTCCTTCTTTCTTTCATTTTTTTCCTTTTTTTTCTTTTTTTTTCTTCCCCCTTTTTTTTCTTTTGGTTCGGAGTCTCATCCCGACTTGTGGGGGAATCATAGTCTCCATCATCCATTCCTCACTGGAACAATGCTCTAATAATGAATAATGATGATCATCATACTTCTATTTACTTACAACTCAATACCTAGAACAAAGTATGACTCTATATGAACGCCTCTGGCAGTGTACCAGGATGTGCAATGATCTAGTGTAAAAACGATATCAAAAAATGGACAAGCCATGGAAATATCATGCTAGCTACCTCACGATCATGCAAAGCAATATGACAATGAATGCTCAAGTCATCAAAACGGAAGCGGTGGAAGTTGCATGGCAATATATCTCGGAATGGCTATGGAAAGGCCATAATAGGTAAGTATGGTGGCTGTTTTGCGGAAGATATAATAAGGCTTATGTGTGATAGAGCGTATCATATCACGGGGTTTGGATGCTCCGGCGAAGTTTACACCGACTCTCGAGGTGAGAAAGGGTAATGCACGGTACTGTAGAGGCTAGCAAATTGCGGAAAGGTAAGAGTGCGTATAATCCATGGACTCACATTAGTCATAAAGAACTCATATACTTATTGCAAAACTTTATTATCCCTCAAAGCAAAGTACTACTACGCATGCCCCTAGGGGGATAGATTGGTAGGAAAAGACCATCGCTCGTCCCCGACCGCCACTCATAAGGAAGACAATCAATAATAAATCATGCTCCAACTTCATAGCATAACAAGAGACTATACGTGCATGCTTCGGGAATCACAAACCTTAACACCAATATTCTTACTAACCACAACCATTTACTGGTACCTCCCACATATTACCATCTCTATATTGCAAAACTATTGCAAGGAATAAAACATATCATATTCAGTGATCCATAAGTTTTATGTAGGATTTTATGACTAACCATGCAAATGACCAATTCCCGTTGACTCTCCAAATAGATATAAGTGAAGCAAGAGAGTTTAATTCTTTCTACAAAAGACCATGCTATAATGAATATAAGTGAAGCAAAAGAGCATTCTATAAATAACGGTTTTCTATGTGAAGAGAAACAGGCAATCCAAACTTCAAATGATATAAGTGAAGCACATGAAGCATTCTATAAAGCCATACTCAAAAGATATATGTGAAGTGCAATGAGCATTCTATAAATCAACCATGGACTATCTCATACCAGCATGGTGCATAAAATAAAAGTGAAAACTAAACACAAAAGACGCTCCAAGATTCACACATATCACATGAACGAAACGAAGACGAAAACATACCGATACTTGTTGAAGAAAGATGGGATGTCTTCCGGGGCATCCCCAAGCTTAGACGCTTGAGTCTCCTTGGATATTTACTTGGGGTGCCTTGGGAATCCCCAAGCTTGAGCTCTTGCCTCTCCTCCTTCTCCTCATATCGAGACCTCCTCGATCTTTGAACACTTCATCCACACAAAACTTAATAGAAGACTGGTGAGATCCGTTAGTATAATAAAGCAAATTTCTACTTTAAGTACTGTTGCAAACCCATTCATATTTTTTTTGCATTTTATCTACTGTATTATAACTTCTTCATGGCTTATACCACCGATAAAGTCGATAGTTTCATCAAAACAAGCAAAACAATGCATTAAAAATAGAATCTGTCTTAAACAGAACAGTCTGTAGTAATCTGAACTTTAACCATACTTCTGGTACTCTAAAAATTATGAAAAATTTGTACAAAATAAAAAATTTGTATAGAAATACTGTGAAAAAAGTTTCAGAAACTTTTGACGTTCCAGTAAAAAATATAAAATCACGCACTACAGCCAAAGTTTCTATTTTTGCACCGCACATACCAACAAGCAATATAATCATCCTAAAGGCAAATCTTGGCACATTATTTTTATAATACAATGGATTTGTACAAGGGGATAATTATTTTTGTTGAAAAGTTTCTGTAATCGAGATTCACAAAGTTTCCATGGGCATGAACGAAGTTCAAGGCTAGCTCCCACTTCCACGGTGCTCGTCTTTCTCACTTTCACTTTTCTTTTTGTGAAGTTTTAAGTCAGCCTCTATATTTTTTTGTTTTTAAACTTTATAAAAGCACTCAACAGAATAAAATGACTTTCTAAAACATCTGGGTTGTCTCCCTGGCAGCGCTTTCTTTAAAGCCATTAAGCTAGGCATAAAGTGCTCAAGTGATTGATCCACCCGGATCCCAAGGTATATCAAAGCCAATTTGAATTAACAATGATTTGTAATTTAGTAGTGAGCACAAAGCAACATATATCATGCAATGACGAAGTCTAACTCTCTTCCTATGCATCGGCAAGTCATAAAAGAACAATTCATGCACATGAAGTAAAGGCCAATACATAGCATAAGCAGTTTCTTGCAATTTTATCGTGTTGGAAACATAGAGAGGCGGAGATGTGGTTCCTCTCGCATAATAATTGCAAGTAGGAGCAGCAAGCACATGCATATTATATTCATCAAAATCATCATGTGCAACGGTAATAGGCAACCCATCAATGTAATCCTTAATAAGAGCAAACTTCTCCGATATAGTGTAGTTGGGAGAATTCAAAAAGATAATAGGACTATCATGTGTGGGTGCAATAGCAACAATTTCATTCTTAATATAAGGAACTATAGCAAGTTCATCTCCATAAGCATAATTCATATTGGCATCTTGGCCACAAGCATAGCAAGCATCAATTTCATCAAAAAGGGATATTTCAAACGAATCAACGGGATCATAGCAATCATCATAGCATTCATCCTTCGGTAAGCACGAAGGGAAATTAAACAGTGTATGAGTTGAAGAGTTACTCTCATTAGAAGGTGGGCACAGGTAGCTAATCCGCTCTTCCTCCTTTTGTTCTTCGCTCTCCTCATCATCTTTTTCATCTAATGAGCTCACAGTTTCATCAATTTCTTCTTCCATAGACTCCTGCAAAATATTAGTCTCTTCTTGGACAGCGGAGAAGTCCTCAATATATGGTTTAATATAAGCATTAGAAGAATAATTTTCATAGCAATATTTAAGTATGGCAAAAATTTCAGATTTGTAAAGAGTAGCATCATACTTTTAAATCAAAGAAGCAATTTCATAAGCACCTTTAAAAGCAACAAGTTCTTCAATTTGTTCAATATCATAGTAATTATAAACACCCTTAGCATAAGAAGATAAAAATCCATTATCCTTAAACTCACATTGGAAGGGAAGGTGTTTTTTAGGGTCTTCAGAACAACAACTAAAATCATGTATTTCGCATAAATTCAAAGCATAGCAATACAAACTACTAATATGATGCCATAAAAGTTTCCCTTTTTGAGATAAGCGGTGTCGCACAAAATAAACATGCTCATTTAATGATTTCCCTCAACTAAGCTAGTTGGGTTTTCAGCACGAGCACAAATGGATCGAAGATGATCCAAGTAGAAAGCTTCAGCAGTATGATAGATTTTGGGTGGTTCTTCAACCATTGGTTTAGTAGGCACAACTAATTTTTTTGGTATTTTGCGTTTCCTACCCATAACTAAAGATAGAAAACAAGAGCACAAAATAAAATCTACTTGGTGATAAAGCAAACAAGCACACACGAGAATATTCACCCACACTATTGCTCCCCGGCAACGGCGCCAGAAAAAGGTCTTGATAACCCACAAGTATAGGGGATCGTTTGTAGCCTTTTTCGATAAATAAGAGTGTCGAACCCAACGAGGAGCTAAAGGTAGAACAAATATTCCCTCAAGTTCTATCGACCAACGATACAACTCTACGCACACTTGACGTTTGCTTTACCTAAAACAAGTATGAAACTATTTTGCAAGAATAAAACTATGAGTACTTTACGAGAATAAAACTATGAATAAATTGCAAGATAATAAAAGTAGATAGCTTTTTTCAACAAGAAAGTCATTTGTCCCTAGGCAATCGATAACTAGACCGGTAATCATTCTTGCAATTTTATATGAGGGAGAGGCATGAGCTAACATACTTTCTCTACTTGGATCATATGCACTTATTATTGGAACTCTATCAAGCATCCGCAACTACCAAAGATCATTAAGGTAAAACCCAACCATAGCATTAAGTATCAAGTCCTCTTTACTCCCATACGCAATGACCCCCAAACTCGGGTTTGTGCTTCTGTCACTCACGCCACCCACCATAAGCGAACTATGAACGTATTGCAACACCCTACAACGGGGACCCCTCACATTTGCGTGACACGGAGGGCACCATAGGACAGCACAATAATAAAATATACACTCATACCAACCAAGTTCACGATTAGCCCATAGGACAAAACGAATCTACTCAAACATCATAAGATAGCCATAGATCATTGGGAAATAATATATGGAGTTGAGCACCATGTTTAAGTAGATATTACAGTGGGTAAAAGAGGTGTTACACCGCTGCATAGAGGGGGAGAAAGTTGGTGATGACGGTAGCAAGATTGTTGATGTAGATCGCCGTCATGATCCTAGCCTCGGCAACACTCCGGCGCCACCGGGAGAGAGGGGGAGAGAGCCCCTCTCCTTCTTCTTCCTTGGCCTCCCCCCTAGATGGGAGGCGAGTTCACCCTCTGGTCCATGGCCTCCATGGCGGCGGAGGGGCAGGAGCCCCTCTGAGATTGGATCTCCCTCTCCGTTCTCTTCTGTTTCGCGCTCCCCAGATCTGGCCGAAAACCGTTTCTTAAATATCCGGAGATCCGTAACTCTGATTGCGCTGAGATTTTAACATGATTTTTCTTCAGATATAAGCTTCCTTGCGCCCAAAGTAGAGCTCCAACCGACTTACGAGCAGGGCACAACCCACCACCATGCGCCTGGGCTGCCTGGCGCGCTCAGGTGTCTTGTGGTGGCTGTGGGCCCCCGTTTGGGTTGATTCCGCCTCCCAAAAATCACAAATATTCCAAAATAATTCTTCATAAATTTTTATCACGTTTGGACTTCGTTTGATATGGATATTCTATGAAACAAAAAACATGCAACAAACAGGAACTAACACTGGGCACTGGATCAATAATGTAGTCCAATAAATAATATAAATGTTGCCAAAAGTTTGTGAAAGTTGTATAATATTGGCATGAAACAATAAAAAATTATAGATACGATGGAGACGTATCAATATAATAGAAACTTCCATGAAGATCATTGGACAAAATAAACTTGATTCTTGGTAATAGTTTTGAGATATGATGATAGTAATATGTGAGACATGTTGGTGAGTAATTGTGCTTTAGTAAGAATATTGGTGTTAAGGTTTGTGATTCCCTATGCAAGCATGAAAGTCAATAGTTATGCAATGAAATTACATCCTACTTGTGTTGCATTATTTGGTGTTAGTTATGCTTAATGCTCGTTTATGAGAAATTTCGTTTCTTGGTTGGTTGCTTCTCAATATATTTGCTAGCCTCCACTTGTACTAAGTAGGAATACTACTTGTGCATCCAAAATCCTTAAACCAAGTTTTTCCATATGAGTCCACCATACCTACCTATATGCGGTATTTCCGTGCCGTTCTAAGTAAATTTGTATGTGCCAACTCTAATTTTCAAAATGAATTTCCTTTTTGTGTGCTCATACCTCTCATGAAGCGGCAAGGGGTGGCCAATATTTTTCCATGCTAGATGTGTTATTCTCAAGATTAGTGTTTATTCACTTGTCATTGCATGAGAGTATGGCGGTAATAGGGATGCCCAGTCCCGAAATGAAAAAGAAATTTACTTTATGTTGACAAATAATAAATTCCTTGGAAAGTGTTAGTATGGAAGGCACCCGTGGATACGGCTAGCCATGGACTGTGAAACAATGATGGAAAAAGGAATAAACTTTATTTTATGTTTGGGAACCGCCTATGATGTATCTAGCATGGAAAGTATTGGGAACTACTCGGTCGTTTTCGTTGACGTGAAAAGTATGCCTCGAAAATTTTATCTCTCAATTTTTTCTTTGAGCTCTAGCACCTCTACAAATCTCTGCTTACCTCTGTGAAGGGCCTATCTATTTACTTTATGCAATTTTTATTTTTATTTGAGTCTCCATCTTCTCTTATAAAGCACCAACTAGGGAGCACTATGATCATACTTGTGCATTGAATGTAGCTAATATTCGAGTGTGTTTCATGAATGGATCAATGATTGAGCATGATGGGCTAGGGATAACTTTCTTTAGTGTTGATATTTTGAAAGACATAGTTGCTTGTTGATATGCTTGAGTATTGAAGTCTTCATGTCAATTATAGACTATTACTTTGAATCATCTAAAAGTCCAAATGTCCACGCTACAAAAGAAAAGAATATGTGACGAACATGTTAGGTAGCATTCCACATCAAAAATTCTGTTTTTATCATTTAACTACTCGAGGACGAGCAAGAATTAAGCTTGGGGATGCTGATACGTCTCCAATGTATCTATAATTTTTTATTGTTCCATGCTGTTATATTATCATTCTTGGATGTTTTACATTCATTTTATAGCAACTTTATATTATTTTTGGGACTAACCTATTGACATAGTGCCCAGTGCCAGTTGCTGTTTTTTGCTTGTTTTTTACTTCGCAGAATATCAATACCAAACGAAGTCTAAATGCCACGAAACTTGTTGGAGATTTTTTTGGACCAGAAGACAACTTGGGAGTCAAGGAAGCACCAGAGGGGAGGCTCATGGGGCCCACAACCCACCAGGGCGCGCCAGAGGCCCCTGGCGCGCCTAGGTGGATGGTGGGGCCCACGGGAGTCCTTTCCACCGCCTCTCAGCTCTATAAATTCCCAAATATTCCAGAAACCCTAGGAGAGTCGACGAAACACAATTCCAGCCGCCGCAAGTTCCAGAACCACGAGATCCAATCTAGAGCCCTATTCCGGCACCCTCCCAGAGGGGACACGGTCACGGAGGGGTTCATCATCCTCATTGGTGCTCCTCCGATGATGCGTGAGTAGTTCACCATAGACCTACGGGTCCGTAGGCAGTAGTTAGATGGCTTCTTCTCTCTTTTTGATTCTCAATACAATGTTCTCCTCGATGTTCTTGGAGATCTATTTGATGTAATGACTTTTTTGCGGTGTGTTTGTTGGGATCCGATGAATTGTGAGTTTATGATCAGATCTATATCCATGAATATTATTTGAGTCTTCTTTGATCTCTTATATGCATGATTATTTATAGCATCGTATTTCTTCTCCGAAACTTTGGTTTGGTTTGGCCAACTAGATTGATTTTTCTTGCAATGGAAAGAGGTGCTTTGTGATGGGTTCGATCTTGAAGTGTCCTCACCCAGTGACAGAAGGGGTAGCGAGGCACATATGTACCGTTGCTATTAAGGATAAAAAGATGGGGTCTATTTCTACATGAATAGATCTTGTCTACATCATGTCATCGTTCTTATTGCATTACTTCGTTTCTCCATGAACTTAATACACTAGATGCATGCTAGATAGCGGTCGATGTGTGGAGTAATAGTAGTAGATGCAGGTAGGAGTCGGTCTACTAATCTTGGACGTGATGCCTATATGCATGATCATTGCCTTGGATATCGTCATAATTATTTGCTCTTCTATCAATTGTGCAACAGTAATTTGTTTACCCATCGTATACTATTTTCTCGAGAGAAACCACTAGTGAAATCTACGGCCCCCGGGTTTATCTTTTATCATATTGTTTTCAGATCTATTATTCCAAAAACCCAAATATACCTTGCTGCACTTTTTCTTTACTTATTTTATTTTGTGTTTTTGCTAGATCTATTTATCTAATCTCATACAATTTAATCTATCTTTTTACCGTGGAGGGATTGACAACCCCTCTTACGCGTTGGGTTGCAAGTATTTGTTCTTTGTGTGTAGGTACCGTTTACATAGTGTTGCTTGGTTCTCCTACTGGATTGATAACCTTGGTTTCATAACTGAGGGAAATACTTGCCGTAGCTGTGCTGCATCATCCCTTCCTCTTTGGGGAAATACCAATGCAGATTCAAGCCACGTCAACGGCATCCATTGTACATTTCTCCTTGCCATTGCATTGTTAACCCCTAGCCCATTTTGCGTCACTTGCCTATCAAGACTAGACATTTAGTATTGCCGGCAACGTTACTTGTGAACTTTAGTGATCATCGATCCGCCCTTCCATTGCATACATACCTCATCTTGGTATCATCGTATCATCTCTTGTGTCACAAGATTGTTCCCGCATATACATAATTGCTAGCTTCGTTTGTGCATTTCACATAAGTGGCCATATAAAAAAAGAATAAGCTTTTAAGCAAAGAGAAAAACAAAGAGTTGTAAGCAATAGCCATAGCATCACCACATTACATATCATACCACCATATTGATCATCTTGGATCATCATGTGCGAATCACCGGGAATCATATATACATAATAGCATACTTGGGATAGGAAGTCGTTGCATTTTTGTCTCTTATAGGTTGTGCACAAGTGTCGTATCCGCCTATTGAGCAATCGTGCTAGCGTCTCTCTAGAGTTGTGCAACAAGAGCATTTTCCGTGGACTCCACATTTTGAGCGTGTTCCTTGGTTGCACGACCCCATTTATCTATCCGTGCATGTGTTTCCGTGTGCCACATATTGCTATTGGTCTACTTGTTTCACTTGCGAATTTGCGAATCCCTTTCAACATCATTAACTCTTGCTAACATTTTGCATCAAATTTTCGTGCCACTATCCTCACCAAGCTACTCCATAAGCCTTAATTGTGTAGGTGTGAGAATTGACAAGATCCGATACCAATTGTGCTATTTCCATAATACATTATTGAGTGATCATTGATCCAACCTCAACATTGGATAAGGTACATTTGGTCTAGTTCTTTCCTTTCTTCCACTCATATTTGCTCGAGTCTTGTGATGGATAGGCAAAGACATCTACTTCGGTCTACAACAACAACGACAAGTTCAATGCCATGAAGGACCACATCGACGCCAAGATGGATGCTCGAATGGAGGAGCTCAAAGCCCTCATCAAGACCTACAAGCGGTCTCCCTCATCTTCGAGAAGACGCTCAAGTACACATGCTTCCGAGCTACCATCTCCGGCAAGGTCACATCGGCATCGACACCATCACCAACAAGAACATGAAGGTCAAGAGCTCAACACCAACAACCGCTCAACGACTTCACCATCTACCTTGGCATCTTCGCCAAGCGACTTCAAGGCATCTTCGCCAACAAGCACCTCAAGATTACGCTCAAGAGAAGCTCCCCAAGCTCAAGTCCACGACCTCCACGAGCTACTACGATCTCGACACTGACCACGAGCTTCCTTTTTATGGGACTCAAGACCTCGAGGAGTATCTCGAGTGGGAGCGCAAGATGGACGACTACCTCAAGCTACATCAACCCCTCCGAAGATCAAGTGAAGTGTGCCACAAGTAACTTCCACGACTACGCGTCGACATGGTGGCTTCACACACCATCGAAGACCTTCGACATGAGTTGGCCCAAGACGAAGAAAGCTATGCGGCGAGAGTTTGTGCCTTCCACCTACACGGAACATCTTCAACGCCAATTGGAGAACACCATCCAAGGATCCAAGTCCATTGACGAGTACTTCAAGGAGATGAAGAAAGCCTTGCGACGAGCCAGCGTGTGTTCGACCCCATTTCAATGAAGTTCCACTTCATGATGGGATTGAACAACGACATCTACAAGACTATCTTCCGCGAGAACTACACGTTGATGTCGCTTGAACTACCTCGGTATTTCGATGTTTTAAATAGCGGGCTATGAAAAATAGCGACGGGCCTCCAAATCAGCTATAGCGGAGCTATAGCGGGCTATTTATGAAGGCGACCATTTAGCGGCAGCCTGCTGAAAAGGCTATAGCGGGCTATAGCGGAGCTATAGCCGGCTATTTAAAACTATGACTATTTCCCCAAAGAGGAAGGGATGATGCAACACAGCTACGGTAGGTATTTCCGTGAGTTATGAAACCAAGGTATCAATCCAGTAGGAGAACCAAGCAACACTATGTAAACGGTAACTGCACACAAAGAACAAATACTTGCAACCCGATGCTTATGAGGGGTTGTCAATCCCTCTACGGGTAACGATGCCAGAAATTGTCAAGTTGACGGGATAAAATTTGTGTAGATTGGATAAATAGATCTCGATTAAACACAAAATAAAATAAATGGCAAAAAAGTGCAGCAAGGTATTTTTGGGTTTTTGGAATAATAGATCTGAAAACAAAAGCAAATAAAAATAGATCTCAAAGCAAATATGATGGAGAATAGACCCGGGGGCCGTAGATTTCACTAGTGGCTTCTCTCAAGAAAATAGCACACGGTGGGTAAACAAATTAGTGTTGGGCAATTGATAGAAGATCGAATAATTATGATGATATCCAGGTGATACGTCTCCAACGTATCTATAATTTTTGATTGTTCCATGCTATTATATTATCTGTTTTGGATGTTTTATATTGTTGACATCAGATTTTGGCACGGCATAAAAGGCAAATAAGATAGCCTCGAGTGAGAGGGTTTTCAGTATGAAAAGTTTCACGTCATCGAGTGGAACAACTTTGATGTTTAGATTATCATCGTCCAACCCCATTTTAGAGGCTAAAATTGTACTCCGAGTGGCAGAATTCAGTGTTCCGAGTGGGTTTCGGCCGAGCACGCCTTCGAGACGACCTCAGATGAAGGAGAAATCCAAAGGAATTGTCTTCATCTCGTCGAGGCAATCGATTTTCATATATAAATCGTCTCAGTCCGAGTTCATATGCAAAAGTTACAGTCGATACGGTCCAGCCAGACCAGAGACCAAAAAATTACGCTTGACGCCAAACACATGTTGATGAGTGTCTGATGCAGTGCGTGAGCAATTCGGCCATCAAGACGGCCTTGAATCGAAAAACCTTCAACATGAAAAAGTTTCGTCTCGTCAAGCCGATCGATTTTAATATATAAATTTTCTCAATACTAGCCCGTATGCGACCTGGAGAGGCAAAACAAGATCAGGCTGTGTTTTCAGTCGGGGATTCCGAGTGAAAAGCTTACCATCCGAGTGAAAGCTTACCGATCGAGTGAAAATATTGCCGTCCGAGTGAAAATATTGTCATCCGAGTGAAACTATTACAAATCCGAATGAAGACACCGTCATCCGAGTGAAAGTTTGCCGTTCGGGTAAAGGATTGCCGTCCGAGTGAAAATATAGCCATCCGAGTGAAAATCTTATCATCAGAATGAAAGCTTGCCGATCGAGTAAGAGATTGCCATCCGAGTGAAAATATAGTAATCCAAGTGAAAGATGGTCTTCCAAGTGAAATTTTTGCCATCCTAGTGAAAGTTGCTGTCCGAGTGAAAAGTCCAGTCAGGCGATCCGAGTGAAAGACTCTAATATCCGAGTGGAGAGATTCAGATCCGAGTGCTCCGACCAGAAGCTGAAGATGTGCCCGAAAGGTTATCTAGATGACCTCGGATGGAAAAGTGTTCAACACGGAAGTTGTGAGTATCATCAAAATGGTAAACTTTGGTTTTGGAGTTTTTGTCATCTGAGATAGTATACGACCTGCAAATTCACTACGAGACTCGGACAGTACAGTTGGCTGCAAGGCCGAGTCCGACTCGAAGCTAAAGATGACTTCGTAGAGTATTTACGATGGCCTTGTTTGGAAAAGTGGTCAACACGAGAGTTGTTCGTCTCGTCGAGACGCACAAATTTGACATTTGGGCCGTCTTGATCGGAGGTCATATGCAAGCTCGACAGCCCACGCAAGAAGGAAGACAGACTTTGGGCCAGATTCAGACTGAATCCGAGTTGGAATAGAAGTAGGACTCTAGGACGTGAATTGATGTAATTTTTCGTGTAAGGAAAGCCTAGATGAATCCTTTACTTGTACGGGAAGTCCAGCCGCCTCTTATATATGTTGGGGGTGACGGCCGATTGAACAACACACAATCGACATATCAATATACTACTTTTTCATCTACGTTTGATCTCTCCACCGTTTTCTCTCTCGTTCTTCACTGTTCTTCGAGTTTGAGAGCTACGAATCCCAAGGCTCTAGGGGTGAGCGAATCAACCTAGGGCAGCCCATAGCCGCCGCACTCCCTGACGGGGTCCCTCCCGGGTGTGTGGGGTTTCGGGTCTGCAAAAGCGCCCGTCGACTGTCTTGCGTATCGCGGTGTCGGTCGGGTCTCCTTCGACGTGAGCTGTGGTGCATCACCCCCGGCGTCGAGGGTACACATGACGTGTTCGTGTGTCAACACACTTTTTGGTGACTCCGCCGGGGACCGAAGATCAACCGTCATCATCCACCATGTCCGATCTTCCCAAGCCATCTGAGGTAGACGCCGATAACATCATTAAGCCCAGTCTTGATGAGATATCGGCCGATCATCGCCAAATCTATGAGGAGTACAAGAAGGCGTGCGAAGAGAAGGATTTGCAGGAGTTCCTTGCAAAATTCAAGAAGGATCGCCAAGGCAACATCACTCCGATTGAAGAAATCAAGTTCCCTCCTCTTCAAGCCGAGCAGGTTAAACCCTCTGTGAGTACTACCTTTTCTCCTGAGCAGTGGGCTGGGATTGAGAGTCGTATTGCTAATGGTAACAATCTGGTCTATCAAACTTTCATAGAGAATACTAATGCTCAGGAGAATATATCTCAATCATCTAGTGGTAATGGTGGTGTAGCTGCTAGTGTGCAAAACCCTAATCTGGCTTTACCTATTTCATCGGCGCCTCCCATTCCAATGACTTATTATCCTACCCAAACAAATCAGTTTGTGGCTGCACCCATTAATCCTATTATGAGCATGCCAGGTTCGGTGGCAACGCCGGACCAAACCCTACCTACAGGTACAACCACTCGGCCACTACCGAACTATGGTTCGGCATATATGCCACAGTTCCTACCTACAGCTAGTAGTGCTACTCCTCCTATGCCACAGCAGCAAGCTTCATCGTCTACTACAGATGATGCCTTAGCTAATTTTAGAGAGGAGATGGCTAAGATGCTTCGAGAGAATTTTGGAGTTGAATTACCTCGGAATCGGATTTACCAAAAGCCGTACCCCGAGTTCTTTGATGCCATCCAATGCCCTCCAGGATATAGAATTCCAGATTTTGTTAAGTTTAATGGAGAAGGCACAAAAACGACATGGGAGCATGTTAGTCAATACTTGGCACAATTAGGTGAAGCAAGCTCACTAAATGAATTGAAAGTGCGTTTATTTCCTTTATCATTAACTTGTACCGCATTTTCATGGTTTTCTTCTTTACCACATGGTTCCATTCGGGTTTGGTCGCAGCTAGAGCAGAAATTTCATGATCATTTTTATAGCGGCGACAATGAACTCAAGTTGTCATATCTAACATCGGTTAAACAAAAGCATGATGAATCGGTCTCCGATTATGTCAAGAGATTCAGAGAAACAAAAAACCGTTGTTATAGTTTGGTGATAACCGCGAGAGACTTGGCAAACCTAGTGCTGAGTGGTTTGAGAACTCCCATTAGAGAAAAGCTAGAAGGCTATGAGTTCTTAAATATCAACCAAGTCTTACAAAGGGCTTTGGCTTAGGAAAGCCGAAGCAAAGATCTCAAAGAAGTGCATAGATATAAATCTGATCGTCCTAAGATGAATATGGTTGAATATGATAGTGATCACTCAGACGATGAAGGTGATATTTATGCTACTGAATTTGTGTGGCCATCTAAGGCCAAACCCTTTACTTGCAATGATCCGAAACCGATTCATAAGAATCGTGATGAAGAGATGAAGTTACTTTTAACATTACCAAGTGTGATAAAATATTTTATGCTTTGCTGCAAGCTAAAATTATTAGAATATCTCATACTTTACCGCCGTTTGAAGAGCTGAAACAGCGCGCTTATTACAAGTATCATAATTCTTTTTCTCATGCTACTAATGATTGCAATGTTTTTCGACGACAGATACAATCGGCCATTAATGACGGACAATTGAACTTTTCTGAGATGCAAGTTGATAAACAGCCCTTTCCAATGAATACCATGGATTTGGATGGGAAGAAGCTACTCATTCGGCCAGAGGTAGCCGAATCTGCTAATAAAGCTAATGTCATTGTTGGTGAGCCCAGGAAAGACAAGGCGGGTGACAAGGTCTTGGGGAGACTGGTTGTGCTTGATAAGCAACCCGATGGCAAGGAAGTGATCAAAATCACCATCAAGAATCCTACACTCGGGGGGCAACCACAAGTGCAAGAAAATACTCGTGTTAAATTTGTCAAACCCAAGAGTCCAGAAGTTGGCAAGTGGAAGAGGAATGAAGCTAAAGTACAGCGCAAGCGGGTCAAGCCAACTTTTGATATGTTGCTGTCCAAGTATGCCAATCAGTCGGCTGGTTTCAGCTCTAACCGGCCATCACACTTGAAGCGACCAAGGTCACCATCGGCTGATATGTTCAGTCAGTATTTAAAACCGACTAGACCAATGGCGCCATTTCCAGAAGAGCAGAGGCAATCTGTTTGGGATCGACTTGACTACTCATATAAGGGTCGACTGAACATTGGTGACTTTCAGTCGGCTGGTCAAAATATGCGACCGAGTGGAAACTATCCAAGTGTAAGAATGCACCCAGGTGGAAGCTATCCGAGTGAAAAAATGTGGCTGGGTAGATTCCATCCGAGTGAAATCCATCCTAGTGGATTCCATCCGAGTAAAAAGGTGCGCCCGAGTGGAAATTTCATGCGTCTGGAAAGTAAAAAAGAATGGCATGTTAAGTCACCAAGTGTTGCAGTAGTTGAGTCAGGAAAAGGAAAGGGAAAAATCAATGCCGACTCACTCATCTTGGGCACCGAAACATTCACCATACAGCAGCCGATTGTGCCTAGCAATCCGACTGAGCCGATACTTGCTATCGTGCCAAAGCACTCAGCTAATGACCATGAAGCAAGCACCAGCCAAGTGAAGCTGAGAGATCCTAAATACACTCAGCCAAAGTGGTGTCCTCCAAGGCCAATAAAAACACAGAAGAGGAAACTGCAGAGGTTAAGGAGTCAAGAGATGGCAGAGCTAGAGGCCGAGAAGCAAAGGGACAAGTTATTCAATGACATTCGGCCCATGATACCTACAAAAAAAGTGTGGAGGCCTACACAAATACAAGATGCAGTGGCTTCTACACCTATCACAGCAGCGCCTACACCACCAAAAGAGGACGATGCAATCATTGCATCGTCTACGTTACCTATTGCTTCCTCTTCACTCGGACGGATTTCAGAATCAGTGGATACACTAGGGGAACAGGATGATATGTTGGACTACGAGTCTACACCAGTTCATGAAGGTATGGATATCAATATGGTGTATTACATATCCGCTGAATTTCGCGCTGTAGATGAAGAAGGGGAAGTGACTCAGCTGGATTTTGGCCCTAAAAATGCAATATTCGAGAAGCCAAAAGAACCAGTAACGCATCTGAAACCATTGTATCTCAGAGGACATATTAATGGGTCGCCGCTCACTCGGATGCTTGTTGATGGTGGTTCTATGGTAAATCTTATGCCCTATTCGGTCTTCAAGAAATTGGGTTTGCCCGATGAATAGTTGATAAAGACGAATATGGTGCTTAATGGATTTGAGGGCGAAGAGAAAACTGAAGCCAAAGGTGTGATGTATGTGGAACTTACAGTCGGAAGCAAAACTTTGGCTACTGCGTTCTTTGTCGCCGAGGTGCAAGGTAACTACAACATCATACTAGGTCGTGATTGGGTTCATGCAAACCAGTGCGTGCCATCCACTATGCACGAGTTTTTGATCCAGTGGGTTGATGATGAGGTGGAAGTCATTCATGCGGATAACTCGGCCTGTGTTGCTTTGGCCGATGCATCGGTGGATTGGCAACACCCTAATGCTACTTGCTTGACAGGACGCGACTTGTCAGAGTTTGATTTTCTCAGTGCGACCAAGAATGGTTTCATGCATGTCTCTTTAAAGCCGACTGAGTGCAATCGGCTCCAAGGTATGATATATTTAAATGGCTTCTAATTCCGAGTGGTTACAAAAACGTCTTGTAAAATATCGGTCCAGCGAGAACGATATGTATGAGTCTATAGAGGAGTTAGATGACATGGATAAACTTGGTAAAGGTTTTACATTAGCTGATCCATTAGAGGAGGTAGATATTGGAGATGGTTCAGTCACTCGGCCGATGTTTGTAAACAAAAATTTGAAAGCCGATTGTAAAGCTAAGTTGATCGAGCTATTAAAAGAATATGTTTGTTGATTTGCATGGGAATATCATGAAATGCCAGGTTTAAGCCGAGAGCTAGTGCAGCATCGGTTACCTATAAAGGCCGGTTTTAGACCTTATAAACAATCAGCCAGAAAGTTTAATCCAAAAACATATGACCTGATCAAGGAAGAGATCGGTCATTTGCTTAAAGCTAATTTTATTAGACCTTATAGGTATGCCGAGTGGATTTCTAACATTGTCCTAGTGGAGAAGAAAGGATCCGGCAAGTTGAGGGTATGCATTGATTTCAGAGATTTGAATAGGGCTACACCCAAAGATGAGTATCCCATGCCAATAGCCGATATGCTTATTAATGATGCTTCTGGACATAAAGTCATTAGCTTTCTTGATGGTAATGCAGGGTATAACCAAATTTTTATGGCCGAAGAGGGCATGTCCAAAACGGCTTTCCGATGCCCTGGTTTTCTTGGTTTATTCGAATGGACAGTGATGACATTCGGATTAAAAAATGCTGGCGCCACATATCAAAGGGCTATGAATTTGATTTTTCATGATTTACTCGGTGTCATACTTGAAGTCTATATTGATGATATTGTTGTCAAATAGGATGCTTTTGAGTCCCACTTGGCCGATTTGTGTTTAGCTTTTGAGAGAATGAAAAAATATGGACTGAAAATGAATCCTTTGAAGTGTGCATTCGGCGTGTCGGCTAGCAAGTTTTTGGGTTTCATTATTCATGAAGATGGCATAGAGATTGACCCCAAAAAGAAAGAGGCCATACAGAAAGTGGAGGCTCCAACATGCAAGACAGATATGCAAAATTTCCTTAGCAAGGTCAATTATTTGAGAAGGTTCATAGCTAATCTGTCAGGGAAAGTTGATGCGTTTACTCCTATCCTTCGGTTAAAGAATGATGTTGATTTTACTTGGGGGGCAAAACAGCAAGAAGCATTTGAGATGATCAAGAATTATTTGTGCACTCCTCCGGTGATGAAAGCACCCAAGCATAGGGAGTCTTTCAAGCTTTACATTGCAGCAGAGGAAGGTGTTATTAGTGTTTTTTTGACTCAAGAAACCGAAGGAAAAGAGCATGCTATTACATATTTGAGCAGGCGCTTATTGGACGCCGAGACAAGGTACACATTTATTGAAAAGTTATGTCTATGCTTATATTATGCTTGCACAAAATTGAGACATTACCTAGTGCCGAGTGCTTGCATAGTGGCTTGTCAGACCGATGTCATTAAGTACATGTTGCATAGACCAATTCTTAGTGGTAGAATTGGCAAGTGGGCTTATGCTTTAATTGAATATGATTTGGCCTAAGAATCTCTAAAGTCCATGAAAGGCCAAATCATTGCTAATTTTATTGTTGAACATCGGATTGATGACAAGCATGATGTTGATATAAACCTTGTCTCATTAGTACTGTGGAGATTATATTTTGATGGTTCAGTTTGTAGCAATGGCCAAGGTGTTGGTATTGTTTATATATCTCCTCATGGTGCTGTTTTTGAAGCCTCATGCCGCTTAAAATATTTTTGCACAAACAATCAAGCCGAATATGAAGCATTATTATTCGGCCTAGAGATGTTACTTGCTATAGGTGTTACACATATGGAGGCTTACGGTGATTCGTTACTAGTGGTGCAGCAAATATCCAAAGTCTTTCAGTGTTTGGACGAATCACTTAATGTTTATCTTGATAAATGTCTAGATATAATCTCTACTTTGGACTGTTTTAGCATTGCTCATATTTCTAGAAATGACAACTTGAGAGCGAATGAGTTGGCACAACAAGCATCCGGCTATCATGTTGATCATGGCAGGTTTCATATTTCTCAAAGACCGATGTCTTGTCTTGCCAATATAGGAGAGGCCGAACCAGAACTCACTGATTTGGCCATTAACAAAAAATCTAGTGCAGATGACAATCACGACTGGAGGAAGCCCATTATTGATTACTTGCGCAATCCGAGTGAAAGGGTGGAAAGGGCTGTTCGGCGTATGACTTTCAAGTATACAATGAGAGATGATGGTCTTTATCGTCGAACAGTCGATGATGTTCTTTTAAAGTGCTTGAACGAGGACCAAGCAAGAGTTGCTATGGGAGAGGTACATGAAGGCATTTGTGGCACTCATCAGTCGGCTCCCAAGATGAAATGGTTACTACGACGTGCTGGGTTTTATTGGCCGACTATGATTAATGATTGCTTCAGATATTATAAAGGGTGTGAAGCTTGTCAAAAATTTGGTGATATTCAATTGGCTCCTGCTGCTATGTTACATCCTATTGTCAAGCCATGGCCTTTCAGAGGATGGGGTTTAGACTTTATTGGAGAAATTCACCCGTATTCCTCAAAGGGGCATCGGTTTGTGTTGGTGGCAACCGATTATTTCACTAAATGGTCTAAGGCAGTACCTCTCAAAAACATGACACATACGGAGGTAATTCAGTTCATAACCGAGCACATTATTCATAGATTCGGCATTCCTCAAACATTAACTACAGATCAAGGTTCATCTTTCATGTCACATCAAGTTAGAGAATTTGCCGAATCTTACAACATAAAGATGCTCAATTCCTCCCCATATTATGCCCAAGCTAATGGACAAGCTGAGTCTAGCAATAAAATTTTAATCAAGCTCATCAAGAAGAAGATTGAGGATAATCCAAGGAGATGGCATGAGTTGTTGTCTGAAGCTTTGTGGGCACATAGAATTTCAAGGCATGGTGCTACGAAGGTGACTCCATATGAGCTAGTATATGGTCAAGAGGCTGTTTTACCAGTGGAAGTAAATTTGAATGCTTTGAGAATAGCCAAACAGAATGATTTATCGGCAATAGACTTTTATAACTTGATGATGGACAATATTGATGAGTTTGCCGATAAATGTTTGGCTGCTTTAAAGGCCATAGAGAGAGACAAGTTGAGGGTGGCATGAGCTTACAATAAGAAAGTTAAGTTGAAGAATTTTCAAGTTGGCGATCTCGTCTGGAAAGTGATTCTACCGATTGGTTCAAGAGATAGAAAATTTGGGAAGTGGTCTTCGAGTTGGAAAGGTCCTTTTAGGATTACAAGAGTAGTTCCTGGAAACTCTTATTTGGTGGAATCCGTACAAGGGACATTATTACCTCGAGCTCTCAATGGCAAGTACTTGAAGAAATACCACCCGAGTGTGTGGCAAGAAGCCTAAGTAGGCAATGGCCGATATACGATTATCGCCCTTAGCACAAACATGGCCGATACATAGTTATCGCCCTGAGAAAAATAAATGGCCGATGGAGTGTTGACATCGTCCTTAGAACAAACACTGTGCATGTTATTTTTCGGCATGCAAGCTTTGCCGAAAAACAGGGGGGCATGTGTTGACATCATATTTTGGCACGGCATAAAAGGCAAATAAGATGGCCTCGAGTGAGAGGGTTTTAAACATGAAAAGTTTCACATCATTGAGTGGAACAACTTTGATGTTTAGATTATCATCGTCCGACCCCATTTTAGAGGCCGAAATTGTACTCCGAGTGGCAGAATTTAGTGTTCCGAGTGGGTTTCGGCCGATTACGCCTTCAAGACGACCTCGGATGAAGGAGCACTCCAAAGGAATTGTCTTCGTCTCGTCCAGGCAATCGATTTTCATATATAAATCATTTCAGTCCGAGTTCATATGCAAAAGTTACGGTCGATACGGTCCAGCCCGACCACAGACCAAAAAATTACGCTTGACGCCAGACACATGTTGATGAGTGTCTGATGCAGTGCGTGAGCAATTCGGCCATCAAGACGGCCTTGAATCGAAAAACCTTCAACATGAAAAAGTTTCGTCTCGTCGAGCCGATTGATTTTCATATATAAATCGTATCAACCCGAGCCCGTATACGACCTGAAGAGGCAAAATAAGATCAGGCTGTGTTTTCAGTCGGGGATTCCGAGTGAAAAGCTTACCATCCGAGTGAAAGCTTACCGATCGAGTGAAAATATTGCCGTCTGAGTGAAAATATTGTCATCCGAGTGAAACTATTACAAATCCGAATGAAGACACCATCATCCGAGTAAAAGTTTGCCGTTCGGGTAAAGGATTGCCGTCCGAGTGAAAATATAGCCATCCGAGTGAAAATCTTATCATCAGAATGAAAGCTTGCCGATCGAGTAAGAGATTGCCATCCGAGTGAAAATATAGTAATCCATGTGAAAGATGGTCTTCCAAGTGAAAATGTTGCCATCCTACTGAAAGTTGTTGTCCGAGTGAAAGACGCTAATATCCGAGTGGAGAGATTCAGATCCGAGTGCTCCGACCAGAAGCTGAAGATGTGCCCGAAAGGTTATCTAGATGACCTCGGATGGAAAAGTGTTCAACATGGAAGTTGTGTGTACCATAAAAATGGTTAACTTTGGTTTTGGAGTCGTCATCATCTGAGATAGTATGCGACCTGCAAATTCACTACGAGAGTCGGACAGTACAGTTGGCTGCAAGGCCGAGTCCGACTCGAAGTTAAAGATGGCTTCGTAGAGTATTCAAGAATGCCTTGTTTGGAAAAGTGATCAACACGAGAGTTGTTCGTCTCGTCGAGACTCATAAATTTGATATTTGGGCCGTCTTGATCGGAGGTCATATGCAAGCTCGACGGCCCACGCAAGAAGGAAGACAGACTTTGGGCCAGATTCAGACTGAATCCGAGTTGGAATAGAAGTAGGACTCTAGGACGTGAATTGATGTAATTTTTCGTGTAAGGAAAGCCTAGATGAATCCTTTACTTGTACGGGAAGTCCAGCCGCCTCTTATATATGTTGGGGGTGACGGCCGATTGAACAACACACAATCGACATATCAATATACTACTTTTTCATCTATGTTTGATCTCTCCACCGTTTTCTCTCTCGTTCTTCACTATTCTTCGAGTTTGAGAGCTGCGAATCCCGAGGCTCTAGGGGTGAGCGAATCGACCTAGGGCAGCCCATAGCCACCGCACTCCCTGACGGGGTCCCTCCCGGGTGTGTGGGGTTTCGGGTCTGCAAAAGCGCCCGTCGACTGTCTTGCGTATCGCGCTGTCGGTCGGGTCTCCTTCGACGTGAGCTGCGGTGCATCACCCCCGGCGTCGAGGGTACACGTGACATGTTCGTGTGTCAACATATATGCATTAATATGCTATTTTATATTATTTTTCAGACTAACCTATCAACCTAGATCCCAGTGCCAGTTTCTGTTTTTTCCTTGTTTTTGAGTTTTACAGAAAAGGAATATCAAACGGAGTCCAAACGAGCTCAAAATTTACGGTGATTTTTTATGGACCAGAAGAAGCCCACGGAGCATAGGAGTTGGTCCAGAAGAGTCCCGAGGCAACCACAAGGGTGGGGGCGCGCCCCCTGGCTTGTGGACTCCTCGGGAACCCCCCTGACTTGTTTCCGACGTAAAAAATTCATATAAATATAGAAACCCCCGAAAAGAAACCTAGAGCGAAAGTTCCGCCGCTGCAAGCCTCTGTAGCCATGAAAAACCCATCGGGAGCCCGTTCTGGCACCCTGCCGGAGGGGGAAACCATCACCGGAGGCCATCTTCATCATCCCGGCGGTCTCCATGACGAGGAGGGAGTAGTTCACCCTCGTGGTTGAGGGTATGTACCAGTAGCTATGTTTTTGATCTCTCTCTCTCTCTCTCTCTCTCTCTCTCTCTCTCGTGTTCTTGATTTGGCACGATCTTGATGTATCGCGAGCTTTGTTATTATAGTTGGATCATATGGTGTTTCTTCCCCCTCTACCTTCTTGTGATGAATTGAGTCTTGCTCTTTGAGGTTTCGTTATGTTGGATTGAGTATTGGATTTGAGAACACTTGATGTATGTCTTGCGATGGGATATCTGTGGTGACAATGGGATGTTCTATTGATTCACTTGATGTATGTTTTGGCACTCAATTCGTGGATTCCCGAGGTGACATTGGGGTAATCTATGCATAGGGTTGATGCACGTTTTCGTCCTACGTTCTCCGATAGAAACTTTGGAGTGATTCTTTGTTGCACGTTGAGGGATTGTTATGTGATCCAATTATGTTATCATTGTTGAGAGAATTTGCATTAGTGAAAGTATGAACCCTAGGCCTTGTTTCCAAGCATTGCAATACCATTTTTGCTCACTTTTTTTACTTGCTACCTTGCTGTTTTTATATTTTCAGATTACAAAAACCTATATCTACTATCCATATTACACTTATATCACTATCTCTTTGCCGAACTAGTGCACCTATACAATTTATCATTGTATTGGGTGTGTTGGGGACACAAGAGACTCTTTGTTATTTGGTTGCAGGGTTGTTTGAGAGAGACCATCTTCATCCTATGCCTCCCACGGATTGATAAACCTTAGGTCATCCACTTGAGGGAAATTTGCTACTGTCCTACAAAACTCTGCGCTTGGAGGCCCAACACGAGTCTACAAGAAGAAGGTTGCGTAGTAGACATCAAGCTCTTTTCTGGCGCTGTTACCGAGGAGGTGAGTGCTTGAAGGTATATCTTTAGATCTTGCAATTGAATCTTTTAGTTTCTTGTTTTATCACTAGTTTAGTCTATAAAAGAAAACTACAAAAAAATGGAATTGAGGTTGCCTCATATGCTTCATCTTTTTAATGTCTTTCGTGAAAATGATGGAAAGGAAATTTTATGCTCAAGGGTTAGAAGAAGAAGTCAATAAAATGTTTGGCATAAAATCTTTGAATGATGAGCATGATTGCAATGTTGTTAGTATGAATTCTCTAAATATCCATGATGCTAATGATATGCAAAGACATAAGCTTGGGGATGCTATGTTTGATGAAGATGATATTTTTAGTCCTCCAAGTTTTGATGAGAATATTTATTATGATGATAGCATGCCTCCTATTTATGATGATTATATTGATGAAAGTGGGTTTGGAAGAGTGTCAACTCTAGGTAGCATTGATCCCACTATTTTGGAGGGTGTTGAATCTTTTCACAATATTGATGAAAGTGGATTTGGAGAGGTCATGACTTTATTTAGTAATGAATCCACTATTTTGGAAGAGGTTCCAATTGATTATGAGAACAAAGTTGCTATCTAAGATGATTATTGTGATGACATGTATGCTATAAAGAATAATGATAACCATGAAACTTGTCATCATGATTTTAATTTTCAATTGGATTATGCCTCATATGATAGTTATTTTGTTGAGTTTGCTTCCACTACTATTCATGAGAATAAATTTTCTTATGTGGAGAGTAATAAAATTTCTATGCTTGTGGATCATTAAAAGAATGCTTTATGTGATAGTTATGTTGTTGAATTCATTCATGATGCTACTGAAAATTAC
This sequence comes from Thinopyrum elongatum, assembly GCA_011799875.1. Classification (NCBI taxonomy): domain Eukaryota; kingdom Viridiplantae; phylum Streptophyta; class Magnoliopsida; order Poales; family Poaceae; genus Thinopyrum; species Thinopyrum elongatum. Next base: position 476,400,731 of record CM022302.1, read on the forward strand.
TATGAGAGAGGAACATATGCTTTTACATATTGCAATAATATCAAGTTTTCTCTTTATGTGGTGAAAATCTTGAAGTTATGGTTGTTTTATCTTCCTATGCTAGTTGATTCATGTTCCCATAATTTGTTTGCTCACAAAATCCCTATGCATAGGAAGTGGGTTAGACTTAAATGTGCTAGTCATATGCTCCATGATGCTCCCGTTATGTTTCAATTCTTATCTTTTATGTGAGCATCATTAAAATCATCATGCCTAGCTAAAAAGGCATTAAAGAAAAGCGTTTGTTGGGAGACAGCCCAATATTTACCCCTACTATTTTTGTGTGTTAACATGATTATGCTACTGTAGTAATCATGTTTTATAGCTTTTTTTTGAATAAAGTGCCAAGTAAAGCCTTTGGGATAGTGTGGTTGATAGTTGATTTGATTCTGTGCAAAAACAGAAACTTTTGCGTCCAGTACAGAAATTCCTATCTTTTACTGGAACGCGTAAAACTTCTGAATTTTTTATAGTTCATTGGTATACAAATTTTCTACGTTTTCCCAATTTTTTAGAATATTTGGAGTTACAGAAGTATGAACTTAATTCAGATATTTACAGACTGTTCTGTTTTTGATGCATAGTTTGCTTGTTTTCTAGTTTCTATGGCTTATATTGCTTAATATAAATTGTAGAAATTCTAGGGTTCAGTAGGAATCATGTGAGAAAATTTTTGAATCTTGTCTTGACAGTACCAAAGTGAATGATTTGTTTTATCATACTAACCCATCTCACGAAGTTCCGTTAAGTTTTGTGTGATTGAAGTTTTCAAGTTTTGGGTGAGATATCGATATGAGGAGAATAAGGTGTGACAAGACCCTAAGCTTGGGGATTCCCAAGGCACCCAAAGGTAATATTCAAGGAAGAACCAACCAACTAAGCTTGGGGATGCCCTGGAAGGCATCCCCTCTTTCGTCTTCAACATTATCGGTAACCTTACTTGGAGCTATATTTTTATTCGTGACATGATATGAGTTTTGCTTGGAGCGTCATTTTCTTTTATTAGGATTTTCTTGCTTTTATTTATAATAATGTTTTGCATCATTTATTTCAATAAAAATGTCGAGTATAGCCTTTACCATGCTTATTTTGCAAGTCTATATGTTGCTGTTTTGAATACAGAAAGTTTTCTATCATTGTCTGAATTCTTCTGGAAAGTCAGAACATGATAAAATATTGAAATTTTTAAAAAATGAGTAACAACAAATTTTATACAGTGTGGTAAATTTTCAGAAATTTTGGAGTTAGGTAAGTATGAGTACAATTGCACTCTTTACAGACTGTCCCGTTTTGACAGATTGCTATTATGTTTGCATTGTTTGCATATGTTTGCTTGTTTAATGATTCTATTTGAGGATAGGAGTATTGAATATGCAGAGGCATTTAGTATGCAATGTTAAATAATAATTTTAGTGATTTTCTACAGTAGAGAATGATAAGGTTTTGCATTTGGTTTACACTAACTTTTCTCATGAGTTCTTGTTGAGTTTTGTGTGGATGAAGTTTTTAAGATTTAGGGAAACCGTGATATAAAAGGAATTAAGGAGACATAAAAGCTCAAGCTTGGGGATTCCCAAGGCATCCCAAGATAATATTTCAAGAAGTCTCAAGCATCTACGCTTGGGATGCCCCAGTAGGCATCCCACCTTTCTTCATCAGGAATGATCGGTCAGTTTTGGTTGAGCCTAAGTTTTTGCTTCTTCACATGATATGTGCTATCCTTAGAATGTCATTTTATTTTATTTTGCTTGCTGTTTGAATAAAATATTAAGATCTAAAATTTTAAATGAGAGAGAGTCCTCACATAGCTACATAATTATTTGACTACTCATTGATCTTCACTTATATCTTTTTGGAGTAGTTTGTCAGTTGCTCTAGTGCTTCACTTATATCTTTTTAGAGCACGGCGGTGGTTTTATTTTGAAGAAATTGATGAACTCTCATGCTTCACTTATATTATTTTTAGAGTCTTATAAATAGTATGGCAATTTTTTTAGGTTATGGATTTAGTCCTAATATGATGGGCATCCAAAAGGGATATAATAAAAACTTTCATATAAAGAGCATTGAATAAGATGAGAAGTTTGATTCCTTGCATTTGTTTTGAGATATAAAGATGATGATATTAGAGTCATGCTAGTGAGTAATTGTGGATTGGTAGAAATACTTGTGTTAAAGTTTGTGATTCCCGTAGCATGCACGTATGGTGAACCGTTATGTGATGAAGTCGGAGCATGATTTATTTATTGATTGTCTTCCTTATGAGTGGCGGTCGGGGATGAGCGATGGTCTTTTCCTACCAATCTATTCCCCTAGGAGCATGCGTGTAGTACTTTGTTTCGATAGCTAATAGACTTTTGCAATAAGTATGTGAGTTCTTTATGACTAATGTTGAGTCCATGGATTATACGCAATCTCACCCTTCCACCATTGCTAGCCTCTCTAGTACCGCGCAACTTTCGCCGGTGCATTACACCCACCATATACCTTCCTCAAAACAGCCACCATACATACCTATTATGGCATTTCCATAGCCATTCCGAGATATATTGCCATGCAACTTCCACCGTTCTGTTTATTATGACACGCTTCATCATTGTCATATTGCTTTGCATGATCATGTAGTTGACATCGTATTTGTGGCAAAGCCACCATTCATATTTTTTATACATGTCACTCTTGAGTCATTGCATATCCCGGTACACCGCCGGAGGCATTCATATAGAGTCATATTTTGTTCTAGTATCGAGTTGTAATTCTTGAGTTGTAAGTAAATAAAAGTGTGATGATCATCATTATTAGAGCATTGTCCCATGTGAGGAAAGGATGATGGAGACTATGATTCCCCCATAAGTCGGGATGAGACTCCAGACGAAAAATAAAATAAAATAAAAAAAGAGAGAAAAGAAAAAGAAAAAAAGAGGCCAAAGAGCCCAAAATAAAAAAATGAGAGAAAAGAGAGAAGGGGCAATGCTACTATCCTTTTTCCACACTTGTGCTTCAAAGTAGCACCATGATCTTCATGATAGAGAGTCTCCTATTTTGTCACTTTCATATACTAGTGGGAATTTTTCATTATAGAACTTGGCTTGTATATTCCAATGATGGGCTTCCTCAAATTGCCCTAGGTCTTCGTGAGCAAGCGAGTTGGATGCACACCCAATTTGTTTCTTTTGAGCTTTCATACACTTATAGCTCTAATGCATCCGTTGCATGGCAATACCTACTCACTCACATTGATATCTATTGGTGGGCATCTCCATAGCCCGTTGATACGCCTAGTTGATGTGAGACTATCTCCTTCTTTTTGTCTTCTCCACAACCACCATATTCTATTCCACCTATAGTGCTATATCCATGGATCACGCTCATGTATTGCGTGAAAGTTAAAAAAGTTTGAGAACATCAAAAGTATGAAACAATTGTTTGGCTTGTCATCGGGGTTGTGCATGATTTAATACTTTGTGTGATGAAGATGGAGCATAGCCAGACTATATGATTTTGTAGGGATAACTTTCTTTGGCCATGATATTTTGAGAAGACATGATTGCTTTATTAGTATGCTTGAAGTATTATTGTTTTTATGTCAATATTAAACCTTTGTTTTGAATCTTATGGATCTGAATATTCATGCCACAATAAAAAAAATTACATGGATAAATATGTTAGATAGCATTCCACATCAAAAATTCTATTTTTATCATTTACCTACTCGAGGATGAGCAGGAATTAAGCTTGGGGATGCTTGATACGTCTCCAACGTATCTATAATTTTTTATTGTTCCATGCTATTATATTATCTGTTTTGGATGTTTTATATGCATTAATATGCTATTTTATATTATTTTTGGGACTAACCTATTAACCTAGAGCCCAGTGCCAGTTTCTGTTTTTTCCTCGTTTTTGAGCTTTACAGAAAAGGAATATCAAACGGAGTCCAAACGAGCTGAAAATTTACGGTGATTTTTTATGGACCAGAAGAAGCCCACGGAGCATCAGAGTTGGGCCAAAAGAGTCCCGAGGCAACCACAAGGGTGGGGCGCCCCCCCTAGGGCACGCCCCTGGCTTGTGGACTCCTCGGGAACCCCCCCTGACTTGTTTTTGACGCCAAAAATTCCTATAAATATAGAAACCCCCGAAAGGAAACCTAGATCGGAAGTTCCGCCGCCACAAGCCTCTATAGCCACGAAAAACCCATTGGGAGCCCATTCCGGCACCCTGCCGGAGGGGGAAACCATCACCGGAGGCCATCTTCATCATCCCGGCGGTCTTCATGACGAGGAGGGAGTAGTTCACCCTCGGGGCTGAGGGTATGTACCAATAGCTATGTGTTTGATCTCTCTCTCTCTCTCGTGTTCTTGATTTGGCACGATCTTGATGTATCGCGAGCTTTGTTATTATAGTTGGATCATATGGTGTTTCTTCCCCCTCTACCTTCTTGTGATGAATTGAGTCTTGCTCTTTGAGGTTTTGTTATGTTGGATTGAGTATTGGATTTGAGAACACTTGATGTATGTCTTGAGATGGGATATCTGTGGTGACAATGGGATGTTCTATTGATTCACTTGATGTATGTTTTGGCACTCAATTCGCGGATTCCAGAGGTGACATCGGGGCAATCTATGCGTAGGGGTTGATGCACATTTTCGTCCTACGTTCTCCGATAGAAACTTTGGAGTGATTCTTTGTTGCACGTTGTGGGATTGTTATGTGATCCAATTATGCTATCGTTGTTGAGAGAATTTGCACTAGTGAAAGTATGAACCCTAGGCCTTGTTTCCAAGCATTGCAATACCGTTTTTGCTCACTTTTGTTACTTTCTACCTTGCTATTTTTATATTTTCAGATTACAAAAACCTACATCTACTATCCATATTACACTTGTATCACTATCTCTTCGCCGAACTAGTGCACCTATACAATTTATCATTGTATTGGGTGTGTTGGGGACACAAGAGACTATTTGTTATTTTGTTCCAGGGTTGTTTGAGAGAGACCATCTTCATCAGACGCCTCCCACGGATTGATAAACCTTAGGTCATCCACTTGAGGGAAATTTGCTACTGTCCTTGCTACTTCTTGATCTTGCGTTGGTTTTTCCCTTGAAGAGGAAAGGGTGATGCAGCAAAGTAGAGATAAGTATTTCCCTCAGTTTGAGAACCAAGGTATCAATCCAGTAGGAGATAACGCACAAATAACCGAATACCTGCACAAACAATCAAACAACTTGCACCCAACGCGATAAAGGGGTTGTCAATCCCTTCACGGTTATTTGCAAAAGTGAGATCTGATAGAGATAGATAAACGATAAAGTAAATATTTTTGGTATTTTGTTTTATAGATCCGAAAGTAAAAGATTGCAAAATAGTAGATCAGAAACTAATATGATGGAAAATAGAAGATTATATGATGGAAAATAGACCCGGGGCCATAGGTTTCACTAGAGGCTTCTCTCAAGATAGAAAATAATACAGTGGGTGAACAAATTACTGCCGAGCAATTGATAGAAACGCGCAAAGTTATGATGATATCTAAGGCAATGATCATGAATATAGGCATCACGTCCGTGTCAAGTAGACTGAAACGATTCTGCATCTACTACTATTACTCCACACATCGACCGCTATCCAGCATGCATCTAGAGTATTAAGTTCATAAAGAACGGAGTAATGCATTAAGTAAGATGACATGATGTAGAGGAATTAACTCAAGCAATATGATGAAAACCCCATCTTTTTATCCTCGATGGCAACAATACAATACATGCCTTGCTGCCCTACTGTCACTGGGAAAGGACACCACAAGATTGAACCCAAAGCTAAGCACTTCTCCCATTGCAAGAAAAACCAATCTAGTTGGCCAAACCAAACCGATAGTTCGTAGAGAATTACAAAGATATCAAATCATGCATATAAGAATTCAGAGAAGATTCAAATAATATTCATAGATAAGCTGATCATAAATCCACAATTCATCGGATCTCGGCCAACACACCGCAAAAAAGTTTTACATCGAATAGATCTCCAAGAACATCGAGGAGAACATGGTATTGAGAAATCAAAGAGAGAGAAGAAGCCATCTAGCTACTAGCTATGGACCCGTAGGTCTGTGGTAAACTACTCATGCTTCATCGGAAGGGAAATGCTGTTGATGTAGAAGCCCTCCGTGATCGAATCCCCCTCCGGCAGGGTGCCGGAAAAGGTCCCTAGATGGGATCTCATGGGTACAGAAGGTTGCAGCGGTGGAAAAGGGTTTTCGTGGATGCCTTTGTTGGTTTGGGGATATTTGGGAATATATAGGCGAAAGAATTAGGTCAGGAAGTGCACGAGGGGCCTACAAGGGTGGGGGGCGCGCCCTACCCCCCTAGGGGCGCCCTCCGTCCTTGTGGCCGCCTCGTGGCTCTTCTGACTTCATCTCCAAGTCTCCTGGTTTCCTTCTGGTCCAAGAAAAATCATCGCGAAAGTTTTATTCCGTTTGGACTCCGTTTGGTATTCCTTTTCTACGAAACTCAAAAACAAGGAAAAACAGAAACTGGCACTGGGCTCTAGGTTAATAGGTTAGTCCCAAAAATAATATAAAATAGCATATTAATGAATATAAAACATCCAAAACAGATAATATAATAGCATGGAACAATAAAAAATTATAGATACGTTGGAGACGTATCAAGCGTCCCCAAGCTTAATTCTTGCTCGTCCTCGAGTAGGTAAATGATAAAAACAGAATTTTTGATGTGGAATGCTACCTAACATATTTATCCATGTAATTTTGTTTATTGTGGCATGAATGTTCAGATCCGTAAGATTCAAAACAAAAGTTTAATATTGACATAAAAACAATAATACTTCAAGCATACTAACAAGGCAATCATGTCTTCTCAAAATAACATGGCCAAAGAAAGCTTATCCCTACAAAATCATATAGTCTGGCTATGCTCCATCTTCATCACACAAAATATTCAAATCATGCACAACCCCGATGACAAGCCAGGCAATTGTTTCATACTTTTGATGTTCTCAAACTTTTTCAACTTTCACGCAATACATGAGTGTGAGCCATGGACATAGCACTATGGGTGGAATAGAAGGTGGTTGTGGAGAAGACAAAAAGAGGGAGATAGTCTCACATCAACTAGGCGTATCAACGGGCTATGGAGATGCCCATTAATAGATATCAATGTGAGTGAGTAGGCATTGCCATGCAACGGATGCACTAGAGCTATAAGTTTATGAAAGCTCAAAAATAAACTAAGTGGGTGTGCATCCAACTTGCTTGCTCACGAAGACCTAGGGCAATTTGAGGAAGCCCATCATTGGAATATACAATCCAAGTTCCATAATGAAAAATTCCCACTAGTAAATGAAAGTGACAACATAGGAGACTCTCTATCATGGAGATCACGGTGCTACTTTGAAGCACAAGTTTGGTAAAAGGAAAGTAACATTGCCCCTTCTCTCTTTTCTCTCATTTTTTCTATTTGGGCCTTCTCTTTTTTTTGTCCTCTTTTTTTTTCGTCCGGAGTCTCATCCCGACTTGTGGGGGAATCATAGTCTCCATCATCATTTCCTCACATGGGACAATGCTCTAATAATGAAGATCATCACACTTTTATTTTCTTACAACTCAAGAATTACAACTTGATTCTTAGAACAAAATATGACTCTATATGAATGCCTCCGACGGTGTACCGGGATGTGCAATGAATCAAGAGTGACATGTATGAAAGAATTATGAACGGTGGCTTTGCCACAAATACGATGTCAACTACATGATCATGCAAAGCAATATGACAATGATGGTGCATGTCATAATAAACGGAACGGTGGAAAGTTGCATGCCAATATATCTCGGAATGGCTATGGAAATGCCATAATAGGTAGGTATGGTGGCTGTTTTGAGGAAGGTATATGATGGGTGTATGGTACCGGCGAAAGTTGCGCGGCACTAGAGAGGCTAGCAATGGTGGAAGGGCGAGAGTGCGTATAATCCATGGACTCAGCATTAGTCATAAAGAACTCACATACTTATTGCAAAAATCTATTAGTTATTGAAACAAAGTACTACACACATGCTCCTAGGGGGATAGATTGGTAGGAAAAGACCATCGCTCGTCCCCGACCGCCACTCATAAGGAAGACAATCAATAAATAAATCATGCTCCGACTTCATCACATAATGGTTCACCATACGTGCATGCTACGGGAATCACAAACCTTAACACAAGTATTTCTCAAATCCACAATTACTCACTAGCATGACTCTAATATCACCATCTTTATATCTCAAAACAATCATAAGGAATCAAACTTCTCATAGTATTCAATGCACTTTATATGAAAGTTTTTATTATATCCCTCTTGGATGCCTATCATATTAGCACTAAATTTATAACCAAAGCAAATTACCATGCTGTTTAAAGACTCTCAAAATAATATAATAGAATCATGAGAGTTCAACAATTTCTATAAAATAAAGCCACCGCCGTGCTCTAAAAAGATATAAGTGAAGCACTAGAGCAAAATTGCCTAGCTCAAAAGATATAAGTGAAGCACATAGAGTATTCTAATAAATCATGATTCATGCGTGTCCCTCTCAAAAGGTGTGTACAGCAAGTATTATTGTGGTAAACTAAAAAGCAAACACTCAAATTATAAAAGACGCTCCAAGCAAAACACATATCATGTGGTGAATAAAAATATAGCCTCAAGTAAAGTTACCGATAGACGAAGACGAAAGAGAGGATGCCTTCCGGGGCATCCCCAAGCTTAGGATCTTGGTTGTCCTTGAGTATTACCTTGGGGTGCCTTGGTCATACCCAAGCTTAGGCTCTTGCCACTCCTTATTCCATAGTCCATCAAATCCTTACCCAAAAACTTGAAAACTTCACAACACAAAACTCAACAGAAAATCTCATAAGCTCCGTTAGTATAAGAAAATAAATCACCACTTTGGTACTGTTGTGAACTCATTATTTATTTATATTGGTGTAATATCTACTGTATTATAACTTTAACATGGTTCATAACCCCCGATACTACCCATAGATTCATCAAAATAAGCAAACAACACAAAGAAAACAGAATCTGTCAAAAACAGAAAAGTCTGCGAAGATCCGGGTTGTTCTAATACTTATGTAACTCCAAAAATTCTGAAACATTAGGAAAGCATAGGAAATTTGTATATAAATCTCCTATAAAAAATTCAGGGTTTTTCAACACTCCAGTGAATTATTAAAATTCTGAGACTAGACGCAAAAGTTTCTGTTTTTCAGCAAGATCAAATTAACTATCACCGTAAGCCATCCCAAAGGTCTTACTTGGCACAAACACTAATTGAAACACAAAACCACACTAAACAGAGGGTAGATGAATTATTTATTGCAAAACAGAACCAAAAAAGGCAAAAACAAAAATAAAATTGGGTTGCCTCCCAACAAGCGTTATTGTTTAACGCCCTTAGCTAGGCATAAAAAACACGAATAGATCTAAGTATTGTCATCTTTGGTATGCAATCCATAAGTAGCTCTCATAATAGATTCATATGGCAATTTAATTTTCTTTCGAGGAAAGTGTTCCATGCCCTTCCTTAACGGAAATTGAAATCTAATGTTTCCTTCTTTCATATCAATAATTGCACCAATCGTTCTAAGGAAAGGTCTACCAAGAATAATAGGACATGTCGGATTGCAATCTATATCAAGAACAATGAAATCTACGGGCACATAATTCCTATTTGCAACAATAAGAACATCATTAATCCTTCCCATAGGTTTCTTAACAGTGGAATCCGCGAGATGCAAATTTAAAGAACAATCATCAAATTCACGAAAACCTAACACATCACATAAAGTTTTTGGAATCATAGAAACACTAGCACCCAAATCACACAAAGCATAACACTCAAAATCTTTAATATTAATCTTAATAGTAGGTTCCCACTCATCATAAAGTTTTCTAGGGATAGAAACTTCCAATTCAAGCTTTTCTTCAAAAGATTGCATCATAGCATCAACGATATGTTTAGTAAAAGCTTTGTTCTGATTGTAAGCATGAGGAGAATTCAACATGGATTGCAACAAGGAAATACAATCTATTAAAGAACAATTATCATAATTAAATTCCTTGAAATCCAAAAGAGTGGGTTCATTGCTACTTAAAGTTTTGACCTCTTCAATCCCACTTTTATCCATTTTTGCATCAAGATCTAAAAACTCCGAATCATTGGGATGCCTTTTAACTAAAGTTGACTCATTTCCAGTCCCATCTTTATCAAGATTTATATTGTAAAGCAAAGATTTAATAGGAGTCACATCAATCACTTTAAGATCTTCATCATTATTTTCACGAAAACTAGAAGAACATGTTTTTACAAACCAATCTTTTTTAGCACGCATCTTAGCGGTTCTTTCTTTGCACTCGTCAATGGAAATTCTCATAGCTTTGAGAGACTCATTGATATCATGCTAGGGTGGAATAGATCTAAGTTTCAAAGAGTCAACATCAAGAGAAATTCTATCCACGTTCCTAGCCAAATCATCAATCTTAAGCAATTTTTCTTCAATCAAAGCATTGAAATTCTTTTGCGAACTCATAAATTCTTTAACACTATTCTCAAAATCAGAGGGCATCTTATTATAATTTCCATAAGAATTGTTGTAGGAATTACCATAATTATTAGAGGAAATTACTAGGAAACGGTCCAGGATTAAAATTGCCTCTATACGCGTTATTACCAAAATTGTTCTTACCAACAAAATTCACATCCATAGATTCATTATTATTTTCAATCAAAGTGGACAAAGGCATATCATTAGGATCCAAAGAAGCACTCTTGCTAGCAAATAATTTGATAAGTTCATCCATCTTTCCACTCAAAACATTAATCTCTTCAATTGCATGCACTTTTTTACTAGTGGAAGATCTTTCGGTATGCCATTGAGAATAATTAACCATAATATTATCTAAAAGTTTAGTAGCTTCTCCTAGAGTAATTTCCATAAAAGTGCCTCTCGCGATCGAATCTAAAAGATTTCTAGAAGCAAAATTCAATTCGGCATAAAAAATTCGTATAATCATCCACAAATTCAAACCATGAGTAGGGTAATTTCATATCATCAATTTCATTCTCTCCCAAGATTGTGCAACATGTTCATGATCAAGTTTCTTAAAATTCATAATATTGTTCCTAAGGGAGATGATCTTAGCGGGAGGAAAATACTTGCAAATAAAAGCATCTTTACACTTATTCCATGAATCAATACTATTTTTAGGCAAAGATGAAAACCAAGTTTTAGCATGATCTCGTAGTGAGAACGGAAATAGCTTCAATTTAACAATATCATTATCCACATCTTTGTTCTGTTGCATATCACACAAATCAATGAAATTATTTAGATGGGATGCGGCATCTTCACTAGGAAGGCCAGAAAATTGATCTTTCATAACAAGATTCAGCAAAGCGGCATTAATTTCATAAGATTCCGCACTAGTGGCGGGAGCAATCGGAGTACTAATAAAATCATTGTTATTGGTGTTGGAAAAGTCACACAATTTGGTATTCTCTTGAGCCATCGTGACAAAGTAAGTAATCCAACACACGAGCACACAAAAAGCGAACGAAGAAGACAGACAGAAGAGGGGCGAAGAAAAGGCAAAGAGAGGGGCGAAGAAAAAGGCAAATCTTTTCAAAAATCATTTTAGAAGTGGGGGAGAGGAAAACGAGAGACAAATGGAGAATAATGTAATGCGAGAGATGAGAGTTTATGATGGGTACTTGGTATGTCTTGACTTGGCCTAGATCTCCCCGGCAACGGCGCCAGAAATTCTTCCTGCTACTTCTTGAGCTTGCATTGGTTTTTACCTTGAAGAGGAAAGGATGATGCAGCAAAGTAGAGATAAGTATTTACCTCAGTTTGAGAACCAAGGTATCAATCCAGTAGGAGATAACGCACAAATCACCGAATACCTGCACAAACAACCAAACAACTTGCGCCCAACACGATAAAGGGGTTGTCAATCCCTTCACGGTTATTTGCAAAAGTGAGATCTGATAGAGATAGATAAATGATAAAATAAATATTTTTGGTATTTTGTTTTATAGATCGGAAAGTAAAAGATTGCAAAATAGTAGATCGGAAACTAATATGATGGAAAATAGAAGATTATATGATGGAAAATAGACCCGGGGGCCATAGGTTTCACTAGAGGCTTCTCTCAAGATAGAAAATAATACGGTGGATGAACAAATTACTGCCGAGCAATTGATAGAAAAGCACAAAGTTATGACGATATCTAAGGCAATGATCATGAATATAGGCATCACGTCCGTGTCAAGTAGACCGAAATGATTCTGCATCTACTACTATTACTCCACACATCGACCGCCATCTAGCATGCATCTAGAGTATTAAGTTCATAAAGAACGGAGTAATGCGTTAAGTCAGATGACATGATGTAGAGGAATTAACTCAAGCAATATGATGAAAACCCCATCTTTTTATCCTCGATGGCAACAATACAATACGTGCCTTGCTGCCCCTACTGTCACTGGGAAAGGACACCGCAAGATTGAACCCAAAGCTAAGCACTTCTCCCATTGCAAGAAAAACCAATCTAGTTGGCCAAACCAAACCGATAGTTTGAAGAGAATTACAAAGATATCAAATCATGCATATAAGAATTCAGAGAAGATTCAAATAATATTCATAGATAAGCTGATCATAAATCCACAATTCATCGGATCTCGGCCAACACACCGCAAAAAAGTATTACATCGAATAGATCTCCAAGAACATCGAGGAGAACATGGTATTGAGAATCAAAGAGCGAGAAGAAGCCATCTAGCTACTAGCTATGGACCTGTAGGTCTGTGGTAAACTACTCACGCTTCATCGGAAGGGCAATGGTGTTGATGTACAAGCCCTCCGTGATCGAATCCCCCTCCACAGGGTGCCGAAAAAGGTCCCTAGATGGGATCTCACGGGTACAGAAGGTTGCGGCGGTGGAAAAGGGTTTTCGTGGATGCCTCTGTTGGTTTGGGGATATTTGGGAATATATAGGCAAAAGAATTAGGTCAGGAAGTGCACGAGGGGCCCACAAGGGTGGGGGGCGCGCCCTACCCCCCTGGGCGCGCCCTCCGTCCTTGTGGCCGCCTCGTGGCTCTTCCGACTTTATCTCCAAGTCTCCCGGTTTCCTTCTGGTCCAAGAAAAATCATCACGAAAGTTTTATTCTGTTTGGACTCCGTTTGGTATTCCTTTTCTACGAAACTCAAAAACAAGGAAAAAACAGAAACTGGCACTGGGCTCTAGTATAATAGGTTAGTCCCAAAACTAATATAAAATAGCATATTAATGCATATAAAACATCCAAAATAGATAATGTAATAGCATGGAACAATAAAAAATTATAGATACGTTGGAGACGTATCAGTCCTACAAAACTCTGCACTTGGAGGCCCAACACTAGTCTACAAGAAGAAGGTTGCGTAGTAGACATCACCAGGCAATGATCATTATATAGGCATCACGTCCAAGATTAGTAGACCGACTCCTGCCTTCATCTACTACTATTACTCCACACATCGACCGCTATCCAGCATGCATCTAGTGTATTAAGTTCATGGAGAAACGGAGTAATGCAATAAGAACGACGACATGATATAGACGAGATCTATTCATGTAGGAATAGCCCCCATCTTGTTATCCTTAATAGCAACGATACATGCGTGTCTTGCTGCCCCTTCTGTCACTAGGAAAGAACACCACACGATCGAACCCATCACAAAGCACCTCTTCCCATGGCAAGAAAAATCGATCTAGTTGGCCTACCTAAACCAAAGATTCGAAGAAGAAATACGAGGCTATAAGTAATCATGCATATAAGAGATCAAAGAAGACTCAAATAATATTCATGGATATAGTTCTGATCATAAACTCAAAGTTCATCGGATCCCAACAAACACACCGCAAACAGAGCTACATCAAATAGATCTCCAAGAGACCATTGTATTGAGAATCAAAAAGAGAGAAGAAGCCATCTAGCTACTGCCTACGGACCCGTAGGTCTATGATGAACTACTCACGCATCATCGGAGAGGCACCAATGAGGATGATGAACCCCTCCGTGATGGTGTCTAGATTGGATCTGGTGGTTCTGGAACTTGCGGCGGCTGGAATTGTGTTTCGTTGACTCCCTTAGGGTTTTTGGATTTTTGGGGTATTTATAGGGCGAAGAGGCGGTGCGGGAGGCCATCGAGGTGGGCACAACCTACCTGGGCGCGCCCGGGCTCCTGGGCGTGCCCTGGTGGGTTGTGCTCCCCTCGGAGCCCCCCTCTGGTACTTCTTTGGCCCATCAGGTGTCTTCTGGTCCAGAAAAATTCTCCAAAAAGTTTCGCTACGTTTGGACTCCGTTTGGTACTGATATCCTGCGAAGTAAAAAACAAGCAAAAAAACAGCAACTGGCACTGGGCACTATGTCAATAGGTTAGTCCCAAAAAATGATATAAAGTTGCTATAAAATGATTGTAAAACATCCAAGAATGATAATATAACAACATGGAAAAATCAAAAATTATAGATACATTGGAGACGTATCAGCATCCCCAAGCTTAATTCCTGCTCGTCCTTGAGTAGGTAAATGATAAAAACAAAAAATTTGATGTGGAATGCTGCCTAACATGTTCATCACATATTCTTTTCTTTGTAGCATGGACATTTGGACTTTTATATGGTTCAAAGCAATAGTCTAGTTTTGACATGAAGATTAAAATACTCAAGCATATCAACAAGCAACCATGTCTTTCAAAATATCAAGACTAAAGAAAGTTATCCCTAGCACATCATGCTCAATCATTGATCCATTCATGAAACACACTCGCATATTAGCTACATCCAATGCTCAAGTACGATCATAGTGCCCCTTAATTGGTGCTTTATAAGAGAAGATGGAGACTCAAATAAAAATAAAAATTGCATAAAGTAAATAGATAGGCCCTTCGCAGAGGGAAGTAGGGATTTGTAGAGGTGCCAGAGCTCAAAGCTTAAATTGAGAGATAAAAAATTTGAGAGGCATACTTTTCCCGTCACGAAAACGACCGAGTAATTCCCAACACTTTCCATGCTAGATATATCATAGGCGGTTCCCAAACAGAAAATAAAGTTTATTCCTTTTTCCACCATTCTTTCACAATCCATGGCTAGCCGTATCCACGGGTGCCTTCCATAGCAACACTTTCCAAGGAATTTATTATTTGACAACATAAAGTAAATTTCTTTTTCATTTCGGGACTGGGCATCCCTATTACCGCCGTACTCTCATGTAATAACAAGTGAATAAACACTCATCTTGAGAATAACAAATCTAGCATGGAAAAAATTGGCCACCCCCTGCCGCTTCATGAGCGGTACGAGCACACAAAAAGGAAATTTATTTTGAAAATTAGAGATGGCACATACAAATTTGCTTAGAATGGCACGGGAATACCGCATATAGGTAGGTATGGTGGACTCATGTGGCAAAACTATGTTTAAAGATTTTGGATGCACAAGTAGTATCTCTACTTAGTACAAGTGGAGGCTAGCAAAAGATTGAAAAGCAACCAACCAAGAAACAAAAAATCACGTAAGTGAGCATTAAGCATAACTAACACCGAATAATGCACCACAAGTAGGATGTAATTTCATTGCATAACTATTGACTTTCGTGCTTGCATAGGGAATCACAAACCTTAACACCAATATTCTTACTAAAGCATAATTACTCACCAACATGACTCACATATCACTATCATCATATCTCAAAACTATTACAAGGAATCAAGTTTATTTTGTCCAATGATCTTCATGAAAGTTTTTATTATATCCCTATTGAATATCTATCACTTTGGGACTAGTTTCATATATTCCAATTGCTTTTGATAAGCTCAAACAAATTTAAGTGAAGAACATGAGCATAAAGATTTTCATCTCTCAAAATAATATAAGTGAAGCATGAGAGAATTTCTTCAAAATTACTAACTCTCAAATAAATCTAAGTGAAGCATGAGAGCATTTCTTCAAAAATAACAAAGCACACCGTGCTCAAAAAGATATAAGTGAAGCACTAGAGCAATTCCATAGCTCAAAAAAATTAAGTGAAGCATAAAGAGCAATTATAACAAATCATAGCATAATTTTGGCTCTCTCAAATAGGTGTGTCCAGCAAGGATATTTGTGACAAACTAAAAAGTAAAACAAGCAAAGACTCATATCTTACAAGACGCTCCAAGCAAAACTCATGATATGTGACGAATAAAAATATAGCTCCAAGTAAAATACCGATGGTCGTTAGAAGAAAAAGGGGATGCCACTCGGGGCATCCCCAAGCTTAGTTGCTTGTTTCTCCTTGAATATTATCTTGGGGTGCCATGGGGCATCCCCAAGCTTAGATTCTTGATACTTCTTATTCCTTCATCCATCGTGATCTCACCCAAAACTTGAAAACTTCAATCACACAAAACTTAACAAAACCTTCGTGAGATCCGTTAGTATAAGAAAACCAATCTTTACTTTAGGTACTATTGCAAACTCATTCCAATTTTTTATTGCATTATACCTACTGTATTCTAACTTTACCATGGCTTATACCCCCCGATACAAACCATAGATTCATCAAAATAAGCACACAATGCAAAGAAAACAGAATCTGTCAAAAATAGAACAGTCTGTAAAGACGTGAATTTTACCCATACTTCTGTAACTCTAAAAATTCCAAAACATTACGACAACGTAGGAAATTTTTATATCAATCTTTTGTAAAAAATTCAGAGTTTTTCGTCTCTTCTGTGAATCTCTAAAAGTATATTACCGGACACAAAAGTTTCTGTTTTCCAACAAGATCAAATCAACTATCATCCAACGTGATCCCAATGGCTTTACTTGGCACAAAAACTAATTAAAACATAAAAACACAATCATAACAGTAGCATAGTTGTGCAAAAACTCAAGAACAGAAAGAAAAAGGCAAAAATAAATTTTATTCATTGGGTTGCCTCCCAACAAGCGCTATCGGTTTATGCCCCTAGCTAGGCATAATGCATAGATTCAAGTATTGTCATCTTTAGTTTCCAACTCCTCAATCGAACACTTAGAATTCTTCAAAGATTTAGCATATAAATTTTCAATAACAATACTCCTAGGAACGAGATTCAAAAATGCATTCTTGCAAGTAGGGTTTCTCACAACTTCAACAAAGTCGGGGTGAATACTAATCATCGTAAGATCTTCTTTGTTATTATTAGATGTGGCACCTTTGTTCTTAGTGACTTGTGTAATCTTGCAAATTTTTACGGGGGTGTTTTCAATAGTTTTAGCAGAAGCAAAAGCCAAGCTTAAATTGCTAAAAATTTCTTCCAACTTATCAATCCGAGAAGGACTTTCTTCAATTCTTTCGTGAATTACGGTTCCTTTTTCCTTTAGCAACTTAAAAACCTCTCCCGCTTTTGACCCAATTTTATTAGCAAGATTATGCATTTTTTATCCAAATTTTCAATATGTTCTTCGCTAAGCATTTTCTTTTCAATAGCACCAAGCCTTTGCATAACATGCTCAAGAGTTAAAGTTGTTTCATTAATCATAAGAGGTGGTGAACCCACTAGATTTCCCATAGCATTAAAAGCGTCCCAAGATGGACACATCAAGAAATTCCCACTGGTAATCGTATCAAGGACGAATCTATACCAGGTAGTGATGCCCACATAAAAACATTGAAGAAGAACAATAGTAGATTGCTTACGACCAGATCTATTATGAGCACTGCAAATCCTATACCAAGCATCTTTTAGATTCTCCCCTCCCCTTTGTTTGAAATTAAGAACCACATTCTCGGGGGTACATGCAATAGAGGAAGAACTATCCATAGCACAAAAATGGCAAGCAAGATTGCACACAAAAATAGATCTGGCGAGAAAAAAGGCGAACGAAAAATAGGGCGAATAAAACGGCAATTTTTTGTGAAGTGGGGGAGATAAAAACGAGAGGCAAATGGCAAATAATGTAAATTGCAAGGAGATAAGATTTTTGATTAGGAACCTGATAGATGTTGATGATGTCTCCCCGGCAACGGCGCTAGAAATTCCTTTTGATGTCGCTTGAACTGCGTCGGTATTTTTCCAAAGAGGAAGGGATGATGCAGCACAGCTACAGTAGGTCTTTCCCTCAATTATGAAACCAAGGTATCAATCCATTAGGAGAACCAAGCAACACTATATAAATGGTACCTGCACACAAAGAACAAATACTTGCAACCCGACGCTTATGAGGGGTTGTCAATCCCTCTAAGGGTAACGGTGCCAGAAATTGTCAAGTTGACGGGATAAAATTTGTGTAGATTGGATAAATAGATCTCGATAAAACGCAAAATAAAATAAATAGCAAAAAAGTGCAGCAAGGTATTTTTGGGTTTTTGGAATAATAGATCTTGAAACAAAAGCAAATAAAAATAGATCTCAAAGCAAATATGATGGAGAATAGACCCGAGGGCCATAGATTTCACTAGTGGCTTCTCTCAAGAAAATAGCACACAGTGAGTAAACAAATTACTGTTGGGCAATTGATATAAGATCGAATAATTATGACAATATCCATGCAATGATCATTATATAGGCATCACGTCCAAGATTAGTAGACCGACTCCTGCCTGCATATACTAATATTACTCCACACATCGACCGCTATCCAGCATGCATCTAGTGTATTAAGTTCATGGAGAAATGGAGTAATGCAATAAGAACGATGACATGATGTAGATGAGATCTATTCATGTAGGAATAGCCCCCATCTTGTTATCCTTAATAGCAATGATACATGCGTGTCTTGCTACCCCTTCTGTCACTGGGAAACAACACCGCATGATCGAACCCATCACAAAGCACCTCTTCCCATGGCAAGAAAAATCGATCTAGTTGGCCTAACTAAACAAAAGATTCGAAGAAGAAATACGAGGCTATAAGTAATCATGCATATAATAGATCAAAGAAGACTCAAATAATATTCATGGATATAGATCTGATCATAAACTGAAAGTTCATCGGATCCCAACAAACACACCGCAAAAAGAGTTACCTCAAATAGATCTCCAAGAGACCATTATATTGAGAATCAAAAAGAGAGAAGAAGCCATCTAGCTACTGCCTACGGACCCGTAGGTCTATGATGAATTACTCACGCATCATCGAAGAGGCACCAATGAGGATGATGAACCCCTCCATGATGGTGTCTAGATTGGATCTGGTGGTTCTGGAACTTGCGGCGGCTGGAATTGTGTTTCATCGACTCCCCTAGGGTTTTTGGAATATTGGGGTATTTATAGGGTGAAGAGGCGGTGCGGGAGGCCACCGAGGTGGGCACAACCCACCTGGGCGCGCCTGGGCTTCTGGGCGTGCCCTGGTGGGTTGTGCTCCCCTCGGAGTCCCCCTATGGTACTTCTTTGGCCCATCAGGTGTCTTCTGGTCCAGAAAAATTCTCCAAAAAGTTTTGCTGTGTTTGGACTCCGTTTGGTACTGATATTCTGCGAAGTAAAAAACAAGCAAAAAATAGCAACTGGTAGTAGGCACTATGTCAATAGGTTAGTCCCAAAAAATGATATAAAGTTGCTATAAAATGATTGTAAAACATCCAAGAATGATAATATAACAGCATGGAACAATCAAAATTTATAGATACATTGGAGACGTATCACACGTCCCTCGACGACAACTACTTTGGTGCTCTCACGATGGAAAAAGAATTCATGAAGGCTAATGCTTCTTCCCCCCAAGCTCACTTCGTGACGACCAAGCTCCACGGCAACGAGCATGAGGGTAGTACCACCAAGATGTCCAAGCCCGATGAGCTCCAAGACGATGCTCCCAAGTTTGACTTCACCTCATCCCTCTTTGTGGCATTGATGATGCCGAGTCTACCATGACTCTTTCTCAAGCCGATGCGATGACGACTATGACTACGGAGACCTTCAAGGACCAAGCTTTGGAGGCGAGAGTAATGATATGCCATCTTCGGCCTTCATCCACGGCGACGATGACGAGATGATTGAGCATGGGATTTTCCCTTCGACCACGGCGACGTATGATGACTTGAGTGACATGAGCCACCATATTGAGAGTAAGAGTGAGTTCACCACTAGCCCCATATATGATGAGCTGCCCCAATTCCCATGTGAGGAGAGCCACAACCCCCACCACATGAGTGAGATGAGTGACTCCACCATATGTGACTTTGAGTGCACCTACTTTGAGGGAGTGAGTGATCCACCACATGGAGAGAGTGTGATAGTTGATAAGTCATCTGAGGACATTTTGGACTCTAACGACTTTACCTCTACCTCTATTGTGTCTTCTCATTTGGTGCTAGGTCCCATATATGATGACGCGTCGACCCTCGACGACTTCGTCCTTCCTTTGGACAAGACAATGGCCATGGTGGAATACGATGCACCCCCCACATGGTTCCATCAAGATGAAGATGACCACCATTTGGTCTTTGCAACCTCACCTACACCACTTGAGTGGAATGAAAAAGGTAACATAGGTGAAGGTGATGCTCTAGTCCCACTAGTGGACATTCTTTACATTGATTGCTTGCATGATGTTGATACACCTATTACCATGCTTCATGCTAGTGCGACTTCCCCATGCGATGAATTACCCATTTATGATGAGCTTGATGATTGCCATGTGGAGTCTATTGGTTGTGATCCATGTTACATAGGATTCCTTGTGATAATACTCTTGGTCACATCATGTTTGATAATCCGCTTGACTTGTCATATGCTATGCATGAGATCAACCATATGTCATATTTGCAATCTCATCGTAGTGACTATGCATATGGCATTAAAATAAACCCAATTTGCACATATGGCATAGATGACAAGCTCATGGTTATTGGCATTTATTTTTCTTGTGATGATATTGATATGCTCCATTTGCATCATTCCTCTCATATGCCATGCCATGACCACGTAGCTTCGGATATGCATTGTTTTTGGTGTTGTCCATATTCTCCATATGATGTTTCCGATATTGCTCATGAGGAGACCCCCATAGTTTCCTCATACATTTTAGGAGATTCTGATCAATCCCATCCATTGCATGATTCCCATGATTGTGTGCACCATATGCATCCCATGAATAAAAATGTTATTGTTGTGCCACACACTTGCTATAATTGCATGTCCAATTTGTGTCCCCATCGTGTCATACATAACAACTATTCTTTCATGATGGATGACATGTTCTTATACCATGCTTCAAATTTCTTTGAGCAATGCTTATCTTGTGCTAACTCACACGTGCACATACACATCATGATGGATGATGTGTACATTTACCATGCACACACTTTCTTTGGTTTGTGTCTCTTTTTTGTAGGTACCCATGAATACTTGTCAACCTCACAATCCCATGAGTTGACAAAACGAGCTCTAGAGAGCAATGATGATTTGGGATCCCGTGGATTTTCATTCCCACCGCACACTCTGCGCAAAGACTTCACGCATTTCTTCTACATGGCCCTCACATGGTTATGGGTTATTGTCCATTACATATTCTATGCCTATATTGCCATGTTCACTTTGCATGGTATACTCATTCCTATGCCTTTGCCATGCATTTGTGACCCATGCTTTGCATTACTGCTACTTCTTGAGCTTGCGTTGATTTTTCCCTTGAAGAGGAGAGGGTGATGCAGCAAAGTAGAGATAAGTATTTCCCTTAGTTGAGAACCAAGGTATCAATCCAGTAGGAGGCACAAGCAAGTCTCCAATATATGCACCTGCACAAACAATCAAACACTTGCACCCAACGCGATAAAGGGGTTGTCAATCCCTTCACGGTCACTTGCAAGGATGAGATCTAATAGAGATAGATATAAAAGATAAATAAAAGGTAAAATAAAGTAAATATAAATAAATTGCAGCAAGGTATTTTTGGGTTTATATATTTGAAAATATATGATGGAAAATAGACCCAGGGGCCATAAGTTTCACTAGAGGCTTCTCTCTTGAATAAAGCATACAGTGGGTAAACAAATTACTGTTGAGCAATTGATAGAAAAGTGCATAGTTATGATGATATCTAAGGCAATGATCATGAATATAGGCATCACGTCCGTGACAAGTAGACCGACTCCTACCTGCATCTACTACTATTACTCCACACATCGACCGCTATCCAACATGCATCTAGAGTATTAAGTTCATAAGAATGGAGTAACGCCTTGAGCAAGATGACATGATGTAGAGGGATAAACTCAAGCAATATGATATAAACCCCATCTTTTTATCCTTAATGGCAAAAATACAATACGTGCCTCGCTACCCCTACTATGTCACTGGGTGAGGACACCGCAAGATTGAACCCATCACAAAGCACCTCTCCCATTGCAAGATAGATCAATCTAGTTGGCCAAACCAAATCAATAGATCGGAGAGAAATATAAAGCTATTTAAATCATGCATAAAAGAGTTCAGAGGAGACTCAAATAATATTCATAGATAATCTGATCATAAACCCACAATTCATCGGATCTCAACAAACACACCGCAAAAGAAGATTACATCGGATAGAACTCCAAGAACATCGAGGAGAACATGGTATTGAAGATCAAAGAGAGAGAAGCCATCTAGCTACTAGCTATGGACCCGTAGGTCTGTGGTAAACTACTCACACATCATCAGTAGGGCAGCAAGGTTGATGTAGAAGCCCTCCGTGATCGAATCCCCCTCTGGCAGATCGCCGGAAAAGGCCCCAAGATGGGATCTCACGAGAACAGAAGCTTGCGGTGGCGTAAAAGTATTTTTGTGGACGCTTCTGGTGTTTGGGGAATATTTGATAATTTATAGAGGTGGAACTAGGGTTAGAGGACCTCCGAGGGGCCCACAAGCCAGGGGGCGCCCCCCCCCCCCCCGGGGCGCGCCCTGCAGGCCTGTGGCCTCCTCGGGACTCTTCTGGCCCCCTCTCCAAGTTACGTAGGTGTCTTCTAGTCCAAGAAAAATCATCACGAAAGTTTTATTCCGTTTGGACTCTGTTTGATATTCCTTTCTGAAAAATCCAAAAACAAGGAAAAAACAGCAACTGGCACTGGCACTAGGTTAATAGGTTAGTCCCAAAAAATGATATAAAATAGTACCAAAATGCATATAAAACATCCAAGATAGATAATATAATAGCATGGAACAATAAAAAAATTATAGATACATTGAAGAGGTATCAAGCATCCCCAAGCTTAATTCCTGCTCGTCCTCGAGTAGGTAAATGATAAAAACAAATTTTTTTTAATATGGAATGCTACCTAACATGTTTATCAATATAATCTTCTTTATTATGGCATGAATGTTCAGATCCATAAGATTCAAAACAAAAGTTTAATATTGACATAAAAACAATAATACTTCAAGCATACTAATAAAGCAATCATGTCTTCTCAAAATAACATGGCCAAAGAAAGTTACCTACAAAATCATATAGTCTGGCTATGCTCCATCTTCACCACACAAAGTATTTCATCATGCACAACACTGATGACAAGCCAAGCAATTGTTTCATACTTTTAGTGTTCTCAAACTTTTTCAACTTTCACGCAATACATGAGCGTGAGCCATGGATATAACACTATAGGTGGAATAGAATATGGTGGTTGTGGAGAAGACAAAAAGAAGGAGAAAGTCTCACATCAACTAGGCAAATTAATGGGCTATGAAGATGCTCATCAATTTATATTGATGCAAGTGAGTAGGGATTGCCATGCAACGAATGCACTAGAGCTATAAGTGTATGAAAGCTCAAAAAGGAACTAAGTGGGTGTGCATCCAACTTGCTTGCTCGCGAAGACCTAGGGCACTTTGAGGAAGCCCATCATTGGAATATACAAGCCAAGTTCTATAATGAAAAATTCCCACTAGTATATGAAAGTGATAAAATAGGAGACTCTCTATTATGAAGAACATGGTGCTACTTTGAAGCACAAGTGTGGAAAAAGGATAGTAACATTGTCCCTTCTCTCTTTTTCTCTCATTTTTTCTTTTGGGCTCTTTGGCCTCTTTTTTTCTTTCTTTTTTTCCTTTTTTTTCATCTGGAGCCTCATCCCGACTTGTGGGGGAATCATAGTCTCCATCATCCTTTCCTCACATGGGACAATGCTCTAATAATGATGATCATCACACTTTTATTTACTTACAACTCAAGAATTGCAACTCGATGCTAGAACAAAGATATGACGCTATATGAATGCCTCCAGCGGTGTACCGGGATGTGCAGTGATCTAGCGTGACATGTATGAAAAATATATGAACGGTGGTCAAAGCCACAAATACTATGTCAACTATATGATCATGCAAAGCAATATGACAATCATGGTGTGTGTCATAATGAATGGAACGGTGGAAGTTGCATGGCAATATATCTCGGAATGGCTATGGAAATGCCATAATAGGTAGGTATGGTGGCTGTTTTGTAGAAGGGTATATGGTGGGTTTAATGCACCGGCGAAAGTTGCGCGGTACTAGAGAGGCTAGCAATGGTGGAAGGGTGAGAGTGCGTATAATCCATGGACTCAACATTAGTCATAAAGAACTCACATACTTATTGCAAAAGTTTATTAGCCATCGAAACAAAGTACTAATACGCATGCTCCTAGGGGGTAGATTGGTAGGAAAAGACCATCGCTCATCCCCGACCGCCACTCATAAGGAAGACAATCAAAAAATAAATCATGCTCCGACTTCATCACATAACGATTCACCATACGCGCATGCTACAGGAATCACAAACTTTAACACAAGTATTTCTACCAATCCACAATTACTCACTAGCATGACTCTAATATCACCATCTTTATATCTCAAAACAAATTCAAGGAATCAAACTTCTCATATATTCAATGCTCTTTATATGAAAGTTTTTATTATATCCCTCTTGGATGCCCATCATATTAGGACTAAATTCATAACCTAAGCAAATTACCATGCTATTTAAGACTCTTAAAATAATATAAGTGAAGCATGAGAGTTCATCAATTTCTATAAAATGAAACCACCGTTGTGCTCTAAAAAGATATAAGTGAAGCACTAGAGCAAACTGCCTAGCTCAAAAGATATAAGTGAAGCACATAGAGTATTCTAATAAATTCACGATTAATGTGTGTCCCTCTCAAAAGGTGTGTACAGCAAGGATGATTGTGGCAAGCTAAAAATCAAAGACTCATATCATACAAGACGCTCCAAGCAAAACACATATCATGTGGTGAATAAAAATATAGCCTCAAGTAAATTTACCGATGGATTGAAGACGAAAGAGGGGATGCCATCCAGGGCATCCCCAAGATTATATGCTTGGTTGTTATTTAATTTTACCTTGGGGTGCCTTGGGAATCCCCAAGCTTAGGCTCTTGCCACTCCTTATTCCATTGTCCATCAAATCTTTACCCAAAACTTGAAAAACTTCACAACACAAAACTCAACAAAAAACTCATAAGCTCTGTTAGTGTAAGAAAAGCAATTCACCACTTAGGTACTGTTGTGAACTCATTCTAAATTTATAATGATGTTATATCAACTGTATTCCAACTTATCCATGGTTCATACCCCCCAATACTACCCATAGATTCATCAAAATAAGCAAACAACACATAAAAAACAGAATCTGTCAAAAACAGAACAGTCAGCAAAGATCTGAATTATCCTCATACTTCTGTAACTCTAAAAAATCTGAAAACGGAGGACAACATAGGAAATTTGTATAAAAATCTTGTGTAAAAAATTCATATCTTTATCATGCTTCTGTGAATTTTCAAAATTCTGCTACTGGACACAAAAGTTTCTGTTTTTCAACAAGATCAAATCAACTATCACCATAGATCATCCCAAAGGTCTTACTTGGCTCAAATACTAATTAAAACACTAAAACACAATCACTACAGAAGTAATAATGTGTATTTATTCAAAAACAGTAGCAAAAACAAAAAACACAAAAATAAAATTGGGTTGTGATGACCCACAAGTACATGGGATCAATTGTAGCCTTTTCGATAAGTAAGAGTGTCGAACCCAACGAGGAGCAGAAGGAAATGACAAGCGGCTTTCAACAAGGTAATGTCTGCAAGTACTAAAATTGTAAGTAGTAGAGTAGTTTGATAGCCAGATAATTTGTAACGAGCAAGTAACAATAGTAGTAACAAAAGTGCAGCAAGGTAGCCCAATCCTTTTGAGGCAAAGGACAGGCCAAAACGGTCTCTTATAATAAGAAAAGCGTTCTTGAGGGTACACGGGAATTTCATCTAGTCACTTTCATCATGTTGGTTTGATTCGTGTTCGCTACTTTGATAATTTGATATGTGGGTGGACCGGTGCTTAGGTGTTGTTCTTACTTGAACAAACCTCCCATTTATGATTAACCCCGTTGCAAGCATCCGCAACTACGAGAAAAGTATTAAGAATAAATTCTAACCATAGCATTAAACTTTTGGATCCAATCGGTCCCTTACGGAATAGCGCATAAACTAGGGTTTAAGCTTCTGTCACTCTCGCAACCCATCATCTAATAACTACTCCACAATGCATTCCCTTAGGCCCAAATATGGTGAAGTGTCATGTAGTCGACGTTCACATGACAACACTAAGGGAATCACAACACACATACTATCAAAATATCGAACACATATCAAGTTCACATGATTACTTGCAACATGATTTCTCCCGTGACCTCAAGAACAAAAGTAACTACTCACAAATGATAATCATGCTCAAGATCAGAGGGGTATTAAATAGCATATTGGATCTGAACATATAATCTTCCACCAAATAAACCATATAGTAATCAACTACAAGATGTAATCAACACTACTAGTCACCCACAAGCACCAATCTATAGTTCTGGTACAAAGATTGAACACAAGAGATGAACTAGGGTTTGAGAGGAGATGGTGTTGTTGAAGATGTTGATGGAGATTACCCTCCCCAAGATGGGAGAGTTGTTGGTGATGATGATGACGATGATTTCCCCCTCCGGGAGGGAAGTTCCCCCGGCGGAATCGCTCCGCCGGAGGGTAAAAGTGCTCCTGCCCAAGTTCCACCTCGAGACGGCGGCGCTCCGTCCTGAAATTCCTCTCCTTATTTTTTTTCTAGGTCAAAATGACTTATATACCAGAAGATGGGCACCGAAGGTGGGCCGAGGTGAGCACAACCCACCAGGGCGCGCATGGGCTCCCTGGCGCCCCCAGGTGGGTTGTGCCCACCTGGTGGGCCCCCTCTGGTACTTATTGGCTCCAATATTTCTCATTTATTCTATAAAAAATCCCCGTAAAGTTTCAGCTCATTTGGAGTTGTGCAGAATAGGTAGCCTGACGTAGCTTTTTCAGGTCCAGATTTCCAGCTGCCGGAATTCTCCCTCTTTGTGTGTGCCTTGCATATTATGAGAGAAAAGGCATTAGAATTACTCCAAAAAGCATTATCATGCATAAAACATCATAAATAACAGTAGGAAAACATGATGCAAAATGGACATATCAACTCCCCCAAGCTTAGACCTCGCTTGTCCTCAAGCGAAAACCGAAATCGAAAAACATGTCCACATGCTTAGAGAGAGAGAGGTGTCGATAAAAACAAAATACAGACATAGAAGCATCATGTAACTTTATTATAACAGCAACAAACTTTTAACATAAAACTTTTATCATAGACTTCTCATGAATAAGTAACAATTCATCACACAATCGAAGTATAAAGTATAAACTCTATTAGAAACCAACAAACTATGTTCTCAGTCAACTTTGCAACTACAATTCATCATCTTTTCAGGAAGGATCACGTATCGGAGCCTTTAGGCAAGTCCACATACTCAACCATCATATAGTCTTCTATGATTGCTAACACTCACCGCATACACATGAGCAAAACGTTTCAACCGGACACATAGAAAGATAGGGGCTTATAGTTTCGCCTCCCAACGTATTCACCTCAAGGGTGATGTCAACAATAATAACTCATGCTGCCCATATTCAACTGGACATATGTGCCTAGATCTTTCCTCACCACATGATGCTTGCCAAAGGATAAAAATAAAAGGAAAAGAGAGAAGAACTTTGACTCTTGCATAAAAGTAAAAGATAGGCCCTTCGCAGAGGGAAGCAGAGGTTGCCATGCGCTTATTTGTTTGTATGCTCAACCCCTTAATGCAAAAGAACGTCATGTTATATTGCCCCTTGTGATGGCAACCTTTATTATGCGGTCTGTCGCTTTTATTCTTCACCATCACAAGTTCGTACAACGCTCAATTTTCTCTTACACTAAATGATCTCACACTTTTAGAAGCAATTTTTATTGCCTTATTGCACCGATGACAACTTACTTGAAGGATCTTACTCAATCCATAGGTAGATATGGTGGACTCTCGAAAATAAGATTTGGGTTTAAGGTTTTTTTGGATGCACAAGTAGTATCTCTACTTAGTGCAGAATTTTTGGCTAGCAAAGATGGGGGGCAAGCACCACATGTTGAAGGATCTATGACAATATAACTTCTATGTGAATATGAACAAACATAAATCATTAAGTTGTCTTCCTTGTCCAACGTCCACAATTTTGGCATATAATATTTTGATGGGGGCTCACAATCACAAAAGATATCCATGATAGTGTATTTATATGTGAATCTTCTCTTCCCTTATTAATTCTTTCATGAGTTGCATCATTGACTAATGCTATGTTTGTCAATCTCTAATAAAATTTTCTACTTATACTTTTCCTTATGTGGTGTTATCACCTACCATAGGATTAGCATATGATCTTTTCATTTATTTCCTTTCTCTTTATTGAAACATGAAAGTAAAGAAAGCAAAAACTCAAACTAAACTTTACTATATATCTCGCACACGATTACAAGGATGGATTACTAAGCAAGCTCTCAAAATGAAAGGATCGAACTAAACTTTTATTCATCTAAAGCAAAAGATAACCATGGATCAAACTAAGAAAAGTAAAGGAAAAAGATAGTGGGGGTGATACGATACCAGGGCACCTCCCCCAAGCTTGGCGGAAGCCAAGGGGAGTGCCCATACCCGATACTCAATTTTCTTTTGGTGATGAAGAAGGAGGTGGTGGTGATGATGAAGTAGAAGCGATCCTGTCCTTCAAGATCAAGAGATTCTCCAATCTACGGATGACGCTCCAGAGGAAGATGATGTGCTCTTGATGCAGAATATTTTCACGAGTGAGATGTTTATTTTGCACACGAACCGTTTCGATGATCCGAAAGGCTTCAATCTCAGTAGGGGTAAGATGAACATAGTAAGGTTTAAGGATATCTTCTTCTTCCTCCTCGGCAGGCAGTGCTTGTTCGATCACCGGCGTTTGATCTCCGGTAGCCTCCTTGCCCTTGTCCTCCTTGGCCGCTCCAACGACCTCTTCCCTCTTTAGCTCGATCTTCATCAACCAAGCATCCTCTTCCACAATGTTAGAGGAAGAAGAAGACATGATGCCTGGCTTAACAGATCTGGCAGAAAACAGCAAGAAAAGGGAGCATGAGATTTCTCCGCGATACGGAGGTCAATAGGTTCAGGGGGTATATAAAGATTTTTTTTATCTTGGAAAACAAGCAAACGGAAGAAAAACGGAGTCCGGAAGGTACCCGAGGTGGGCACAACCCACCTGGGCGCGCCTGGTAAGCCAGGCGCGCCCTGGTGTCTTGTGGCCACCAGGTGTGCCTTCCTGGTTGCTTCTTAGTTTCCTAATTTTCTAAATATTCCAAAACTGACAAAAAATATTTTTACGGATTTTTTGGAGTCCGTTTACTTACCGTATCACGTACCTTCTCTTTTTCACGATTCTGGAGTGTTCTGGAAGGACTCTTTTATGTGTTCTTCCGGTGTCATAGTTTGGATAATATTACTTTCAACATTAATGGGCATACCTAAGATATAATGTTTTATTCGTTGCCCATTAACAACCTTCGGATTAGTACCTTCGGCATTATGTATTTTGATAGCTCCAGACCGATAAACCTCCTCGATAACATAGGGTCCTTCCCATTTGGAGAGGAGTTTTCCTGCAAAGAATCTGATACGAGAGTTGTACAAAAGAACATATTCTCCAACTTTGAACTCACGCTTTTGGATTCTTTTATCATGCCATCTTTTAACTTTTTCTTTAAATAACTTGGCATTTTCATAAGCTTGGGTTCTCCATTCATCTAATGAGCTAATATCAAATAACCTCTTTTCACCGGCAAGTTTGAAATCATAGTTGAGTTCTTTAATTGCCCAATATGCTTTATATTCTAACTCAAGAGGCAAATGACAGGCTTTTCCATAAACCATTTTATAAGGAGACATACCCATAGGATTTTTATATGCTGTTCTATAAGCCCAAAGTGCATCATCTAATTTCTTAGACCAATTCTTCCGGGACCTATTGACAGTCTTTTGCAAAATTAATTTTATTTCTCTATTGCTAAGTTCAACTTGACCACTAGACTGAGGATGATAGGGTGATGCAATTCTATGGTTAACATCATACTTGGCAAGCAGTTTACGGAAAGCACCATGAATAAAGTGTGAACCACCATCAATCATTAAATATCTAGGAACTCCAAACCTTGGGAAAATAACTTCCTTCAGCATTTTAATAGAGGTGTTGTGATCAGCACTACTGGTTCGAATAGCTTCTACCCACTTAGTAACATAATCAACAGCAACCAAAATATGAGTATACCCATTAGAGGAAGGAAAAGGTCCCATGAAATCAAATCCCCAAACATCAAATGGATCAACAGCAAGAGAATAATTCATAGGCATTTCTTGACGCTTACCGATATTACCTATTTTTTGACATTCATCACAAGATAAAACGAACTTACGAGCATCCTTGAAGAGAGTAGGCCAATAAAAACCAGATTACAATACCTTATGAGCAGTTCTGTCTCCCGCATGATGTCCCCCATAAGCTTCGGAGTGACATTTCCGTAGGATTTGTCCCTGTTCATGCTCAGGTACACAACATCTAATAATACCATCTACTCCTTCTTTATAAAGATGTGGGTCATCCCAGAAGTAATGTCTTAAATCATAGAAGAATTTTTTCTTTTGTTGGTATGTAAAGCTAGGTGGTAAATATTTAGCAACAATGTAATTAGCATAATCAGCATACCAAGGAGTGTTATTAGAGACATTTATTGCATCTAACTGCTCATCAAGAAAGCTATCATCAATAGGTAGTGGGTCATCAAGGACATTTTCAAGCCTAGACAAGTTATCAGCTACGGGATTCTCTGCTCCTTTTCTATCAGTAATATGCAAATCAAATTCTTGTAGCAAGAGAACCCACCTAATGAGTCTAGGTTTAGCATCTTTCTTTTCCATAAGATATTTTATAGCAGCATGATCGGTGTGAACAGTCACTTTAGAATCAACAATGTAGGATCTAAATTTATCACAAGCAAACACAACTGCTAAGAATTCTTTTTCAGTAGTAGCATAATTTTGTTGGGCACTGTCTAGAGTTTTACTAGCATAATGGATAACATTTAGTTTCTTATCAACTCTTTGTCCTAGAACGGCACCAACAGCATAATCACTAGCATCACACATAATTTCAAAAGGCAAGTTCCAATCAGGTGGTTGAACAATAGGTGCAGTAATTAAGGCTTTCTTGAGTGTTTCGAAGGCTTCTAAACAATCATCATAAAAAATAAAAGGAGTGTTCTTTTGCAAAAGATTTGTAAGAGGCCTAGAAATTTTAGAAAAGTCTTTGATAAATCTCCTATAGAAACCAGCATGACTAAGGAAACTACGAATACCTTTGATATCTTTAGGACATGGCATTTTCTCAATTGCATCAACCTTAGCTTTGTCCACCTCAATACCTCTTTCAGAAATTTTATGGCCCAAAACAATACCTTCATTAACCATAAAGTGGCACTTCTCCCAATTCAAGACAAGATTTGTTTGCTTACATCTCTGCAAAACTCGATCAAGATTGCTTAAACAATCATCAAAAGACTTCCCATAAACAGAAAAGTCATCCATGAAAACCTCAACAATCTTTTCACAAAAGTCAGAGAATATAGCAGTCATACATCTTTGAAAGGTAGCAGGTGCTTTGCATAAACCAAAAGGCATACGTCTATAAGCATAAGTTCCAAAGGGACAAGTGAAAGTGGTCTTTTCTTGATTAGGTTGAGAAACAAGTATTTGTGAAAAACCAGAATATCCATCAAGGAAACAAAAATGTGTGTGCTTTGACAATCTTTCTAGCATTTGATCAATAAAAGGCAAAGGGTAATGATCTTTTCTAGTTGCTTTGTTTAATTTTCTAAAATCAATTACCATTCTATAGCCTGTAACAATTCTTTATGGGATGAGTTCATTTTTATCATTAGGAACAACAGTAATTCCTCCCTTCTTAGGGACACAATGAACAGGACTTACCCACCTACTATCAGCTATAGGATAGATTATACCTGCTTCCAGAAGTTTTAATATTTCCGTTCTTACCACTTCTTTCATCTTCGGATTTAACCGACGTTGGTGATCAACAACGGGTTTAGCATCAGGTTCCATATTAATTTTGTGCTGACATAGAGTGGGACTAATGCCCTTAAGATCATCAAGAGTATATCCAATAGCAGCTCGGTGCTTCCTTAGAACTTTCAATAGTCTTTCTTCTTCATGTTCTGAAAGGTTAGCACTAATAATAACAGGATATATCTTTTTCTCATCAAGATAAGCATATTTCAAAGTTTCTGGCAATTGTTTTAATTCAAACACAGGATCACCTTTAGGTGGAGGAGGACCTCCTAGAGTTTCAATAGGCAAATTGTGTTTAAGCAGAGGACGTTGTTCAAAGAAAATCTTATCTATTTCATTTCTTTCATGCATATGTAAATCATTTTCATGGTCTAGCAGATATTGTTCTAAAGGATCAGTAGGAGGCACAGCAATAGAAGCAAGACCAATTATTTCATCCTTACTAGGCAATTCTTTTTTATGAGGTTTTCTACTAAACTTGGAAAAGTTAAACTCATGAGACTCATCACCAAAACTGACACCGACAGTTTGTTTCTTACAATCTATTTTAGCATTAACGGTGTTCAAGAAAGGTCTACCAAAGATAATGGGACAAAAATCATCTTGTGGGGAACCAAGAACAAGAAAATCAATAGGATATTTTATTTTCCCACACAAGACTTCAACATCTCTAACAATCCCAATTGGTGATATGGTGTCTCTATTAGCAAGTTTAATAGTAACATCTATGTCTTCTATCTCAGCGGGTGCTATGTCATTCATAATTTCTTGATATAAGGTAAAGGGAATAGCACTCACACTAGCACCTATGTCGCATAAACCATGATAACAGTGATCTCCTATTTTGACTGAGACAATGGGCATGCCAACAACAGGTCTACGAATATCTGACTTATCAGGTTTAACAATTCTAGTAGCTTCATTACAGAAGTAAATAACATGCTCATCTATGTTTTCTTCCAGGAGATCCTTAACCATAGCAAAACTAGGTTCTACTTTGATTTGTTCATCAGGTTTAGGTGTTCTAATATAACTTTTATTGACCACAGTTGAAACTTTAGCATGTTCCTTTATCCTAACAGGGAAAGGTGGTTTCTCAATATAAGCAGTAGGAACAACCGGATCAACATTATAAATAATAGTTTCCTCTTTAGCTGGTACCGGTTCTTTAATTTCCTTTTTAATAGGTGGGTGATATTTAAACCACTTCTGCTTGGGGAGATCAACATGAGTAGAGAATGATTCACAAAAGGAGGCTACTATCTCAGAGTCAAGTCCATATTTAGTGCTAAACTTTTGAAAAGCATCGGTGTTCATAAAAGATTTAACACAATCATACTTAAGCTTAATACCTGACTCTTTACCTTTGTCGAGTTCCCAATCTTCAGAGTTGCATTTAATTCTTTCCAAAAGATCCCACCTGAATTCAATGGTCTTCTTCATAAAGGAACCAATACAAGAAGTATCAAGCATGGATTGATCATCACAAGAAAGCCAAGCATAAAAATTCTGAATAATAATTTCTCTTGAGAGCTCATGATTGGGGCATGAATATAACATTGACTTAAGCCTCCCCCAAGCTAGAGCTATACTTTCTCCTTCACGAGGCCAAAAATTATATATGTAATTCCGGTCACGATGAACTAGATGCATAGGATAATTTTTTTGGTGAAACTCCAATTTCAATCGATTCCAATTCCAAGATCCAATATCATCGCATAGCCTATATCATGTCAATGCCTTTCCCTTCAAAGATAAAGGGAAAACCTTCTTCTTAACTTCATCCCCGGGTAAACCTGCAAGCTTAAACAATCCACAAATTTCTTCCACATATATCAAGTGCATATCAGGATGTTTGGTTCCATCTCCTGCATAAGGATTAGCTAGCAGTTGTTCTATCATACCCAAAGGAATTTCATATTCAATATTTTCAGTAGGTGCAGTAGATTGAGGGGTAACTAATTGTGGTTCCGGTCGAGGTGAAGATACCCCGAACAAACCCCTCAACGGATTGTTTTCCATAGTAACAAGTGACAATAAATTTCAGCATGTAGTAATAATTTTTCCTTACCAAAAGCGCTTCACTCCCCGGCAATGGCGCCAGAAAATAGCCTTGATGACCCACAAGTATATGGGATCAATTGTAGCCTTTTCGATAAGTAAGAGTGTCGAACCCAATGAGGAGTAGAAGGAAATGACAAGCGGTTTTTAGCAAGGTAATGTCTGCAAGTACTGAAATTGTAAGTGGCAGAGTAGTTTGATAGCCAGATAATTTGTAACGAGCAAGTAACAATAGTAGTAACAAAAGTGCAGCAAGGTAGCCCAATCCTTTTGAGGCAAAGGATAGGCCAAAACGGTCTCTTATAATAAGCAAAGCGTTCTTGAGGGTACACGGGAATTTCATCTAGTCACTCTCATCATGTTGGTTTGATTCGTGTTCACTACTTTGATAATTTGATATGTGGGGGGACCGGTGCTTAGGTGCTGTTATTACTTGAACAAACCTCCCACTTATGATTAACCCCCTCGCAAGCATCCGCAACTACGAGAAAAGTATTAAGAATAAATTCTAACCATAGCATTAAACTTTTGGATCCAATCGGTCCCTCACGGAATAGCGCATAAACTAGGGTTTAAGCTTCTGTCACTCTCGCAACCCATCATCTAATAAATACTCCACAATGCATTCCCTTAGGCCCAAATATGGTGAAGTGTCATGTAGTCGACGTTCACATGACACCACTAAGGGAATCACAACACATATACTATCAAAATATCGAACACATATCAAGTTCACATGATTACTTGCAACATGATTTCTCCTGTGACCTCAAGAACAAAAGTAACTACTCACAAATGATAATCATGCTCAAGATCAGAGGGGTATTAAATATCATATTGGATCTGAACATATAATCTTCCACCAAATAAACCATATAGTAATCAACTACAAGATGTAATCAACACTACTAGTCACCCACAAGCACCAATCTATAGTTCCAGTACAAAGATTGAGCACAAGAGATGAACTAGGGTTTGAGAGGAGATGGTGCTGTTGAAGATGTTGATGGAGATTACCCTCCCCAAGATGGGAGAGTTGTTGGTGATGATGATGACGATGATTTCCCCCTCCGGGAGGGAAGTTCCCCCGGCGGAATCGCTCCGCCGGAGGGCAAAAGTGCTCCTGCCCAAGTTCCTCCTCGAGACGGCGGCGCTCCATCCCGAAAGTCCTCTCCTTATTTTTTCTAGGTCGAAATGACTTATACACCAGAAGATGGGCACCAGAGGTGGGCCGAGGGGAGCACAACCCACTAGGGCACGCCTGGGCTCCCTGGCGTGCCCAGGTGGGTTGTGCCCACCTGGTGGGCCCCCTCTGGTCTTATTGGCTCCAATATTTCTCATTTATTCCTTAAAAAATCCCCATAAAGTTTCAGCTCATTTGGAGTTGTGCAGAATAGGTAGCCTAACGTAGCTTTTTCAGGTCCAGATTTCCAGCTGCCAGAATTCTCCCTCTTTGTGTGTACCTTGCATATTATGAGAGAAAAGGCATTAGAATTACTCCAAAAAGCATTATCATGCATAAAAACATCATAAATAACAGTAGGAAAACATGATGCAAAATGGACGTATCAGGTTGCCTCCCAACAAGCGCTATTGTTTAACGCCCCTAGCTAGGCATATTGCAATAGATCTAGGTGTTGTCGCCTTTGGTATTATTTTCCATAGATGTGTTCTTGTTAGGGGGCTTTGCAAAGATAACTTGAAACACATTATCCATAGAAATTTTGGCATTATCAAGTTGCCCATCTACGTATCCCCTTTGATTCCCGGCCACAATCCAAGAATATTGTTGATTAACATCATTGAAAACTTGTTGGATCACATCTAAAATGGGGATTTTCTTTTTAAGGTTCTCATCAAAGATCTGATTATTTCCAAGAAAATGTCTCAACGTATAGTCACTATTGTAAAGAATCTCATCTATCATCGGTTTTTCACGGCTCATACCATAAAAATAAAAAATCTCCCTAGCTTCCCGTACTATGTGATCAAATTCATTCATAAGAACATGGGTAGGTATCCTTTTAGCTTTAGGATCTTTTATAACGGGAAGCTCATAAAACAATCTTTGCAAGGTAGGATGGGTACGGATAAATCTATTTTCAAATTTTAGAACTAGTGTTGAAATAGCCTCCGCATAAGTTTTAGTTCTTTTAAGTATAGGAGCATCATCAAAAGGTAAATTGCTGACACAATTGAAAAATTCTTGAATATGTTCCTTTCCCATAACATTCCCTTGCGCCAAAACAAAAGTTTTAGCATCCAGATTGTCGGATCGTCCAATTTTAGGAGTTAGGCCATCATCTGTTTCTGCCATACCAAAGTCACTCATGATGATGAGTTCAAGCAAACAAAAGGTCGAGCGGGAAAAATGGCGAATAAAAAGGCAAATATTTTTGTATTTTTCTGAAAACATTTTAGAAGTGGGGGAGAGGAAAACGAGAGGCAAATGGCAAATAATGTAATGCAAGAGATGATAGTTTATGATAGGTACTTTGTAGGCTTGATGTAGAACCTCCCCGGCAACGGCGCCAGAAATTCTTCCTGCTACTTCTTGAGCTTGCGTTGGTTTTTCCCTTGAAGAGGAAAGGGTGATGCAGCAAAGTAGAGAAAAGTATTTCCCTCAGTTGAGAACCAAGGTATCAATCCAGTAGGAGGCACAAGCAAGTTTCCAATATATGCACCTGCACAAACAATCAAACACTTGCACCCAACACGATAAAGGGGTTGTCAATCCCTTCACGGTCACTTGCAAGGATGAGATCTAATAGAGATAGATATAAAAGATAACTAAAAGGTAAAATAAAGTAAATATATATAAATTGCAGCAAGGTATTTTGGGGTTTTTGGCTTTATAGAACTGAAAATATATGATGGAAAATAGACCCGGGGGCCATAGGTTTCACTAGAGGCTTCTCTCTTGAATAAAGCATACGGTGGGTAAACAAATTATTGTTGAGCAATTGATAGAAAAGCGCATAGTTATGACGATATCTAAGGCAATGATCATGAATATAGGCATCACGTCCGTGACAAGTAGACCGACTCCTGCCTGCATCTACTACTCACTACAAAAAAACACTTCCGTGATGATACGTGTTTGTCACAGTAGGTCTCATTTTTTGTCATGCATGTACATCCATGACGATTTTATGACATAATCAAGATAGTCATACACTACTGCAGGATGCTGCTAATGCGACACTACGATCAGAGACCCTTTGATGAAACTGTGTGCGATGCATTAATCGCAAACGAGGATGTAAAAAAACGTCAAAAAAGATGCAAAACGTTTGCGATGGCGAACACATCAAACACGGTTCAGATTTTAGTTACGTGTGCGATGTAGGGCATATGGTTGATCCATACGAACTGTTTGCGATTAGACAGAACAACAGAAATGGGCAGCCATATCAATGTGTGTGCGATATACGGCATGTAGTTCGCTCTGATGAACTGTTTGCTATTAGGGAATGCAACAGAAACGGTCAGCCAGATCAAGGTGTGTGTGATATATGGCATACAGTTTACTTGGATGAACTATTTTCGATTAGGGAACACAACAGAAATGGTTCAACTTAACAAGATGTGTGTGGTATGCGGCAGACAGTTCACATAGATGAACTGTTTGCGATGAGCAAAAAAAACACAAATGATTCGTGTAAACAAGATGTGTGTGATACGCGGCAAACAGCCCACTCGGATGAACTATTTGCGATGAGAAAATATAACTCACACGGTTACTAGAGTTAATTCGTGTGCAATTATGTGTGTACTAAAAACTTTGAAAATGCATACTAGTTGCTTGCGATGGCTAGGAGTATCGCACACGATGCGTGTGCGAGTACTCGTGTGCGATGATTAGTAGGTTACACATATGTTTCCTTATGTTAACACGTGTCCGGTAACACGTGACAACGCATATGGTTGTCGGGTTGTGTGCTCAAGTCTTCCCGCGCTCCAGCGAAGGCTTCCCGCGCTCCACATGGGTGAATTGTAAAATCCCCAATCCCCTAGCCAACTGCTAGCTATAAATAAACACATCAA
This sequence comes from Thinopyrum elongatum, assembly GCA_011799875.1. Taxonomy (NCBI): domain Eukaryota; kingdom Viridiplantae; phylum Streptophyta; class Magnoliopsida; order Poales; family Poaceae; genus Thinopyrum; species Thinopyrum elongatum. Next base: position 476,439,426 of record CM022302.1, read on the forward strand.
TGGCCGCCGGTGGCGACTCGCTACTGATCCAATTGCTTGCTAGTTACCCACACATACCGGCATACCCCCAACGGCCGACGACAGGATGGAATTGCACGACGGTAACGGGCGCCGGAGATCATAGTTTAGGTTAATTAATTATACCTCCAGAGCCGGATGATTCCGGCTCTGGAGGTATAATTAATTAACTTAATCTAAGATCAAATAACTAAAGCTTCCCCAACCGCTAGCAGAGCGCGCGCGGAGGGACGACGCGACTCGAGCGAGACTTAGCGCCTAAACAGCGAGCAGAGCGCGCAGAGGGATGCGACACGAGGGTGCCTAAACGGCAAGTAGAGCGCGCGGAGGCACGCGAGCAGAGCGCGTCGCGGCCGCCTAAACGGCGAGCAAGCACATGCATAATTATTGCATATAGCAGATGAACATAGCCGGGAATAGCCGTCCAACAATATTATTTTCGATGACATGCATTAATATATTCTTAGTTAAATCTAAGGTCAAAGTTTGGTACTACAAAATATGAAGGGGGCCAATAAAGAATAAACCACGATAGAGGTAGCACCTATAGGAACACAGACGCCAAGTATGAAAGAAAATGTGGGTCAAACCCTAGTTGAAAAGGGCAACAATGTCTAACTCCAGCTTACAAAAGGTACAAAAGCACGAGGATTAATTATTCATCAGGTTTACACATAACCCGGATTGAACAGGTCAATAACATCTAACTCAACCAAAGTTTTTGGCAGTCACAATCAAATGGATCGGTCCGATCCATAAAATCAAGATCCCGGTACAAAAGATCTACTGGTCCATCATGATGACAAGTTGTTGTAAATATAAGCCGAGCACGATCAGAAGCCCTTAGGTCCACCTGAAACTTCTTTTTATGTTGTTCAACATACAATTCCGTGAGAAACTTCTTGTTGAAAAACTTAATCCTCACGGACAATAGTGCCCTCGCATTCCTCATGAAGAATGTGACAAAGGTAGTGTTTACATGGTTGGATGCATATCCTTCCACCATTATTGTCTTCAAACGAATATCATGAGATCTGAGAAAATCCTTGTGCTTCCTCTGCCATTGATTGGTTAGACCTTTTTTCTCGAAGTCCTTGTACCTAAATAGACATGAAGATTGAAAACAGTTAATGTCTAAAATAGAGTATGTCGAAGGAGCGACAGCTGAACGGTTAATTCTAGTACATTATATATGGGCTTTCAATGTGTGTGAAATCATCACCTTTATATACAAACTCTCCAGACATGGAAAGCATCGCAGCAAGCCAATAGTGGTGTTCAGATCAAGACACCCTATATAAATATATAAGGTCTTGACAAAATACAGCACCCCTGATACGCCATCCATAGACAAGCTCTTCATTCAGCATAGAACATAATATTAGCACCGAAAGTGTACTCCAAGATGATATTTAACTTATGCGCACAAATAAAAAATGCAGATTACTAAAGTGTACATGGATAACATAAAGTACCTGAATAAGTGTGGAGCCAACCACCAACTTGTCACCTTCAAACGGATCAGGAAATACACCCAAGGTCTCCAGTTTAGGCGCAGAGACCATAGTTATTTGCGAAGGTTTATAACAACAATCAAGGAGCAACCTTTGAAGTGAAGGGGCATCTTCGATGATGAGCTTCTGTCCTTCAAAACGAATTCCAATGCTTACAAGGTGAGGCGACTTTATTTTGAGACAAGGGATATGGATTCCTAGTCCAAAAAACAAGCACCAAACGCTCCAGTGCAGGGCAGCTGGAGTGGATGATGCTGTGCAGTGAGGCCACCGACAGATCAACCAACACAAGCACAAGTTTTTTCAACAGTGGGAGTCGAAGCATTTGTACCAGATTGTCTGCTAGATGGCACTGGGTCAAGGTGGTGGTGTGGAGAGAGGAGGAAAACCATGAGATGGGCATCGGTGGCGAGGGCACAGATGCAGCTCTTGGTGGTAACCTATCGCTGTAGTAATGGTAGAACTCAAGCTGCTGGAGTTTCTCGAATTGACGGGATGTCAACCAGGCGGCCACCGTGCAGGGTATGTCCAGTAGGTAGCATGTCGGGATGCAGATGCGTTGAACGGAGCCCTGGTGGGAGGAGATGATGGCTTCGGGGAGTTCAGAATCATCATCGACAGATAGCTGACGACATTTGAGATTAAGAGGCGCGGCGCGCCACTGAGTGCGCCACCGAGATGCGAGGACTTGTGTGCGGCAGCCATCCTTGGTGGGGAGAAGGGAGATGATCTCCCCAAGGATGCCGTCCGGGAGATTGCTGATGCGGTCCGCCGGAGATTCTACTGGTTCCTCAGGTCCAGGGGGGGCGTGGCCGCTTCTGGCCGCGCAGCCGGGTCCAAGATCTACATCCGACGGCGGCGCTGGCCGGAGCCTCATCTATGTACATACCAATCTGAAAGAAAAAAATGGCAGAAACATACATGTAGGACATTCAAAATCAATTCTCAAGATCTGGAAGAAAAAAGGCACAAACATATATGTAGGACATTCAAAATCAATTCTCAAAATCTGGCCACGAATTATTAGCATGCAAGCTAACCCTAGTCGGATTATTAGCAAAAATCATTTGTACAGAACAAACAATTAATCACTAACTCTATATGGATAACATTCAAACAATCAATACACTACGTGCATCTAACGGATCTTAATTACTCTGATTTCATGGACTGAGAGAACATAACCATAGGATTTGTATTCCAAAAAAATTATAGAGGGGGGGGGAGTAACCAGAGAAAATACATGATATGTTTGCCGCACAAATGGGTATATAGATGACTAACCGGTTTTCCGTCGGAGTCACAGTCGTTGCCGGAGTTGCTGTTGACCTCCGGCTCCGGCTGGGGGGGCACGACGGCGCCGACGAAGTCAAGGTCATGCTGCTGCCTGCGCGAGACCTCGTCGGCGGCGACGGCAACCTCTGTGCCCAGCTTCACGCGTTGCGCGGGTGCTTCACCAGCCCCGGCGTCGCCACTCCCTCCGATGGTGCGCTTCGGCGGCATCCTAATACACTCTAGAGTCCAGACGTTGGTGACCACTGTGGACCGGGGGTGCGGCCACCTATTATGGCCGGCGGCTCGGGCGCGCAATTAATACGGACCAGTGGGAGCGAGGCGGGCGGCGGTCAAAGGCTGTCTCGCCTCCCGGTGAGCCTGCGTGGCGGACTTCTGCCATTCCTACCATCATTTCACACAGCTACTCACACGCCTCCCGTCAATACGCACACCTGCACGCATGCCTCCCAGTATGTGTCCCGTCAACTCACGCCTGCTCGCACGGCACATGGGGCGTGTGGCAGCACGTATATTTTTTGGTTTATTGATGATTCATTCTGCCGCTTCACTGCTTAACCGAAGCATGGCACGGTCTAACGCACACGGTCCGAATAAATAATCCGTATGAGATATTGGTTGCCAGTTTTTAATAATCTCCCATTTGTAAGAAGATTATATCAAAACGGGTCTCAAATTTGACAAAAAAATACAATATCACAGTCTACTGGTGTCCATATATGACACCACGATAAGTTTCATGAATTTCAACTAAGTTTTGGATTTACTGAATTTTCAGTTTCCACGATATGTCAATATCAGCGACGTGCCCATTCGTTAGCCCGCAAAGGTTTTCAGTTTCCACCGACAATGAGAGAGGCATTTGACCAAAAGGTGGATTCATCTTGGCATGTGTGTGGTGTGGATCATGGTGAGATTCCATATCAAAGTTCGAGCACGTGCGTACACACCCTCCCACCGGCTTGAAGTGAGGGGGATACACACATCATGGTGTAGTGTGTTTCCGGTTTGCGAAGCATGTGCCACGTCAAAGTTGTGCATTGGGTAGTATTCAAACATCACATAACACACGGGCGCATGCACGCGGTGGTTTTGTCCTATGACATTACTCGCGTGTGCCTCTCTCTGTGGGCCCACAAGGTCGTCGTCGACCAGTTGAACGTACAATGAGAGAGAGGTTAATTTGACCAACAAGGATGGTTCATTTTTGGTTTGTGTTACGTATATGCACGGTAGGAGTATGTACATGTCAAAGAGGGGGCAACATGAATACTCTATATATATGCGTGTCATAACCTCGCTCCATGTGGGGACTTTTCGGTTCCCGAGGCAGGTGCCACATCAAAGTTGTACATTATATTGATATTCAAACATCATGCAATACCATGCAGGCGGTGGTTGCCCTATAGGAACTCACTCGCGTGTGGCACTTCCATCCGTGGGCATGCGAGGTTGTCCTCCACATCACTTTGACCCAACGAGAGAGAGGTTAATTTGACCATCAAGGAATGATTCTTTTTTGGTTTGTGCTATACAGTAGAAGTTGTGCATTGCATATTCAAACATCACACAAACACCTCTTTGGGCCACATGCAGACGGTGGTGCGTAGTCCTATATAGGATGATCACTTGCGTGCGACGTACGCTTCGCTTCTGTGCTGGGCCCGCGAGTTCATCATCCATCACTTTGACCCAGCAAGAGAGAGGTATGTTTGACGAACTAGGAGGATTAAGTCTTTTAGGGTTGTGTTACTAGGTGTATAGTACGTGTCGAAGGGGGGGGGGTGAAAAGCATATATATATATATATATATATATATATATATATACTAGGTGTCACATGAACCTCACTCTGTGTGGGGACCTTGCGGTTTTTGAGGCAAATGCGACATCAAAGTTGTGCATTAATTAGGTATTCAAAACATCACAACACACCTCTTCATATATATGTTCTAGAACATGTGCAATCGCGATGGTTGTTGTCCTATATATGGCACTCACTCATGTGGTTATCGGCGATGCTTCCATCTGTCGGCCCGCTTGGTCCATCACTTTCACCGACAGCGCAAGAAAGGTTAACTAATTTGACTTAGGAGGGGATTAATTTTTTGTTTGTCTCATGATATAGATCATGATGTGAGATTACATATATATAATAGCGCATGTGTACACATGAATCCATCCCGCTGGATCGAAGGGGGCGGCGAGCACATGACACGTCATGAACGACCTCTTGCACTGTGTGGGGACCTCTGCGATTTTCAACGCATGCACCACATCAATGTTGTGCATTAGGTCGGGTATTAATTCAACACATATGCATGCATCACACGCCTCCATAAATATGTTCGGGACACACTCATGCAATGGTTGTCTTTGGACACACTCTCACTCGCTTGGTTATGGGCGGCAAGCCTATATATATTCATGGGCCCGCGTGGACGTCCATCATTTCGACCAACGACGAGAAAGGTTACTAGGGTTGATTCTTCTTCTTTGCTTCGAGTTACTGTATAGTAGGTCGACCATTCCAAGCCTAATTAAGTTTGAGCGCATGCTACGCGTCGTGAACCCTTGCTCAGTGTGGGGATTTTACGGTTCCAAAGCATGGTGCCACATCAAATTTGCGCATTGGGTATTCAAACACCACACACACCACTTCCATATACACACCACTTCCATATACATACTTTGGGCCACATGCACAGAGTGGGTTTGTCTTCATACAGTACTCCCTCACGAGGTTATCGGCGACAAGCTAGCCCATTTTGCGGGGTCCTGTGGACGTCCATCACTTTGACCAACAATGAGCGGGAGAGGTTGTACGACCAAGTTGGATTCTGCTTGGTCCGTGTTACAGTACGTCTTGGTGAGATGCCCTCCCCCCGACGTGTGTGGGGGGGGCTACTTCGCGCTACCTGCAACCTCCGTGGGGTCGGGGAAGTCCGGTTAATTTGCGAGGCACACGTGCCACATCAAAGTTGTGAATGGTAGTTAAATATCACACCACACCCTTTTCATACATATAGTAGGGCCACCCGCATGTGGTTCGTATGTGGTCTCACCCATCTCGTACCACAAGCACACATTTGTGGGTCGGCACACGGTCCACCTTTGTCGGGAAGCGAAAGGGGAAGTTTGACCATATATATATGATGGACTCCTATAGGTTTTGTGTTACGGTAGGGTGAGATTTCAGACCTAGCTATTTGGGGGCATGCATTCGTAGCTAGGATTTCCTTACCGCCGACACGAAGTGGGGTTCGTAGGGGGTGGCTCACTAGCAATACTGTGCTTTTGTGCGACAGGTGCCACATCAAAGTTGTGCATTGGGTATTCGAACATCAAACCACCCTTTTCATACATATATTTGGTCCACATGCAAGTGTGTTCGTGTTCTGACCCTCTCCCGTGTTATTCTTTTTGCCAAATTTATAAACAGCACACGAGTTGGATGTAGAAACCGTCTGCGATTGGGTACGCAACAGACACGGTTCGGTCAGACTACACGTGTGCCACGCCCGTGCCCTGCAGTCCCTCACATCAGCACAGTTAGATTAGGCTCCACGAGGCTTGCCTCCCGGTCTCGAAAATATCTACTGCCTCATAATCTCAAAAATATCTACCGCCTGGAAGGTTTTAATGTTTGATAGCACACGATTAGTATGTGCGGACCGTGTGCGATGTCTGTTACTCCCGCTCTGCTTCAGTCCCTTGATTCAAATTTTTAGTAGCCCCGGCATTTTACTCCCGCCTCTGCATCCCTCGCAATCTCAAAAATATCTGCTCGCCCTTGATTCAAATTTTCAGTAGCCCCATCTTGTTACTCCCGCCTCTGCATTCCTCGCAATATTAAAAATATCTGCTCACCCTTGATTCAAATTTTCAGTTGCCCCGGCATTTTACTCCCGCCTCTGCATCCCTCGCAATCTCAAAAATATATGCTCGCCCTTGATCCAAATTTTCAGTAGCCCCACCTTGTTACTCCCGCCTAGTAAAATTTTCAGTTGCCGCGGTATTTCCTCAAACACCACCTTGCCCCCGCACCCCCTCCACACACACCACACACTCCCCAAAACCTCCACTCACACAGACACACACCACCCCTCCCTCGCTCGCCGCCGCCACCTCCATCCTCAACCTCTGCCTGTGTGCCAGGGAGCTCGAGGAGCCAATGGCCAAAAAGAGGTTTATCGCGGCCTCTTCGCTCGACGCCAGCGAGGTGGCCGCCGAGGTGTCCCCGTCGTCCTCCGCCGGCTCTTTATCGATCTGCCGTCGCCGGTCGCCTGATCCGCCCGCCGCCGTGCCCCTACACCAGTTCGAGGACTTCCCCGTCCTCCCTCGGGCCCGGCCGCCGACGAGGTCCTACCTCGGGGTCCGGCAGCGGTGGTGGGGGACATGGCTCACCAAGATTACGGATCGGGAGACCCACACCCGCCGGTGGCTCGGTAGCTTCCACACGGCCGAGCTCGCGGCCATGGAGTACGACCTCTGGCAGGTCCGCTACCACGGCGCGGCGGCTAGGCTCAATTTCCCTTTCGGCACACGTTCAGTCGACCTCGTTCCGCCGGAGCCAGGGGTGGTGAGCTCAACTATGGCGCGGGAGGACCACGAGGCGTGGGAGCGCCTCGAGGCCGAGGCCGCCGATGAGGCCTACATGCAAGAGCTCCGCTGGCAGCACCCGGAGCTTGTGGAGGCGGAGCGGGTGATCTTTGCCGGCGCGAAGGGTGGCGAGGTTATCGTGCTCTCCTCCAATGACGAGGTCGAAGGCGGCGAGGATGGCGGCGCGGAGGGCGTCGAGGTGGGCGGCGAGGATGAGGAGATCGACGTCGATGAGTGGAGGAGTGTCTTCCCCAACGACCCTGACGACGGCACCGGCCCGGACCCGGCTCGCGGCACACCGTACCTGACGAGGAAGGATTGGCTCGACCTCCACTTCGACCGAAAGTAGTTTAGCTTAGTTTAAATTTATGTTTTATGTTCGGTTATGCAAAACTATCTATGTTTATGTTTGAATGCATGCTACTTTCGGTTGAACTTGCTTTGAACTTGATCAAATTGAAGTTTACAACGTTAAGTTTAGGGGATCGACTAGAAACGACCAAAAATTGCTGGAGTATATATTTATCCACTAAGGGTTTTAGTCCGTTAACTTTTAAAGGATCGGCTAGCGATGGCCTTATGCCTTGTTTATTTCAGTTCTTCACAATGTGATGCTCTATATGTGCAACTATTTGTTGTGCAGTTCAATTTCATCAATAACAGTTTCAACAATACCACTATGAATTACGATATTTGGTTGCTGTTAAGGATGTTGCAGTTAACATGCCTTTTCATTTTTTTAACAATAACTAGTGTACTTTACACCTGCACAATACCAGTTTGAATGACTATTTGCTTGTTTTTAAATGTTATGCCTGATGCAGTTAACACGCCTTTCCACTTCTTGTTTTGCTTAACTAGCGTGCTTAAACCTACACACTGAAGCTATCATTTGTAGATTATGTTGTCTACCATGGATATATTTAGTAATGTTTAGCCTGTTGTGCTTAACATGCCTTTATATGTACTCATACAGGACAATATTGAGAACAGTGTTGTTTTCCATCGAGGTTAGTTTCATCGCATTGCTTATATGTACTCACTGTTCAGGATATCAGTAGCTGGTACCATATAGCCTGGGGGCTGATAAGGGATTAATCGTCGAATCAGACATTTCACTGAATATATCTGTAACCCATTTATTAGTAGGTTAACTAGGGCCATATTTAATATATCTGAGGCTACATAGCAACATGCATTGTACTGAATGACTAAATATGCAATCCCAAGCTACATAGCAACAAGGAAGAGTGTTACCTTAATGTTCTGATGATGTTTAGATATACATGTAATAAAATCTTATATAATGGGATGGAGGGAGTGTTGTACTACATCATTTTGCAATTGTTGTTTAGCTTCTAATATTAACTTGGTGCTTTTAGGTATATATGTCATTGCCAAAGATCCACACTTCGACCCTTTCTGCGTATGGGGCAATGAGATATTCATGAACCAGCATCAAGTGAGGAAACTGATGAAGATTGTTATTAAAATGGGTCAAAAGATGTCAATTGAACTATTTGTTTACACTTTATGCAAGACAACAGTGAACTGCAGGATGGTAAGTAAGAACTCTGTAGCCTTCTTTTTACTGCCCGTAATGAGTTGTGTTAGATGATAATGTCTGAATCTGTTTTCCTTTGCAGTGGATCCTGAAGCAGTTTACTCAAGATTAGCTCTCAAACTACATGATTGGCGGCCGGCCATCACAAGGGGTTGGACTAGAGTCGTGCGTGCCTTCTGCATCCAGGAGAGCATAATAGGGGCATTCCGCTTCACCTTGTTCAGCAACCAGAATGTCTGTCGCCTCTTTCTTTACCATCTATAATAGTACAAGTATAGAACCGTGGTTAATCATTCTTTATTTGGTGCTTATGTAATTCTTAAACATATGTACCATTGAATCGAATAATGCATTGGTTGTTTGAACCTGATGGATATGAATAAAGCTATAGCCTACTTTCAAGTTCAAATTAGGTACAATTTTAAATAGCAGGAATTATATTAGGGTGAAATTATGGTGTGCAGGTCATTACGGCGCACACGGTCTATAAAGCACAGCGTGTGCGATATACATGATAATCCGACACGGTTCACGGAGAGGAAACATGTGTAACAATGCACACAGTTGCCGTTTGCAAAGCGTGTGTGATGTCAGACACTATCACAAACGGTGCGGGAAAACTAAATGTGTGTGACTGTCTACCTATCATACACGGTTTACAATCATGAACTGTTTCTGATGTGCCAGGCATCGTAAACGTAGAGCCAGTTTGGTACATGCCTGGAAAACTCCCGTGCCTGGAATGTGCCTGGTTTTAGGTAAAACCACAAAACTCCGACTGTGATGGCAATGCGAGCACAAACGAGTAGCAAGGATGAAGCGTTTGGGATATTCGAGATATCAGAAACGGTTATATAGGGACAACTGTATGCATCAAGGCTCCCTATCCCCGACGGTTTCTGGGTCGTGTGGGAAGGACCCCCCTATCGCCCACACTCACTAGGCGACGGTTCCAAATGCCGTCGCGGAAAGGGGTTAAAAACCGTTTGTATAGCACCTCGCTGTACCAGTGATACCTATGTTGTCGTAGAAGTGTTCCATGACAATACTCAAATTATCATCACGGAAGTGTCCACTTCCATGATGATAAATGGCGCATCATGGAAGTGCTTTCATCAAGGGTAATCGACACGTGGCATCCACCGTAATGGGTTGCCGTTATGCTATCGGGTCCGGTTTTGGATCCGATAACCCGTTAACAGCAATGACCAATGGCGATTTTCCACGTGTAAAATTCTCATTGGCCGGAGGGAACACGTGTCAGCTCCCCGTTTGGACAGATGGCATCCATCCAATGGATGGGCCGCGCCTATGATACGTCGACACGTGGCTGGGCCCAACAGTGGCACATTTAGGTCAAAAGGCCGGCCCGGTTGACTTGGTCAAAAGGTAGCGGGCCGGGCCACGGAAAGCCTGTTAACGGCCTGTTCGCATATAGCCCATTTACAACTCGCTAACTCATGGCTGGTTATGGCCCATCCGAATTAGGCCCAGTAGCATCATCTAGGCCGTCCAATATGATTCAAGCACATTGTAACTTCCAGCCCATGTAAGGCCCGTGACGTCTTACAGCCCATATGAGGCCCTTTGTAACTCCGGGCCCACTAACAGCCCGTGGTGAAACTGACCCATAATGAACAGTGTATCGCTTTATACCCATTAACAGCCCATTATTCCATTGGGCCGTTTACAGCCTGTGTTATCTTTCGGCCTTCTAAGGGCCCATTTATTCTTGGGCTCATTTCCAGCATTCGATTACTTACGGTCCGTTACTGGCCTGTACCAATTGTGGACCAAATTCAGCTCGTGGTTACAATCTGCCCGTTTGTGGCCCGTTAATCCATTGGGCTATTTTCATAGCGTCATTAAATACGGCCCAGGAATGACCCATTATGCATGTCGATAGAATTAAGCCTGTTACAAATATCGGCCTATTAACGACCTGTTATGGTCGGCCCATAAACAGACGATTCCCACTCTAGCCCGCCCATATTGCGGTCCGTTATTGGTCCACGAATAGTACGGCCCATGTCTGGCCAATCGATCATACGGCTAGAAGGCCCAATGATTCTACGGCCCGTAGAAGGCCCATTGATTCTATGGCCCGTATAAGGCCCATGGATCCTACGGCCCGTAGGAGGCCCATGGTCACTACAATGGGTAGCAGGACCATGGTTACAACGGTCCGTATGTTGCCCATGATTATTGTGGCCTAGTTTTAGAAAATAGGTTATTTGGCCACTAGCAAACCGCAGAAATAAATAAGCAAGCAACTTACGCTAGGCTATTACGACTATTACACATATTACATCCACTGGGCATGAAAGTTCGCCACCAGTGCAAATATAGGTAACAGAGCAGCATATTACATACATTGGGCGTCTAAATTGGCCACTAGTGCAAATAAACGCGGCAGCAAAACAATTCCATAACTGAAACAACTTCAGAAGAGCTCAAGAAACGTTATCCTGGGTATCCACCATGCTGGCAATAAGCTTAGCAAGCTTATTAGCTTTCTCCTGTTTGGCGCTAAAATCCTCCAATGCTTGCTGTTGCACCAGAAAGTATGCATCTGAATTATCCAGGGACTTCCTCAGTCCTTCGACTTCTTGTCGCAGCACATCTGATCGATGTAGTTGAGACTCAAGAAACTGAACTGATTCAGACAGTGTGTTCGAAGAGCTTGTGCCAGCGGTAGTGGCCAGTAACTCGAGCACTACATCAAGATAGGACTTTGGGGTTGTCTCACTGTCTTCAAGATAGTTTTCCTTAGCTATTTTATCAGCTTTGTTGGAGACCAACAAGGATGTCTCACTATCCTGAACCTTATCTGCATTACTTCCTTTACCATTGCTTAATAAGGTACTCTTCCCCAATATTCTGTCAGTATTCTAAAAGAAGAAACAAGCAGACACGTAACAGGTTTAGCATGTAGTATATGAAACTCATTTCGGTGAACCAGTTCAGTAGTAAGGTGGATAGGATTAAACTACCAAGTCTTCCATTGTGACGTAGTACATAATAAAAGCATCAAACAAACATATATCTATGTGCTATGGTCACTGCATTGTCTTGCCAAATCAAAATAGAGACACGGTTCAAATCATATCAGTTCAAGACAAAGCAGCATTGAAAGAATACAAGTGTGGGAAACTACAAGGCACAACAAGATTTCAGATGGGTACCACGGGTATACATGTACAACAACACTATTGGCTCTGTTGTGATGCTAGTAATGTGCATTATATGAGAAGTCAACTGTATACACAATAGAAATTGAAATCAACAGAGCAATTTAGAAGAGTAAACCAGTTAAACAAACATGTTTAAACATACCTGTTGTGCCATTGGAGTTTCGATTGGATCCTTCAATTTAAAAATAAGTTTATATGAGTAAATACAGTGATACAAGAGCAAAGCAGTATGCACCATAGCAATGGAATCTTAAATGAGAACAGTTGTTGTTCAGGTTTAAGCACTTGTTCTACATGAACAGAGTATAGTAAGACGTAGGCATATAGTACTTCAAAATAAAAAATGATCTCAGAGACCTTACCACATTCTTGCCTCGGGACCAATACAGAACAAGGTGTTCCCAGTCATCGTCCCATAAATGTGTCTCAGGAGAAAGTAAGGGAATTTGATGAGTTTCCTTGCTAGTGAAGTATGTTTTTTTAGGTAATTCCGATACTGCCACAAAGCATTCTTCTAGATAGCAGAGGTATTAGCACAGGTTACCTCATCCTGAGTTTCCAAATCGGTCCTTCTCTATAGAAAAAAATGGGAACATTTGCACTATTATAACTAGCATGGAGGTAGAATGTATGGGACAAGCAAAGTAATTGCCATGAATAACATTACTTACACATAACTTATGGACGAACACCTGCAACTAGATTTTTCCTTCATCTTCAGTATAATATTTCCATGATGGGAAGATATGCACATAGGATTTAACAACATCAAATGCGATAGATGCTAAACTATGAATGGCTGGTTGTGCTTCGTCCACAGGAATAGGTGTACTAACTGGTGGAGTTGGTGTTCGTCATGGTAGTCCTGGCGCTTTGGGCACTGGAGCTGCCTTACTAACTGCTCTTGTTTGGGAGCTCTGTGGTGGAGATGGTGTTGTGTCAACTGGAACTGGGTTACTATCTGCTGCGGTTGGGGTTAGATTGTGTGAAGCTAGTTCTCTGTCCATCGGAGTAGGGGTACAATCTGCGAGAGTCTGGGTTATGTGTGGTAGGGTTGGTTCTTGTGCATGTACAACCGGGGTGCTATCTCCACCAAGAGGTAGCACTGTTTTATTTGAAGACTGTGTTTTTACTCCGCTAGATACTGCCATCACCCCCTCCAATTCAAATGGCTGATAAACAAGAAAAGTAGTTGAATGTACAGACCTTGTAGGAGAGACAGATGCAATAGATAGTGTAGAAAAAAGAGGGCATGAAATAGTTCACATATATATGGTTTAACTAAAAAGGATAGCATATGACATAATTTCACATATATGATATCTATCCAAGCTCAATAGCATAGCATGACATAATTGAAAGATATGATGACTAACTAAATAGGATGGCATGAGATAATTATATGATGTCTTTAGTAAACAGGTTCGCATGACATAATTCACATACATGTTATCTAAGTAATCAGGATCGCATGATATAATTCACATATGTGATTTATAAACTAAGTAGATGGCATTCGCATATACGATGTCTGAACTAAGAACATGGTGTTGAACATTGTCTATATGATGTCTAAACTATGCAATGCAAGACACCATATGCATGATATGAGTAGTATAACCGTGCTAGGTTAGAGCATACACCTCGGTGGGGGAATAGGACTGGTCATCTGTCTCCGAATCCATCTTTGAGGAGCTATCTGGACCCAGCAAGAGATCTGCTTCGACAGGTAGCACTGTCTGCTCTGAAGGCCTAGTTTTCACTCCAGATTTTTCCATCACCCACTCAAATGGCTGATTCACAAGAAGAGTAGTTGAATGTACAAACATTGTCGACAAATGGAAATATAATGAAGAAAAAGAATGGCAAGATATAATTTAAATATATGATGCCTGGCTAAACAGGATGGCATTGCATATTTCACATATATTATGGCTGGCTAAAAAGATGAGATTGCATAATTCACATATATGATATAGAAACTAAACAGGTGGCATTACAAAACATGTCTATGACGGAAATATGCCCTAGAGGCAATAATAAAATGGTTATTATTATATTTCCTTATTCATGACAAAGGTTTATTATTCATGCTAGAATTGTATTGATCAGAAACATAAATACATGTGTGAATACATAAACAAATACCGTGTCCCTAGTAAGACTCTACTAGACTAGCTCGTTGATTAAAAGATGGTTAAGGTTTCCTAACCATAGACATGAGTTGTCATTTGATAACGGGATCACATCATTAGGAGAATGATGTGATGGATAAGACCCATCCGTTAGCTTAGCATATGATCGTTCAGTTTATTGCTACTGCTTTCTTGAATGTCAAATACATATTCCTTCGACTATGAGATTATGCAACTCCCGGATACTGGAGGAATACCTTGTGTGCTATCAAACATCAAAACATAACAGAGTGATCATAAAGATGCTCTATAGGTATCTCCGAAGGTGTTTGTTGAGTTGGCATAGATCGAGATTAGGATTTGTCACTCCGAGTATTGGAGAGGTATCTCTGGGCCCTCTCGGTAATACACATCATAAGAAGCCTTGAAAGCAAAGTGACTAAGGAGTTAGTTGCAAGATGATGTATTACGGAATGAGTAAAGAGACTTGCCGGTGATGAGATTGAACTAGGTATGGAGATACCGACGATCGAATCTCGGGCAAGTAACATATCGACAGACAAAGGGAATTACGTATGTTGTCATAACGGTTTGACCGATAAAGATCTTCGTAGAATATGTAGGAACCAATATGGGCATCCAGGTTCTGCTTTTGGTTATTAACGGGAGAGGTGTCTCGGTCATGTCTACATAGTTCTCGAACCCATAGGGTCCGCACGCTTAACGTTCATTGACGATATAGTGTTATATGAGTTATATGATTTGGTGACCGAATGTTGTTCGGAGTCCCGGATGAGATCACGGACATGATGAGGAGCTTTGGAATGGTTCGGAGGTAAAGATTGATATATAGGACGATGATATTCGAACACCGGAAGAGTTTCAGAGTGCACCGGGTAGTCATCGGATCACCGGAAGGGGTTCCGGGAGGCCCCGGGAGGTCTATGGGCTTAATGGGCTAAGAGGAGGAACACACCAGCCCACAAGGGGCTTGTGTGCCCCCACCTCTAGGCCGCCGGCCCTAGAAAGAAAAAAGGGGAGGGCTAGGCCCTCCTGCCTTTCCTCTCCACATGAGGGAAAGGAAAGGGGGGGGCTCCCCTCCTGCCTTCTCCCTGGCGCCAAAACAAGGAAAGGGGGGCGGCCAAGGGCAGGAGCCCAAGGTGGATTCGGCCACACTTGGGGCGCCCCTTGGGTGCCTCCCCTCTCCCCCCACCTATATATATGTGGGAGGGGGCACCACACAACACGATGACAATCTCTTAGCCGTGTGCGGCGCCCCCCTCTACCGTTTACACCCTCGGTCATATTTTCGTAGTGCTTAGGCGAAGCCCTGCGGAGATCGCATCACCATCACCGTCACCATGCTGTCGTGCTGCCGGAACTCATCCACTACCTCGCCGTCTTGCTGGATCAAGAAGGCGTGGACGTCGCCGAGCTGAACGTGTGCTGAACGCGGAGGTGTCGTACGTTCGATACTTGATCGGTTGGATCGCGAAGAAGTTCGACTACATATCCCGCGTTACTAAACGCTTCCTCTTACGGTCTATGAGGGTACGTAGACACACTCTCCCCTCTCATTGCTATGCATCTCCTTGATAGATCTTGCGTGGGCGTAGAAATTTTTTTGTTTTCCATGCAACGTTCCCCAACAGTGGTATCAGAGCCAGGTCTATGCGTAGATGATATGCACGAGTAGAACACAAAGAGTTTTGGGCAGTGATAGTCATACTGCTTACCACCAATGTCTTATTTTGATTCGACGGTATTATGGGATGAAGCGGCCTGGACAAACCTTACATGTCCACGCACATGAGACCGGTTCCACCGACTGACATGCAACTAGTTTTGCATAAAGGTAGCTGGCGGGTGTTTGTTTGTCCTACTTTAGTTGAATCAAATTTGACTAAGGCCGGTCCTTGAAGAAGGTTAAAACAGCAAACTTTATGAATCACCGTTGTGGTTTTTCCGTAGGTAAGAACGGTTCTTGCTAGAAGCCCATAGCAGCCACATAGAACTTGCAACAACAAAAGTAGAGGACGTCTAACTTGTTTTTGCAGGGCATGTTGTGATGTGATAAGGCCAAGATGTGATGTGATATATGTTGATGTATGAGATGATCATGTTTTGTAATATCGACAACCGGCAGGAGCCTCAGGGTTGTCTCTTTATTGTATGAAGTGCAAACGCCATGTAATTGCTTTACTTTATCGCTATGCATTAGCAATAGTTGTAGTAGCAATAGTTGGCGAGACGACCCCGACGCAACGATGGAGATCAAGGTGTCGAGCCAGTGACGATGGAGATCATGACGATGCTTTGGAGATGGAGATCAAAAGCACAAGATGATGATGGCCATATCATGTCACATATTTTGATTGCATGTGATGTTTATCCTTTATGCATCTTATTCTGTTTAGAATGACGGTAGCATTATAAGATGATCCCTTCACTTAATTTCAAGATAAAAGTGTTCTCCCTGAGTATGCACCGTTGCCAAAGTTTGTCGTTTCGAAGCACCACGTGATGATCGGGTGTGATAGACTCTATGTTCACATACAACGGGTGTAAGCCAGATTTACACACACGGGATACTTGGGTTAAACTTGACGAGCCTAGCATGTACAGATATGGTATCGAACACTGGAGACCAAAAGGTCGAACATGAGTCATATAGTAGATATGATCAACATGGAGATGTTCACCATTGAAGACTACTCCATCTCACGTGATGATCGGACATGGTTTAGTTGATTTGGATCATATATCACTTAGACAACTTGAGGGATGTTGATTTAAGTGGGAGTTCATTAGTAATTTGATTAATTGAACTTAAATTTATCATGAATTTAGTCTTAATAGTTTTTGCATATCTATGGTGTAGATCAATAGCTCGCAATATAGCTCCCCTATTTTGATGTGTTCCTAGAGAAAACTAATTTGAAAGATGATAGTAGCAATGATGCAGACTGGGTCCGTGATCTAAGGATTATCCCCATTGCTGCACAGAAGAATTATGTCCTTGATGCACCGCTAGGTGACAGACCTATTGCAGGAGCCGATGCAGATGTTATGAACGTTTGGCAAGCTCGATATGATGACTACTTAATAGTTTAGTGCGCCATGCTTTAGGGCTTAGAACCGGGACTTCAAAAACATTTTGAACGCCACGGAGCATATGAGATGTTCCAAGAGCTGAAATTGGTATTTCAGACTCATGCCCGTGTCGAGAGGTATGAGACCTCACAAGTACTTTGCCTACAAGATGGAGGAGAATTGCTCAGCTAGTGAGCATGTGCTCAGAATGTCTGGGTACTACAATCGCTTGAATCAAGTGGGAGTTAATCTTCCAGATAAGATAGTGATTGACAGAGTTCTCTAGTCACTATCACCAAGCTACTAGAACTTTGTGATAAACTATAATATGCAAGGGATGACGAAAATGATTCCCGAGCTCTTCGTGATGCTGAAATCGGCGAAGGTAGAAATCAAGAAAGAGCATCAAGTGTTGATGGTTAACAAGACCACTAGTTTCAAGAAAAAAGGCAAAGGGAAAGAAAGGGAACTTCAAGAAGAATGGCAAGCAAGTTGCCACTCCCGTGAAGAAGCCCAAAGCTGGACCTAAGCCTGAAACTAAGTGCTTCTACTGCAAAGGGAATGGTCACTAGAAGCGGAACTGCCCCAAATACTTGGCGGATAAGAAGGATGGCAAAGTGAACAAAGGTATATTTGATATACATGTTATTGATGTGTACCTTACTAGTATTCATAGTAGCCCCTGGGTATTTGATACTGGTTCAGTTGCTAAAATTAGTAACTCGAAACAGGAGTTGCAGAATAAACAGAGACTAGTTAAGGGCGAGGTGACAATGTGTGTTGAAGTGCTTCCAAGTTTGATACGATCACCATCGCCCACTCCCTCTACCTTCGGGATTAGTGTTGAGCCTAAATAAATGCTATTTGGTGTTTGCGTTGAGCATGAACAAGATTAGATCGTGTTTATTGCAATACGGTTATTCATTTAAGTCAGAGAATAATTGTTGTTCTGTTTACATGAATAAAACCTTCTATGGTCATGCACTCAATGCAAATGGTTTATTGAATCTCGATCGTAGTGATACACATATTTATAATATTGATGCCAAAAGATGCAAAGTTGATAATGATAGTGCAACATACTTGTGGCACTGCCGTTTAGGTCATATTGGTGTAAAGCGCATGAAGAAACTCCATGCGGATGGACTTTTAGAATCACTTGATTATGAATCATTTGATACTTGCGAACCATGCCTCATGGGAAAGATGACTAAAACTCTGTTCTCCAGAACAAAGGAGCGAGCTAATGACTTATTGGAAATAATACATATCGATGTATGCGGTCTGATGAGTGTTGAGGCACGCGGCAGGTATCATTATTTTCTGACCTTCACAGATGATTTCAGTAGGTATGGGTATATCTACTTGATGAAACACAAGTCTGAAACATTTGAAAAGTTCAAAGAATTTCAGAGTGAAGTAGAGAATCATCGTAACAAGAAAATAAAGTTTCTACGATCTGATCATGGAGGTGAATATTTGAGTTACGAGTTTGGCCTTCATTTAAAACAATGTGGAATTGTTTCACAACTCACGCCACCTGGAACACCACAGCGTAATGGTGTGTCCAAACATCGTAACCGTACTTTATTAGATATGGTGTGTTCTATGATGTCACTTACCGATTTACCACTATCGTTTTGGGGTTATGCATTAGAGACAGCCGCATTCACGTTAAATAGGGCACCGTCTAAATCCGTTGAGACGACACCGTATGAACTGTGGTTTGGGAAGAAACCTAAGTTGTCATTTCTTAAAGTTTGGGGATGCGACGCTTATGTCAAAAGGCTTCAGCCTGATAAGCTTGAACCCAAAGCGGAGAAGTGTGTCTTCATAGGATACCCAAAAGAAACTATTGGGGGTACACCTTCTACCACAGATCCAAAGGCAAGATCTTTGTTGCCAAGAATGGATCCTTTCTAGAGAAGGAGTTTCAAAGAAGTGAGTGGGAAGAAAGTAGTACTTGATGAGGTAGTTGTACCTTCTCTCGAATTGGAAAGTAGCACATCAGAGAAAGTCGTTCCCATGATGCCTACACCAACCAGAGAGGAAGCAAATGATGATCATGAAACTTCAGATCAAGTTACTACTGAACCTCGTAGGTCAACCAGAACACATTCCGCACCAAAGTTATACGGCAATCCTGTCCTGGAAGTCATGTTGTTGGACAACAGCAAACCTACGAACTATGAAGAAGCTATGATGAGCCCAGATTCCGAAAAATGGCTTGAGGCCATGAAATCTAAGATAGGATCCATGTATGAGAACAAAGTGTGGACTTTGGTGGACTTGCCCGATGATCAGCAAGCCATTTAGAATAAATGGATCTTTAAGAGGAAGATGGACGCTGACGGTAATATCACTGTCTACAAAGCTCGACTTGTCGCAAAAGGTTTTCAACAAGTTCAAGGGGTTGACTACGATGGGACTTTCTCACACGTAGTGATGCTTAAGTCTGTCCGAATCATGTTAGCAATTGCCACATTTTATGATTATGAAATCTGGCAAATGGATGTCAAAATTGCATTCCTTAATGGATTTCATAAAGAAGAGTTGTATATGATGCAACTAGAAAGTTTTTGTCGATCCTAAAGGTGCTGACAAAGTGTGCAAGCTCCAATGATCCATCTATGGACTGGTGCAAGCATCTCGGAGTTGGAATATACGCTTTGATAAGGTGATCAAAGCATATGGTTTTATACAGACTTATGGTGAAGCCTGTATTTACAAGAAAGTGAGTGCGAGCTCTGTAGCATTTCTGATATTATATGTGGATGACATATTGTTGATTGGAAATGATATATAATTTCTGGATAGCATAGAAGGATACTTAAATAAGAATTTTTCAATGAAAGACCTCGGTGAAGTTGCTTATATATTGGGCATCAAGATCTATAGGGATAGATCGAGACGCTTGATAAGACTTTCAATGAGTACATACCTTGACAAGATTTTGAAGAAGTTCAAAATGGATCAGTCGAAGAAGGAGTTCTTGGCTGTATTGTAAGGTGTGAAGTTGAGTAAGACTCAAAGCCCGACCACGGCAGAAGATAGAGAGATAATGAAAGTCATTCCCTATGCCTCAGCCATAGGTTCTATCATGTATGCTATGTTGTGTACCAGACCTGATGTGTGCCTTGCCATAAGTTTGGTAGGGGGTACAAGAGTGATCCAGGAGTGGATCACTGGACAGCGGTCAAAGTTATCCTTAGGTACCTTAAAGAGGACTAAGGAAATGTTTCTCGGTTATGGAGGTGATAAAGAGTTCGACGTAAAGGGTTACGTCGATGCAAGCTTTAACACTGATCCAGATGACTCTGAGTATTAATCTGGATACGTATTGAACATGGGAGCAATTAGCTAGAGTAGCGCCATGCAGAGCATTGTAGACATAGAAATTTGCAAAGTACATACGGATCTGAATGTGGCAGACCCGTTGACTAAATTTCACTCACAAGAAAAACATGATCACACCTTAGTACTCTTTGGGTATTAATCACATGGCAATGTGAACTAGATTATTGACTCTAGTAAACTCTTTGAGTGTTAGTCACATGGCGATGTGAACTATGAGTGTTAATCACATGGCGATGTGAACTAGATTATTGACTCTAGTGCAAGTGGGAGACTGATGGAAATATGCCCTAGAGGCAATAATAAAATGGTTATTATTATATTTCCTTATTCATGATAAAGGTTTATTATTCATGCTAGAATTGTATTGATCGGAAACTTAAATACATGTGTGAATACATAAACAAATACCGTGTCCCTAGTAAGCCTCTACTAGACTAGCTCGTTGATCAAAAGATGGTTAAGGTTTCCTAACCATAGACATGAGTTGTCATTTGATAACGGGATCACATCATTAGGAGAATGATGTGATGGACAAGACCCATTAGTTAGCTTAGCATATGATCGTTCAGTTTATTGCTACTGCTTTCTTGAATGTCAAATACATATTCCTTCGACTATGAGATTATGCAACTCCCGGATACCGGAGGAATACCTTGTGTGCTATCAAACATCACAACGTAATTGGGTGATCATAAATATGCTCTACAGGTATCTCTGAAGGTGTTTGTTGAGTTGGCATAGATCGAGATTAGGATTTGTCACTCTGTGTATCGGAGAGGTATCTCTGGGCCCTCTCGGTAATACACATCATAAGAAGCCTTGCAAGCAAAGTGATTAAGGAGTTAGTTGCAAGATGATGTATTACAGAACGAGTAAAGAGACTTTCCGGTGACGAGATTGAACTAGGTATGGAGATACCGACGATCCAATCTCGGGCAAGTAACATACAGACAGACAAAGGGAATTACGTATGTTGTCATAACGGTTCGACCGATAAAGATCTTCATAGAATATGTAGGAACCAATATGGGCATCCAGGTTCCGCTGTTGGTTATTGACCGGAGAGGTGTCTCGGTCATGTCTACATAGTTCTTGAACCCGTAGGGTCCGCACGCTTAACGTTCGTTGACGATATAGTGTTATATGAGTTATATGATTTGGTGACCGAATGTTGTTCGGAGTCCCGGATGAGATCATGGACATGACAAGGAGCTCCGGAATGGTCCAGAGGTAAAGATTGATATATAGGACGATGATATTCGGACACCGGAAGAGTTTCGGAGTGCACCGGGTAGTCATCGGATCACCGGAAGGGGTTCCGGGAGGCCCCGGGAGGTCTATGGGCTTAATGGGCCAAGAGGAGGAACACACCAGCCCACAAGGGGCTGGTGCGCCCCCACCTCTAGGCTGCCGGCCCTAGAAAAGAAAAAGGGGAGGGCTAGGCCCTCCTGCCTTTCCTCTCCACATGAGGGAAAGGAAAGGGGGGGGGGCTCCCCTCCTGCCTTCTCCCTGGCGCCAAAACAAGGAATGGGGGGGGCGGCCAAGGGCAGGAGCCCAAGGTGGATTCGGCCACACTTGGGGTGCCCCTTGGCTGCCTCCCCTCTCCCCCCACCTATATATATGTGGGAGGGGCGTCACACAACACGACGACAATCTCTTAGCCGTGTGCGGCGCCCCCCTCCACCATTTACACCCTCGGTCATATTTTCGTAGTGCTTAGGCGAAGCCCTGTGGAGATCGCATCACCATCACCGTCACCACGCCGTCGTGCTGCCAGAACTCATCCACTACCTCGCCGTCTTGCTGAATCAAGAAGGCGTGGACGTCACCGAGATGAACGTGTGCTGAACGCGGAGGTGTCGTACGTTTGGTACTTGATCGGTTGGATCGCGAAGAAGTTCGACTACATCAACCTCGTTACTAAACGCTTCCACTTATGGTCTACGAGGGTACGTAGACACACTCTCCCCTCTCGCTGCTATGCATCTCCTTGATAGATCTTGTGTGGGCGTAGAATTTTTTTGTTTTCCATGCAACGTTCCCCAACAGTCTAAACTAAGCAGATGACATATATGATGTCGAAAGTAAGCACTGCAAGGCAACATATGCATGATATGACCAACATCATCATGCCAAGTTAGAGCAAACATCTCGTGGGGTAAATAGGAGCGGTTAGCTCCTTCTGAATCCGCCTCCGAATAGATATCTTCCTCGGGATTACAATCTGGAGGAGGGGGGTTTGCCATTGCACCCACCATGGAGCAATGTCTGCATGACATTGTATTGCCACACAAAACTCTTCTCTTTTTCTCTACATGTTCAGCATTATTGTGTACAATATCTGACATGCACACGAAAAAAATAGTGAGATTATGTAAGGAGAGCATGCAGAAATCTAGAGTGATGGTAACAACGAGTGGATAGATCCAAAAACGATGATAGCAGGCTGATGATAGCTTTAATTAATAAAAAGACAGATGATGATTGCTTTACTGTTTGTTTCCCACCCAAGATGAACAACATAGACATACTAAAAGAACATGCGGTGCCCCCATGTTTGGTTTTGGTAATTGATGATAATCTCTATGGACTAATGGTTGCATTGAGTTATATTTGAAGGATTTGTCCATAGGCTTTTCTTGAAGTCCATGTGTTGGTTTCAAGGAGTTTATGAGATGACCAAGGTGCTATTCAAGGAATTATCCCAAGAGTGGTCATATAGAAGACATGATACAAAGTTGATCAAAACTAAGTCAAAGAGTGAATCGAGTTGATCAACACACAAAGCGCAAAATATGTACCGAGAGGGATCAAGTGATCCCATGGTATGGTAAGCATTATCCATTACGCTTTGTGTACTAACCCATGGTCTACGTGAGAGTTCTATGTGGGGTTAGGTCTGTTTCCATGGGTTTGCGTCAACAGGAAGATCTCATACAACCCATGGAGGATGACATCAAGTGGTGATCGTCATCAAGATTGCCGTGTGCAAGTTCAAGTGGAGCATCACGAAGAGATCATGCTTGGAGCTTGCCGTCCATTGTGGTGACAATGGACTTGTGAAGATGCCCCGAAGAGTGGCTCACCCATAGTGGAGTATGGGGGAGCAATCATCTAGTCTTCATTGAGCCAACGCAATCAAGAAAGGTGGTCCAACTTGAGGGAGTCAAGATCGTCATCATCTAGCTCAAGTGGACGATGTGCAAGGCAAAGGTTTGCCCTTGATAGGTTTTCTGTTTTACCGGTCTCATGGTGGTTGTTGAGAGACCGGGTTATAGGATCAGTTGCCGTACTATCAAGAGGGGCTCTCGATGAGTAGCTTGATCATATCGTTCGTAGAGAGCTCAAACCATTGCATCCTTGCATCATCTTTCTTGGTTCTTGTTTGGTTCTTCTCCTTGTGAGATTTGGAGCTTTTGGTCATCTTCTTGACAAGCTCGAGTTCATCGAAAATGGAGTTCACATGCTTCTTCTATGATGTTTTCGATGTTGGAGGTTATGCCGGTTCTTCTCTGTTGGAGGTTTCACTCCTCTATTTCCTAGGCATACCTCCCCTGCCACTTCTTATTATAACAAGCTTGAGTTTGGATGCTACTCGTCGTCTTCTATCCAACAAGCTTGAGTTTGCTCAATTCGGAGCTCATATGTAGAAGTTATGGCAGTTCAGGTTTTACTGTTTCCATCTGTTTGCGTGGGCTTCTTTGTAGCACCCCAAGCGGTAGTACCACTTAGCCGAGCGGTAGTACCGCTTAGCTGAGCTGGGCGGCAGTGCCGCGCGTGGTACCGCTGCTTTCGGAGTTGTGATTTTTCGTTTCGGGTTCAGCGGTAGTACCGCGCCTACCACCGCTCCTAGTACCTGTCATGGTGTTCTCTCTATCTCTCCCATGTGTGCTCTGTCCCCAGCGGTAGTACCGCTCGCCTGAGCGATAGTACCGCCCGTTGCAGCCAAGCGGTAGTACCGCTCCCTTGAGCGGTAGTATCGCGCGATGCGGGTTGAGCACATAACGGTTGGATTTTTCCCCACCTTTAAAAGGGGGTCTTCTTCCCCATTGAACCTTATGCCTTTAGCTCGAGTTCTTCCCCCATTGTTGACCTTCTTCGAGCTTGCTATCTTTCAATCCCTCCATGGATTCTTGCTAGTTTTGGGGGGAAAAGAGAGAGGAGATCTAGATCCACACTTCCACCAATCACTTTCTCCTCTATGTGAGGGGAACCCCTTGGATCTAGATCTTGGAGTTCTTGGTGTTCTCCTTCTTGTTCTTCCTCTCTTTTTCTTCCATAGCTTTCGTTGCTTTGGTGGGATTTGAGAGTGAGGGACTTGGGCACTCCGTGTGCCCTTGCCATTGCATTAGTTGCATCGGTTTGAGGTCTCCACGGTGATACGTGGAAGTTACAAGTTGAGAAGCTTATTATTCTTGGGTGCTTGGTACCCTTGAGCTTGTTCCTCTTGGGTGCTTGGGCGCCCTAGACGGTTGGTGGTGTTCGGAGCTCAATCATTATGGTGTAAAGCTCCGGGCAAGTGTCGGGGTCTCCAATTAGGTTGTGGAGATCGCCCCGAACAATTTGACGGGTACCGGTGACCGCCCCCAAGGGTTGCCAAAGTGTACAGGTTCGGTGACCGCCCCCAAGGGTTGCCATTTGTACGGGTTCGGTGACTGCCCTCAAGGGTCCCTTAGTGGAATCACGGCATCTTGCATTGTGCGAGAGCGTGAGGAGATTAAAGTGGCCCTAGTGGCTTCTTGGGGAGCATTGTGCCTCCACACCGCTCCAAACAGAGATTAGCATCCGCAAGGGTGTGAACTTTGGGATACATCGTCGTCTCCGCATGCCTCAGTTATCTCTTACCCGAGCCCTTTACTTATGCACTTTACTTTGTGATAGCCATATTGTTTCTTGTCATATATCTTGCTATCACTTAGTTGTTTATCTTGCTTAGCATAAGTTGTTGGTGCACATAGGTGAGCCTAGTTGTTGTAGGTTTTGTGCTTGACAAATTAACCGCTAGGTTTATTCCGCATTTGTTCAAGCCTAAACCGTAATTATTTTAAAGCGCCTATTCACCCCCCTCTAGGCAACATCCTCGATCTTTCACATACCCTAGGTGAACCAGATAATAGACAAAGATACTATTCATTGATGCCTCGGTATGTGCCCCACAAGCATTTTAAAACTCAAGTTTGAACATTAATTTGGACCTAACTTAGAGTCTAAGAGGTGAACAGGATGATAAAGTAGCAGGTAATATTAAGCAATGCATAACATAAGCAGAAACAAAAGAGTGCGACCTCTCTTGCGGACCCGTGTACTCCTCAGGTTCATCTGCTGAGTCGATGATGGTGATGCAGTTGCGGAGGGTGCCGGCGGCAGGGAAGGAGATCTAAGGTGGTGAAAGACGGTCAGGAGTCGTGATGTCTGGTATGGTGGACGCTTCTGTCGGTGGACCAGCTCGGGTGAGGTGGACGACGTCACAGCAGGAGCAGGACAAACCACACAAAGTTTTCTTCGACACCTATCTGTAACTGAAGTAATTCTGTAAGGGCTCCTTTGGCTTACAGGATTCTAAAAACGCAGGGACAGGAAAAACACCGGAAATGGATAGGAATGCACATGGGAAACAGAGCATTTGTAAACACATGATATCTGTCAGCTTGGGTGTTTGGTTCACAGGAATTGGAAGAGCAGAGGAATGCAAAGAAACATGGCCAAATTAAAGTGAAACCATATGAAAATGTGTACAGTTAGAATGTTATTCTGCCACTAATGCACTTAGTCTTGTTTTCATGCATAGGATTTTGAAATGTAGGTCCAGGTGGATGTTTTGCTCCATTCCTTTCAACCAAATGCATGAATAATTGAATAGTAGAGGACCATAGGAAAAATTCCTATTGCTATGTTTTTCCTTCACTTTTTCCTTTGAACCAAAATAGCCCTAATGGATCGACATGAATGTAGAGTAATAAGTGATGCAACAAGTGTACAACCTCTTTGGCGTAGACATGTCGACCTCAGCATCATTGGGTTGGTCACTGAAGAAGTTGCGGTAGAGGTGGCTGTCGGAAGTGTGGAGGAAGATCTGAGGCGTCTGTAGACGGCGTCCAGGGTACTGCTCTCTTGTGATGGATGGTTCCGTCGTTGGAGCAGCTCCAGCGAGCCGTAAGACGTCGAGGCTGAAGCAGTACAAGACAGACATCGTTAATCTCAAGTGGGATTCTAATAGCATCTCCAATATATGATGTAAAATACATTACCAAAAAGTGGTAGATCTAAAATTTACATCACCAAAACACACCTGACTACAACAGATGAGGTAAAAACTGTTGATTCTGAACTTAACTGTCAAAACTGAAATTTACTGTGGAATCTGAATGTTACTGTCGAAACTGAACGCACTGGTAGCAGAGAGGCACTTCACATGTAGTTTAGGCCACTCGAGCACTAGTAGTAGAGAAACAGTGATCTAAATCAGCAGGCGGTCGACAGGGAACACAGTAGCAGATAGCAGCCGGAGCAGAAGCGCGAACTAGAGCAAGAGCAGCAACTCATGTAGCTGCAGTAGCCCGTGTACCAGCATCAACAGCGCAAGCGAGAGCAAGAGCAGAGCAGCAGCACGAGCGAGGGGAAGAGCAGAGCAGCAGCGCGACCGAGTGAGAGCCGGAGCAGCGACAGCGGCGGCGCGAGCAAGAGCCGGAGCAGCAGTAGCAGCAGCAGCGCGAGCGAGAGCCAGAGCAGCAGCAGCAGCTCCGGCTGGTATGGACGCCACCGCCGAGGGAACTGGGGGAGAGCTGCCGTGGAGATGTCGCTGGCGGTGCGGACTACGAGGTAGCCGCGCCATGGGGGAGCGGGATCGAGCACCGGCGGCGCCGGGAGGTCGAGTTAAGGAGAAGGTGCAATGCGATGAGTGTGGAACCTCTTTGGTGGCGCTGAGTAGGCCTCGGCTTGTCCGAGGAGTCGGTGAGGATGCTGCGGTTGGGGTGGAGCAGGTTAAGGCGGTGCTGTGGGGATGGAGCAGCCGCGATAGACAAGGTGATCGTCGGAGAAGCTCCTTGGAGGTGGAGGACGGGGCGGCTGAACCGGTGGGACGACGAGATCGACGACGGATCCTCATCCGGGGTGGTGGATGAGGGACATCGAGCTGTTGCGGTGGATGATGTTGTCGGGGAAGAGGCTCCGGCTGGGCAGCGGTGGGGTGGCGGACGGTGGAGGGTGGGGTTTCGCGGCTGGAGCAGAGAGGTAATGGCGGCTTGGGTTTTCGAATGGCGAAAAGGAGGTGATGGGAGGGGGGAACCATGACTTAGGGACGCGCTTGTCCAAAATGTAGGGTGTGTTACCAAAGTACCCCCACCGATTTGAACTAGTGGCCCTTTCGGCTTAGGGTTAGAAGGGGGATTCCGCGTGTCGGGATTTGGCAGCTGGAGGGAGTTTTCGCGCGCGTTGTAATTTTGGGATAGCAAGGCGCGGGTTGTGAAGGCGCGAGTTTTCAGTGCACAAACAGACAAAGCGATATCTGAATTTTCGGAATAACAAGGCACGGGTTGAAATTTTGGGACAAGCCTAATGTGTAATAATGTACATACCAAATCAATTCGCACTTCCCTCGACAAAAAAAACAAAAACAAAAACTATTCGCACCACACAAAGGGAGTCTTGTCCCATTTTACTGAACAAATGCTATTCAAAACTATGAATCCATGTTATGTCCAATTAAATTTTTTTGCTACTTGTATAATGCATGTAACCTACTCATACGAACATTTTAGTGCATTCCAAATGTATATACTAGCGCTGCAATTCGAACTAAATTTGAATTCGTTTCTCCATTTGAATAAGAATCTACAATCATGATTGTTGCCAAGTAAAACCATCATTCGTATATTATCTTAACAGCACACTACATGATTACTATAGAGTTAGATATGAACTATGTGTACTATATATATGAACTTGAATTCAAAATTTTGAATACACTTGCTGTTGATTCCAAATAATAGTACATTTGAAGTACTAGCTAGATCTTCATAATTTAAACCATGTTTCATATGTACACTGTATTTATCACACAAAGTATAGTGCCCCGCCCCTACATTATGACAAGTATTTAGCCCTGAGTTGCAAAAGCCACACATTATCACAAATTCAAAAAAAAATTACATATATTATATGTAGTATAACATGTTCATGACCACACCATGCGTATCACCATTATATTCATGCATATGCGTCGGTTTAAAACACTATGATCTCTTGTTGAAATATCTGAATCCACTTTTATAATGAATTATGATCTCTGTTCGTCTTTTACACCCACACAATCCTCTTCTCTTTGTAGCTAGCGCTAACTTTCGCTCATGCATGTACACGCCCGCCTCCCTCTCACCCTCCCTCGGCATTCTCTCCATCGCGCACATTCGTTATTTCTCTTTAGGTCGTTCACCCACGGTGTGTGTAGGCCATCCAGCTCTTTCTTTCCAGCACACACCGATCGATATACCTCTCTAGCCAGGCGAACCTACCACAAACACACGCTTTCCCTCTTCTCTTCTCACCGTCCATGCCCCCTTTGTCTAATACGGTTCCACGCACGTGCACACTCCCACCCCACTTTTCATCGATCTCATACTCGCACACTCCTCCCCCCTCGGTATAGTCGGCCTCTCGCACAACCTCCTAGCCGCATCCCTCTCTCTCTCTTTATCCGTCTCTCCGGGCCTTATTTGCTTCTAACACATGCATGCATGTATACCTACCGATCTCCCTACATATAGCTAGGTTGACTATAACTGTTTTTCCCCACGCACCGACCGATGTACCTCACTAGTTATGTCTCTCCCTTTCTCCGACACACGACGATTGATCTTCCTATATAGTTACGTCTGCTTACCACAGCCATATCGCCCCCTAGCCATATCGCCCCCTAGGCCATATCGTCCCCCTCATCATCCTTGCATGCCTCCCGACCTGTCTCTCACACGCACGTGCACAGACAGGCACGCATCCCCTCTCTTATCGATGTTGAAGTCGTACCCTCCGTTTGTCTAGCAGGCCTCTCCCACCATTTGTGAGAAGCAACTCCACCACCAACCCTCCGGCACTCTAGCTTTGTCTCTCTCCGAACCTTATTCCTCTGCTACACATATGCATGGATACCGATCGATCTCCCTCAATACATAGCTAGGTCTGTCTCCTTCTCCACACATATATTAGTCGATCTACCTCTCTATAGTTAGGTCTCTACCTCCCCCCCCCCTACACACACCGATAGTCGAACGCCATAGGTAGGTATCCATGCCACAGAGACAAAATGCACCTCTCCCCTCTCACATTCCAGTAGGCCAGCCACCCTATATCTTTGACGTGGGCAAACACAAATTCAATGGCACTCTTTATCGATTGCGCACCCACACACTTCATCCCTCTCTCTGATTCTATCGACATCTCACGCCGATGATCCCCCCACTCTCTTCTCGTGGATCGCTCCCTCTATATATGATATATCCAGGCCTTTGTTTCACACACATTGCATATGTTACATTTTTTTGTTTGAGATATCATCGACACATTGCCTTTGTTTCGCACAAACCATCTCTCTCACACACACGCGTACGTGGGGTACTAGCACGTAGAGAAGAGGTGCACGCACGACGCACGTACTCACGTCTCATTCCCGGCCACACCCGCGCGGGTACACGTGGAGCTCATTTCTGAACGAAAAGGCAGCCCATATCATAATTTGACGCGTGGAGCGGTTGTTTACTCAAAGGAGGTTCGTGTACCACGCGTACACGGAACAAAGTTCGACGTGATGCGTTAGTTTCAAATAAAGTTATATTCCTCAATGGCACGTACAAAATATAGAATGATTGTTATCAAGAAAAAAGAAATCCGCTCCACTATATACAATGGAGCCTGCCTGCTGGGGTTTGTCTCTCATCACACTATCTCACACAAGGCGGCGGTGGCCTCTCTCTCTCTCTCTCACCGTTGATCACTGATGCGGCCGCATCCCATCCACCGGCGGAAAGGAAGGATGTGCATCGTTTCTCCGTTCGACGGCGTCGAGGCAGCACGTCCCGATCTGCAGTACCCGACGTTCTCTCTTACCAAGCTCCGGCGCGGTAGGGCCTTCGCCACTTGCTCGCTACCGTAGTATGGGCAAATCCCGGCCACCGACTCCCTCCTAGTTACATCCCGACGACCCTCAGGTACAGCTTTCTCCGGCCTTGCTCCACTGCCCATCTTCCCAAGTTGATGCATGTGGAAAATCCTGCATGTAGATCTTCCCTAGTTCTTTGCCCAAAACGTAGCTCGGCCGGCGTACTTTCCATGTTGCAATCTCGTCCTCACGCCGTTTTACATAAACAACCGTGCTGCTACCTTCCCTTAGGACAAGGAATATGCTTCTTTTTTGTTGGCGTATGTGTCATAAACTGTTATTGGCCAGTAATTGTTTCCTTTCTACCTCTTTTTTGCAAACAGGGCTATCCATTTCACCTCGTCGCTATTGTGACCTTTTGGTGAACTGCACAAATCACTTTTTTCTTAAGAGTGTTTTGTGCAATTTTGCTGAAATGTCACACGGGCAACGTTTCTACATTTCAGTGGGACTGCACAAAGGGAGATTAGTTTTGCTCTATCCTCATCATCCAACTCTGAGCCTAATCTTCTCCAACTATTTGCTTACTCTTCTCCAACTAGTCAGTCTTAAGAGAGACTGCAAAAGTGACCGGCTTCTATTTTTGTGTTTATTGTTTCATCAATAGTCCTCTATTATTGTAATCACACTTACTCAATATCTTTGGAACAGGGACGCTCAGCTCTATTTTAGTGGAACTGCACAAAATGATCGGAATGTTCCATGCTCCTGATAGCTACTTTTTTTCCCAACATGCCTTGTTGATTTAGAAAGAGCTGGGGGGAAGTTGCTGCCAATGAAAGCATGGATCAATTTTAATTTAACACCTTCTCACAACTTTGTCTTCAGTTGTGATGTAAATATTAGCTCTGATCTGCTAATCACTGAGATGCATTAGCAAGGAAGTTAGTTTTTTATTTTTTCCGAAAGAGCATGGATGTTAGTTCCCTTTCTAGTATTTGATTGATGTTGTAACGAGACAACCTTCCAGCTGGCAAGACACATGAAACAAAAGTTGAAAGCTTCAGAGCATTGTACAATTTCATGTCGCTTGAAAAATATGTGTACATCAATTATGTAAACAAATTCTAGAAGCTTGATAGCATTGCCAGAAGCAATTCAGCATCCGGGTCCATGTGCCATGCACCAAGTTAGAGTGCACGACCCCCATGGGAGACTCAGCCTGGTCGTTGCGATGCACTAATAGTGAGTAATGAGCAGTCAAATCATAAGCCCCACCTTTCCCACTGTAAGTTGCTCGGACGAAGCAACCATCAATACACTCTTCTTTGAATCCGCTCATACTAGTATGAAGGTGCAAAACCAAGTGCGCGTATGGATTGTCGGTCAACGCGCTTCCTCGTGGCATATCACTGACATGTGGGACCGGAGTGTGAGCAAACCGATCTCAATTGACGGCAAAATGGCCGCTCCTTGAAGCTGAGACGAGGAGCGAGAACACAGACGGGCTATGTGTCGCACGGAGGCCAAGAAATATTAGAGCATGGTTGATCGATGTCATCATTACATGTTCGATGTTTTTTAATAGTACTATTGGGCTGCCGTTTTCCGCACTTCTCCCGAATAAATGTGTACTTTATCATAGATTGAAATAAAATAAGAGTGCAGACGCTCCACCATGCGGTTCCTAGTACCTGTATACTAGTAGTACTACTCGTACAACTAAACCTTGCGCTTGGCTCTTCGCCTCTTCAGGAAGTCGAACAATGATGGTACTACAATGTATGCCTCTGGCAATCTGACACTGAATGAACTGCTGCACGTCCACCGCCTGGGTGAGGATAGGTTGCATTAGTCAAAAGCTTCTCCTCATCCTGCGAGCCACCGCGCTTGAGGTAGACGGAGAGGGCGTAAGCAAGCTTCACCTTGTCCTGCAAGCTTCTCCTCATTCTGTGAGTTGACGGGACACACCAAAGTAGTGCTAGTCCATACTGCTCCTTTCCGATTAATATGGCTTAATTTTTTTGTGGGTAAATGAGAGAGCTTTATTCATATATAAGCATTCTTAGGATAATCAGCCAAGAGACTGGTCACTAGGAAGCGAGGTACCCCGCAAAAAAAGGAAGCGAGGTGTTTCATCAAGCCAGCTCTCGGTCACATTCAAAGCGCAGCAAGCACGGTTCGCACAAAGATGCGCCGCAAGGTTTGTTGACCTGTTTACATGTTGAATAACAAAAAAAAGAAAATATTACTAAGCACTCCTATTTCTAACAGGATAGGAGTTAGAATTAAGCGAGAATTGTGGCTAGTGTTCCATGCAATCAACTTCCATTATCAGATGCGAGAACCCTCGAAGAGAAGCAAATGTATTGAAGATTGCTTTATCACAGATTAAAATAAAATAAGAGTGCAGACGCTCCACCATGCGGTTCCTAGTAGTACCTGTATAGTAAGTAAGTAGTACAAGTAGTACGTACTACTACTCGGAGTACTACTGTAGTAAACTTTGCGCTTGGCTCTTCGCCTCTTCGGGAAGTCGAACAATGATGGTACTAGTACAGTGTATGCTTCTGGAAATCTAACACCGAATTAACTGTTGCATGTCCACCGCCTGAGCGAGGGAGAGCTTGCATTAGTCAAAAGTTTCTCCTTGTCCTGCGAGCCACCGCGCGCAAACTTCTCCTCGTTCTGCAAGTTGACAGGACACAACAAAGTAATGCTGGTCCATACTGCCTCCTTTCCGGTTAATATGGCTTAATTTGAAACGAGATAAATACACTGGTTGTCACTGTATATTTGTAAAAATATGGTCAGTGGACTTCATAATATGCTCATTGCGGGCAATATATACATTTTTCGGTGTTTATACGGCCACTAGCTCACCCTGGCTGAGTATGTGTGTGCATGCAAGTGTAGGTTGAGCACTTGAGCGTGACTGTGTGTGTTCTGTCGTGTGCTTGGACATGCATGCATTAGGGCATCGCGCGCATTTTTGCGTGCATGTGTACGTGTGACTATTGCATGCATGCACGAGGTTGTAGTCCCTCACATTCACATGTTCATATGTCAATGCTTTGTCAAAACGTTGCAT
The DNA here is from genome assembly GCA_011799875.1 of Thinopyrum elongatum. NCBI lineage: Eukaryota > Viridiplantae > Streptophyta > Magnoliopsida > Poales > Poaceae > Thinopyrum > Thinopyrum elongatum. Next base: position 476,473,376 of record CM022302.1, read on the forward strand.
GCAAGGTTTAATCATTCGTTGTTCACGCATTGATTCCCGATATTAATACGTTGGTAAAGACACTTTCTTGAGGAAAATGAGCCCATGAATTGAGTACAAAGAGGACCAATAAACCAGGACGGAGGGAGTACTAGTAGTGAACCGGAAGGGGGGAGTAGGTACATAACAACGTGCAGTAACAAAATTCCTCTATGCGCATCCTGTCTACATTTAATGCAAGAAAATAGAGATAAGTACAAGTGAGACTCAGGAACGGTCATACACATAGGGGGAGTACGTGCAGGGGCCACTCAGGAGCAGTCAAATCACACAGTAAGTTAGTCGGACAAAGCAACCATCATTTCACTCTTGAATGATACGTACGCAATATAAAAAGGTTGATATGGAGAGAAAAAGAAAACCGCTCCACTATATATACACTAGCAGGAGTCTAAGCTACAAGCCTGCTTGCTTGGGTTGCTCTCTTCACAAGCATAGAACGATGGTGGCCACACCACTGGTCATAGATCCGGCCTGATCCCGCCGCCGGGGGAAGCGGACGATGTTCTGCGTAGACACGGTCGACAGCGGCAAGGAAGAAAACCCACTGTCGGTGCGTGCCGATCGGGGATCCCCGCGGTATGGGCTGATGCCGCCTCCCACCGCCCTTCTAGCTACACCCCAACGTCCCAGGTACAACTTCCTTTTGGAGCCGTCTTACTCCACTACCGCAGCTACCCACGTAGCTCCATGTCCATGTGGATATTTCTCTACTTCTACCGGCTTATTTTTGTGATGAGTTTATGTCTCATGAACTAGTGCCACTACTATTATTCTAATCACACTTCTTCAATATCTTTGCCAACAGGGATGCTCAGCTCGATTTTAGTGGAACTGCACAAAAGCATTGTATGATCCGAGGGTGCCAGGCTTCTTTCCTTCGACAGGTTCTACCTAGCCAGGAAATTAAATCCTGTTTAGGGTTTAAGGCGTAGAGACTCCATTAGTAGTTTTTTTTGTACACACTCACAACTTTTTTCCTTTAGTTGTGAAGTAAATATTGGCTATGATCTATGAATCATTGAGATGCATCAGCATGCGCGTTAGTTTTCCTTTGTATTTGATGGAATGTTGTAACGGGGCAACCTTGGAGTCAAGATACATACATGAAACAAAATCTGAAAGCTTCATACTCCCTCCGGTCCTTTTTTGTATGCGTATAAGGCTACTCATTGTGGGGAGGATCATATACTAGTATCATGCATAAATTACATAGGGGACTAATAAACCAGGACGGAGGTAGTATGTGAGAGTGTATGGTGGGTCATGTGGTAAAATGTAGTACTTTCTTGTAGCCCATTACTATACATGTTGACTATTACATTGGCCACTACAAAAAATACATTTTGCATCTATACAAGGTCACTAACAGTAATCGAGGCAATAGTACTTTCTTGTATAAGGGAATGGAGGGAGTAGTACTTTCTTGTAGCCCATTACTATACATGTTGACTATTACATTGGCTATAGATGACATGGCAACATGTTAGCCATCAACCGGCTATATTATTAACCATGCTTAAGGCATGCTTGCACAGAGAGAGAGAGAGAGAGAGAGTCGCGTCGCATGCATGCAAAGCCGGAGAGAGAGCTGCATGTAGATAGATCTAGAGAGATGGAGAGAGGAGTAATTGTTCACGAGAATTGTGTACTTTGCATGCGCGTAACTACCCAGCATTTCCTCAAAAGCAAATCCGGGGGCAAAATAGTCTATACACTCTGGTGTATAGTAATTTTTTCTTGGCATGCGGTCTGTCCAAGGAATATGGTGATAGTGGGAGGTGGGCCATGTAGTCACTGTGTTGCCGTGTTTCGTACTCCTCCGGTGTAAGAGTGGAGAAAGTTAGTTTTATCACCGAATAAATAAATAAAAGTGCAGACGCTCTACGACGCTCTACCGCCACAGTAATAGTGACCAATGAGCCGTCAAATCACATAGACCCGGTAGTTAGTTGGACAGAAGAAGCAAACCATCACTCTTCGTTGAATCCGCTTCTCCCTCATGCAGTACAATATTCTTTTGGAAACCAATGTTTTGTTTCGTTGGATCGCGCCATCGAGCAAAACCAACGTTTAAATCATGTTTGTCGTGTTTGTGTCTCACCCTCCTCCACCCCACACGGTCGCTCGGCATGCCACTCGCCGCAAACCAAGTATACGCAAACTTTCCCGCCTGCTTGTCGATGGACCGCGCCATGGAGTACTAGCACTACTGGAAGAGATAGACGAGGAGGGGGAGGACAGCTAGCTGTAGCACGGACTCCCAAGAACTTTTTTACATGCATCTTGCGGCTGGTCATGGTGACGTTTGAACGCAGAGCAGTCGCGTGCACCGGGAAGCGGCGCAGGCGGCGCTCTCTCGGCCAGCGCGCCGCTTCAATGTCGGCGCTAGTGAGAGGTCGCATCCGCTCTGGCCGGGCATGAATGCGGCACTGAACCTTTCGAACGAGAAGCACGCCCGGGTGATGAAGAGGGTTCGGATTGGCCAGGGCGGTCAGGAGCGGGCGTGGCAGTGGTCCGGACGCCCGCAAACGAGAGATGCTGGACGTACATAAATATTGTTGTCTAATTAATAACATAAATAATGTGCCAGTTGGACAAATATGATTGGAGATGGAGATGGAGATGAAAGTAAGAATTTTACGTAAACACGGATATGCATGTCTATGTGTGTGTGCGCGCACACACACATAGTGACGACTCTCGCGACTACTCGTACACATCATCGATGTCTCGTTCTCCCTACACACACAAACTTAGTATCGCCTCATTTTGTTTCTAGGATAGGAATATCATAGGAGTGGGAAACAATATGAAGTGAGATAAATGGAGTACTACGTACAAGAAGAAATATACACGCACTCACTCTGCCTCCGTCATACCCGCGAGTACACGATGGAGTGCATTTATACACGAAGAGGCAGCTTACGTATGTAATAATTTGACCCTTTAATTTTTTTCACTTAATAATGGAGGATCGGGACGTGAGCGATACAAACTGCGACCTGGAAGCGGGGGCGTGTTATTGATCGAGTTTTCTTTCTTGGTACGTTAAAAAAAGATTTGTCCGCCAGTTTTCGTTTCTTTTTTCCGCGAACGCGTGTATTCTATTTAAAACCACTGCTATGGAGAGATTTTTTACTCCATTGTATATATAGCCTCTTGTTTGATAGGGTTTCTCGCGTCTCGCTCTCTCACCCTCTCCATATCTAAATAAGATGACAGTGTCCACTCTATCTCTCTCCTCACCGGTGGTCACAGATCCGGCCGGATCCCGTCTGCTGTGGGAGGTGAAGAGGTCCAGCGTTGACGTTGTTGCCGTCGGCGATGGAGGAAGCCGATGCGCACCGTCCTCTCTGAGCTGGCGCCGACGCGGACGAAGGTCCTCTGCGCCCTTGTTCGCTGCCGTCGTGTGGGGAGATCCCGCCCGCCCGCCTAAGCCACATCTCGCCCACTTGAGGTATAACTTCTTTTGGATTTCATACTTCATTGTACTCTGCATGCGGGTTTTCTTCTATACCACTACTCCCCAGCACCCCATGTACAGTAGCTAGGATTCGTCGGCTGGTCCAACATCACCTATTTTTTACTATTATAGAGGAAAGGCCACTCCAAAAGTTGTCCTGGTTTATCATTTATGCATCGGTGGAGGTATGCATGTTTTTTTTCGACAAAAAGTACATGGTGGTTGTGCGGTCATTGTCCATATGCTCCTATTGATGCTGCTAATCTAAAACTATCACTGGTAAAATGAAGCAATGCCCATGTAGAGGCGTCGATAAATGCTTCTGTCCTGCTTTAGTTTTTTTTGGTATCCTGCTTTAGTTCCCATCAAGATAATCATGATGCTTCTATTTTTTGGTGTACGTTTCATTAATTCTTATTGACAATTAAGATGCCACTATTAATCTTATTCCCCTGCTAAAACAAAGTAACGACACTACTTAAATATCATTTTTTTATATATTTTTGCAAACAGGGATGCGTATCTCCATACTCGGGCATGTCTTCCTCAATTTTAGTGGAACTGCACAAAATTGGATGGCCACTGTTGCTCAGCCTCACTGTCCTCTGCCAAGTGGTTCTTCCTTTCTCGAGCTTGATTACCGAGAAGGAACAAACCATAGTGAGGATTATCAAACTTCATTGGTGCCTGACCCAAACTTGATGCCAAAATCGATGATGCATCACCATGATGACCTATCGATGCTCATGGTTGCGTCTCATGGTTGCATCGGCTGGTGAAGCTGATCGATGTTCAATGAAGAACGGGCTGTCTTCCATCAGTGCTCTTTGCTTGTTACCACATAGACGATATCCTTCATCAGTTCATCTTGGAGCAGTCATTTACGTTGGTGCAATTTTATCACACAATTGGATATGAACCAAATGTTTCCTCGAAGAAGCATCAACGTTGGTACTAAGAGCAAAAGTTTTGTATTGATTTCTAAGCCTTCTCACAACTTTGTCTTCAGCTACCTTGTAATTTTATTTTTCCAGCTTTTAACTAAATATGTGGTCAGACTTTGATTAAAAATATGGTGTGGACTAAAAACCCGGATGGCGGTAGTACCCCTCCGTTTTTATGTACTATGCATACTAGATTTGACTAAAGTCAAACTTTGTAAAGTTTGACCAAGTTTAGGCCGAACACAACAAACCATAATTATTGAGAGAGGGCAAACTGTACATACAAAATAATTGAAGTTAAATTTCTTTATTTGTACACACTCTCACACTTTTTTGATAATTTGGTGCGTGTGTGGTTCTTCACTTAACGGAGGGTAGTGTACCACATGTGAACGACAGGAAGTGCGACGAGGACGCGTGGATCGTTAGTTGATCGTAGTTTTCTTCACTGGTACGTTAAATAAAGAGTTTCGTTTCGTACACAATTTAAAACGATTGTTATGGAGAGAAAAAGAAAACCACTCCACTATATTAGTACTATATACGAGTACAATATAAGCTGGAGCCTCATCGCTTGTTCGCTAGGGTTTGCACTCTTCACACTCTCGCTGCACTACATATATATATACACGCTGGAGGCTCGGTGTTCCTTTGCTAGGGTTTGCTCTATTCACAATCTCTCACCCTCTTCATCAGATCTAAAGAAGACTGCGTTGGCCTCTCTCTCCCCCTCCCCCTCACAGCTGGTGAAGGAGCCGTCCGGATCCCGTCACACCGGGAAGGGGAGGAGGTGCAGCGTTCACTCTGTCGCCTTCGGCGAGGGATGCAATCCACTGCCGGCTGTGTTGTTCTCTTTCACCCAGCGCTTGTGCGGGAGGGCCTCCGACCCCTTCTTCCTCGCTGTCGTACATAGTGTGGGCAGATCCGGCCTCCCGCCGCACGCCTAGCCACATCCCGACGACCCTAAGGTATAACTTTCTTTCAAACTGTCATTGCTCTAGCTGCATGCGGATCTTTTTCGATTCTGTAGTCGAATCTAGGTCTTGGTTCAAAGAGGAAAGAAGGGGGGTGGGGTGGAGCATGAATCTAGGACGTGGTTCAATGAGGAAAGGAGGGAGGGAAAGTAGTATAGACTAGCTATCCAGCCGCTCTGTAGGTCGAAAAGGGAAAAAGGGGTAACCCAGTACACACATATGTAAGGAATCGATCTCTTTGTTGAAAAAGGAAAGAAACTGGGGGGTTGGGTAGTTTGTGCAGGACTAGATTTGCTGCCCTCACACAGGAAAAGGTTCAAAGAGAACAAATATGGGACCAACACAGATATGCTGCTTGGCAATATACTCTGCATCACCCATTTATACGTGTGGACACACATGGTGCTGGCATGTCCCATGTCCCATACAACTATTTTGCTGTTGTTAATCTAAGAATTCCGCTGGAAAATTGAAGCAATGCCACTGTTAAAGTAAATTAGATTTTTAACGAATGTTATTTTAAGAGAATGTCTCTGTTAATATGAATCAATGCCACCGTTTTAGAAATGCTACTGTCCTGCTTTGTTTTCCATCAAGATATGGTAGATGCTTCTTTTGTGGCCATATGATTCATCCTCCTTTATCGACCAGTAATTGTTTCTTTTTTTACCTCTGAAAACAGGGATATCTATTCAACTCGTTGCTATTGCGACCTTTTGCTCCACTATACAAAACACTTTTGTTTGGAGAGTGTTTTGTGCAGTTCAACTTAAATATCACACCGGCAACTTTGCTTGATTTAGTTGAACTACACAAAACAACATTGGATTTCCTATTCGTGTTGGCAGATTCATTGATCTTGTCTGCCTCATGAAAGGTCAGTACCGGCCTTCATCCACACGATTGTGCAGTGTGCTTTGAGATGTTGTGCTACTTGTAGTGGTACTGTTTTAAATAAATGTTGAATTGAAGCTATTGTATTGCTGTCTTTTCCCATTAAGTGAACAAAAATGGGACCAACCCAGACATGATGCTTGTTGCTTTGTTACAACAAACTCTGCATCACCCCCTTTATAAGTAGATGGAAGCACATGGTGTTGTTGCGCCCACTCTCCCCTGGAACTGTTTATGCTTTTTGTTAATCTAATGCCACTGGTAAAATTAAGCAATGCCACTCTTAGAATTAACTACTGAATCTTAGTTCAAAACTGCAACACTTGTTAGGGATCGGCGGGAGTACATGTTTAAGAAATATATTGTTGAGATAATGTCTCTTTTATTATATATCAGTTACAGTGTTTTACAAATGGTACTATCCTGCTTTGTAGTTCTTTCTACATGTTTAACCAAGGTATTGTTAAGATAAGGTCTCTGTTAATATGAATCAGTTGCACTGTTTTAGGAATGGTACTTTCTGCTTTGTCGTTCTTTATACATGTTGAAATAAGGTATTGTTAAGATAATGTCTCAGTTAATATGAATGAATCACACTGTTTGAGAATTGCTACTGTCCTGCTTTGTTTCCCATTAAGATAAGGTAGATGTTTTTTCTTCTGGGAGTATAAGTAATCAACCGTTATTTCTCAGTAATTGTTTCCTTTATACCTATTTGTGCATACAGGGATATCAAAACTTCTGCTCGGTTCTATTTCGACTTTGATTTTAGTTGAACTGCACAGAAGGCGCCAATGTGTTTAAGGCAAATTGTTGCATTATTGGGGCCAGTTGGTCTTTCCACTTTGCAGAAAGAAGCAGTCACTGTTTGCGCTACATTATAGAAGGAATGATCGAGAAGCTTTAGAGTAATAGTAGACATTGGTGACATGACTAGTCTGTAGACCAAGGGAAACTCAACTCAACAGCATGTGGGGTGCAAAATTCACTCCACAAGGAAAGGTATGACCAAGTCAGTGGCCGACGCGGCTGTAACAAACAAGGTCAGTATCGACCTTCATCCACATAATCGTGCCTTGTTATGTTGTGCTAATTATATTATTGTATTGTTTTGAATAAATGGTTAATTGAAGCTATTGTATTGCTATCTTTTCCTGTTAAGATAATGAAGATGATTATAGTTGTGAGCGTATGTTTAATCAACTAGTACCACTATTATATTCATCACACTTTTTCTGTATGCAGACAGGGATGCTCAGCTTGATTTCAGTGGAACTGCACAAAATGTTCAGATGGTTCGTGTCCTCCATAATACTTCATCACGCAGAATACATCGAATGGTTCTCTAATCATTCATCGTCACCTTGAGCCACTGGACTATCTACTTGAATGGAGCTGCCAACGTCTTCAAGGCCTTGCAACATATAAATACGAAATCCACCATGCTACGCAAGACATTGTTTGATTTCAGTGGAACTGCACAAAAAGATACGCTGGTTATTCCGGCTCCATGTGCCATTTCAATGTGCAAACTGATGACAAACCCTGCCCGTTCCACAATCATAGGCATTACATATTTTGAATGGGAAAAGCTTGTCAAAATTTAATAATTGATGTTAGCAAGAAGACATTCGTTTAATATTTTGGAATTGGAAAACCTTGTCAAATTTTGCTCATTGATGTTAGCCAGAAGACATGCATTTGATATTTTGGAATGGGACACCCTTTGTTGTGAGCATCGTCGATCATTTTTTCCTATTCGTGTGTTCAGTTCAGAAGTAAATATTTACTCTGATGAGATGCATAGTCATGAATGTTGGCTTATGTAAGGTATTTTAAGAGTTTGTTCTGAATGTTATCTATGAAATGCCAGGCCTTGTGAGTTTGATTGCAAAGTTGAGCTTGGAATGCTGTGGCATGCGGCATCATGAGTTGTTCACCGTGCCTCCTGAGAATAATGATTCGTACTGTTTTGCATGTTGATCTAATGCTAGTGATTTGCATGTTAAGAAGATCATCCTCTTATGTTGTTTCAGTGCTTAAGAAGTTCATCATCTTATGTTTCATTCATAGCCTATACGACAACTCGGGTAGGTTAGAGGTGAAACCATATGATCTTCCGACCAACTTATCATCTTAGACCGTGATTGGATCGTCGTTTTCCAACGAAAACCGCTTGTAAAACTGATGCTTGTAAATAAAAGCAGATGGTCTTGGGCAAAGCGCTTGGTTGGTCATTTTTGACTGGTAAAATATACACTGGTTTCTCAAATTATACCTGTAACTCGCCGGTTTTCGTTACAGACCTCGGGTCGTCGGTTTCATTACGCCTGTATTTTACGCGTTGTTTCCGGTGACGAGTAAATTACACTTGTATCCTTAATACAGGTGTGAAACAATCCAGAGCTCCCAAACGCGGCCTTGCCGTTTCATGCCGGCTCAGTCTCTCGAAGGTGCTCATAGGGGTCCGATGATCCTGGCTTCCTAAACGACCAGCGGGCACTGTATCAGACCATCCGTAGGGCCCGTGAGGCCCTCTTCGTCGTCCTTCGAGTTGTTGCGCTCGCCGTGGCGCCGCCGTCTTGCGTTGTCAACATGGTCAACGGACATGAGGAATCAGGAGGACTTTACTTGGAGAGGATGACAGTAAGGACCCACCAGGGCCATAGCCGTACGTACGCAAGTGCCTCCTTATTATATACAACTATAATTTTTTTTTTGCTTCCTCCTGGTTTCCTGCCGTCACTGTCCCACACCATTGTCAACCTATATAGTCAATAAATGAGAGAATTGCACAAGGAGTGGCCGACAGCTGGGACCCAGCAGCTCGAGCAGTATTTGTTTTTTGAGGTGTGAGCAGAGTTTTTCTTGAGCGATGTTGTTGTTGTTGTTCAGAGGAGCAGGGTATCAACTGGGCGGGCTGTGGCCCGTCTAGCCCAGGCTATTATTTTATGTCGACCAAATATCTAGCCCAGATATTAATTTTCAAGGTGAAAATGGCTAGCCCAGCTATACTTTTTTTGCGGAATACCCAACCCAAGTCAACTTGTTATTCTCCGCCCTGCTGGGTTGCAAATCTTTCCTAGGAGGGATGCATTAGGCCTAACAAGAAAATGGGCTTTAAGAAATAATAAATGGGATGTAATTATAAAAACTAGGCTGTAAATATAAAAATGCACCAAACAGGTAATTAGTTTAAAAATATTATTTTTGGATTTTGAAATTTTTAACTTCATTACTTGTTGCGCGCGCAATATTTCGTTAGATTTTTACCTAATACAAATTTATTTTGAAATTATATTTAATCTGATTCGAAATTTCGGGATAAAAATATTTCGGATCCCATCAAAATGTGGGATTTTTTGTTGAATTCTGTTTTGAGTGGTTGGTTGAAATTATTAATCGTTGTCCTGGCTAGAAAATGGGTTGTATTTTTAACAAACTGTAAATGGGTTGTAATAAATTCCATTAGAATTCAAAAATGGGTTGTACATTATTACAAATCACAAATGGGATATATGTTCTCTACCACAGATGTGATGCTCACTTGTGGGCCTACTAAGTTGACGCGTACGGAAGGCTTTGTCAACTTATAGTCAACACACGATTCTAGCAGCAGTGGCCGTTGGATATCCATCCAACGGCTGTAGTGCTTCTTCAATCTCGGATATTCTTGCTTCAGCCGCCCAAACCACCGTTGGCGGTATCGCCTGCTACCGCCTCCCGTGGCCGGTTGTGTTGCCGTGCAGGCTTCACCGGCCCACCCTACTCCCATCGCCGTCCAGGCCATTCGGCTACTCACCAACACCTCCTATTATTCTCGGGCGACGGCAGCCTCACACCGCAGCCGAACCAGTGAACCCTCGTACTCCCCTCCGCGTGGGCATCCACTGTTGTGTCTTCGCCGGCTTCGGGTCGTTCCCTTCCTAGGACTCGCCATCATTCACCGCGTTGGTTCTCTCGGCGCGGCATGGTCAACTTTGTCAATAAATGACAGCCATCGAAAGAGGCATGTACGTGGAGTGGCTGACAGTAGGGACCCACATGGTCCATGGCCGCACGCAGCAAGTGCCCCCTTATTATGCGAAAACAAATGATTTATCCCCTGACAGGTTTGACCCACCAGCTACATCTTCGCACGCAAGGAAGTGCTTCCTTTATTACGCGGAAATAAAAAGTTTCCTCTCCCTGACAGCTGGAACCCACCAGCTTTATTATGATCCATTTCGTGAAAATATAGATTGTACCAAAGATGCTAAATTGTTTCTTTTTATTCTAACTCAAAAAAAAGAAATTAAAAAAACCAGAAAACATCTTCGCACGCAAGGAAGTGCCACCTTATTATGCGCAGAAAAAAATGATTCCCCCTGCTAGCTGGGACCCACCAGATTTGGAGGCTAGCTTGTGGGCCTACTAAGTTGACGCGTACGCAGGGCTTTGTCAACTTATTCAATAAACGATTCTAGCTGCAGTGACCGTTGGATGTTAATCGAACGGCCGAGCTGTGTCTTCAACCTCTGGTCTTCTTGCTCCAGCCGCCCAAACCTGCGCCCGCCGTACCGCCACTCCAGCCTCCCGTGGCCGGCTGTGATGCTGCGTAGGCCTCACCGCCCGACCATACTACCACTGGCCAGGCATTCCCTCTACTCACCCACACCCCCTGTTATTCTTCGGTGACGGCAGCCTTACATGGCAGCCGAACCAGTGAGCCCTCGTACTCCCCTCCGCGTGGGCATCCACCTGCCTCATCTTCCCTGGATCAGCCATCGGAAGAGTAGTGTACATGGTGAGGCTGACAGATGGACCCACCAGTTACATCTTCGCACGCAAGAAAGTGCCTCCTTATTACGCGCAAAAAAATGAATTCTCCCCTGACAGCTCAGACCCACCATCTATATCTTCGCAAGGAAAGAAGTGCGTCCTTATCCTCCCTAACAGCTGGGACCCACCCGGTCGAAGCGTACGTAGTGTTGTCTGTCTGGTCGCGGACGTGTACGTACATACTGGTCGATCGGTCTCTCTGCAACGATGAACCGTGGCCGAGCAAGCAGCGGCACGTGTAGTAGTAGAGCCCCCGACGTAGCAGTTCAGGCAGTCCCTTCTAAACTGTGTACACGTACGTACAGCCACATGCCAAAAAATATGGCCACGTACGTACATACGGGCTGGGTCTCGAACGCGTACTCGCGCATACGTACGGCCAGGGCTCGTGTACATGAAGAGGCAACGGACGCCAGCAACGGCGTCCTGTTCATCGGCAACCAACCGGCTGGGTCGGGATGGAGGAAACAACGTCGTGTTCATCGGGAGGCAACCGACTGGGTCGAAATATGTCCTATTCATCGGCAGCCAACCGGCTTGGATGAAACAGCAGAAATGAGGTATGGCGTACTGCAAAACAGAGGAAACGGACTTCTGTTCGAGCTCCTACGGTCAAAACGGGGTGCTGTTGATCGGGAGGGGTCTGGCGTACCGCAAAACAGAGGAAACGGACTTGTGTTGGAGCGCCTACGGTCGAAACGGGGTCCTGTTCATCGGGAGGGGTGTGGCGTACCGCAAAATGGGACTCCACGGGCTACTGTTCATCCACCATCTACAGCCTCGCTCCAGCCTCCACGGGCTACTATTCATCCACCGTCGACTTCCTCCAGCCTCCACCTACTACTGTTCATACACTGTCGGCTTCCTCCAGCCTCCACCAGATACTGTTCATCCAGGGGCTACTGTTCATCCAGCCTCCACCGGCTACTGTTCAACCAGCCCTCCACGGGGTCCTGTTGATCCACCCCTAACCGGCTGGGGTGTGTGGCGGCCTCCTCGATCGGGGTCCTGTTCATCCAATGGCAACGGCCTCTACTACCACGGGGTCGTGTTCATCCAACCCCCAACAACGGTCACTGTTCATCCAACCCCCAACTATGGTCACTGTTCATCAAGAGGCAGGTTCGATCGGCTTCAGTTAGCAGCAGTAGTGAAGGAATCGCTCGGGTTCGGTTAACAGCCAAGGGATCGATCGCTCGGGTTCAGTAACATAGCTAGTGCAATCGCTCGGGTTCAGTAAGCGAACGCCTCGCTCGGGTTCAGTTAGAGCCCAACGCCTCGCACACACGCGCGTACGTGTACGAGAGAAACGCGAAAACCCCCGTGCATCGCTCGGCCCCGACCACCCACTGTAACCGGGAACTCCCCGATATTTTTCTCGCCCTCGCTCCTACCACGATTTTTTCGTCATGGATGGCCCAAAGAATGTCATGCAGGTGCGTCCCCGGCCCACCCAAGACGAAAAGCCCATTTTCTGTCATGATTTTTTGTCATAGAAGTAGGAGCCCACCACATCTATGATGATACGTGGTTTGTCACAATTATCGTCATAGAAGTGTCATAAGCATGACAAAAAAAAATTGTTTGGGCCAAAATGTCATGGATGTGTCTTTTTTTGTAGTGACTATTACTCCACACATCGACCGCTATCCAGCATGCATCTAGAGTATTAAGTTCATAAGAATGGAGTCACGCCTTAAGCAAGATGATATGATGTAGAGGGATAAACTCAAGCAATATGATATAAACCCCATCTTTTTATCCTTAATGGCAACAATACAACACGTGCCTCGCTACCCCTACTATGTCACTGGGTGAGGACACCGCATGATTGAACCCATCACAAAGCACCTCTCCCATTGCGAGATAGACCAATCTAATTGGCCAAACCAAATCAATAGATCGGAGAGAAATACAAAGCTATTTAAATCATGCATAAAAGAGTTCAGAGGAGACTCAAATAATATTCATAGATAATCTGATCATAAACCCACAATTCATCGGATCTCAACAAACACACCGCAAAAGAAGATTACATCAGATAGAGCTCCAAGAACATCGAGGAGAACATGGTATTGAAGATCAAAGAGAGAGAAGAAGCCATCTAGCTACTAGCTATGGACCCGTAGGTCTATGGTAAACTACTCACACATCATCGGTCTTGCAGCAAGGTTGATATAGAAGCCCTCTGTGATCGAATCCCCCTCCGGCAGATCACCGGAAAAGGCCCCAAGATGGGATCTCACGAGAACAAAAGCTTGCAGCGGCGGAAAAGTATTTTTGTGGACGCTTCTGGTGTTTGGGGAATATTTGAGAATTTATAGAGGTGGAACTAGGGTTAGAGGACCTCCAAGGGGCCCACAAGCCAGGGGCGCACCCTGCAGGCTTGTGGCCTCCTGGGACTCTTCTGGCCCCCTCTCCAAGTTACGTAGGTGTCTTCTGGTCCAAGAAAAATCATCGCGAAAGTTTTATTCTGTTTCGACTCCGTTTGATATTCCTTTCTGAAAAAGCCAAAAACAAAGAAAAAACAGCAACTGGCACTGGGCACTAGGTTAATAGGTTAGTCCCAAAAATTATATAAAATAGTACCAAAATGCATATAAAACATCCAAGATAGATAATATAATAGCATGGAACAATAAAAAATTATAGATACGTTGAAGACGTATCAATTACACATGATGATTGATTCTCGTACTTGTATGTGTATTTGCAAGCTTGATGGAGATATTGCTTGTTATTGCCATGATTGCTTTGTACCCAATGCCTAAAATGATATATTGATCTTGCTTTGTGTTCGTGCTTGTGATATGTCATGTGCATTGCCTATGTATATATACTATTTGCTCACATGACATGATTGCCATGATTTCCTCTAGTGTGTTGCATCTTCGCTCCACTAGTTTGCACGACATGATTACTATGCTTGCTTTGTGTAGTGCATCACCCATGATTCATACTTTCTCATTTCATGCAGTTGATAGCCACTATTACCATGCTTTACACATGATTGCTATTAAATATTGTCATATGTCTCCATATGTTGCCTCTCTCTTGCTAGATGATTTGCCATGTATTGAGTGCAACAATGATTTTAACCATGCTAATGAGATTGCCCCCATAGCATTCTTGCATGTATTTGGAGATTTTGACATAATTCTTGTGAAGCATGCTTGTCTTCCTTCTTTGCACCATATGCATAGTGTCATGAACATTAAGATTGTCGCATCATATTCTTCATGCACTTTTGCTACTAATGATTATGTGCAAGAGATGACAACCATCATGATGGATGATGTGTTTATCTACCATGCACATACTTTCTTTGTTTTGTTGTGTGCATGTGTAGGATACTTCGACTTCGTGTCGACTTCCACTTCCCGTGAGTTGACCATTCAAACTCTTGAGAGCGAGCCTCATACATTCGACCATGACTTGCTTCTACACCACATTTCCTACCACTTTGGCATCGTGAAGGAAGCACAAGGACACACTTTCGAGGTGATATCATTCTCTTTTGAGCACCCCAAAACCATGAGCTTGGATATTGTGGATCATACTTCATGTGTTGCTTGCACCATTTGCACGCATGTTTGAGATATTGCTTTCACCCATGATTGCCACATTGACATGCCTCATGACATATATATCTTGTGTGTTGCATCCAATTCTTGGATTACTTGCTCCTATCATATGGTTGGTTGCAACAATGTTATTTCTTCACATATGCCATGTCCCATTGATTGCTACATGCTTGTGTTGATTGTCTCACACATGTTGAACAATTCCTCTTTCTATTGTGTTGAGTGCCACACTATATTCACTACACCCTATGCACCCTATGCTTGGATTGTCTTGCACTTGACCCATGTGTTTAGACACCTCATCTGCTTTGGTGTTGTGAATGATTCTTATGCCTACCATAGACCTTTCATTGAGAAATTTGTGAATGCTTGCTATGACTTTGAGGTAGATGCTTATTCTCTTGCCACACATATTTGCATCTCTACCTCCCATTTGCATGCTTATTTCCATGATGTCCTTGATTGTGCTTAGTTTATATGCTTACATGCCATGTCACAATCCTTTGTCACACCATATGCTACGCTTGATGACGACACTTGTTTGGTGAATCACCATTTGAATGCTTGGTTTTGCCCTAACGCTAAACACATTTGTTTTTCCAAGTGTTTGTTGTCCTTACTCCTTTTGAAGGAATCACAAGACGGTGCGACATTGGAGAGTGTCCATTTTGAGTTTCAAGATGACGAGTACTTGGTGAACGTCCACTTCTACACGTCGAAGCCATCTCTTTCCCATGGTGATTTGGTTTTTGATCCGAGGTTGGATATTTCCCAGGGAGGGGGGAGATGATGCGGAGCATCCTACAGACATCACCATGTCAAGAGCCCGTTCGACGAGTGACACGTGCGACATCTACTTCACATACACAAAGGTGAATCATCTCCTTTACGGGTGTTCACTTGACCCCTTCGAGGATGGTATACTACTTGACACTCCACTCGTGTACATACATAGGTATTGTCGGAGCACCACGGACGACGAGAAGGAGTGCGAGGGCAAGTGTACAACTACACCATCCACAAGGGAAGCCTGGAAACGACGACGAAAGAAGACGGAGCTGCTGAAGCTACAGCGGCCGGACATACGGGCCAGAGGCCGGACATCTGACGCCTGTGCAGCCGCCCAGCAACTACACCAACAGACGACCGAGACATTAGTGGCCGAACATCCGGCCCGTGTGTCCGGACATCCGGTGCCTCGCCACCACCCGGACATCCGGCCCTCCCCTGGAAATCCGGCAGAGACAACAGAACGCCCCAGAAGTTTGGCCACCATCGGGCCGGACATCCGGCCAGTGCCCCGGACATTCGGCGTCTCGCAAAGCCCCGGACATCCGGCCCCTAGCCCAAACATCCGGCGCCTGCCTGCGCGAAGCCCCGGGCCAGAGGCCCATGTATCCCTTTCCCACTTACCCCTTCGTGTCTTAAACTATAAATAGACCACCCCCTCCTAGTTAGGGTTAGCAAAGTGATAGCTCATTTTGTATGTGAGCTTTGCTCCTACCTACTCTACTCTTGAGAGAGAGAGACCACTCCCATGGAGCTCAAGACCTCCATGTAAGAAGATCCGTAGTGGATTCAATACCCCATCTAGGGAATATCCATCTCGGATTCAAGACCTCAACTCCTCACAGATTGGGATGAACTAGCTACCCTTTGTATCCCCCTTTGTTGGATTTGGATCGTGTATCTCTTCGTGTGTATGTGGATCTAGCACATGTGTGACCGTTTCTCGTTGATTTGAGTGTTTCCTCTCGTTTCCACCTGTGTTTTCCCTCGTGTGTTCAACGTGTTCTTCGCGGGATCCGCTCCAATTGTGAAAGATCGGCCCCTAGGGTTCCACCCTACATCAGCTCTTTGGTTTCACATTAGACAACGCCCCGGTGAATATTGCAATGATTAACCACTTGAGGGAAAACTTGGTTAAAAAAGGTTATCTTCTCTTGAAAGGAAAATTGTTCCATTGTCGTTGTGCTCATCACGTCTTTAACTTAATGGTTCAAGATGCTCTTCTTGCAATGAAGTATGTGGTTAACAACATTTGAGAGTTTGTCCAATATATAAGGAGTTCACAATCAAGAGGCGAAAAATTTCAAGAGATAATCAATCAAGTGGGATGTTTTGGGAAGAAGCCTTCAATAGACGTACAAACTTGTTGGAATTCTACATATTTGATGCTTCAGTCGGCTATACCATTTAGAAGTGCATTTGATGCGTTAGGACAGCAGGACAAGGACTACGAGTTTAGTCCAACACCTACTGAATGAAAAATGGCTGAAGCTGCATGTAGTTTGCTAAAAGTGTTCTACAAAGCGACCACACTTCTTTCTGGATCAAAGTATCCAACTAGTCATCTCTACTTCCCTCAACTATGTAACATTAAGAAAGCTTTGAAGAGAGAGGCATCAAGTAATAAAACCACCATTACCCATATGGTGAAGCAAATGGAAATCAAGTTAGAGAAGTATTGGAATGAGTCATACAAGTCAATTTGTGTTCCCGTTGTATTCGATCCAAGGTTTAAGTTTGAACTTCTTGAATATATGTTAAAAGACTTTGGAAGTGAAACCAAAGCCAATAAATGGATGTACAAGTTGAAGAAAGCAATCCAAAAGCTTTTCAATGAGTACTCTCGAGAGATTCATGTTCATCACCAACAAGATCTTGAGAGTCCTCGTGCCGAGGAGGATGAAGAAGAGGATGATCCACTTGTAGAGTGGGATCATTATATGAGTTGTAAAAAAGGGCAGGCAAATAATGAGTTGGATACATATTTGAAAGAGGAGTTGTATCCACGGAAGAAGGATATAGATATCTTAGAATGGTGGAAAATCAACTCCTCCAAGTATCCAGTTCCCGTGTCATATTGGCTATTTCGGCGTCCACGGTGCCTTCCAAGTCCGCTTTCAGTTCTAGAGGACGCATCATCAGTGACTATAGGAGCAGTCTTACTTGCTCCACTATTGAGGCCTTGATTTATCTACAAGACTGGCTCAGAAAAAGTGGTTAGTAAGTTTTCCTTTTGTTCTTCATGAAAATTGATAACCACAATTAATATAATAACTTTTGTGTTCTTGTGTTTTGCAGACCTAGAAAGATACAAAGTTGCATCACTAGAGCCAGAGGGAGAAGATGAAGGTAGATGCAATGCCCCAAGATATTTAGAGCCAGAACTAGTTTCAGGATCTGTTCATTTACTTGTTTGAGGACAGGACCTGCTCTTGAATGTATTACTATTTTTTTTATCAATTAGTTGTTGGCTGCAGTGCAATTTTTTTATCCTACTAGTCACTTGCAACTTTGGTTTGGCCTAACATTTAGTAAACTAATTTCTGAGTAACATGTATGTGCTGATAATAGTGAGTGTAAACTGAAGATGGTCAAACACTTGACCTTGACCAACAGGACACTTGACCAATCATAACTTGTTAATTAGCTAGACACCTTTAGCATACTACTGCCGGTATGTTTGAGAATGAACCAACTAGTTATTGCAAAAAAAATAGATCTTGATTTGGTAGTTTGCCCCTCAATTACTAAAAATGTATTGACAATCTAAAAACTGAATGCATCCTTGTGTTCTGTAGTTGTGCAACCTGAAAAGTCTCAATGTCTCACCTTTGTTATGTACTTCTATTTAACTCAGTTCAGTTTTTCTCTGTGTTGTACTTTTAAAATTTGGCAAGTTCCGAGTGCTCATTCATGTTCTCTTTTTTTTATTAGATTTTTCTCAGCTGAGTTGAAAAAGCCAGTAACTTACATCATGAAATGGACAAGATGATAGGTTGTTTGTGTACTTGCATCCTGAAGAAAGAACAAGTGATCTTGCAAATTCATGTGTACTGCTCATTCCTGCAATATTGTTTGTTATCCTGAAGAATGGACAAGTGCCTACTCATTCATGTATATTATCCTCAAGAGATGCACAAGTGACATGGACGCAGTTGGTGTAACCTACAGCCGTTTGTATATTCCTGTACGGCTGAGGATTAACATATTGCTTGTGATATATGCCATCCTAAATAAGTTTCTTACTTTTTATGTTTTGCAATGCAACAAATTTGTGTATTATGCGGGTAAGTGGCAGCCCACATAATACCACATAAATTATGTGGGCAGCCCACTTAATCCCGCTAAAATATGTGGACACATGTGGCAGTATGCGGGACACCCGCAGGTTGTCCCACCTACAGGCTGACGTATGAACAATGCAATCCGCTTCTCTTTCTTGATTGAGTTTTCATGGATCTCGCGGACGAAGTAGCCGAAGCATGAAATGCTATGCACAGATGAGCATTGCTAAATTGAATAGAAATTATGGCTCCGCGCAAAAAATAAATAAATAGAAATTATGGTTCCCCGCAAAAAATAAATATAAATTATGGCTACACAAACAGATTGAAGATAGTTCTTAACCTATGCCAAAACAAACTGATGCATTACCTCATATCTTACTATGCACATTGAATGTTTGGACAACGCAGTGTATAATTTTCTCTTTGATCGGTGCTTTTCAAGAGAGCACATTGGGTACATCTCAAAGCATTTGCTGGCCAACGAAGATCTTTATGGCAAAACCAAATAACTTCCCTCGTCCTACTTATATATTCTACATCAAGAAAGCGAAGGATGGGTCATCGCTGATCTATAAGAACTAGACTAAAGTTGTTCGTGACATGCATATGAAGCAGGGCATAATATGGACATTCCGCTTCTTCAAGATTGTCAGCGACCAGATGGTTCTTCGCTTGGAATGTGTACAGCTATAATGATGATCATGTGATCGATATATTATATTGTGATGTCGGACTAGGAGTATGGATGAAAGCACTATAACGCCCCAACCACAGTCACTGGTTCCTGGTCATTACGTCTAGGATCTAGACTAACCCCACAAACCAACACTAATCTTTCCTGCGCACTTTGTCTCTCATTTGTGTGCACCCGGGATCAACTTCCCGGTCGGTAACCCATCCTCAAATTGCTCCAACCAAGTACGCTTAATTTTTAGGTTCCTTATGGACGGACTCCACAAAAGAAGGAATTCCTTTTGATATGAGTAGTCTATATCATTCCTATTAAGACATGATGTCACAAAGCACTTTGACTTATGGATACAAGGTGTTGGGAAACGTTGCATGGAAAACAAAAAAAATTCTATGCTCACGCAAGATCTATCAAGGAGATGCATAGCAACGAGAGGGGAGAGTGTGTCTACGTACCCTCGTAGACCGTAAGTGGAAGCGTTTCACAATGCGGTTGATGTAGTCGAACTTTCTTCGTGATCCAACCGATCTAGTACCGAACGTACGGCACCTCCGCGTTCAGCACATGTTCAGCTCGGTGACGTCCTCCGCCTTCTTGATCCAGCAAGACGGTGAGGTAGTAGATGAGTTCCGTCAGCACGACAGCATGGTGACGGTGATGGTGAAGTGATCTCCGTAGGGCTTTGCCTAAGCACTACAAAAATATGACCGGGGGTGTAAACGGTGGAGGGGGCGCCGCACACGGCTAACAATTGATCTGGTGTGTGCTAGGTGCCCCTCTCCCACATATATATAGGTGGGAGGGGAAGGGAAGGCAGCCTGGCGCACCACATAGGTGGCCGTCCGGCCCTAGGGCTCCTTCCCTGCCCCCCCCCCCCCTCCCCCTTTCCTTGTATGAACAAGGGGGGAGGAAAGAGGGGGGAAGAGGGAAGGAAGCGGGAGTCCTACTCCACACTTTCCTTTCCCTCCCCTCTTTCCTTCTCCACCTAGGCCGGCCTGCTATGGGGGCGCACCAGCCCCTTGTGCCTGGTGCGTTTCCTCTCTTGGCCCATAAGGCCCATAACTTTTGCCGGGGGTGCCCGAAACCCCTTCCGGTGACCCGATAAGTACCCGGTACCCCCCGAAACACTTCCGGTGTCCGAATACTATCGTCCTATATATCAATCTTTACCTCTCAACCATTTCGAGACTCCTCGTCATGTCCGTGATCTCATCCGGGACTCCTAACAACATTCGGTCACCAAATCACATAACTCATATAATCCTATATCGTCATCGAACGTTAAGCGTGCGGACCCTACGGGTTCAAGAACTATGTAGACATGACCGAGACACCTCTCCGGTCAATAACCAATAGCGGAACCTAGATGCCCATATTGGCTCCTACATATTCTACGAAGATCTTTATCGGTCGAACCGTTATGACAACATACGTAATTCCCTTTGTCCATCGGTATGTTACTTGCCCGAGATTCGATTGTCGGTATCTCTATACCTAGTTCAATCTCATTACCGGCAAGTCTCTTTACTCGTTCCGTAATACATCACCTCGTGACTAACTCCTTACTCGTTTGCTTGCAAGCTTATGATGTGTATTACCGAGAGGGCCCAGAGATACCTCTCCGATACTCGGAGTGACAAGTCCTAATCTCGATCTATGCCAACTCAACAAACACCTTTGGAGATACCTGTAGAGCATCTTTATGATCACCCAGTTACGTTGTGACGTTTGATAGCACACAAGGTATTCCTTTGGTATTCGGGAGTTGCATAATCTCATAGTCGAAGGAATATGTATTTGACATGAAGAAAGCGATAGCAATAAACTGAACGATCATTATGCTAAGCTAACGGATGGGTCTTGTCCATCACATCATTCTCCTAATGATGTGATCCCGTTATCAAATGACAACACATGTCTATGGTTAGGAAACCTTAACCATCTTTGATCAACGAGCTAGTCTAGTAGAGGCTTACTAGGGACATGGTATTTGTTTATGTATTCACACATGTATTTAAGTTTTCGATCAATACAATTCTAGCATGAATAATAAACCTTTATCATGAATAAAGAAATATAAAATAACAACTTTATTATTGCCTCTAGGGCATATTTCCTTCACAAGGTTGCCCAATAGAGGCGCGAGCCGATTGGCAAACAACTTGAAGAAGATCTTGGAGATGTTGTGAATCAACTTATGTGTGTCTACGATCTTACGAAGGAGGACAATATTCGCTGAATTCATGAGATTAACATCCCATTAGGATAGCCAAGTGGAGGATGGTGACAACAAGGTCATCTTTGATGGTTTCCCAACAGACTTGAAAAAGGCTTCGATGAAGCCATCAGGTCGAGGAGCTTTGACCGAATGAAGAAAAAAATGGCTTTTTAATCTCCAACTCATCAAAAGGCGTGTCGAGGATGACAAGGTTAAAAGGCTCATATCCCAGGCTTTCCCAGTTGAGGCGCGCCTATCTGTACACCGAGTGCCAAGGTGGGTTTGAAAATGGTTGAAAAGCTCTGCCTCCTTGTCCTCCTTCGAGATGGCAATATCGCAAACAGAGGTTTGAAGGGTTTGTATGAAGTTCCTGCGGCGTCTAGCACTTGTGGTGATGTGGAAGAGTTTATTGTTTTGCATCCCCCTTCTTAATCCAAGTCATCCTGGAACACTACCTAGGAGCTTGGTTTTGAGGTTAGCGCAAAGGGTGTGCTCAGTGACGGAGATGCCACTATTTTACTGAGTAGTGTCGAGTCAGCAAATGATCTCTTTGCAATTTTTATTTGAAGCTTCATGGTACCCACATTTTCATACTGACATTTCTTCAGAGCTTTGGTGGTGTGGCATAGCTTGGTATGAAGTCTATGGACAGGGCCATGGATGGAAGTGGTTTTGTCCCAAGCCGCCTGAACGATCTCCATGTATCTCTGAACCTTAATTCAGAATTCCTTAAATTTGAAAAGGACACATTTGATGTAGAATAGCCCCCTAAAGGAACAAACGGATGTGGTCGGAGCATAAGGAAGGCGAATCCTGCAGATGGACCACATGGAAGAGCATCTCCCAATCATTTGAGCAGAAAACATGATCAATGTTTGTGTCGGTTGGGTTTTGTTGCTTGTTTAACCATGTGAACCTACGACCATTGAGGCGCATCTCCTTAAGCACCGGCCACCCCTATGGCTAGGTCGAGGGGGGGATGGGAGACGAGAAAGAGAAGCGAGAAGGGGCGGCGGCCAAGGTGTCGAACAAGTTCGAGGATGTCATGGCGAAGAAGGAGGAGGAATATATCAAGCACAATGAGATGAAGGAGAAAAAGAAGGCAGAGAGGTTTCGCGTGTTCATGGAGATGCAAAACAAAAAGTTTAAGCTAGAGGAGAGGAAGATTGCTATCAAGACCGCTTCCGAGGAGCAAAAGTCGTGAAGGCGACGAAACTTGGATCCCGATGCGGAGAAGTTTGTTCAAGACTTTCGTACTACCATGTACAAATGCTTTGCGCAAAAGGAAGGTGAAAAGGATGCCGAAAATTAAGGTCTTTGGCACGGACAGCCGGACTGAAGGCTTTTGGGATTGATGTATGTAAAAACTTTGTTCAACATCCGGTGGTTTTGGTACTACTTGCATTTGAATGCAACTATTTAAATGTATGTTAGCTAGAATTGATATTAATCTAGACAGAATTTGTCAAAGGGAGGAGTCCGAACAAGGGCAGACATTGGTGACTTCGGTTGGATGGCCTCCGCGTAGTTGGACACATTTGGTGGTGTCCGTTTGGTAATTGGCATTGAAAATGCCCTTAGGGAAACTCTAGCAGAGGAGCCATAACAACCGTCACTATGACGACTGTGTGCCAAAATGACACTTTGGCATAATCACCATAACTTATGTAGGGCGTTCCATATCGAGCCCGTGAGCCTCCATATTTGGAGGCTGTGGTTGTTTGTCTGGAGCACGCCCCATCCATCAACCACTCTCGCGGAAGAAAAGTTTCACCTCCCTCATCAACCTCAAAATACCCACATCCTTCGCTTACATTCTCGCCGTCAGCAGGGACGAATTCAAGGGGGGACGAGGGGGGGCGAGACCCCCCCTGACGATGTCGTTTCTTCTCAACAGCGATAAGATTTTTCCTAACCGCGCATCCTCCCTGAATGGTTTGCCCCCCCCCCCTATGTGTCTCTGTAATGTAACGTGTGGCCCTCCCAAGCCCAGCCCATGTACATCAGATTATTCGCAAAAGCCCAATTTCTAGCAAAAGAAGGAAAGCCCAGCCTAGAAGGTAATGGGGTCAGGTCACGTACGCACGAACACACGCATAGGTTCCTGGCTACTACGAGATCGAAGTCTCATGCCCGGTCGTCCGCCGCCTGCTGCTCCAGGGGGGAGCTTCTAGGGCAGTTCCAGATCCATCGATGTGCAGCTTCCTATCTATCAATCCACAGCTTGCACGGACGCACACCAATCTGCCGGCCACATAGCCAACAAGAGGGGCAACAAGGGCATGGAAAAGCTGGTTAGGTTACTCTCGTCTCGTCTCTCATTTACATTACTTAGTCCATGACTTGTATTTTAAGATTGGATTAACACTTGTGCCTTTAGAATCTATACATGATTTGATCTGTAGAACCTACAAAAAAACCGTGAGACAAGGTTTGCATTGGTTATCCCCTCCTGTAGTAGAAAGATTTAGTTTACATCTGAATTGGTTTTTGCATTTGCTTTATGGCAAATTTTAATAAAAATTCAATTGCTCATAGCTGACGCCATTTTCTTCGTTTGATTAGGATATAGTTCATCGACCTAGGCTATTGTCTAACTGGAAAAACCAGGCTATTGTCTCTCCATGATCATTTTATAAGTCTCCACACTGAAGGTAAAATCTCGCCCCCCCTATGTTAGAATCCTGGCTCCGTCCCTGGCCGTCAGGGCATGTACAATGGTTGATAAGATAGTCTTATCTTAAGTCTTGCATGTAATTTAGAGATGACAAAAAAAAAGTCTACAATGGGTCACCTCTTAGCCTTATCTTCAATAACTAGTCATTCCTAAAAATATGGTGAGACATATTATGCTAAGAGACCATCTTTTGTCTTCTCTTAAATAAGAGAATACAAACATTTTCTTATGAGTTCTATCTTCTTCACCTCATGATTTATCCTACGCGGCGCTTCTAAGATAGCACAATTATACATGCCCTCAATAGCCTTCACTGTCACCGCCAACGAACTCGGTGCTGTTCTCAGGGAAGTGGCCGGATCCCCAAGAAGCGCAGGTAAAAATTATACCATCCATTTTGCTGAGGGTCGCCGTCTGAATGGGTGTTCATTTTTTTTCCCTATGACCTTTGTGTGCGCGTTGGCGGGTATCCCCTCTATTCTTATCCGTATTTACATTCGTCTTTGCATATACATTTCTTCAAGTTTTATAGAGAGAAAAAGGCTCGAACACAGGAAAAAATATGCAGTGCATATGCACGGCAAAGATCGCGGTATATTTTGCCTTGAGCCACCTATGCTGCATTGTCTGAAAAAAAAAGGGACGCTGCATAAACGAGACGGGCATCCATCTTATCGACGCCGACGTGTTCGCGGACGCTTTCCATGCCATCCCGACGCCTCCACTCCACCCACGGCCAGAGCCGGCCAGCCTGGTCGGCGGCGGCGCACGGCACGCGTCGCCGCGCGGTTTGCCGGCCCCCACCTTCACCCCCTCGTGAAGGTATCCGCGCCGGCCGGAATCCCCTCGCGCCAAGTAAAGCAAAGCAAGGTTCAGTGCGCAAGCGTCCCTCTCCCAGCCTCCCTCCCTCTCCATTATTCCTTCCCCCCGTCTATATAATCCTCCGCTCCTCGCCCTCCCGTACGCCGTCAAACACAGACGTCGGAGACGAGACGTCGAGGAAACAGCCGCACACGCGCGCGCGCTCCAAAGCCGGCGGTTTCTGTAGAGATTTCATGTGACGCGCGCGATCGAGCATGGCGAGCGGCGGCGTGGGGGGATACTACCACGGCGACCGGTACGGCTACGGCTGCACGTACTCGCGGCAGCAGCTCGCGCCGTCTCCGTCGTCGGCGGTGTCGTTCCACATGTGCCTGTTCCTGGCCACGGCGTGCCTCCTGGGCGCCGCGTCGCTCTACTCGCACTGCGAGTCCGCGATGGAGAGCCTCGTCGACCAGCTCCGGGTCGCCGTCGTCCTGTCCCCGTTCGTCCTCCTCCTCGCGGCGCAGTACTGGTCCGCGACCGGGCGGCGCTGGCGGTCGTCGTACTCGTACTCGTCGTCGTCATCACTGCTCGCGGCTCCGCCGGTGGTGTCGTGGGAGCAGCAGCCGCCCTGGTACGACCAGCGGCAGCGGGACGGCGGCGCGTCGTCGCCGTGGGGCGTGGCGCTGGCGCTGGCGCTCGTCCTGCTGCTCATCTCCTACCAGTCGTGCTTCCAGTACTGGTGGTCCCCGGTCGTCCGCCGCCGGCGCTGAGCTCCGTCGATCGGATCGGATCGGATCTTCTGCGCGCAGCTAGAACTAGGCACAGCATTTGGTCACGTACGGGCGATGCTAGCTACTCTAGTAGGCAAGGAAATTATCGGCAGTTGACAGAGCAGGATTTTGCTGCCGAAACCGTCAGATGTATTAGCTGTCAGAAAACTATCACTAGTATTGGGAGGATGTAAACTGTTGTGATATAGTATAAATAATAATAAAGAGCAGTATTCTTGCATTTCGCAGTTATCAAATTATTTCGGTCTTATAGCTGACAAAATTTGCTCTCCAACCTAAGAAACACTACTCGTACTGTACTGTATCATGTATGCATATTAATTTGGTTCTCTATGGGGCATGCATGCCCTATCTGCTTATGTCCAGCGTGGAAATTCAGACATGGATGTCGCAAGAGAAAGTGCAGTTCAGGCCAACAGAAACTGGAACGAAATCCCTCTTCTGAACATAAACTTTTTCTTCGATGAAATCTGAACATACACTTAGTCTTTTATAAACCACGAATCCTTGGAAAGAATATGAGAACCAAACCGGTTAACCAAAGTACTACTTTGAGTACTTTTAAACGACGAATCTTTGAATACATTTTCTCTCCCGAGAAGGAACCAAAGTACAATATGTTACTAGCAAACACCGATCACGCCTAGCTTTAGGTTTGATTTTGCTGCCAGTTAACTAATCGAAATTGATCAGTGAAGAACGTGGAAATGCTGCACGAAAGAAAGAAAGAAAGAGAAATGCAGTAGAGGACAGGGTGGGAAGGAATCGCATTCCTGACTTTTGGCCATGATAGTATACAGATAGAACCCGGGGCGATCGTCTTTCTTCTCTTTCGGCCGGTGATGGACGAGTAAAAGCACCTTTCTGCGCGAAAAATGCCAATGGTGGGTGACCTCCATGGAGGTGGTTATTTAAAAAAAATCAAAAATCACATTTTGAAGTTTCAAAAATATCTGAAAAAAATCATACATGTTCATAGGGACGCATTCTACATGCGTGCAATTTTTTAAGATGATATATATTATGGTGAGAGCTACACAAAAAAGACAAAATCGCGTTTTGAAACTGATGAACAGTACAAATACTGTTCACTATTAGAAATTCAGGATTTTCTCTTTTTTGTGTAGCTCTCATCATAACCTATTTCATCGTCAGGTTTTATACACATGTAGAATACATCCATATGAATGTGTAGAATTTTTTTCAGATTTTTTTGAAACTCCAAAATGTGATTATCGAATTTTTTAAAATAACCACCTCCATGAAGGTCACCCGCCAAAAGTCCGCACTCCCTTTCTGCGCTACTAGATGACCGTGTGGGGGCGAGTACCTAAAACTAAAAGCAACCGACCCCATCACCCCAAGTATTCCAGATTCTTGTCACCCTCTGTATGTGACATTTCTTGGCTCCCCTTCCCTTCATAGCGACCGGAATCGATTTCACGGAGGAGTTCCTTGGCGTCGCACGGGCTCGATTTCTCTGAGGAGTTCCTTTTTCTTTCAGTGGCAACTTCGGATTTTTTTTATTAAATGTGCTCCAGATTTTTCTGCATTCCATTAGGGACAAAAGAGTCTCCAATAACAAAAGCAGCAGCCAAGATTGCAAAGATGATTATAAATCTTAAAAAAGCAAGACCTGATGACCAGACAATATTACAGGAACACCTGCATTTTTCAAGCAGCCAACAGAACCTGGTATTCTTTCAAAATCCGAACCCCATCACAGCTATAAAACAAAGGTGCCATGTTTTGAGATCTCAATGCAAGGAGACCTTATAAACAGAAACAGCGCAAAGGTGCAGATAGAAGCAATGTTGGAAGTTGGAACTCATCAGAATTAACATCTGGAGTGCTGGAACTCATCAGAAGAAAGAAAAAAAATGACAGATACAGCTTCAATCTCGTAAGTGAAGGCTAAAGAATAAACCCAACAAGGATTGGCGTGTCTGCTATCCATTCCTTTTGGCGATCATTCCTTTTAGGC
Source organism: Thinopyrum elongatum (assembly GCA_011799875.1). NCBI lineage: Eukaryota > Viridiplantae > Streptophyta > Magnoliopsida > Poales > Poaceae > Thinopyrum > Thinopyrum elongatum. The sequence continues at coordinate 476,501,339 of CM022302.1, forward strand.
TGTCATGGCTTTCAGCCGCCGCAGAGTAGCTAACTGATTTGGCAGCTCTCTGCGCGCCTTCCTGAGAGATCCGGCGGTAGCCTATAACGATCAGCGACTCCAGCTTCTGTGCACGTGCCAACGCGGCCATTCCATCATCTGTCACTCTCTTACATTTGCGGAGCGTGAGACTACTCAAGCTAGGAGCCTGTATAATGAAACTCATACCAACATCAGTTATAAACCTGCAATCCACGAGCTCGAGCTTCTCCAGAAACTGTGAGGATGAGAGGCCCTTCATCCCCTCGTCATAAAAAATGCTGGCACCATTTAGAACAAGAGCATGAATCGGACATGATTGGATGAGCGTTACAATACCCTCTTGTGTGAAGCCTATTTCAGTAGGATAAATGGGATCGCAAAATGTGAAGGTGAGCTCAACAACCTGAAGCATAGGGCAGCTAAGAGCTAGAGCCTTAAGGCTAGCATCAGTCAATGGCGTCCTAAACTCACCATCTTCGCATCGCAGAGGCATGAGACGAAGTGAGATGGTTTTAAGGTTGCTGCACCTCTGGAATAGTGCAATCATCTCATTCTCATTTAGACCGATAACATACTCGAGGTAAAGTGTCTCCAATACTTTGCACTTCCCCAAGAGAAAACGAAGTCCAATTTCTGGCTCAGTTATTATATGAGCCAACCTAAGATCCTTCAGATTATCATAGCAGATGTCATAGCTATATGGGTAGCCAGACACGTAGGAGGGATCACGGGCCCCTGGCACCCAGTAATTTCCATTAATCTCGAACTCAAACTTTTGGAGATTCGACCATCCTGGACCAAACTTTAAGAGGTCATACTGGCTGATACCATCGCAATCCTTTACAACAAGTTCCCCTAGTGATCCATACCTCCTAAGGTACTCCAGCCACTCCCCGCTGTCCACTGCTGTACAGTCAACCAGGTGGAGAACCGAAAGATACCTGCAACCAACCGCCACCCGAAAAATCCCAGTAGAAGTGACTGCTGGTGCATGGTTCAGCCTGAGGGACCTCAATTTTTTGCACTCAGCTAGATAACCTAGACCAGTGTCATCAATGTATGAGCAGAAGCTTAAAGCAAGATCGGACAGCAAGGAGCAGTGAGATGATAAAACAAGTAGGCTTTGGTTGTTCAACTGGTCCACGTTACTGGACTTCGACCCAGAGTAATTGATCTCTACTTTTGCCAAATTGGAGAACCGGGAAAACAGCGATACCAAGGCTTCTGTTGAAGGATTGAGTCCACAGCCAACACGGATAGCAACCCTGTTCTCCGCCTCGACGGTGCAGAGCTGCTTCGACACGAGGGAAAGAGAATTAAGATCACTTGTCTTGGTAATCCTCTTGACGATCTCAGCGAGCAGTGGCTCTGGGAGACCCTCCATCGAGTATCTCAGCTGCACAACTTGGGCAGGCTCAAGACCCGGTTGGCGCTGAAACAAAGATTCTATTATCAGAATGGAACATAACAAGATAACCAATTAACAGCTGTAAGAACAAATGTAAAAGGAAACATCAGTGAAATATCAAACTTTTCTTGTACTAGTTTGAAAGATTCATGTGCATATCAAACAAGATAACCAATTAACAGCTGTACTAGTTTGAAAGATTCATGTGCTTATCTACACAGTGAACAGTAACCAACTGACTTCAGGCTAATATTTATATCATGGAACAGAAAAAAATTACAAGGGAAAATTAACCAGACGACCTAATCATATGAAATTGCTGCTCGGTGGGGGTAGGGGGAGGGGATTTTCTAACAGTACACCAAGTAGAACAACCCAAGTCCACGAGATGATCGAACATCCACTTCCTGAATTTAACACACATATCTGGAAGGACCTAACCAATCAGATTTAGATAGCGATTTCTAGACACTCCAGAACGGATTTTACCAAAAATAAATAAATAAACCGGGCCATTTCCTCTAGAGTTCCACAGATGTTCCAGACCCGAACGCAGTGGGCTAACTGCATCGGCAGAGCCGGGTACACGGTGGAAGAACGGAGAGCGCGCAGACATCGCGGAACGGGATCAACAGAGCTCGGGTGGAAGGATCGCCATCGTCTCGGCTGGCTCAACCAATGTTGCTTGAGAAGGGGAGGGCATGGATCCAAATGCGTATCTCGGAGGAGCCGACGAACCAGGAATGGGAGGCGCCGGGCGGGCGGGAAGAGCTGGGCGGAAACGGCGGCGGCCAGGGATTGGAATGGGTGGGGAAACCTCCGCGGCGAGGTCGACAGTAAAACCCTCGCCTTCCTCGGCGGCGTGGGTCGCTTTTGAGCGTCGGCCTCGCAGCACCAGCAAAGGTGACTTGGGCTTGGCCCGACTTGATGATAAGGCCTCGCAGCAGCAAGAATTACCATCCCTCGAAAAGAAAAAACAGCAAGAATTACCGACTACGCAAGAGAAGGTCTCCACTTCAAAAAAAAAAAGGAAAAAAAACGCAAGAGAAAGTCGTTCGGTTCAGGCCAACAGAGCTTGGAGCAAAATCCTGCCTTCTCTGAATATGACACTCGATTGAATCTTTTAAAACCACGAGTCTTTGCAAAGAATTTAAGAACCAAACCGGTTAACCAGAGTACTCATGAGTACTACATTTTGTCATTATTAAAATATTTGATGCCAGACAAACACCGCTTTAGGCTAGCCATAGTGGGGGTAACATAACCGGTATCATGCATTTGGGACTCACAAGCATACTTATGTGGCAGACAATTAAAGCAGAGAGAGGGGGTTATAGTAACATAAGTAGATACCGTATCATAATAAATGTTATACTACTATGTGTCATGCATGGCAATAAATAAGACCACCTATGATACTAATCTATGATACTGTGCACTACAGATGCAGTATCACACACTAGTATCATATGCATGATACTACTATATGATACCTCCCACTATGGCCAGCCTTAGGTTCGATTTTGCTGCCAGTTAACTAATCGAATTTAGCTAGTGAAAAACGTGGAAACGCTGTAGGAAAGAAAGAAAGAAAGAAATCTCGCAAAAAGAAAAGCGAAATGCAGTACAGGACAGGGGGAAGTGCATCCCCGAGGCTGAATTTCGGGTTTTGACCCTTTTAGCAAAGAATTTCAGGATCTGACCCCTGTTCAATTTTATTTTATTTTTGAAATCTGACCATTTTGCTACCGCCACAGGGCTCGGCGGTAGGCTCAGGCAACCTACCACCCTGGCGGTAGCAAAGACGGCCACAACTGTCAACTAACGGCCAGCACACCCCACCTTACCACCAAGGGCCATGGCGGTAGGTTATGGGAACCTATCGCCGAGCCCCGTGGCGGTAGGGTCCTAGGGTTTTTGCCTGGGAACTTGTTGTAACCTTAAACGGCAAATCCCTGGCGGTAGGGTGTGAGAACCTACCGCCAGGGGGCTTGGCGGTAGAGTCCTGTGGTTTTGCATTTTTGCAAGTTTTAGTGCTTGTTTTTTCCTAAAGTTTTATCACAGCAAAGATACAGTATAGTATATATTTAAGAGCCCACAATATAACATGTATCACACTCGAGGTATTAATAGCAAACGGTTCCACATAGTTTCACAAATAGCAAATAGCAAACGGTTCGAACTAACACATAGTTTCACAAATAACACATAGTTCGACAACCCCAACTAACACAAGTTGTTTCGCAAAGCCAACTAACACAAAAAGGCCAAGACCACGATTACTTGCTTCTTCCCCTCTTGGAGGTACGGTCCTCGTTGTTCTTTGAACGATTCTCGTCTGGCTTCTTCTTGCGCCCTCCTCGAGGAATCGGTTTCTGAAATGGGGATGGACTCTGCCAATCCTTCTTTGGCTTATTCCTCTTCGGAAGCTGAGATGCTTGAGTTGGTGGAGGTTCGTAATCTTCATCGTAGTCCTCCTCCCCATTGCTCTCCTCCTCCTCCTCTTCTTCATGGGCCTCCTCCTCCTCCTCCTCCTGAAACAACCTAGAGGACGAGGCAGCATGGCTCGATGAAGCGATGTTACCCTGTGTGACTGCAGGATCATGAGCTTCAACCGAGCCAGCGCACCCAAGCAAGCCTACCAGCTTGCGACAACACTTCACGAATTTCTGCAGTCACAATAAAAAAAGGATATAATACTGATCAGATTTATGATTGCAAATGAACAAGAACATAGGGTATTTCTAGGCGGTAGAAATGTTACCTTCACTGTCTCCCTCATATTGTTCTCAGAATCTCCGTTCCTGGGGGCACGACCTAGTGCATCCGAGCCATCAAAGATGCATCTGTTCAGCTCGCCGGACTGTGAAAGCATAAGTGAGTCACAATGACATACAAAAAATGAAACATGGTTGATTCATTCATACAACATTCATATATTTATTCATACAACATTCATATATAACATCCACATGCATTATATATAAAAATAAATTCCTCCCCTCCAACATGCATCATATCATCATTTTTTTAACAAAAGAAGTTATGAACTAGGGTTCATCTTGAGGGGTTCACCATTTTTACTCCAACAAAATCCACTACTTGCATCATATAACATCCACATGCATCCTGTATCAAAACAAATTCCTCCAATATTCATCATATCATAAAAAATTTAACACAAAAAATTATGAACTAGGGTTCATCTTGAGGGTTCACCATTTTTTTCTCCAACTACTTGCATAGTAGCATATCAACACGCTGAAGGAAGTATGCCCCAGAGGCAATAATAAAGTTGTTATTCATATTTTCTTATTTAATGATAAATGTTTATTATTCATGCTAGAATTGTATTAACCGGAAACTTGATACATGTGTGAATACATAGACAAAACACAGTGTCCCTAGTATGCCTCTACTAGACTAGCTCGTTAATCAAAGATGGTTGAGTTTCCTAACCATAGACATGTGTTGTCATTTGATGAACGAGATCACATCATTAGGAGAATGATGTGATGGACAAGACCCATCCGTTAGCTTAGCATAATGATCGTTAAGTTTTATTGCTATTGCTTTCTTCATGACTTATATATATATTCGTTTGACTATGAGATTATGCAACTCCCGAATACCGGAGGAACACCTTGTGTGCTATCAAACATCACAACGTAACTGGATGATTATAAAGATGCTCTACAGGTGTCTCCGAAGGTGTTTGTTGGGTTGGCATAGATCGAGATTAGGATTTGTCACTCCGAGTATCGGAGAGGTATCTCTGGGCCCTCTCGGTAATGCACATCATATGAAGCCTTGCAGGCAATGTGACTAATGAGTTAGTCGCGGGATAAGCATTACGGAACGAGTAAAGAGACTTGCCGGTAACGAGATTGAACTAGGTATGATGATACCGACGATCGAATCTCGGGCAAATAACATACCGATGACAAAGGGAATAACGTATGTAGTTATGCGGTTTGACCGATAAAGATCTTCGTAGAATATGTAGGAGCCAATATGAGCATCCAGGTTCCACTATTGGTTATTGACCAGAGACGTGTCTCGGTCATGTCTACATAGTTCTCGAACCCGTAGGGTCCGCACGCTTAACGTTCGATGACGATTTGTATTATGAGTTATGTGATTTGATGACCGAAGTTTGTTCGGAGTCCCGGATGAGATCACGGACATGACGAGGAGTCTCGAAATGGTCGAGAGGTAAAGATTCATATATTGGAAGGCTATATTCGGGCATCGGAAAGGTTCTGAGTGATTCTGGTGTTTTTCGGAGTACCGGGGAGTTACGGGAATTCACCGGGAGAAGTAATGGGCCTTATTGGGCCATGTAACACCCCATGTATTAAGCTACAGTAATCACCCTGTTGATAATGCCATGTCATCAGGATCAACAGTGCTTAATCATCATTAGTAGTAAATCTCTTTCAAATTCAAATGGAAATTCAAACTGAAAGTGGAAAATAAAAGTTGTCTAACATAAAAAACTAAAATGTTCAATAAATAACAAATATTCCAGAGACTATTCCAAAATTGAAACCAACAATAAATAAATTAATTAGGTGGCTCTAACATTATCAAAACAGCAAAGTTTAATACATTTTATTTGTTATAAAATTTGTGTGAACTCAAATTGACTCCAAACTAATTTTTGGTAGTGGTAGAGAATGCCTAGTAATTATTGGGACATTTGCCATGTTTTACAAAATTCAATTTGAGGCCTAACTATTTACAAAACAGAAAGTATGAGAAAAGAAAAAAAACAAAAGAAAAGGAAAAGGAAAAGGAAAAAGAGGGAGGGAGAGATGGGGGGGGGGGGGGGGGGATGGATTTTAGTGGGTATGAGTGGTGGGGTGGAGGGACTTATTGGCGGGGGTGGGTGGATTGTGGGTGGAGGTGAGGGGGTCTCCTCCCCCCCCCTTTCTCCACTTTTGCGTTCTTCCAGCCTGATTCCTTCGCTTTGTAAGGCTTGGGTTGTTGTCCCCCCCCCCCCCGCCCCCCCCCTATATGGCCTCCCCCAAGGCCGAACCCTAATCCCCCCCCCCCCCCATCCCCCCCTCCTCTCTCGCCGCTCCTCTCTCTCCCCTCCTCTCGCTGCCCCCTCCTCTGCCTCCCCCTCTGGATCGGGGGGGATCGTTCCCGTCGCCCGTCGCTCCTGACGACGCCGCCGCCCATCGATCGCCGTTGCCGCACCCGTCGTCACCACCCGACCCTTCTCCCCTGCTCCCTCTTCCTCTCCTCGCCTCTGCCTCGCCAGACCACCCCGAGCCCGCTGCCCTCCCCGACCGGCCCCTGTGAGCCGCCGCCTCCCCTCCCCCCTCTCTGCTTCCGCAGCACCGCCGCCTTCGCGCGCGCTCACCGCGGCCTCGCTCGCCGCGCGCCCGCGCCCGTTCCCGCCGCGCTGTTGCGCCTGTTCGCCCGCTCCGGCCGCTCGACGCGCTTGCGCGCCCGCACCGCGGCTCGCGCCGCCCGCTCGCGGTGGCCTCTTCCATCGCACGCCCCGCGCCACCGCGCCCCCGGGCTCCCCTGCCGCGGCCCCTGCTCGCCGCTTCGCTGCCGGCCGCGCGCCGCTCCGGCCACGGCTGCGCCTGCGCGCGAGCCCGCGCCCCACCACTGCCTCTCGCCGCGCCGTTGCTGCGGCCTGCTGTCCGCGCACGGCCGCGCCGGCCCCGCTGCTCCTCCGCCACCCGGCGCCCGTTGCCGGCGCTGGCGCCCGAGCGCGCCCGGGGTCGCCGTTCGGGCTGGCGCCCGCACCCGAACCCCAGCGCCCGTTTGACCCCAGGCCAATGACACGCGGGCCCCACGCCCCTTTTAGTTTTAAGCAAAAAAAAAGAAAAAGAAAATATAATAATAATTAATTAGTTAATTAGTGAATTAATTAACTTAACTAATCATGTTTAATTAAACTAATTAAACTTAATTAACCTAATTATCTAATTAAGCTAATTAATCTGTTAATTAGGCTAATAGTCAATGACAGCGGGCCCCACCTGTCAGATTGTGCTGACGTCAGCATGATGTCATGCTGACGTCATCAACTACTATTTCGGATAATGTTTAGTTTAAATAATTAAATAAATTCCAGAAATTAATAAAAACTTTAGAAAATCATATAAAATAATCCGTAACTCCGATGGAAAAACTTTGTATATGAAAGTTGCTCAGAACGACGAGACGAATTCGAATGCGCGGTACGTTCGTCCGTCACGCGTCCCTATATATCCGAACATGCAACCGTCCCTCTCCGGTCATCTGTCTGACAAATGTCCGGAACCGGGAAGACATTTCCGGATGGATTCCCCCTTCCTCGGTGACGTGCAACCATATGTTAGGACACACCCGGCACTGCACATTGTCATGTCGTACTTTGTGTTGCTCATGTTTGCTGTGTATTTATACTGTTTCCTCCCCCTCTTCTCTCTCGGTAGCCCCCGACACCGACGTCGTCCCCGAGGCCAACGCAGCTCCGGAGACCGGAGACACCATTGACGACCTTGCCCTTGCCGCCAAGCAACCAGGCAAGCCCCCTCTTTGATCATCCCGATATCGCCCATTCTAATTTCTCATGCTTGCATTAGAATTGCTGCTGCTACTGCTTTACCTATTCTGATGCATAGCCTGTTTACTGTAACCTGTTGTTGATAATTACCTGCATATCCTAAACTGCTTAGTATAGGCTGGGTAGAGACCTATCAGTGACCCCACTTATCCTGACTGCCCCGCTGGATAATCCGAAGACCCGATCAACGGGATTGAAGACCAGGCCCCGGCACCGCACCTCACCCCCTTAGTTGTAACGACACTGCAGCGTTACCACCGAGTGCCGAGGGTGATACCTCGTGTAGCACTTCTGATGTTAACTCTGTAGAGTAGCTATTCGATCGTGGTCAACGAGGGTGATTCCTCCTTCACCACTTCCGGTAACGACGCTGTCGTGCAACACATCAAGTGTGAACCCATCGAGGGTGATTCCTCCGAGTTCACCTTGACGGATACATCGAGTAGGAATCCAACGAGGGTGATACCTCGGATTCCCCTGATGTTATGGACACACGGATACTTGGACTTTACACTGTTACTTGGATAGGCGGGTCGACACTGAGGGGTACCCGCGTGCGCCTGAGAGGCGAGTGTTGTGAAGACGGGTGCCTGTATGGTGCCCGAGTGATGAATACGAGGCGCGGCCGGGCATTCTTAACCCTTGCAGCAAGTCCTCGAGACGGGGCGACGGGGTCACATCTTTCGTGAGTCTCTGCTCGTTACCGCAAGCCCTAGTCCACTAACGATTTGGATATTTGATCCGAGCAGGCCTCTGGCCTGATAGCACTAACCATCATGTGGGCATAGTATGGGCGTTCTGCATCGTAGCATCAGCCGACAGTTCTGTCAGACGTCCAGTTCAGCATTGTGGCACGGTCGGATCATACCGACCATCCGAGGCGGTGCTGGTATCCACCCTGCACACAACGACCCGGAGTGCACAGGGCGATGGCCCAAGACCCCTGAGCGCTTAGGATGTAGACCGGCGGGGACCTCTCTGCTGAGCTGTAGGTAGGGTTGCGATGTATCGTTTGGCCGAGGCCGGGCATGACCCAGGAAAGTGTGTCCGGCCGGAGTTAATCGAGCGTGTTGGGTAAGTTGGTGCACCCTTGCAGGGAAGAACACTTCTATCGATAGCCTGTCCTACGGTAACGGACACTCGGAGTTGTATCCTGATTGATACAATTTAGAACTGGATACTTGGATACTATGGCTCTGGGATTGCTTCTCGCAGGGAGTCGAGAAGGGATCTCAGGACGAGGTTGATGACTGTATGGCTTTGGGATTGCTTTCTCGCAGGGAGTCGAGAAAGGATCTCTGGGTGAGGTTGAGACTTGATGATACTGCTACATTATATTGTACTGTCTACGCTCTTCTAATGTTGCAAGACCGCTGAAGATGCTAGTCTTCGATAGGACTAGGCCTTCTCTCTATTCTGGCATTTCTGCAGCCCAGTCCACATATACAGCCTCCCTTTGAAAATGTTGCATATGTAGTGTAGATCCTTGCTTGCTGAGTACTTCTGAGTACTCACGGTTGCTTTGTTTTCCTTTTTCTCCCCAAATCAGTTTGTCGTGACCAGATGACGAAGCCCCGGATATAGCTGCCCATGTCGACGATCGCTACTACTACCCCGAGGATGGTTACTTCTACGAGCTGACTGACGACCAGGAGTAGGATCGGAGGGTCCCAGGCATGAGGCCTTCGCCTTTCGATCGTAGTGTTTTATTTTGCCCCGTCTTTCTGTTACTGTTTCATATATGTACTCAGATATCTGATGCTTCCGCTGACACTTGTACGCAAGTTTATGTATTCGAGCCCTCGAGGCCCCTGGCTTGTAATATAAAGCTTGTATGACTTTATTTATGTTTTAGAGTTGTGTTGTGATATCTTCCCGTGAGTCCTTAGGCTTGATCGTGTGCATTTGCGTGAATGATTAGTGCACGATCGGGCCGGGGGCGTCACAAGTTGGTATCAGAGCCGACTGACTATAGGAACCCCCTTTCCAACTCCTTGGCCGAAGTTGAGTCTAGTAACCGAAAACTGTTTTGCTAACTTGGCTGTGTGGCTTAAGGGCCCACGTCGCCAATTGGGTGGTATTAGGATCTTTTACTCCTCGACCTTTACTCTGGGACTCTGATCTCTCTTATATTCGGGTTAAATAAAGTTTACTAACGCCGACACTTAGGATCTCGTAATTCTCGTCCACCCGGAGAGCTGGATATCTGTGCGATTTCCCTGATATTGATCTGATTAGTCTGATAATCATTTTCCTTTCCATTGTTTTGTTTAACCTTTCTCTCCGAGTTGTATTATACTCCGAGTTGTCATTCGATGAGGCCGGATTCTGCATCAGAGTGCACACGGAGAGTAGGATCCAGCAAGTTGATCGATCATCGGTATTCTCTAAGCTTGATTTGAGATTGGGATACCATCAGATCCGTGTTCGTGAATAAGATTTTCCGAAGACTGCATTTGTTACTCGTTATGGCTCCTACGAGTACACGGTCATGTCCTTCGGCTTAACCAATGCTCCAGCCACATTCTCCCGTCTGATGAATTACATCTTCATGGATTACCTCGACAAATTTGTCGTGTTATATCTGGATGATATTCTGGTTTATTCGAAGAATAAAGAAGAACATGCTGAACACCTCCGTCTTGTACTGGAAAGGCTCCGAGAACACCAGTTGTATGCCAAATACTCCAAGTGTGAATTCTGGCTTTCTGAAGTAACGTATCTTGGTCATGTGATTTCCAAAGATGGCATTGCTGTTAACCCAGAACGAGTTCAGGCTATTCTTGACTGGACTCCTCCGAAGAACGTCAAGCAAGTGAGAAGTTTTCTCGGCCTTGCAAGTTATTGCCGTCGTTTTGTCGAGAATTTCTCAAAGATTGCTAAGCCTTTGACTGATCTGCTTCACAAGGGCGTTAAGTTTGAATGGACAGAAAAATGTCAGGAAAGTTTTCAAGCACTCAAAGACAAGCTAACATCTGCCCCAGTACTATCTCCTCCAGATACCCGCAAAGACTTTGTGATCTATTATGACGCATCCCGTGAAGGATTAGGCTGTGTCCTAATGCAAGAGCGTAAAGTGATTGCTTATGGCTCTCGTCAGTTGCGCCCACATGAAGAGAATTATCCGGTACATGATCTAGAACTAGCTGCTGTGATCTATGCATTGCAGTTGTGGCGACATTACCTTCTCGGTAATCGTTGCGAGATCTACACGGATCATAAAAGTCTGAAGTACTTGTTTACTCAACCATCTCTAAACCTCCGTCAGCAAAGATGGATGGAGGCCATTGCGGACTATGATTTGGGTATATCCTATACCCCTGGCAAGGCTAACGTGATGGCTGATGCCTTAAGCCGCAAGTCCTATTGCGACAACCTCATGGTTAGGCGAGCTCAACCTCGTCTTTTTGAAGAACTGTGCAAGCTGAATCTGCGTATTGTTCCACAGGGCTCTCTAAATAACCTGATGATACAACCAGATCTTGAGAAAGCTGTTAAGAATGCGCAAGCTAAAGATGCTGAAATTGATCTGATGAAGAAAGACCTTCACCTTGTAAAGTACAGGGATTTCTCGCTGTCTGAAGATGGAACCTTGTATTTCAGAAACCGCATTGTGGTACCTCGCTTCGAGCTTATGACTGACAAAGTCATGAAGGAGGCACATGATACCCCACTGTCTGTTCATCCGGGTAGCACCAAGATGTATCGTGATCTCCGTCAAAGGTACTGGTGGTCTAGAATGAAGCAGGACATTGCTCGTTATGTTGCTGAATGTGATGTTTGTCGTCGCGTTAAAGCAGAACATCAGAAACCAGCTGGAATTCTGCAACCACTTCCTATTCCTCTATGGAAATGGGATAAGGTTCAGATGGATTTCGTTACAGGACTTCCCAGGTCACAGAAGGGTCACGATGCTATTCTTGTCGTCGTCGACCAACTCTCTAAAGTTGCACACTTTCTGCCTGTCAAAGAGACTATCACTGCTAGTCAGTTAGCAGAGTTGTATATCTCCAGAATTGTTTCACACCACGGTATTCCGAAGGAGATCAGTTCGGACCGTGGCGGTCTTTTCACTTCCAAATTCTGGGAAAGTTTCCAAACAGCTATGGGAACTCATATTACCTGGAGTTCAGCTTATCACCCCCAATCCCAAGGCCAAGTTGAACGAGTTAATCAAGTGCTTGAAGACATGCTTCGAGCTTGTGTTATATCGTTCGGTAAGAAGTGGGAAGAATCTCTTCCTTATGCGGAATTCTCATATAACAACAGCTATCAAGCTAGCTTGAAAATGGCCCCCTTCGAAGTACTGTATGGACGTAAGTGTCGAACCCCTCTGAATTGGTCAGAAACTGGGGAACGACCGCTCGTGGGTCCGGATATTATTCAACACGCCGAAGAGCAAGTCCGTATCGTCCGTGAAAACCTCAAGGCGGCTCAGGACCGCCAGAAGAGCAACTATGATCGCAAACGATGGGGTTTGACCTATCAACCTGGTGATCAAGCTTATCTGCGTGTCACTCCTATGAAGGGCACTCACCGTTTTGGAATCAAGGGCAAGTTAGCTCCACGCTATATTGGTCCTTTCCGCATAATTGCTAGATGTGGTCAGGTGGCATATAAATTGGAGTTGCCGCCGCAATTCTCTCATATCCACGACGTCTTCCATGTGTCGCAACTTCGTAAATGCTTCAAGGAATCTCCGCACCGAGCAGTGGATCACGAGGTGCTCGAATTGCAAGATGACCTATCTTATAAGGAGCATCCGATCCGCATTCTCGATGAAGCTGAACGTCGAACCCGTCAGAAGGTTACCAAGTTCCTCAAAGTGCAGTGATCAAATCATACTGAAGATGAAGCCACTTGGGAACGCGAGGATAATCTTCGTGCGGAATACCCCGAACTTTTTCCTTCTACCTCTTAATTCTCGGGACGAGAATTCTTGTTAGTGGAGGAGATTTGTAACACCCCATGTATTAAGCTACAGTAATCACCCTGTTGATAATGCCATGTCATCAGGATCAACAGTGCTTAATCATCATTAGTAGTAAATCTCTTTCAAATTCAAATGAAAATTCAAACTGAAAGTGGAAAATAAAAGTTGTCTAACATAAAAAAAACTAAAATGTTCAATAAATAACAAATATTCCAGAGACTATTCTAAAATTGAAACCAACAATAAATAAATTAATTAGGTGGCCCTAACATTATCAAAACAGCAAAGTTTAATACATTTTATTTGTTATAAAAGTTGTGTGAACTCAAATTGACTCCAAACTAATTTTTGGTAGTGGTAGAGAATGCCTAGTAATTATTGGGACATTTGCCATGTTTTACAAAATTAAATTTGAGGCCTAACTATTTACAAAACAGAAAGTATGAGAAAAGAAAAAAAACAAAAGAAAAAGAAAAGGAAAAAGAGAAACCCCCCCCCCCTGGCCCAACTGGACTACAGCCCAGCCGGCCGGCCCACCCCCGCCCCCCCTATATGGCCTCCCCCAGGAGGCCGAAACCCTAATCCCCTCTCTCGCTCCCCACTCCCTCTCCCCTCCTCTGCCTCCCCCGATCTGGATCGGGGGGGATCGTTCCCGTCGCCCCGTCGCTCCTGACGACGCCGCCGCCCATCGATCGCCGTTGCCGCACGCCGTCGTCACCGCCCGACCCCGTCGCCCCTCGCCATCGTCGCATCGCCTCCTCGCCTCTGCCTCGCCAGACCACCCCAAGCCCGCTGCCCTCCCCGACCGGCCCCTGTGAGCCGCCGCCTCCCCTCCCCCCTCTCTGCTTCCGCAGCACCGCCGCCTTCGCGCGCGCTCACCGCGGCCTCGCTCGCCGCGCGCCCGCGCCTGTTCCCGCCGCGCTGTAGCGCCTGTTCGCCCGCTCCGGCCGCTCGACGCGCTCGCGCGCCCGCACCGCAGCTCGCGCCGCCCGCTCGCGGTGGCCTCTTCCATCGCACGTCCCGCGCCACCGCGCCCCCGGGCTCCCCTGCCGCGGCCCCTGCTCGCCGCTTCGCTGCCGGCCGGGCGCCGCTCCGGCCACGGCTGCACCTGCGCGCGAGCCCGCGCCCCACCACTGCCCCTCGCCGCGCCGTTGCTGCGGCCTGCTGTCCGCGCACGGCCGCGCCGGCCCCGCTGCTCCTCCGCCACCCGGCGCCCGTTGCCAGCGCTCGCGCCCGCGCGCGCCCGGGGTCGCCGTTCGGTCTGGCGCCCGCACCCGAACCCCAGCGCCCGTTTGGCCCCAGGCCAATGACACGCGGGCCCCGCCCCCCTTTTAGTTTTAAGCAAAAAAAAAAGAAAAAGAAAATATAATAATAATTAATTAGTTAATTAGTGAATTAATTAACTTAACTAATCATGTTTAATTAAACTAATTAAACTTAATTAACCTAATTATCTAATTAAGCTAATTAATCTGTTAATTAGGCTAATAGTCAATGACAGCGGGCCCCACCTGTCAGATTGTGCTGACGTCAGCATGATGTCATGCTGACGTCATCAACTACTGTTTCGGATAATATTTAATTTAAATAATTAAATAAATTCCAGAAATTAATAAAAACTTTAGAAAATCATATAAAATAATCCGTAACTCCGATGGAAAAACTTTGTACATGAAAGTTGCTCAGAACGACGAGACGAATTCGACTGCGCGGTCTGTTCGTCCGTCACGCGTCCCTATCTATCCGAACATGCAACCGTCCCTCTCCGGTCATCTGTCTGACAAATGTCAGGGGACCGGGAAGACATTCCCGGATGGATTCCCCCTTCCTCGGTGACGTGCAACCATACGTTAGGACACACCCGGCACTGCACATTGTCATGTCGTACTTTGTGTTGCTCATGTTTGCTGTGTATTTATACTGTTTCCTCCCCCTCTTCTCTCTCGGTAGCCCCCGACACCGACGTCGTCCCCGAGGCCGACGCAGCTCCGGAGACCGGAGACACCATTGACGACCTTGCCCTTGCCGCCGAGCAACCAGGCAAGCCCCCCCTTTAATCATCCCGATATCGCCCATTCTAATTTCTCATGCTTGCATTAGAATTGCTGCTGCTACTGCTTTACCTATTCTGATGCATAGCCTGTTTACTGTAACATGCTGTTGATAATTACCTGCATATCCTAAACTGCTTAGTATAGGCTGGGTAGAGACCTATCAGTGACCCCACTTATCCTGACTGCCCCGCTGGATAATCCGAAGACCCGATCAACGGGATTGAAGACCAGGCCCCGACACCGCACCTCACCCCCTTAGTTGTAACGACACTGCAGCGTTACCACCAAGTGCCGAGGGTGATACCTCGTGTAGCACTTCTGATGTTAACTCTGTAGAGTAGCTATTCGATCGTGGTCAACGAGGGTGATTCCTCCTTCACCACTTCCGGTAACGACGCTGTCGTGCAACACATCAAGTGTGAACCCATCGAGGGTGATTCCTCCGAGTTCACCTTGACGGATACATCGAGTAGGAATCCAACGAGGGTGATACCTCGGATTCCCCTGATGTTATGGACACACGGATACTTGGAATTTACACTGTTACTTGGATAGGCGGGTCGACACTGAGGGGTACCCGCGTGCGCCTGAGAGGCGAGTGTTGTGAAGACGGGTGCCTGTATGGTGCCCGAGTGATGAATACGGGGCGCGGCCGGGCATTCTTAACCCTTGCAGCAAGTCCTCGAGACGGGGCGACGGGGTCACATCTTTCGTGAGTCTCTGCTCGTTACCGCAAGCCCTAGTCCACTAACGATTTGGATATTTGATCCGAGCAGGCCTCTGGCCTGATAGCACTAACCATCACGTGGGCATAGTATGGGCGTTCTGCATCGTAGCATCAGCCGACAGTTCTGTCAGACGTCCAGTTCAGCATTGTGGCACGGTCGGATCATACCGACCATCCGAGGCGGTGCTGGTATCCACCCTGCACACAACGACCCGGAGTGCATAGGGCGATGGCCCAAGACCCCTGAGCACTTAGGATGTAGACCGGCGGGGACCTCTCTGCTGAGCTGTAGGTAGGGTTGCGATGTATCGTTTGGCCGAGGCCGGGCATGACCCAGGAAAGTGTGTCCGGCCGGAGTTAATCGAGCATGTTGGGTAAGTTGGTGCACCCCTGCAGGGAAGAACACTTCTATCGATAGCCTGTCCTACGGTAACGGACACTCGGAGTTGTATCCTGATTGATACAATTTAGAACTGGATACTTGGATACTATGGCTCTGGGATTGCTTCTCGCAGGGAGTCGAGAAGGGATCTCAGGACGAGGTTGATGACTGTATGGCTCTGGGATTGCTTTCTCGCAGGGAGTCGAGAAAGGATCTCTGGGTGAGGTTGAGACTTGATGATACTGCTACATTATATTGTACTGTCTACGCTCTTCTAATGCTGCAAGACCGCTGAAGATGCTAGTCTTCGATAGGACTAGGCCTTCTCTCTATTCTGGCATTTCTGCAGCCCAGTCCACATATACAGCCTCCCTTTGAAAATGTTGCATATGTAGTGTAGATCCTTGCTTGCTGAGTACTTCTGAGTACTCACGGTTTCTTTGTTTTCCTTTTTCTCCCCAAATCAGTTTGTCGTGACCAGATGACGAAGCCCCGGATACAGCTGCCCATGTCGACGATCGCTACTACTACCCCGAGGATGGTTACTTCTACGAGCTGAGTGACGACCAGGAGTAGGATCGGAGGGTCCCAGGCAGGAGGCCTTCGCCTTTCGATCGTAGTGTTTTATTTTGCCCCGCCTTTCTAAAGGCCTTTCTGTTACTGTTTCATATCTGTACTCAGATATCTGATGCTTCCGCTGACGCTTGTACGCAAGTTTATGTATTCGAGCCCTCGAGGCCCCTGGCTTGTAATATAAAGCTTGTATGACTTTATTTATGTTTTAGAGTTGTGTTTGTGATATCTTCCCGTGAGTCCTTAGCCTTGATCGTGTGCATTTGCGTGAATGATTAGTGCACAATCGGGCCGGGGGCGTCACAGGCCATACGGGAAAAGAGGAGGCAGGCCAAGGGGAGGTGGCACGCGCCCCCCCCCCCCCCATGGGTCCGAATTGGACTAGGGGAAGGGGGCGGCGCCCCCCTTGCCTTTTCCTACTCCCTCTTTTCCCTCTTTCCTTCTCTCCTACTCCGAAAAGGAAAGGGATTCCTACTAGGACTTGGAAGTCCTAGTAGGACTCCATACTTTTGGCGCACCCCTAGGGGGCCGGCCTCTCTCCCTCCCTCCTTTATATACGTGGGAGGGGGGCACCCCAAAGACACACCAAGATTTGTCTTAGCCATGTGCGGTGCCCCCTCCACAGTTTAACACCTCGGTCATATCGTCGTAGTGCTTAGGCGAAGCCCTGCGCCGGTAACTTCATCATCACCGTCGCCACGCCGTCGTGCTGACGGAACTCTCCCTCGTCCTCAACTGGATCAAGAGCTCGAGGGACGTCATCGAGCTGAACGTGTGCAGAACTCGGAGGTGCCGTACGTTCGGTGCTTGATCGGTTGGATCGCGAAGACGTTCGACTACATCAACCGTGTTAAGCTAACGCTTCCGCTTTTGGTCTATGAGGGTACGTGGACACACTCTCCCCCTCTCGTTGCTATGCATCCTGGATAGATCTTGCGTGAGCGTAGGAAATTTTTGAAATTGCATGCTACGTTCCCCAACAGTGACATCAGAGCCAGGTCTATGCGTAGATGATATGCACGAGTAGAACACAAAGAGTTGTGGGCGATAATAGACATACTGCTTACCACCAACGTCTTACTTTGATTCGGCGGTATTGTTGGATGAAGCGGGCCAGACCGACATTACATGATCGCGTTCATGAGACTGGTTCTACCGACGTGCTTTGCACACAGGTGGCTGGCGGGTGTCTGTTTCTCCAACTTTAGTTGAATCGAGTTTGACTACAGCCGATCCTTGTTGAAGGTTAAAACAGCACACTTGACAAAAAATCGTTGTGGTTTTGATGCGTAGGTAAGAACGGTTCTTAGTAGAAGCCCGTAGCAGCCACGTAAAACTTGCAACAACAAAGTAGAGGACGTCTAACTTGTTTTTGCAGGGCATGTTGTGATGTGATATGGTCAAGACATGATGTGATACACATTATTGTATGAGATGATCATGTTTTGTAAAAGTTATCGGCAACTGGCAGGAGCCTTATGGTTGTCGCTTTATTGTATGAAATACAATCGCCATGTAATTGCTTTACTTTATCACTATGCGTTAGCGATAGTTGTAGAAGCAATAGTTGGCAAGACGACAGCGACGCTACGATAGAGATCAAGGTGTCAAGCCTGTGATGATGGAAATCATGACGATGCTTTGGAGATGGAGATCAAAGGCACAAGATGATGATGGCCATATCATGTCACATATTTTGATTGCATGTGATATTTATCTTTTATGCATCTTATTTTGCTTAGTACGACGGTAGCATTATAAGATGATCCCTCACTAAAATTTCAAGGTATAAGTGTTCTCCCTGAGTATGCACCATTGCGACAGTTCGTCGTGCCGAGACACCACGTGATGATCGGGTGTGATAAGCTCTACGTTCACATACAACGGGTGCTAGACAGTTTTGCACGTGCGGAATACTCGGGTTAAACTTGACGAGCCTAGCATATGCAGATATGGCCTCGGAACACTGGAGACCAAAAGGTCGAACGTGAATCATATAGTAGATATGATCAACATAGAGATGTTCACCATTGAAAACTACTCCATCTCACGTGATGATCGGACATGGTTTAGTTGATTTGGATCACGTGATCATTTAGATAACTTGAGGGATGTCTATCTAAGTGGGAGTTCTTAAGTAATATGATTAATTGAACTTAATTTATCATGAACTTAGTCCTGATAGTTTTTGCATATCTATGTTGTAGATCAATAGCTCGCGATGTAGCTCCCCGTTTATTTTTTGATATGTTCCTAGAGAAAACTAAGTTAAAAGATGATAGTAGCAATGATGCGGACTGGGTCAGTGATCTGAGGATTATCCTCATTGCTGCACAGAAGAATTATGTCCGTGATGCACCGCGAGGTGACAGACCTATTGCAGGAGCAGGTGCAGATGTTATGAACATTTAGCAAGCTCGGTATGATGACTACTTGATAGTTTAGTGCGCCATGCTTTACGACTTAGAACCGGGACTTCAAAAACGTTTTGAACACCACAGAGCATATAAGATGTTCCAAGAGTTGAAATTAGTATTTCAGACTCATGCCCATGTCGAGAGGTATGAGACCTCTGACAAGTACTTTGCCTACAAGATGGAGGAGAATAGCTCAACCAGTGAGCATGTGCTCAGAATGTCTGAGTACTACAATCGCTTGAATCAAGTGGGAGTTTATCTTCCAAATAAGATAGTGATTGACAGAGTTCTCTAGTCACCATCACCAAGTTACTGGAACTTCGTGATGAACTATAATATACAAGGGATGACGAAAATGATTCCCGAGCTCTTCGCGATGCTGAAATCGGCGAAGGTAGAAATCAAGAAATAGCATAAAGTGTTGATGGTTAACAAGACCACTAGTTTCAAGAAAAAGGGCAAGGAAAAGAAAGGGAACTTCAAGAAGAATGGCAAGCAAGTTGCCACTCCCGTAAAGAAGCCCAAAGCTAGACCCAAACCTGAAACTGAGTGATTCTACTGCAAAGGAAATGGTCACTGGAAGCGAAACTGCCCCAAAAACTTGGCGGATAAGAAGGATGGCAAAGTAAACAAAGGTATATTTGATATACATGTTATTGATGTGTACTTTACTAGTGTTCATAGTAGCCCCTGGGTATTTGATACCGGTTCAGTTGCTAAGATTTGTAACTCGAAACAGGAGTTGCAAAATGAACAGATACTAGTTAAGGGCGAGGTGACGATGTATGTTGGAAATGATTCCAAGGTTGATAAGATCACCATCGCACACTCCCTTTACCTTCGGGATTAGTGTTGAACCTAAAATAAATGTTATTTGGTGTTTGCTTTGAACATGAATATGATTGGATCATGTTTATTGCAATACGGTTATTCATTTAAGTCAAAGAATAATTGTTGTTCTGTTTACATGAATAAAACCTTCTATGGTCATACACTCAATATAAATGGTTTATTGAATCTCGATCGTAGTGATACACATATTCATAATATTGATGCCAAAAGATGCAAAGTTGATAATGATAGTGCAACATACTTGTGGCACTGCCGTTTAGGTCATATTGGTGTAAAGCGCATGAAGAAACTCCATGCAGATGGACTTTTGGAATCACTTGATTATGAATCATTTGATGCTTGCAAACCATGCTTCATGGGCAAGATGACTAAAACTCCGTTCTCCGGAACAATGGAGCGAGCTACAGACTTATTGGAAATAATACATACCGATGTATGCGGTCCGATGAGTGTTGAGGCTCGCGGCGGGTATCGTTATTTTCTAACCTTCACAGATGATTTGAGCAGATATGGGTATATCTACTTAATAAAAAACAAGTCTGAAACATTTGAAAAGTTCAAAGAATTTCAGAGTGAAGTGGAAAATCATCGTAAAAAGAAAATAAAGTTTCTCGATCTGATCGCGGAGGCGAATATTTGAGTTACGAGTTTGGTCTTCATTTAAAACAATGTGGAATAGTTTTGCAACACACGCCACCTAGAACACCACAGCGTAATGGTGTGTCCGAACGTCGTAACCGTACTTTATTAGATATGGTGCGATCTATGATGTCTCTTACCGATTTACCACTATCGTTTTGGGGTTATGCATTAGAGACAACTGCATTCACGTTAAATAGGGCACCCTCTAAATCCGTTGAGATGACACCGTATGAACTATGGTTTGGCAAGAAACTTAAGCTGTCGTTTCTTAAAGTTTGGGGTTGCGATGCTTATGTGAAAAAACTTCAGCCTGATAAGTTCGAACCCAAATCGGAGAAGTGCGTCTTCATAGGATACCCAAAAGAAACTGTTGGGTACACCTTCTATCACAGATCCAAAGGCAAAACCTTTGTTGCTAAGAATGGATCCTTTCTAGAGAAGGAGTTTCTCTCGAAAGAAGTGAGTGGGAGGAAAGTAGAACTTGATGAGGTAGTTATACCTTCTCTCGAATTGGAAAGTAGTTCATCACAGAAATCAGTTCCAGTGATGCCTACACCAATTAGTGAGGAAGCTAATGATGATGATCATGAAACTTCAGATCAAGTTACTACAGAACCTCATAGGTCAACCAGAGTACGTTCCGCACCAGAGTGGTACGGTAATCCTGTTCTGGAAGTCATGTTACTAGACCATGATGAACCTACGAACTATGAGGAAGCGATGATGAGCCCAGATTCCGCGAAATGGCTTGAGGCCATGAAATCTGAGATGGGATCCATGTATGCGAACAAAGTGTGGACTTTGGTTGACTTGCCCGATGATCGACAAGCCATTGAGAATAAATGGATCTTCAAGAGGAAGACAAACGCTGATAGTAGTGTTACTATCTACAAAGCTCGAATTGTCACAAAAGGTTTCCGACAAGTTCAAGGTGTTGACTACGATGAGATTTTCTCACTCGTATCGATGCTTAAGTCTGTCCGAATCATGTTAGCAATTTCCGCATTTTATGAAATCTGGCAAATGGATGTCAAAACTGCATTTCTTTAATGGATTTATTAAAGAAGAGTTGTATATGATGCAACCAGAAGGTTTTGTCAATCCTAAAGGTGCTAACAAAGTGTACAAGCTCCAGCGATCCATTTATGGACTGGTGCAAGCATCTCGGAGTTGGAATATACGCTTTGATGAGTTGATCAAAGCATATAGTTTTATACAGAATTGCGGTGAAGCCTGTATTTACAAGAAAGTGAGTGGGAGCACTACAGCCTTTCTGATAAGTATATGTGAATGACATATTGTTGATCGGAAATGATGTAGAATTTTCTGGAAAGCATAAAGGAGTGTCTGAAAGGAGTTTTTCAAAGAAAGACCTCGGTGAAACTGCTTACATATTGGGCATCAAGATCTATAGAGATAGATCAAGACGTTTGATAAGACTTTCGATGAGTACATACCTTGATAAGATTTTGAAGGAGTTCAAAATGGATCAGTCAAAGAAGGAGTTCTTGCCTGAGTTGTAAGGTATGAAGTTGAGTAAGACTCAAAACCCGACCACGGCAGAAGATAGAGAGAGAATGAAAGTCATTCCCTATGCCTCAGCCATAGATTCTATAAAGTATGTCATGCTGTGTACCAGACCTATTGTGTACCTTGCCAAGAGTTTGACAAGGGGGTACAATAGTGATCTAGGAGTAGATCACTGGACAGCGGTCAAAATTATCCTTAGGTACCTAAGAGGACTAAGGAAAAGTTTCTCGGTTATGGAGGTGATAAAGAGTTCATCGTAAAGGGTTACGTCGATGCAAGCTTTGACACCGATCCAGATGACATTAAGTCTCAATCTGGATACATATTGAACATGGGAGCAATTAGCTAGAGTAGCTCCAAGTAGAGCATTGGAGACATAGAGATTTGCAAAATACATACGGATCTGAATGTTGCAGACCCGTTGACTAAACCTCTCTCACAAGCAAAACATGATCACACCTTAAAACTCTTTGGGTGTTAATCACATGGCGATGTGAACTAGATTATTGACTCTAGTAAACCCTTTGGGTGTTGGTCACATGGCGATGTGAACTATGGGTGTTAATCACATGGCGATGTGAACTATTGGTGTTAATCACATGGCGATGTGAACTAGATTATTGACTCTAGTGCAAGTGGGAGACCGAAGGAAATATGCCCTAGAGGCAATAATAAAGTTGTTATTCATATTTCCTTATTTCATGATAAATGTTTATTATTCATGCTAGAATTGTATTAACCGGAAACTTGATACATGTGTGAATACATAGACAAAACACAGTGTCCCTAATATGCCTCTACTAGAGTAGCTCGTTAATCAAAGATGGTTGAGTTTTCTAACCATAGACATGTGTTGTCATTTGATGAACGAGATCACATCATTAGGAGAATGATGTGATGGACAAGACCCATCCGTTAGCTTAGCATAATGATCGTTAAGTTTTATTGCTATTGCTTTCTTCATGACTTATACATATTCCTTTGACTATGAGATTATGCAACTCCCAAATACCGGAGGAACACCTTGTGTGCTATCAAACATCACAATGTAACTGGGTGATTATAAAGATGCTCTACAGGTGTCTCCGAAGGTGTTTGTTGGGTTGGCATAGATCGAGATTAGGATTTGTTACTCCGAGTATCGGAGAGGTATCTCTGGGCCCTCTCGGTAATGCACATCATATGAAGCCTTCCAAGCAATGTGACTAATGAGTTAGTCGCGGGATGATGCATTACAGAACGAGTAAAGAAACTTACCGGTAACGAGATTGAACTAGGTATGATGATACCGACGATCGAATCTCGGGCAAGTAACATAC
This sequence comes from Thinopyrum elongatum, assembly GCA_011799875.1. Taxonomy (NCBI): domain Eukaryota; kingdom Viridiplantae; phylum Streptophyta; class Magnoliopsida; order Poales; family Poaceae; genus Thinopyrum; species Thinopyrum elongatum. The sequence continues at coordinate 476,524,768 of CM022302.1, forward strand.
CGATGACAAAGGGAATAACATATGTTGTTATGCGGTTTGACCGATAAAGATCTTCGTAGAATATGTAGGAGCCAATATGAGCATCCAGGTTCCACTATTGGTTATTGACCGGAGATGTGTCTCGGTCATGTCTGCATAGCTCTCGAACCCGTAGGGTCCGCACGCTTAACGTTTGATGACGATTTGTATTATGAGTTATGTGATTTGATGACCGAAGTTTGTTCGGAGTCCCGGATGAGATCACGGAAATGACGAGGAGTCTCGAAATGGTCGAGAGGTAAAGATTCATATATTGGAAGGCTATATTCGGACATCGGAAAGGTTCCGAGTGATTCGGGTGTTTTTCGGAGTACCGGGGAGTTACGGGAATTCACCGGGAGAAGTAATGGGCCTTATTGGGCCATACGGGAAAAGAGGAGGCAGGCCAAGGGGAGGTGGCACGCCCTCCCCCCCCCCCCCATGGGTCCGAATTGGACTAGGGGAAGGGGGCGGCGCCCCCCTTGCCTTTTCCTACTCCCTCTTTTCCCTCTTTCCTTCTCTCCTACTCCGAAAAGGAAAGGAATTCCTACTAGGACTTGGAAGTCCTAGTAGGGCTCCATACTCTTGGCGCACCCCTAGGGGGCCGGCCTCTCTCCCTCCCTCCTTTATATACGTGGGAGGGGGCACCCCAAAGACACACCAAGATTTGTCTTAGCCGTGTGCGGTGCCCCCCTCCACAGTTTAACACCTCGGTCATATCATCGTAGTGCTTAGGCGAAGCCCTGCGCCGGTAACTTCATCATCACCGTTGCCAGGCCGTCGTGCTGACGGAACTCTCCCTTGTCCTCAACTGGATCAAGAGCTCGAGGGACGTCATCGAGCTGAACGTGTGCAGACTCGGAGGTGCCGTACGTTCGGTGCTTGATCGGTTGGATCGCGAAGACGTTCGACTACATCAACCACGTTAAGCTAACGCTTCCGCTTTCGGTCCACGAGGGTACGTGGACACACTCTCCCCCTCTCGTTGCTATGCATCTCCTAGATAGATCTGGCGTGAGCGTAGGAAATTTCTGAAATTGCATGCTACGTTCCCCAACACATGCATCATCATATCAAAACAAATTCCTCCACCATGCATCATATCAAAAAAAAAATCCTTCAAAAAAAAAGAACTAGGGTTCATCTTCACACTACCATTCCAACTAGCGACTAGAGTTCATATCTAACACAATATAACATCTAGAATCAATCTCAATCAATCCTAGGGTACAAAAAAAATTAAATCTAGTTCAAAAAAGGGGAGTGATTTGAATCAAATAATGCGACGAATCGGAAGCTATTTGACTAAAACTAATTGAAGGGATCAGAGGAGCTTACTTTTCTCTTTTCGGGGCCATCTCATTCCGCAAAAACGATGAAGAAACGGAGAAGATCCGAGGAGGGAAGTGGAGGAGATGAGAGAGGGGGCGAGAGAAGAACTGCCCCTCTGTTCTTGGGGGCGGCTGGGTGTGGGGGGAGAAGGGGGTGGGGCGGGCTGCCGCGCCCAATAACTGTCCACACCCTACCGTCAGGGTCCCTGGCGGTAGGATCAGACACCCTACCGCCAGGACCAGCGGCGGTAGGGTGGGACGGAGGGGAACAACGGCCGTTCACACTGCTGACGTGGATTAGTTTCCTACCGTCGAGCCCCATGGCGGTAGGCATAAGCCTACCGCCGAGCCCTGTGGCAGTAGGAAAAAGGGTCAGATTTCAAAAAAAAATTGAATAGGGGTCAGATCTTGATTTTATTTGCTAAAAGGGTCAAAACACGAAATTCGACCCATCCCGGACTTTTTGCCATGATATAGTATACAGATAGAACCTGGCGGTCGTATTTCTTCTCTTTCGGTTGGTAATGGACGAGTAAAAGCGAAAGTGCTCTTGTGAGCTCGAGCTCACATGCACCCTTTGCTACAGTAAAATTGAAAAAAAAATTTAAATAGTTCAAAAAAATCTGAATTTTTTTTACAACAAACATTGATGTCTTTTTTACATGCGTGCAAAATTTCATGACAAAATGACATTCATGCAGGTCTTGGTGAAAAAAAACAAAATGGATGCTACAAAATGCTTCCAAAAACAGTTTTTTTCGAGCATGATTTTGTCTTTTTTGCTGAAGCCTCTCCAAATATTATTTCATCACGAAAATTGGCACGCATATGTAACACACATCAATGTTTGTTGCCAAAAAATTTCAGATTTTTTTGAATTTGTTTAATATTTTTTTCAATTTTACTGTAGCAAAGGGTGCATGTGAGCTCGAGCTCACATACTCCATGTCCGAGTAAAAGCACCTTTCTGCGCTAAATGGCCGTGTGGGGGCGAGTGCGGTATAGCTACCCGTATTGGAGATGTTTACCTAAAACTAAAAGCAACCGACCCAGGTATTCCAGATTCTTGTCACCCTCTGTATGTGACATTTCTTGGCTTCCCTTTCTCTACTCTTTACGCAAAAGCATAAAACTGCTCAAGTTGGGCAGACCACGCGTCGCTCGAGTTTGAAAACCACGTGTTCATTGTATGGCATCAAATTCCCTTTCTAATGGTAAATAAAGACAATATTCCTTTTTTGCAATAAGAATTTGTCTTTCTTTTTTACAGTAAAAAAAGCTTCCATACTGATTGTTCCATTTCATGTGGTTCTCGTGCAACATTATTGCACATGAGAAAGATCATAATAACACGAAACATTTTCTCCTTCCCCCACGACCCATGAGACTCCCACGAGTCTAGGGTTTCCCCACCTCCCATCGACACCGACGTTGATATGCCTCGTCTCCTGTGACTTTAGGGTCATGGAGACGTGGTGGATCCCGACCCTTACTGTTGGGAGGGTTCCTGATTGTTTTAGTCTTTTTAGTGTTTGTGTCCTGCTTAGGAAGGCGAGACGATGACGTCTCTCTGGAGATGGAATAAGGTTCTCCCCCGCCTAGCCCCAGTCACGGCATTGCGTCACCATCATCAGAGGGCGTGTGGAGGCGTGTCTTCGACGGATCTCGCGGGATTCAGTTGGTATTTGTCTTTGTTGGATCCGCGTGGATCCGGTATTCGTTCATCTGTGTTCATGTGTCTACGGATTGATTCATTCCGATCATTGCTTCTCTTCATCAACAATGATTGCTGGCCTTTGCACGACGACCTTTTGATTGTCTACTGCAATAAGGTTTGTCCGGCTCCTATGAGAGAGGGATGGTGATGGCGACGTGCCTTCGGCTCGCTTCAGTGCTGGTAGTCGTCGCTAGGTGGTCTACGAGCATGGATGTACTTTTTTGTTACAGGTGTTCTTTATACTCCACAATATTTTATCAATGGATTTTTTAGGCAATTTGATCAATAGATTGGAAGTATTTCCCGCACAAGAAAACATTACTGCATACATATCTCTACCTAATAATAAAAGGGCTATTGCTTCTGATGGTACATCATCGAAAGTGCCCTTAAAGTTGCCACATATTGCACCCAATGCCACCTATAAGTGAGGAAAAAATGATTCGTTTTTCCCTAAGTCGTCACGCCGTACTTTGACTTATAAATAAGCGACCCACTAATAAACAACAGATATGTGGTAGTCCATTGGCTAGAGCGCCTCTCTTCTGGCTTTTTTTTTTAAATTTCTTTTATCAGACAGATTGAAAATACTTTTTAAAATATTCATATCTTTCAAATTCTAACTCAAAATCTAACACATTATATAAGAAAAATCCTCAGAAAAACATGCAAAATTCAAATATGCTATTTTCTTGCATGTCAATCATTTTTAAAAAATATCATTTTCCTTTTTTGTTTATTTTTTAATCGGGTAGATTCAAACACTTTTCAAAATATTGATATCTTTCAAAACCTAACTGAAATCAAACATGTTACATACGAAAATTCCTCAAAAAATGTGTAAATTTCAAATGTCTAATATGTTTGCAACTAAAGTAAATTTTCACTTGGATTACAGTTGCAAACACGTATATTAGCAAGTAAAAAATAGTGCCCTTATGCACAAGTTATCGTTGAGTACTAAAATGCACTTCTCTATTTTCATCCTAATGCAATATTTGTTGGGCAACACTAAGGAGGAACGACACAAAGGCGTAAAGAGATAGCGGCAACTAGGTAGATATTTTTGTTGCCTAATAAATTGGAAACATCTTGAGTACATTTCAAAACACATCCCATATTTATGTTTTTGTGCAACACCACTTATCATGTTGTTTGTCGTGCATCATCGTGAGAGATTTCAAGGGATTTGTTGATGACGTCGAGTGGGTGTACGAGGGATGATTTTTTTTTTCCTTCCAGTGCACGGGTGAGTAGTAAGGTAATAAAAGGGCCATACCTTCTAAAAACACACAAAGCCTTGCTAAGGAAAACCCACTAAGAAAAATACGGCACAAGTAGGCTTCGGCCCAGGGCTTGAATTCGGCTCGAGCCTAGAGGTGGCCAGCCCACTTCAAGCGACACCCCGCACCACACTGACCAGTCCCCACTCCAACCTTGACCGCAGCAGAGAGATCTCGCTAAAATCTCGCCGAGGGGGGAGAGGGGTTTGGAATTGGCGCCAACCATTCCCCCCCAAATCCCTCCCCCAACCCTAGGGTTTCCGCCTCTCTGTGCTCCGCCATGGCGAGCGCCACCGCCGCCGCTCCGATGGACATCGACGGCGCCGCCGCGCCCCCGGTCTTCAAGGGCAAGGCGCCGCTCTCCGCCGCCGCCGCCGTCAAGTCCTCGCCCTGGGTCGAGAAGTACCGGCCCCAGTCCCTCGCCGACGTCGCCGCCCACCGCGACATCGTCGACACCAGTGAGTGCCCGCTCTCCCTTTGGTTCCGACCATCACCTAGGACTATTCGGCCGCTCCCTGGTTTGTTGACCGGGTGTGGCGTCTTAGCGTTTCTGGGAGCGATTATGTGAACCCTTACATGGAATATGGGTTTGGTGGTGGGTGGATGGGTTGGTTCTGCCACATGAGTTAGATATGGTGTGTGTGGATTCGGTTGAATAGCCATGCAGTTTGGCTTCACCAGTGATCTGCTGAAATTTGGTGGTTCCATATAGCTGGGCTGACTTCTCTAATATAGCAGCTGTCATTTACAGTGGGATTTGTTTGACGCTTTAGGATAGGTTCTACACTGCTTACTTAGTGACTGGAAATTTGCAGTTTACATGTTTAATGTTACCTGTGATTTCGGGTGAGAATTAGTTTCCGTGTGTAGCCGTGTCATATCGGGCAGTACTGATATTGGGTATTTCTACCCAAAATGAAGCTATGTCTATGCTGCCACAAATTTTGAGATCGTTAAGCCGTAACATATTATTATTGCCTAGTTCTAACTTGCCTATTTTTTTTAAACTTTTAATGCATGATTATGTAATTTCCACATGTCTCTTTGAGGCAATCTAACAAGTTTATGTCATTTTATTTATTGTAGTTGATAGGCTTACAGATGAGAATAGGCTTCCACATTTGTTGCTCTACGGTCCACCTGGCACTGGGAAAACATCAACAATACTAGCTGTCGCAAGGAAGATATATGGCTCACAGTATGGCAACATGATTCTGGAGCTCAATGCATCAGATGAACGTGGGATTGGTGTTGTCAGGCAGCAGATACAGGACTTTGCTAGTGCACACAGCCTCTCTTTTGGGTATATACCAAGTCCTATAATTCATTTTTTTTAAAGTGAATATTCTTAGCCTTTTTTAATTGCATGCGTGGGGGTGAGTGGTGTCCATGTTCTTGCATCGTGCCAGGTTTAATCGTTCATTTCCATGGGCTCTATCATTGTTCTAATGTGGAACTGCAGTAGGATCACTTAGTTTTAACATGCATGAGGTCATATGTTTGCAAGTGTGCAATTAAAATCTGAACTAAATATTTGTGGTAGAGTGGCTTAGTTGCATATGTCTATTTGATACCCACTCTTGATTGAATGGTTGAATGAACTATTGAAGAATGGCGATTTATTCCAACTATTGTATTGTTCACTTCTTCACAAGGCTGTTAATTTTGTAGAGCAAAGCCTGCTGTTAAGTTGGTTCTCTTGGATGAAGCAGATGCCATGACCAAGGATGCACAATTTGCATTGCGAAGAGGTTTTTCTGTTGTTTAGTCATTTTTGTTTACCTATATGGTATTATTATTTTCATTAGATCTATTTACACTGATCCTACTTGCAGTCATTGAGAAGTATACAAGGAGCACAAGGTTTGCACTCATATGCAATCATGTGAACAAAATCATCCCAGCACTGCAATCAAGGTGCACTAGGTTTAGATTTGCTCCACTTGATGGCTCTCATGTTAGCGAGCGTCTTCGACATATAATAAAATCTGAGGGGTAAGCACACATTTTTTTTGTAAGACTATTGTTAGGAATATAGACCTGTTCTCAGGCTCCTTAGTTTTCCATGTTTTTACTACTGTGTTGTGACTTACAAAGTCAGTAATTTTTCTATATGTATGAGTATGATGACACTAAGTTTATGCTTGTTCTTGCAGGCTTGATGTAGATGAGGGTGGCTTGACTGCCCTTGTGCGGTTAAGTAATGGTGACATGAGGAAGTCTTTGAATATATTGCAGGTTACGTCTGAGTAACCTTACATTGTTTTGTTTTCATGAGCTGCTGTACCTTTGGTTTGGCACTGACATACATTGCCCTTTTATGTGCAGTCAACACACATGGCATCCCAGCAAATAACAGAAGAGGCTGTCTACCTTTGCACGGGAAACCCCATGCCTAAAGATATTGAGCAGATAGTGTTTTGGTTACTAAATGAACCATTTTCAACCAGCTTCAAACGTACTCTTAATTGCCATCACCATCTTTCATAATTCATGGTCTAAATGTGTGCCTAATGCAATTTGTGTCCTTATCTTTTCAGATATAGCTGATATGAAGATGAGAAAAGGTCTGGCCTTGATTGATATCATACGGGAGGTCACTATGTAAGTGCTCCCACCTCCCTTTCGTACCTTCTAAACTTCCTTATTCTCAGTAATGTACTAAGCCCTCCTTTAATTAATTCCATTAATTTCTTGCAGGTTTGTGTTCAAAATAAAAATGCCATCCAATGTACGAGTAAAGTTGATTAATGATTTGGCAGATATTGAGTATGTCCTGTTCATCCTTTTAAAGTTGAATTTTAATCAAAGTTAATTTCAATTAGTGCTGATGCTCATGCTCAACTTGACATCTAACTGTAATAGTAGCATTGTATGCTCTCTTCTCAGAAGTCAAATTGCCATATTTGTGTTTGATGATTTATGTGTATTATGTCATTCCAGTACTCATTTTAGTTCACACAAGTAGTTACCATAGCTCAGCGACTGTAATGGATCTGAGGCTAGCATCATATATTTATATGGCCAGGCCTGTTTGGCGAGTATGGTCGTTCCTCTAGACTTTTGTCAACTAGGAAAAGCAATTAGTCGCACAAATCATGTTGCCGAAACAGTGCCACACTCCAAAGCATAGTTTTTGTTTGGTCAACTTCCCATGTGAATTCTCTACACGTCTAACTTGTTGATTCAGAAAGTGAAAACATGGTAGTTTCGATGAAGTAATTACTTGTGGAAAAAATCTTCCTATCTGGAAATTTTTAGGTGGTACAGTACTGGATACTGGACACTGACCTAAAACGATCCTCAGAAATATTCCTGGGTATTGGAGCTATGATTCTGCTGGGAAGTATAATGGCCACTTTGTTGACTTCTTGAATTGTTATATTCCTGAAGAACTGGGACCAAAAGTAGGGCAATTCTATTGGCAGTGCCTCTTCAAACAGTCAGCAACGTTATTGACATCGCATATACTCTTATGTTTTCTGTGCAGGTATCGGCTTACCTTCGCCTGCAACGACAAACTGCAGCTTGGGGCACTGATCTCGACTTTCACGACTGCTCGTACGGCTATGGTTGCTGCTGCCGACTAATTTGAACAAAATGGCCCACCATGGATGCCTACATGGATCTGGAAATGTTGTGGCAGCTTATTTATCTTCTCTGTATTTAGTTTAAAGCGCATCGGGCAGAAAATTTTCATGTTAGATCTGTCTGTCTGCTCGACGTGCTAGCTGCTTGGGACCTTGGAAGGGTTTCAGAACTGAACTGTAACTGATTGTTGTCAGGTTTAGGTGATGTATGGACGTATGGTGCATGCCACTAATACATTTCTATGCAGTAATGAGTCATTCACAACTCAACTAATTAGGCTGCGAAGTATTGTCGTGGAAAAAAAAAATCAAGACGTGCAATTCTTTTTGATCAGCTATTAGGTTTTGTATGGTTGCAAAGTAAACCAATGAAAGCTCTTCTTTGAACATGATACACTGTCCACAAAATGAATGTGATGGTGATAATTCTATTAAAACTACACATAAAAAAATCAAAACTGAAATAAAGTTCCAAAGTAGGATTTTTAACACGCCCTTGATGCTGAAGGAACCATAACACAGCTTTCATTTTTATGTACTTACTTATAATTCTGCTTTCACTGTTCTGTAGGTGGTGATATTAACAATTAAAGCTGAAAATAAGATCCTGTAATCTGTGAGCCTGACATTTACTAGAGACAGTGGCAGGTAATATTAGGGATTATCATTCCAAAGCGTCATTGCACAATTACTTTTTACGATAAGCTTGAGAGTCCAGTAGATCCTCTTCCCTTTTTTCACTTAAAGAATTAAAGAATTTGAAGGACAGCAAAGTTGAACTTTATCAGATTAAAGCAGAAACTGAAGGTATTTACATTTAACTGACCAGTGAAATTTAGATCTAATAATCAGTTAAAGGGTTAAATCCTGAGCGTCTTGCAGGCTCCACATTAAGCAACTCCAACTGAAGTTTTCTGTTGCACCAATTTAGGCATTGAGTGCAGTGGGCTAGGTGGAAAATAAATAAATAAATCAAACTTGTACTGATTATGCTGGATTCACAAGGCACCTAGTAGTAGCATTTTTTCCGCTTCCTGCATACTCAAAATTTACTGCTGCACCAATTTAAGTATTGAGTGTGTGGGATTGGCAAGAAATCAGAATTATTATTAATTGGTTTTCAGTTTCATTTTATTTTTGTACACCACAGATGCAATTCGTTTCAACCCAAAGCTTGAAGCCTGACGTTGAATTAAACACCCCATAGGGGGAAGATACAAAGTGTTGATCCAGCATACATAAGACCACACACACACACTCACACAGAGCAGTGAGAAGAAATCAATGACCTTATTCCTTTAACATAGTTCTGATACGTAAGGTAAATGATCGGACGAGAGGAAGGAGGGATTCATTCATGAAAGGTCCATTCAGACATCGGACGGTAGAAATGGGTAGTCAGTGTATCCAATAACTGGATCAGAGAGGTAGAAAGTATCTCTATTGTACTTGTTGAGAGGACCATCTATCTCAAACCTCCTGGGCAAGTCCGGGTTGGATAAAAACAAGCGCCCATATGCAACCAAATCAGCATAGCCATCGGCGATCGCTTTGTTCCCATCATCCCTACCATATCCACCAGCCACGATGAATGTTCCCTTGAAAGCATCCCTCATGGGGCGAAGGCTGTGCGGGGTTTCAAGCTTTTCCCCAATATTCACCATCCGTGGTTCCACCATGTGGCAGTAGAGGATTCCAAGCTTGTTCAGCGCCTGCGCCATGTGTAGGCCCAGAGATTCTGGGTTTGAGTCTGATGCCTCCGAGTAACTTGCAAAGGGTGAAAGCCTTATGCCAACCTTATCAGCTCCAATCTCATCAGCCACAGCTTGGACCACTTCTAGCGCGAAGCGGCAACGGTTCTCTAAGCTCCCGCCGTATTTGTCGGTGCGATCGTTGACTTGGTCCTTCAAGAACTGGTCGATCAAATAACCATGAGCCCCGTGGATTTCGACGCCATCAAATCCTACACACCATGCAAGGCATTGAGATTAGAAATCCATTCCCTTCAGGAGTAGTCAAGACGATGTTGAGTAACTCAGTAGGTACTTGTTAGACACTTGACACAACATTCATGAGAACCTTTGTATGTTGATTTTCTCCTCATACTCCATCCATTTTCAATTTACTTCACATATTAGTTTTGTTTGAAGTATAACTTTGTGAAGTTTGACTAAGTTTATATAAACAACAACAACATTCACAATACTAAATCAGTATCATTAGATCCATCATGAAATATATTTTGATATTTTATTTAACAGGTATTGTAGATATTAATATTTTTGGTCAAAATTTACAAAGTTTAACTTAAGACAAAACTAATATGCGTATTAAATTGAAACAGAGGGAGTATTAATTTGGGTGAATGACAAGTCTGTAACATGAATGATAATCTTAGCATGTTCTTGACATTTGGAGCGCAAAATGTCAGAATATTGGAACTTACCGGCTTCAATTGCATTTCTAGCAGCGACCCTGAAATCATCGATGACCAATGGGATTTCATCAGTCTGTAGACGCCTAGGGGTTGAGACTTTAGCCAATCCTATGCCATCGGCTCTCGTTGCAGGTTTGATTGGCTTATCGGTGCTTGAAATTGGATCCTGCCCATTAGGCTGGAAAGCTGCACAGGGATAACGAACATGTGTTAGTGAAATAGAAAAACAGGATTATTGGAGTGATAATGAGGCTACTAATGCATTTTCATTTACGCGAAACATGAGGTGACTCATGCTGCCATAAAATGGTGAATAATTGTACAGAATGTAAAAAAGTAAACTATCGAGCCAAAAAATCTTAAATAATTTTGAGGCCTTCTTCCTTGAGAAATACGCCCTCCGAAACAAAATATAAGACGTTTTTTATGCTCTATGCAAAACCAAAAAAGGTCTTGCATTTTGGTACAGAGGTAGTAATTACTTCCTCCGTTTCTAAATATAAGTCTTTTTAGAGATTCAATATAGACTACATACGGATGTATATAGACATATTTTAGTGTGTAGATTGACTCATTTTGCTCCGTATGTAGTCTATATTCAAATCTCTTAAAAGATTTAATTATATTTAGGAACAGAGGGAGTACTACCGTATCAAGTTTAGTTTGAGGACAAGCTTATGTCAGAGTTAGTAAACTTACTATGATTGGAGACTCTTCCTACATGCCAAATCTGACAGAAAAATATTCCTCCTTTGGCATGAACCCCATCGACGATCGGCTTCCATGCTTCTACCTGCTTCTTGGTCCAGATGCCAGGAGTATCTTTGTACCCTTGAGCAGTATCTGAAACTCCAGTGGCCTCAGCAATCAAAAGGCCTCCTTTGGTTGCTCTCTGCTGATAATACAGTACGGCATGGGGCTGAGGAACGTTTCCGAACGACCGCTCCCTTGTGAGCGGCGCAAGAACCACCCTGAACAGAAAAAGGAAAGCTCTCAGGAACCAGTGGGTCATCGCTCATCAGGCAAAGAAAAGAAGAATGGCAGAATTCATTGGACGTGTTCTTCCGCACACCTGAACAAAATTTGGGGGCTCATGGCTACCATATTTCCTCAGAAAATTCATCAGACTCTTTTATAGGTTTATAATTGTTCATTAACCATCTAGAGAAACTGTTCAGCAATGACAGACGATTTGAGTTTTTTTTTACGAGAAAAACAGCAAAACTTTGGATTGAAACATCTCTTGCACAAACGTAATGCAGGTAAAATTTCACTGTTTGCGACAGCCCAACCCAGCTGAGTTGAATTTTAGATGTTCAGTAGTAATCATTATCTAAAAGGGAAACGAGAGAGACTGACTGGGCGAAGCAAAATGGCACCTGTGGGAAAGATGAAATTTTCCCATCTTGTAGGGAGCGAGGAGGGGGGTTGTGCTAGCTGCGTTGCTCATCTTCCCTTCCCCTCTTCTTTGATTCCTTTCTTTCTCTCGATCTCTTCCTCCTCCGTTGGGCGCTCCTCATTTTTATACCGCCAAAGCTGCCCTCCTTTGTAAGAAGTCGAGAGAGAAACCGAAGTCAAAACTTGCATGCTAGCCGTCAGACGCAGGTTCAGTGAACCTGCCCTCCTTCAGACTTGTAAGTATGATTCTCAGGATCCACTCGAGAGAGAGAGAGAGAAGGCCAGCGGGCCACAACCTCTTGTTGAGGTCACTGATGATGTAGTCATGCTGCCGATGCAGCACAGAAAAACCACGGACGCTCTGCGTTCATGGTGTGCAGCACGTACGTGTGGCACATGCCGGGCGCCTTGGGTAGGTGCTGTAGGTCTGAGTCAAGTGATGGCTTGCGACTTTGGTATGCTGGGCGGCGACGCTCGCGGTCGCGGCCAACCTCTCCGTCGGCGTGTGCTCACCTTCTGCGACGGGATCATCCTCTGTTCTCAATCCTCGTTGACGGCGACGGATCATGGTGGGCGCGCGCCTTGCTGGGGGACAGTGGCGGAGCTTGAAAGAAAAAGTTGGACGGGCCAGACAAAAGGAGAGCACAAAATATTTGAAATTCTGAAGCATATATATGCTTGACTCATTTGAAGCAATTTCGTTATCAGATTAGAAAACCAATCAATTCTTCTCTGAGTGCGATTTTCTCATCTGATAAGAAAATTAATAAAGCATATGCAGGACTAGCTAGTAGCTGCAGCGCTGCTTGGGAGCTGCTACATGCTCGTGCAACGGTGCGTTTTTTTTTGCGTGAGCAAGACTTTGGAGGCTTTCAGGCTTTGGATATAATATAATAGTACATGAGATGGCTGGTTGTTAGTGGACTGTAGATGTGCTGGCAACCGAAGCATACTAGCAAATGTGTAGAAATCTTGGGCGGGCCATGGCCCAGTTGGGCCCCAACGAAGCTCCGCCCCTGCTCGGGGAGGAAGAGACTGTCGTGGAGAGTGGATTCGTCGAGCTCTCGTTTCACGTTGTCGCCGGGCGGTGGACAGCCTTCGTCACGGTCACAGCTAGGGGTGAAACCGGATCAGATTTGGACGGATAATCCTTATACCATATCCTATTTCATATTTATTTTTGGATTCGGAAGCGGAGCGGATGCGGATTCGAATACCGGATTATGCGGATTCGAATAGCGGATTATGCGGATTCGGACACGGTACGGTAACGGAACGGTGTCTGATCGGAAACGGTCATTTACCATATTCATATACGAGGAAGATATAAATGCTTCAAACTAAAAGTAAACATAAACAATGAGCAAATTTTAATACTTATACATGTTAAGAACACATAAAGCACTAGATGGTATTAAAATAAGCCAAATAAATCACTAATAAACATATGTCTCGTCTCATAAGTAAAGATAACATTCATGTATTGCTATTTAATACTTACAAATTCACCCATAAATCGGATTCGGAAATTAAAAGGTCGAATTATCCGGCAAGAAAAAATGGATTATCCTAATGCATCGTATATTAGCAATACCATATCCTATACCGTATCCTATCAATCGGACTTGGATTCGGATAGGATTGTTGTCGGATGTGAAAAATCTCTTACCGTATCCTATAAAAACGGATTCGGAAACGGTTTCGGACGGAAATTATCCTTACCACTTTCACCCTGAGTCACAGCTTTCTGCTCCTCCGGTGATTCGGCATCACTAGTTGCCAGATTCCGCCACGATCGTATGCCGTGGGTTTAACACTCGTGTCATTTAGACTTTATTTGGTACTCTCTCCTTTCCTAAATACTCATCCATTTATGCGGCAAGTAATTCCGGACGGATAAAGTATAAGTCAATACGAACTACATACGAAGAAAAATGAGTAAACCTAATTCTAAAATATGTCTATATACATCCGTATGTAGTCTTTATTAAAATCCTTAAAAAAGACTTATATCTAGGAAGGGAGGGAGTATATAGGAAACTTAAGAAAATTAAGAGGATCATACGGTTGACTCAATTCTTGCTCAAGGAACAATAATGCTGCACCTACAAAGACCTACAAAGGTTTACATAACCTTTCATACTAATTCTCTCCCCCCCATGATTTTAAGTGGGGTGGGCCCCCTCACCCCCTATTACCAATCATAATCCTCCACATCAGTTTATACGTAAAATCTTTAAGTAAATCTTTGTAGATGTAGTATTACTCCTCAAAGAAAGACTAGCGTACTGTTCCTCGCAAGCCTCAACTCCTCTCTCGGGTTCAATTGATTGCATTGTCTTCGCTTTCTCAATTTCCTATTTTTATTTCTCTCTCGCCTTTTCATGTCTATCATCCCCCCCCTCTCTCTCTCTCAATCATGAACCTCTCCTGTACCTTTTCCTGATCGAACTTTATCCTCTCTCTTTACACATCCAAGAAGAGCTTGTACCTCTCCTCCTTATCCTCGCTGAAAAAATGTCCGTTACACGTGGCCATCTTCTTCTCCCAATTGTTTTCCACCACCTGGTGGTTCCTCTTTAGCACGGTCGCTTGTCAGTCCGCCCCTCCACTCTGATTTGCTCGCAGTGATTTGGACCCCCACAGACTCCGCCGAGCCATCGTCCATGGGAGTGTGGGACGGGGTAGTGGCCGTTGACATCTCGGACGACGGACGAGGGCAGTGGCACGGACATGGAGCAAGGGTGGAGGAGGGCAATGGCTCGAAGACGTGAAAGAGAGGACAAACGTGTGAGCGGTGTGATCAATTTGCTAGACTTGGTCAATTTGAAGGGGTTTGGGGTAGGACCGACCTGTCTGGACCGATGTGGCGGTTGTGTCCGGCTGTGTCCAGGTGGCCCCGAATACGCCCCACTTATGGGTTGGGTTTTGACGGGTGTTGGACACCCCAGACATTTGGGCTGGCTTTGGGGGGTCTGGTTGGGTGGAGTTTTTATGTTTTGGGTAGTGTCTAGGTTGTCCGCCCGAAGTTTAGGAGGAAACTCGAGGGGGGGGGGGTCCAGTTGTAGACGCTCTCAGTTTCTTAAATGACTATCAGTTCCTTAAATGTAGCAGTAGGAGTAGATATTTTGCGCTCCGAACTTGTATCGGCTGGTAGCATTAACTTACTTCGCTGACTCAGAGAGATAAGCACTGTATATGTGCGATTCTAAACGTAAAAAATACAAGCAACATAAAAGTAAAGGGGCACATTTAGATGGTTATCTAGCCTCATTCCTTTCACCACCATGTCTATAAATAGAGGAGTAGGAGCCATGTTGACTAAACATCACCACAATCTAGTTTACATCGCTAGCTTTACATGAAGGAGAAATCACATTGCTTACCTACAATCTGAGGAAGCCAACGTCAATAAACATGTGTCATGTTCGCAACACCTTTAGTTGTTTATTCTCTCTCTCTTCGTACATGTCCCATGATTATTTCTTTTGGTCACGCACTATTTGACTTACGTATACTATTCCTACTATTGAATTATGTGCACCATAAGAGTAGAGCATCCATGCTACCATGTTGATGCTTATATTGTAGAAAAGTTAGTAAACACTTCGTGACGCTCTAGTTCCAATTTTTCTTATGCTAAAGTATGTTATCATGTGAACAAATGCTCTGATACCACTAAAATCGTCACACCCATACAATAAAAATTTTAGATATCAAAAATAAGGTTATGAGGAAAAGGATCATCTGCTTTATAAAAGACCAATGGAGCAACCACATAGAAGAGGAGGCATCCTGGGGAACAAGAAGATGAATTGTGTGCATGCTTTCTGCATCTCCAGTTTACGCGTAACTAAATTTTGAGGTCAAAATTCCATAAGTAGGGGAGGATGTAAGACTCATGTTATTAAGAACAAATGAGGTCCTTTCATAGAAAACTTAAAAAAATAAGAGGGAATACTAGCAACCTAGTCAAGTAAAAATCAATCATTGGATGTCATTGTTTAGTACTAATAGTGAAGAACTAGTACTAATACTAAATGTTTGTGCATTTGAAGAATGTGCATGTAGAGATTTCGAGTTGGTAGCCAACTGATAGTTTTCACTTCCGGTTTGCACCGATTGGTAGCATTAATTTATCCCTCTGACTCTGATAGATAATCAATGTGTGTGGGCGGCTCAAAATGTGAAAGTACAAGCAACCGTAAAACTAAAGGAACATGTAGGCACTAGATTTTTCTAAGTTCCACATCGCGGTTATCCAGCCCCATTCCTTTCACCACCATACTTATTAATAGAGGGATAGGGACCATGTTGAAATAACCATCACCACATTCCAGTTTGCATTTCTAGCTTTACATGAAGGAGAGTTTGTGGTGCTTAGTTACAACAATCTGATGAAGCAAGCGCAAGTATGTGTTCATCTTCACAACTCCTATAGTTGTTCATTCTCTCTCTCCTTTTTTTGCATGTCCCATGATTTTTTGCTTTTGGTTTTATGCACTATTGAATTCTATACACCATGAGAGAGAACATGAGTACTATCATGTTGATGCTAAGTCATGCATGAGTGTAGCATATATTTTAGAGAAGCAAGTAAACACTCCTTGATACTGAAGGAAATATGCCCTAGAGGCAATAATAAAGTTGTTATTTATATTTCCTTATATCATGATAAATATTTATTATTCATGCTAGAATTGTATTAACCGGACATTTAATACATGTGTGAATACATAGACAAAACAAAGTGTCCCTAGTATGCCTCTACTAGACTAGCTCGTTAATCAAAGATGGTTAAGTTTCCTGACCATAGACATGTGTTGTCATTTGATGAACGGGATCACATCATTAGGAGAATGATGTGATGGACAAGACCCATCCGTTAGCTTAGCATAATGATCGTTAAGTTTATTGCTATAGCTTTCTTCATGACTTATACATATTCCTCTGACTATGAGATTATGCAACTCCCGAATACCGGAGGAACACTTTGTGTGCTATCAAACGTCATAACGTAACTGGGTGATTATAAAGATGCTCTACAGGTGTCTCCGAAGGTGTTTGTTGGGTTGGCATATATCAAGATTAGGATTTGTCACTCCGAGTATCGGAGAGGTATCTCTGGGCCCTCTCGGTAATGCACATCACTATAAGACTTGCAAGCAATGTGACTAATGAGTTAGTTACGGGATGATGCATTACGGAACGAGTAAAGAGACTTGCCAGTAACAAGATTGAACTAGGTATGATGATACCGACGATCGAATCTCGGGCAAGTAACATACCGATGACAAAGGGAATAACGTATGTTGTTATGCGGTTTGACCGATAAAGATCTTCGTAGAATATGTAGGAGCCAATATGAGCATCCAGGTTCCGCTATTGGTTATTGACCGGAGAAGTGTCTCGGTCATGTCTACATAGTTCTCGAACCCGTAGGGTCCGCACGCTTAACGTTCGATGACGATTTGTATTATGAGTTATGTGATTTGATGACCAAAGTTTATTCGGAGTCCCGGATGAGATTATGGACATGACGAGGAGTCTCGAAATGGTCGAGAGGTAAAGATTCATATATTGGAAGGCTATATTCGGACATCGGAAAGGTTTTGAGTGATTCGGGTATTTTTCGGAGTACCGGGGAGTTACGGGAATTCACCGGGAGAAGTAATGGGCCTTATTGGGCCATATGGGAAATAAGAGGCAGCAGCCAGGAGGTGGCGCCCCCCCCCAAGCCCAGTCTGAATTGGACAAGGGGTTGGGGGCGCAGCCCCTCTCTTTTCCCCTCTCCTCTTGGTGGAATCCTACTAGGACTTGGAGTCCTAGTAGGACTCCCCTCCTTGGGCGCGCCCCCTAGGGCCGGCCGGCCTCCCCCTCCCTCCTTTATATACGGGGGCAGGGGGGCACCCTAGGACACACCAAGATTTGTCTTAGCCGTGTGCGGTGCCCCCCTCCACAGTTACACACCTCGGTCATATCGTCGTAGTGCTTAGGCGAAGCCCTGCGCCGGTAACTTCATCATCACCGTCAGCACGCCGTCGTGCTGACGGAACTCTCCCTCATCCTCAACTGGATCAAGAGCTCGAGGGACATCATCGAGCTGAACGTGTGCTGAACGCGGAGGTGCCGTACGTTCGGTACTTGGATCGGTTGGATCGCGAAGACGTTCGACTACATCAACCGCGTTACTAAACGCTTACGCTTTCGGTCTACGAGGGTACGTGGACATACTCTCCCCTCTCGTTGCTATGCATCTCCTAGATAGATCTTGCGTGAACGTAGGATTTTTTTTGAAATTGCACGTTCCCCAACAGTGGCGTCTGAGCCAGGTCTATGCGTAGATGATTTGCACGAGTAGAACACAAAGGAGTTGTGGGCGTGGGTGTATACATATTGCTTGCCGTTACTAGTTGTTACTTGGTTCAGCGGTATTATGAGATGAAGTGGCCCGGACCGACATTACGCATACGCTTACGCGAGACTGGTTTCACCGCTACGAGCACTCGTTGCTTAAAGGTGACTGGCGGGTGTCTGTCTCTCTCATTTTAGTTGAACCGGTTTCAATGAAGAGGGTTCTTTTAGAAGATCAAAAAGAAATCACTACACCACGTTGTGGTTTTGCGTAAGTAAGAATCGGTTCTTCTAAACCCGTAGCAGCCACGTAAAACTTGCAACAACAAAGTAGATGACGTCTAACTTATTTTTGCAGGGTGTGTTTGTGATATGATATGGTCAAGACATGATATGTGATATACGTTGTTGTATGAGATGATCATGTTTTGTAAAAGTTATCGGCAACCGACAGGAGCCTTATAGTTGTCTCATTATTGTATGAAGTGCCAACACTATGTAATTGCTTTACTTTATCGTTATGAGTTAGCGATAGTAGTAGTAGCAATAGTTGGCGTGACGACCACGACGCTACGATGGAGATCAAGCTGGGGCGTCGGTGACGATGGAGATCATGACGATGCTTCAATGATGGAGATCAAGAGCACAAGATGATGATGGCCATATCATGTCACATATTGAATTGCATGTGATGTTAATCCTTTTATGCATCTTATTTTACTTAGTACGGCGGTAGCATTATAAGATGATCCCTCACAAAAATTTTAAGGTATAAGTGTTCTCCCTGAGTATGCACCGTTGCGACAGTTCGTCGTGCCGAGACACCACGTGATGATCGGGTGTGATAAGCTCTACGTTCACATACAATGGGTGCAAGACAGTTTTGCACGTGCGGAATACTCGGGTTAAACTTGACGAGCCTAGCATATGCAGATATGGCCTCGGAACACTGGAGACCGAAAGGTCGAGCGTGAATCATATAGTAGATATGATCAACATAGAGATGTTCACCATTGAAAACTACTCCATCTCACGTGATGATCGGACATGGTTTAGTTGATATGGATCACGTGATCATTTAGATGACTAGAGGGATGTCTATCTAAGTGGGAGTTCTTAAGTAATATGATTAATTGAACTTAATTTATCATGAACTTAGTCCTGATAGTTTTTGCAAATTATGTTGTAGATCAATAACTCGCGTATAGCTCCCCTGTTTTATTTTTTTGATATGTTCCTGGAGAAAACTAAGTTGAAAGATGATAGTAGCGATGATGCGGACTGGTTCCGTGATCTGAGGATTATCCTCATTGCTGCACAGAAGAATTATGTCCTTGATGCACCGCTAGGTGACAGACCTATTGCAGGAGCAGATGCAAACGTTATGAATGTTTAACAAGCTCGATATGATGACTACTTGATAGTTTAGTGCGCCATGATTTACGGCTTAGAACCGGGACTTCAAAAACGTTTTGAACGCCACGGAGCATATGAGATGTTCCAAGAGCTGAAATCGGTATTTCAGACTCATGCCCGTGTCGAGAGGTATGAGACCTCTGACAAATACTTTGCCTACAAGATGGAGGAGAATAGCTCAACCAGTGAGCATATGCTTAGAATGTCTGGGTACTACAATCGCTTGAATCAAGTGGGAATTAATCTTCCAGATAAAATAGTGATTGACAGAGTTCTCTAGTCACTATCACCAAGTTACTAGAACTTCGTGATGAACTATAATATGCAAGGGATGAATAAGACAATTCCCGAGCTCTTCGCGATGCTAAAGGCTGCGAAGGTAAAGATCAAAAAGGAGCATCAAGTGTTGATGGTCAACAAGACCACTAGTTTCAAGAAAAAGGGCAAAGGGAAGAAGGGGAACTTCAAGAAGAATAGCAAGCAAGTTGCTACTCCCGGGAAGAAGCCCAAGTCTGGACCTAAGCCTGAAACTGAGTGCTTCTACTGCAAAGGGACTGGTCACTGGAAGCGGGACTGCCCCAAGTATTTGGCGGATAAGAAGGATGGCAAAGTGAACAAAGGTATATTTGATATACATGTTATTGATGTGTATTTTACTAGTGTTCATAGTAGCCCCTGGGTATTTGATACTGGTTCAGTTGCTAACATTAGTAACTCGAAACAGGAGTTGCAAAATGAACAGAGACTAGTTAATGACGAGGTGACGATGTGTGTTGGAAGTGATTCCAAGGTTGATAAGATCACCATCGCACACTCCCTCTACCTTCGGGATTAGCGTTGGACCTAAATAAATGTTATTTGATATTTTCGTTGAGCATGAATATGATTGGATCATGTTTATTGCGATACGGTTATTCATTTAAGTCAGAGAATAATTGTTGTTCTGTTTACATGAATAAAACCTTCTATGGTCATACACTCAATATAAATGGTTTATTGAATCTCGATCGTAGTGATACACATATTCATAATATTGATGCCAAAAGATGCAAAGTTGATAATGATAATGCAACATATTTTGTGGCACTGCCGTTTAGGTCATATTGGTGTAAAGCGCATGAAGAAACTTCATTCGGATGGACTTTTGGAATCACTTGATTATGAATCATTTGATGCTTGCGAACCATGCCTCATGGGCAAGATGACTAAGACTCTGTTCTCCGAAACAATGGAGCGAGCTAACGACTTATTGGAAATAATACATATCGATGTATGCGGTCCGATGAGTGTTGAGGCTCACGGCGGGTATCGTTATTTTCTGACCTTCACAGATGATTTGAGCAGATATGGGTATATCTACTTGATGAAACATAAGTATGAAACATTTGAAAAGTTCAAAAGAAATTCAGAGTGAAGTGGAAAATCATCGTAACAAGAAAATAAAATTTCTACGATCTGATCGTGGAGGTTAATATTTGAGTTATGAGTTTGGTCTTCATTTGAAACAATGTGGAATAGTTTCACAGCTCACGCCACCTGGAACACCACAACGTAATGGTGTGTCCGAACATCGTAACCGTACTTTATTAGATATGGTGCGATCTATGATGTCTCTTACCGATTTACCACTATCGTTTTGGGGTTATGCATTAGAGACAGCTGCATTCACGTTAAATAGGGCACCATCTAAATCCGTTGAGACGACACCATATGAACTGTGGTTTGGCAAGAAACCTAAGCTGTCGTTTCTTAAAGTTTGGGGCTGCGATGCTTATGTGGAAAAGCTTCAACCTGATAAGCTCGAACCCAAATCGGATAAATATGTCTTCATAGGATACCCTAAGGAGACTGTTGGGTACACCTTCTATCACAGATCCGAAGGCAAGATATTCGTTGCTAAGAATGGATCCTTTCTAGAGAAGGAGTTTCTCTCGAAAGAAGTGAGTGGGAGGAAAGTAGAACTTGATGAGGTAATTGTACCTTCTCCCGAATTGGAAAGTAGTTCACCACAAAAATCAGTTCCAGTGATGCCTACACCAATTAGTGAGGAAGTTAATGATGATGATCATGAAACTTCGGATCAAGTTGCTACCGAACCTCATAGGTCGACCAGAGTACGTTCCGCACCAGAGTGGTACGGTAATCCTGATCTGGAAATCATGTTACTAGACCATGACGAACCTACGAACTATGAGGAAGCGATGATGAGCCCAGATTCCGCAAAATGGCTTGAGGCCATGAAATCTGAGATGGGATCCATGTATGAGAACAAAGTGTGGACTTTGGTTGACTTGCCCGATGATCGGCAAGCCATTGAGAATAAATGGATCTTCAAGAGGAAGACAGACGCTGATAGTAGTGTTACTATCTACAAAGCTCGACTTGTCGCAAAAAGGTTTTCGACAAAGTTCAAGGTGTTGACTACGATGAGATTTTCTCACTCGTAGCGATGCTTAAGTCTGTCCGAATCATATTAGCAATTCCCACATTTTATGAAATCTGGCAAATGGATGTCAAAAACTACATTCCTTAATGGAATTTTTAAAGAAGAAGTTGTATATGATGCAGCCAGAAGGTTTTGTCAATCCTAAAGGTGCTAACAAAATGTGCAAGCTCCAGCGATCCACCTATGGACTGATGCAAGCATCTCGGAGTTGGAATATACGCTTTGATGAAGTGATCAAAGCATATGGTTTTATACAGACTTACGGTGAAGCCTGTATTTACAAGAAAGTGAGTGGGAGCTCTGTAGCATTTCTGATATTATATGTGGATGACATATTGTTGATTGGAAATGATATATAATTTCTGGATAGCATAAAAGGATACTTGAATAAGAATTTTTCAATGAAAAAAAAGACCTCGGTGAAGCTGCTTAAGTATTGAGCATCAAGATCTATAGGGATAGATCGAGACGCTTAATAGGACTTTCACAAAGCACATACCTTGACAAGATTTTGAAGGAGTTCAAAATGGATCAGTCAAAGAAGGAGTTCTTGCCTGTGTTACAAGGTGTAAAATTGAGTAAGACTCAAAACCCGACCACGGCAGAAGATAGGAAGAGAATGAAAGTCATTCCCTATGCCTCAGTCATAGGTTCTATAAAGTATGCCATGCTATGTACCAGACCAGCTATGTGCCTTGCTATGAGTTTAGCAAGGAGGTACGAAAGTGATCCAGGAATGGATCACTGGATAGCGGTCAAAGTTATCCTTAGTTACCTAAGAGGACTAAGGAAATATTTCTCGGTTATGGAGGTGATAAAAGAGTTCGTCGTAAAAGGTTACGTCGATGCAAGCTTTTACACCGATCCAGATGACTCAGAGTCTCAATCTGGATACATATTGAAAGTGAGAGCAATTAGCTAGAGTAGCTCCATGCAGAGCATTATAGACATAGAAATTTGCAAAATACATACGGATCTGTATGTGGCAGACCCGTTGACTAAACTTCTCTCACAAGCAAAACATGATCACACCTTAGTACTCTTTGGGTGTTAATCACATGGCGATGTGAACTAGATTACTGACTCTAGTAAACCCTTTGGGTGTTGGTCACATGGCGATGTGAACTATGGGTGTTAATCACATGGTGATGTGAACTATTCGTGTTAAAACACATGGCGATGTGAAACTAGATTATTGACTCTAGTGCAAGTGGGAGACTGAAGGAAATATGCCCTAGAGGCAATAATAAAGTTGTTATTTATATTTCCTTATATCATGATAAATGTTTATTATTCATGCTAGAATTGTATTAACCGGAAACTTAATACATGTGTGAATACATAGACAAAACAAAGTGTCCCTAGTATGCCTCTACTTGACTAGCTCGTTAATCAAAGATGGTTAAGTTTCCTGACCATAGATATGTGTTGTCATTTGATGAACGGGATCACATCATTAGGAGAATGATGTGATGGACAAGACCCATCCGTTAGCTTAGCATAATGATCGTTAAGTTTATTGCTATAGCTTTCTTCATGACTTATACATATTCCTCTGACTATGAGATTATGCAACTCCCGAATACCGGAGGAACACTTTGTGTGCTATCAAACGTCACAACGTAACTGGGTGATTATAAAGATGCTCTACAGGTGTCTCCGAAGGTGTTTTTTCGGTTGGCATATATCAAGATTAGGATTTGTCACTCCGTGTATCGGAGAGGTATCTCTGGGCCCTCTCGGTAATGCACATCACTATAAGCCTTGCAAGCAATGTGACTAATGAGTTAGTTACGGGATGATGCATTACGGAACGAGTAAAGAGACTTGCCAGTAACGAGATTGAACTAGGTATGATGATACCGACGATCGAATCTCGGGCAAGTAACATACCGATGACAAAGGGAATAACGTATATTGTTATGCGGTTTGACCGATAAAGATCTTCGTAGAATATGTAGGAGCCAATATGAGCATCCAGGTTCCGCTATTGGTTATTGACCGGAGAAGTGTCTCGGTCATGTCTACATAGTTCTCGAACCCGTAGGGTCTGCACGCTTAACGTTCGATGACGATTTGTATTATGAGTTATGTGATTTGATGACCGAAGTTTATTCGGGGTCCCGGATGAGATCACAGACATGACGAGGAGTCTCGAAATGGTCGAGAGGTAAAGATTCATATATTGGAAGGCTATATTCGGACATCAGAAAGGTTCCGAGTGATTCGGGTATTTTTCGGAGTACCGGGGAGTTACGGGAATTCACCGGGAGAAGTAATGGGCCTTATTGGGCCATACGGGAAATAAGAGGCAGGAGCCAGGAGGTGGCGCCCCCCCCCCAAGCCCAGTCCGAATTGGACAAGGGGTTGGGGGCGCAGCCCCTCTCTTTTCCCCTCTCCTCTTGGTGGAATCCTACTAGGACTTGGAGTCCTAGTAGGACTCCCCTCCTTGGGCGCGCCCCCTAGGGCCGGCCGGCCTCCCCCTCCCTCCTTTATATACGGGGGCAGGGGGGGCACCCTAGGACACACCAAGATTTGTCTTAGCCGTGTGCGGTGCCCCCCTCCACAGTTACACACCTCAGTCATATCGTCGTAGTGCTTAGGTGAAGCCCTGCGCCGGTAACTTCATCATCACCGCCACCACGCCGCCGTGCTGACGGAACTCTCCCTCGTCCTCAACTGGATCAAGAGCTCGAGGGACGTCATCGAGCTGAACGTGTGCTGAACGCGGAGGTGCCGTACGTTTGGTACTTGGATCGGTTAGATCGCGAAGACGTTCGACTACATCAACCGCGTTACTAAACGCTTCCGCTATCGGTCTACGAGGGTACGTGGACATACTCTCCCCTCTCGTTGCTATGCATCTCCTAGATAGATCTTGCGTGAACGTAGGATTTTTTTTGAAATTGCACGTTCCCCAACAGATACTCCATTTCTTATTTTATTATGCAAAGTTTGTTATCGATGAATAAATGCTCTGATATCAAGGAACAAGCTCTCTCCCTTTGAGGCTTTGGGCAACCCATGTCCTTGATGAATCTAATAGTGATATGCAGATCTTTCGTCATCTATTCTCCTCTAACTATTTTGAATGGTCAGAGAATTTTTTTGGGGGGGGGGGCAATCTGTGGTGATGCAACATTGATTAATCATTCACCAAGTTTTAGATTTTCTTGACTAGTGTTAATCACTTTATACCAAGTTTTAGATTTTCTTGACACTAGTACACCACGACACCATTCCACATGGGTCCTCACCTGAATAGCTTCGTGCATTATGAAATTCTTCTAGTTCCCCTTTGATGACATAGAGTTATCCACATCCACAATCATACTAGTTTCTTCCAGTTTTAGGTGATGTATGATGCATGCACCATTTTATGCAGTACACAACTCAAATGATTAGGGCGCTCTTATCACTCTTGCGACATCGAAAAAATCAAGAAGCTCAAACTTTAGTGTTGTAGAGAAAGAAAACAGAATCATTCATAGGGGGGGGGGGGTAACATAAAGAAGGAAGAAATGTTAGAGCTTCTTCAATACAATGCCCTATTTTAGGCACCAAAGTTGGCTTGGAGCAAAATTTGCAACACGAAAACGTCCATCTCCAACAGATGCCCTAAAATAGAGCAGTTCAAACATGCAAACAATTTTTTTTAAAGCACATTGCATAGTCATTTCAAACATTTTAAAACATCCAAACATTGCAACGGTTTAACTCTAAACATAAAGATCATCCTAATACTTGATCACCCTAAAACATAAAGATCACTACTCATCTGACATATAGTCGGTGTCGATGGAGTTCCAAAGCGCCATGGTCTCCTCCTCGGAGGAGTTCACTCTCCTCCTTCAACTCGAGGTTGATCACCATCGAGGGGCTAGCCTTCTCATGGTCTCACTTCCATAAGAATTCCTCCTTGTACTGGACGCACCGCGAATTCTCCTGCACGAACCTTGCCATAGCCTCTGCATTGCTCTTGTTGGAAAAAATGCGTATGCCATCTTCTCCTCCTCATGCAGGACACAATGGTCACCGGCGGATCGATGAACTCCGCATCCTTCTGGGTTGCGATCTTCCAGAAGTTCATTTCCTCCTGCGGCCGGCCGAACTACCAAGCGGCGTCATCGTAGGCTCATGTGGCGAGCTCAACCGTCTTGAATGTGCCGATCCAGTAGCAATGGTTGTCACACTGGAACTCCACACCAAAGTGGTAGAAGCCCCACGAACGCCCCCCCCCCCCCCCCCCCCGAAGCCCGACTTGCTTTTGGACTTGAGCTTCCGCGGCATGGCGGCGGCAAGGGTGCGGCGACGACACGATGACAAGGAAGAGACAACGGAGTGCTGCAGCCATGGCCTTGGACGTCTGTGGCGGCAGTGGGAAGGTGGTGCGGCGTCGGGATGGGGACTTGCGACGGCCGAATCGGTTGGTGCGGCTGCTGCGGTGGCGTGGAGTTGGTGCGGCGGAATGGGGTTGCACGAGGCCGATTGAGTAGTTGCGGCGGGCAGCGGCGGAGGCGGCGACGATGCGGGGATGGGAAGGGGAAGGTTCCATGGGGCGGTTGGACGTTCGCGCGACTGCTTTTTGTTTTGCGACAGCCGCTTAAGTGTTGCAAATTTGCAGCTGTCCTATTCTTGGAGTAGAAAAATTTGCAGATAGAGCACATGTTGGAGCAATCCTGAATTAAGATGTAAAAAGCGGCTATGCCCTATTTTAGGGCACCTATTAGAGATGCTCTTAGCTCCCCTAAATATGGCAAATCCTGCATTATTCCAGTGAGATATCCATCTTCCATATGACCCTATTGTTGTGTTTTCGGCGTCAAAAAATCAAGACGCTCAGAATTTAGTGTTGCAGAGCAAGAAAACAGAATCATTCAGAAGGGGGAAAAAGTGACAGAAAGAAGGAACAAGTGTTAGGTCCCAGAAATATGGCGAATCCTGTATTATTCCACTGCGATATCCATCTTCCAGATGGCTCTGTTGCTGTGTTTTTCGGGGTCAGCGCAAGAGAAAAACAACAAGAACACTGTATATAACTCCACGAGTGTATTTTCGCTGTACAAGAGCTCGCAAATGCTGGAGGGGAAGGCGCCATCATCAGGGCTCGGTCGCCGGCAGCCTGCTCCGGACCGTGTGCTCCGGCTTATGGGTGCTCTCGAAGTCCGCATGGACAAACGCCCGCTCCACTTCCGGTA
Source organism: Thinopyrum elongatum (assembly GCA_011799875.1). Classification (NCBI taxonomy): domain Eukaryota; kingdom Viridiplantae; phylum Streptophyta; class Magnoliopsida; order Poales; family Poaceae; genus Thinopyrum; species Thinopyrum elongatum. The sequence continues at coordinate 476,551,956 of CM022302.1, forward strand.
GCTTCTCGATCCTCTCCTGCAGCGACTCCCCGATGGCGTGCGCTTCCCGCAGCCGCATGTCCTCCGAGAGCTCGATGTCGACCTGGCGCCGGACCCGGGGAAGAAGATTGTGCTCCATAAGACCACTCTGAAGTAAAGTTCAGACGCATGTTGTGTGTGGCATGTGTGGACTGACCTCGACGAAGTAGAGAGCGCCGAAGCTGTAGGCCCGGACCGTGTCGACCCGCTGCACGCGCGCGTCGTGCTTCATGGCGAGGTAGGTCAGCATCTGCAGCATCTCCGGCGGAGCGCTCCGCCCCACCAGCGAGACTGCACAGGTAAGAAGAATTCAGAGCTTCAGTTGAATTTCTCCCGAAGAGAAGAACCAGAGCAGCACCGACGAAAAACTCAGAAGATCCGGGGAGCAGACCTGCTTGCTCAAGCACGGTCCCGGACCAGTTCGCTATGGTGTACACCGCGAGGAGCACGGCCCCGGCGGGGTCGATCCACCACAGGAACCTGTCTCCCAGGACGGCGGCCACCAGGCCGACGACGTTGGTTATCACATCGAAATAGTGGTCCTGGATGGCACAAGGCAAAAATTCCGCATCACTTTTCTCAAGAATCTATTCTGCATCAGTCTCGCTCAAAAAATGGCAAGGCCTGGCCATCTCTTTCTTTCTTTCACCTTGGCGTACGCCCGGACGATGCTGTTCCCCGAGCTCCTGCAGTAGAACCAGAGGGCGAGCTTGACGGCGGTGGCCGAGAGCATGATGGAGTAGAGCCATATCAGCTGCTCCGAGGTCAACTTGTCGCCGGGCTCGTTCTCCACCAGCTGCTCGATCGCTTGCACCAGGACCTGGAAGCCTGGCACGAATTGAGGGACAGAATTCACTTCGATTTGTGATCGATAAGAAGCAACCAAGAACTGTGAATGTACTGAAAGATTTGGGGCTCACTTCACACCTAGAGTGGCCATGATGGCGGCGAAGACGATGATGCCGACCGGCTGGACGCGCAGCTTGCCGATGGGGTACTTGTAGATGTTCACCTTCTTCATGGACAGATGCGTGAACCAGAGGATGCCGCCGGCCATCAAGTCCAGCAGCGAGTCGAGCGTGGACGCCGCGATCGCCATGGACCCCGTCCTGATCGTGGCATACACCTGCAGCCCAAACGAATCAGAATCAGAGGTCAGAGCGATCGATTTCGCTTGCTCCGTCGCGGATTTGAGTGAGCCCATCGATCAATCAATCAATCAATCACCTTGAAGGCCAGGAGGACGATGTTGGCGTAGTTGGATATCTTCATGGCGAACTCGCTCTGCTTCTGCTCCTCGTCGTCGGCGTCGGAGGCGTCGGGGTCGCCCTCGTCGTCCGAGCCGAACTCGCCGGGCATGCACAGGGCCTCCACCTCCTCGAAGGTCTTCAGCGCGGCGAGCTGCTTCCTGTAGTACTCCCTCTCCCCTGCGCGCGGCAAAAAGGGGGGGACGAACTTGTCGCGGCGCTCCTCCATGGATTAAGCGGCGAGCTGGGGGAGGAGGTTACCTTGGGAGAGGTCCTTGACGCGGGCGACGTCGACGTCGGCGCCGCGCTCGGGGTCCAGCTCGGTGCGCATCTTGTCCGGCAGCCGGCGCAGGAAGCTGCTGCGCAGCGACCGCGCCGAGTCGCGCCGCCGGAGCGACGGCCGGCCGGCGCCGGCGCCCGAGCCGTTGGCCAGCAGCGGGGCGCTCCGGTCGTCGCCCTCCATGGCCGTCCGTACGCCTTGACTCCGTCGTCAGGTACGGCCGGCTGGGAGGTCAGCAGGCTTTGGCTGTCGTCTTCGCCCTGTTCACCAGGCGCATCGGATATTTCCAAGTTCGCCTTTATATCTACGGGAAAATGCTTTGACAATGGGGATCTCCCCGATGGACGGCTCAGATTTCGTCTTCCACCTTGGTGGCCACACGTATTGATTGATCATTGATGGCTGTGTTTCCTCTGCCCTTCTTCATACTCCTAATCCAGTGTCGTTGTCCTACTTCCGTCAAAAGCAGGTAGCCACGTATCATGAATTCAACCATCTATCATGAATTCCTCTAGAGATGATAGCGAGTGAAGTTTGTTTTAAACTTTTATTTCATACGGCTGGTTGAAGAATATCTGGGGTCGAAGAATGATCTGGATCCGTGAGTACAACATATCGACTTTAGGGATTGAGATGTTAGGGGTTGATTCCTACTAGGTGTGTGAGTTAAATGTTTAAAACATACTTCACTCGATCATAGCTAACCACCCGGCTGACAAAGTGACAAGTTAAGACACAAAGGAAGTTTGATAAAGTCTACTCATTCAGATAGAAGCGAATGCAAACTACTAGCAAACGAATTTAGTAGGCTTCATTCGTACAAATTATAGTTCAACCTCCATTCTAGTCCCCACTAACCGCAAGACTTTTTTTTGTCTATTTGTGAGTTAGCATTCATATAAATTTTAGTGTAGCCTCACATGGACATTTTATGTCTTTTCGTGAGTTATCATTTAGGTTATCTTAAAAACTAACTAATCAATACTAAGATAAAAGTATATGAAATAGCTTTTTATATGGAATATATATAAAAAACTTGTAAAAGGAAAACCGAGAGGCTTGAATCTTCTTCTTCTTGTGAAGTGAGAGATGATTCGTGTGTTATTCATAAAACATGATGATGTCGTGCATCCCGCCTACCCACCCGGGTATAATACTTGGAATGAGGATGATGTGTTGCGTCTCATATATGTATGTTAAGTGGCAAACAGTGCGTCCGTGCTTGATAAGTGTTGCGAAAGTTGTGCCCACACACCCCATACTCGGCGTCGTTCCAGAATTGGTGGATGGTCATTGCATGTCAGGGAAGCGTCAATCCCACATGCACGTGGCACGCTACTCCGCCCCTACACAAAGCGTTAATCCACATGATGTATTCTCCAGAATTGTGGGGCACACGTCGAGGGTGTGTCTGACATAAAGGGTACTCTCGCCGACGTCCATCAACATTGTTTCAGCTTAACATTCTTAGGCATTGGTTGGTTGGGGGCAGGTGGCTGGTCCGCTTTTGGGTTGTGAGAGTGTTTTCTCCTTTCTCAACATGTTTTGGGTATTTTTCACGCTAGTCTATACTCTACTTCTTAATATGGAGGAAATGAATACCAAAACATACACCAAGCAACAGGATAACTTCCAAGTGTTGGATTTTCATGATTGACACTACACTTCCCCTTATGCCTCTCATATTTGGCAGATGGACAATGAGAACGATAACAACCACAGCCACACCGAAGAAAAAGTAGCTAAAGAGGAGGGGGAATAGGGTGTTGGCGTGATTTACAACAAAGATAGATAAAGCCTGACGGGACAAAGGAGAAGTGATGGTGGGAAAAGGGGTAGTGATGAGGAGGAGTAGATGTACGTAACATCTCCCGTATCGAACTGCCACCATCAACCTCAGGGGTTATCGACAAAATCATCGGTCGGGAGGCACTGCTCCCAAACCGTTGACGAAAGTAATGAGATGACTATGCTTTCTCTTTCCTTGCACATACTACGATGTCGTTATCCAACTTCGATGTCATTATCCAACTTACCTCAGAACCACCTATCCAAAGAAGGTACAATTCCAGCAGCTTAAAGATCTCATCACCAGAATTATTGATGTAGCCTAAATATGCAAAATAAACATATACCAATAGAATAAAGCCAACTACAATTAGGTAGAGTTAGAGAGAAAAAGCATAATCAACAACGTAAACCTTTGACATTGATTGTCCTTTTGTGAGTTGACAATTGCTTTGGAATGAAAACGAACAACCGGCGCCAAGACGAAAATAAAAACAAACAAGAGATTCCAATCTGTCTTGACCGTCTCAAACGGGAAGGCCTGAGCTGTGCCGCTTCACAGTTGACATCGATGAAACTTCTCCGTTCCATCCCAGCCGTCCACCCCCAACCTCCCGTTCCCCAACTCAAACCCCCCACGCCACCGCTCGCCGCCGGCCGCCGGAGGGCCATCGCCGATGACCACCCCCGGCGCGGCCACGCCCCCGAGCTTCAAGCGATCCTCCCCCAGGAAGAAACAGCGGCCCCGCAGCCGCCTCCTCGCCGCTGACTTCGCCGCCGGAGAGGCCGAGGCTGCGCGGGCGCTGGTGGCGGCCAGGGCCACGCCGTCACTCCTCTCGCCGCCGGAGGTGTCCCCGCAGTCGCCTGTAGGTGCCGCGCTGCCTGGCGAGTTCTTCGAGGTGGATGCGCTCGACCTCGCCCCCCGCCTCCTCGGCAAGCTCCTGCGCCGCGACCAAGTCGTCCTCCGCATCACCGAGGTGCTTGCAATCTTTTCTTTTCTTTTTGGCAGGTGCTTGTACATGAAAAATGCCGCATCTTGCTTTGATCAAAGTTAACAATGTTGCAATAACTGCAGTACATTTTGGTTGAAATGTGCTATCATCTTGTGTAATTCTAGTGTGGTACCATGAGGATAAGTTATTTCTTCTCAAACTTAGCAGAGTAGTATCAACTTGTGTCGATTTTTGATCTATTGTTCATCTTGGTTTCAGGTGGAGGCTTACAGGCCAAACGATTCCGCGTGCCATGGCCGGTTCGGCATCACGGCGAGAACTGCTCCTGTGGTAAGGCTGGTGCTTCCTGTCATTGTTGATATTTTTGTGAAATGGTAATGGGGGGATTTTGACCTTTGACACTCGCTGAGGTTTTCCTCATTCATGCATTGTAGTTTGGGCCAGGAGGGCATGCATATGTGTACCTATGCTATGGACTCCACATGATGCTCAATGTTGTTGCCGACAAAGAGGGCGTTGGAGCTGCTGTTCTGATCCGAGCGTGTGCTCCAGTTAGCGGTATGCATTCCTCACTAACTGCACGATATCTAGCTTTTGGACGTGCACAGATGTACTAACAACGGGTGAAATAGCCAAGGATTTGGGGTGATTTGGTTTGAACCTCGACTGAAAATTCTGTGAGGTGCCCATTTTCTTGGATAGAAGATAATATTGTAATCACAATTTGTTTGCTTTAGTTGAATGTTAGGGGCAACAGTGGAGCCGGTTCATTATTCCTGATATTTTTTCTTCACCCTAACCATTGCTGAATTACACAACTATGCTAATCTGAGTTAGGGAGTATGTTTATCTAAGGATGTGTGATATATAGTTTCTTTTGTATAATTGGTATATATAGAATTTGTTTGATTTACTTTTGTCGCTCCACTGCCAAAGGATGGGAGTTTACAAGGCATAATTATGTGAGCAAGAGGAACAAATAAGATATAGCCATATATCCTCCTATGTTTCCTAATTCCATAGTAACTTCGTCCTATATTGCCCCTAACTTGAGAAAAGAAGCAAACTGAGTTTGTACATTAGACAGCTGGAGTAGAAAATCATATACCAAATACCAGTTATACAAATCGAATTGCTATTTGCACGACAAAATGATATTCTTTTGTGGCAAACTGACAACACATGCTTTTGGCTGTGTAAAAAGGCCAATTTATCACCTGTCAGCGCTCCTTTGCAACATCTAGCTTGACCTGTTGATGAAAAAAAATCTAGTTTGAGCTGAATGCCGCTACTTCACCTTAAAATTTCTGTAGGACTGGAACTTATTCAGCAACGTCGTGGCCAACAAACCGAGAAGCCTATCCTACTTACAGGACCAGGAAAGGTCTACACTTCTCGACAGCAAAGCTTTTGTTTTCTGAATTATGGTTGTCCCTATAACACTGTATCATAACTGCTCTTGCCTTCTTATTCAGGTCGGCCAAGCTCTGGGGCTTTCCACCGACTGGTCGAACCATCCACTATATACACCCGGTAAAACTGAGCTATCTCCAATATTGCCTGAATTTTTCAGATGTCGTCAATGCATATTTATCCACCATTTTATTTTCTGTCTCAGGTGGGTTGGAAGTTCTGGATGCACCAGAACCTGAGAACATTTTGGTTGGCCCCCGTGTCGGAATCGAGTATGCCTCGCCCGAGCATGTCATGGCGCCATGGAGGTTCGCGGTTGCAGGCACCCCATGGATCAGTGCCCCGAAGAACACTCTCAGACCACGGTGGAGACCCGGATATGGTGGAAAAGAGTGACTCAGCCTTAACAACTCACCCAATCTGATGGCGGCACTTTTGCGTTGCCAAATGCACTTTGTTTATTGCCCACTGAAAAACATGTGTATTCTAGTATGATCTGGTTCATTTGGACCAGCTGAAATGAACAATTTGTACATAAGAAGCTTTTGTACACACCAGAGAGGTAGAGCAATATCTATTGATCATGTTTTCATACATTATATGATGAGCCAGGAGTTGTACCGATTATTCGTCGCCTGCCCAGCTTGTTTCCAAATCCAAGGCCGAACCATCTCTGAGTCACATCGCGGAGCAGAGTGTCATTCACCTCGCAGAACCTGTGCGGCCAACCAGCCGGCTCGACCGCCTCAAACCCTAAACCCGGGGTCCGGTCATTGGAATGGAGGTTCTTCTTGTTGGTCCAATCGACGGTGTATGTCGAAGCTCGGCGGCGGAATTTCACCTTGAACTCGTCCCAAGCTTGGTACTTGTAGTGGTTCATGCGAACTCGCGTGTTCCATTTGCTTCGAAACCCTGGTTGAAGCATGAAGTAGTGGACCGAGTTAGTCAGTGATCGGTCCACCGCGTCGAGCCGGACCAATGACTTGTGTCGCTCCATGATCTGCCTTCGGCATGTGTAGCCTTGGGTGACCCCCTCCTTTGGGTGCGCGGTCTGGCCCGAGGGGCCGAAATCCGCGCACCACATGGACACCTGTCCAATGTCTTTTTCGACGGTCGTGATCGAATGGAGCATAGATTTCGTAGGGTGCTCCGAATGAACCCAGTGTGGAGAGAAGAGGAACTCGTCGACGTCGATGAAGACCATCCACTCGCACGAATCTTGATGCACCGCCGCGCCGTGGGATAGCGCGGCCTCCAGAGTTTTTGGCCAGAGCCAGGTCATGGTGAAGATTTCGAATCCGTCCGAGGTGAGATGGCGCACCTGGTCCGCCAGGTCATCCTCGCTCCGGTTGTCGTAGACGTAGAACCGGTCCACGCCCACGGCCGCGTGGTAGACGACCCACTCCCGCAGGAACTTGGCCACGTCGCGGACCATGGTGCAGGCGCAAATCAGCCTCTTCCCTGACGGCGTTGATCCAGTCGCCGGCGACTCGCGACGACGTGGCGGATCGTAGGTGGCCAGTGAGGGGATGGGCTCCTCGCCGACCACGGCAAGCGTGACGCGGAGCTCTCGAGCTACCGGAGTCATCGCCGGTGGAGATGGGCACCGGAAGACTTGCTGCTCCGAGGTGGTGGCCGGCAGCGAGGCCACGACGTTACCGGCGTCGCCGCGGTAGTACAGGCACTGGATGTCTGCAGCAGCGCGGTTGACCTTTTTCCGTCGGTTGACGCCCTTGGCGAAGACGAGCACATCGCCGCCGTCGACCACGACGGACTCGTACACGATGCGGTCGCTCCACTTCAGCATCTCCGGCGAGCCGCCTGAAGCGCCATCGCTGGCGTTACCTACCGTGGAGGCGGAGAAGAGCACGAGCGGAGCGTCGTGTCGCTGAGTCCGCGCTGGCTCGGGCATGATGCAGCTGTAAGCGTGGCGGCCGGTCGCCGGCAGCGGCCCGAGCGCGCGTGCCGGGGACGATGCCCCGCCGCGGAACACGCACGTGGTGTTAACGTTCTCGGCAGAGGATGGACTGGTGACGTCGGGTCGTTGGAGTAGGACGATGACCTCCCAGCCCGGAAGCAGCACGGCCTCCGTTCCCGCGCCCGCCGGCGTGGCTGTCCCAGCTCGGACGGCGCGGAGGCCGAGGGGAAGCCAGCGCGGCGGCACGAGCAGGGCGCGCGAGCGCGTGTCGCGCAGAGGGAATGCAACGAGGCCGGCTTGGACGCAGATGAAGACGAGGAGCGCCGTGACGGAGAGGACCGCGGCGGCGGCGTGCCGCCGGCGCGACTGCATGGTGCCTGCCCAGGCTGGTGACGTACGGTTGCGGCGGCGACCCGATGGGAATTTCACGCCGGAACTGACCAGGTCCGTCTCCTGCTTGTAGCTGCGCCGAGCGGCAGGTGCGATCGGTTAGTGGGCTTGCACGGATTCGCCACTGCGAGTTAAACGAAAGCGATGCCCATTTTGTTTAAGCCATCAGTCAGCCAGAGCTGGATGATGACGAGTTGACGACGACGATGACTGCTTACTACGAGTCTACGACTACTAGTGGTAATGCTTTGCAGATCAGTATCGTGCGATCGTTATTGACATGCGTTACGTTGCCACCGAGTACAGTCAGTGTAAGCCACGTTGTCTGGTTGAATCAAACCGTGTACACGTGGTTGGATGGTTAAAGGGACAATGATATCCCCAGCCCACTGTTCGAAATATTAGTATTTTTCCGACTAATTTAATCCACGAGTAAATGATAAGCATGGTAAATACGGTATGCATCCCATACCGAAACCTAAGCATATGAGCACGTACAGTACATAGAACCGAAACATCTATGAACAGCATATATACGGCCAGTACATGTACGAGCAAATAAAGGATGAACGAGTCATATGTAACACCCCAGGTGGGTAACTACAGTGATCTCTCTCTAACAGTGGCCATGTTACCATGATCACTCAGTCAATCTGCCACTTGTCCAAAATCAAACCCAAATTCAAATTTGAAATGCAAGTCAAATAATTATTTCTTCAAACAGTAAATAAAAAATGTTCATAATATTGCAAATAATCCATAGGTAATCATAAAATTATAATCCATCTTAATTGGGATACTTAAATGACTCTAACATCCTTAGAAAGTACCAAAACAACGAGGTTTAATCCATATTATTTAAAACAAAATTTGTGTGAACTCCATTTGCCTCCAAACCAATTTCTAGCAGTGCTAACTAATGCACTGTATTTATTGGACCAAGTTACCTATTTTACAAAACAGTATTTGAGGCCACCCACTTTTGCAAAAACAGAAACAAAGAAGAACAGAAAGGAAAAGAAAGAAAAAGAAAAGGGCCACAACAGTTGGACCTAAGTCCACAGTGCCGACCCAGCCCACTCCCCACCTCGTCTCCCTCCTCTGTTCACCGCCCACGCCGCTGTCGCCCGCACAACGCCCGCGCGCTGGCCCCCCCTCTCCTGCGCGACATTGCGTCGCTGCGCCCGTCCCTGGTGGATAAGAGCACCCCAGTGCTCCCTCGGCGAACCCTAGCCGCCCCATTCGCCCCTCTCCCTCGTTCCCCCACCTCTCCCGAGCGCCACCCTCGCCGCCGATCCCCGTAGCCGCGGCCACCGACGCCCGTCCGCCGCTCCGACAAGTCCTGGAGCATCGCCGTGAACATCTACCTCGACTACGCAGCCGGATCGAGCCCGGGAACCCTTCACGGCGCCGCATTCTTCCTTGCCTCCGCCTCGGCCACCGCATCGACCTCGCCGTCGATCTACGCCACCGGACCACCCCGAGCCCACTGCCCAGTCCCCACGCTCCCCTGCCTCTTCGAGCCGTCCCTAGCTGCTGCTCCGCCGAGGCCGAGCCCCTGCCTCCGCCACTGCTCGTCGCCGGCGTCGATCTGGCGACCAAATGGCCTCGCAACCGAGCCCGTTGCATTCGCCGCATCGAGTAGACGCTGTAGCCATCTCGCGCTGCTCGTTTTGCGCCTCCCAGCTCCGATCCCGACGAGTACCAAACTCCGGCGACCGCCTCGTCGCTCGCCGTCGACGATACTGACCACCGTAGCCCCCGCCGTTACCCCAGATCGCTCCGCCATCGTCTTGCCGTTCGAACGAGCCCGGCCACGCTCGAAACGGTGCCCTGGGGACGAATCCCGACCCCCTCCCAATCGCGCCGCCGCCGTTTTGGGTCGCCGACGACGAGTCGCCGGTCGACGCCGACGTGGACGTGCCGGCCCCGCGGGCCCCAGTCGACCCGTTGACCCTGTCAACGCTGACCTGGCCGCGCCCTGTCCCACTGACATACGGGCCCCACCCCGTTAAAATGATTTTACAAATAACTAAATCTGTTAATTAATTAATTAGTTAATTAAAACACTAATTAGTCACTGACTAACCGGGCCCACTACTCTAACTAGATAATTAGTTTAAATTAACCCTGTTAATTAGTTACAGAGGCTGACATGTGGGTCCCAGTGGGACCCACCTGTCAGGTTTGACTCCGGTCAGCCCCTGTTGACTGCTGACGCCAGCAAGGCGACATGCTGACGTCACCCCCCGCACAGTTCTGGATAATGTTGGTTTAAATGATTAAATAAATTCCAGAAATTGTTTAAATCTTTAGAAATTCATAGAAAATAATCCGTAGCTCGGATCGAAAAACTTTCTACATGAAAGTTGCTCAGAACGACGAGACGAATCCAAGTACGCGGTCCGTTCGTCCGCCACACGTCCCTAGCATAGCAAACATGCAACCGTCCCCCACCATCTCATATGTCCGAAAATGCCAAACTTCGGGAAAACATTCCCGGATGTTTTCCCTCTTCACCTATATCGTGTAGCACCACGTCAGAACACCCCTAGCTCTGCGTATTGTCATGTCATGCTCTTGTATGCTTTATATTTACTATTTCTTCACCCTCTTCTCTCTGGTAGACCCCGAGACCGCTGCTGATGCCGCTGTGATCGACTACGTCACCGACGACTCTTTTTCCTTTTCAGCAGAGCTTCCAGGCAAGCACCCCCCTTGAGCATACCGATATCGCCTATTCTTTCTCTCTCATGCTTGCATTAGAAATTGCTGCTGCTACTGTTTAACCTATTCTGATGCATAGCCTGATTATTGTAACCTGCTATTGATACCTTACCTGCTTATCCTAAACTGCTTAGTATAGGCTGGGTAGAGACCCATTAGAGAACCCCACTTTGTCCCTTGTTGCCCCGCTGGATTATCAGAAGACCCGATCAACGGGATCGAAGACCAGGCCCCGGCACCGCACTTCACCCCCTTAGTTGTACGACACTACTGGGTTACTATCGAGTGCCGAGGGTGATACCTCGTCAGCACTTCTGATGTTAACCTTGTAGGGAGATAATTGGTCGTGGTCATCGAGGGTGATTCCTCCTTCTCCACTACCGATACGACCCTGTCACGCAACACTTCAAGTGTGAACCTCGAGGGTGATTCCTCCTAAGTTCACCTTGACGGTTACATCGAGTGGGCATCCGTCGAGGGTGATACCTCGGATTCCCTTGATGTTATGGACACACGGTTACTGTGACTTTACCCCTGAACCTTGTTAGAAATGGCCGGCCCCTAGGGGGACCCAAGGAAGTTACTTTTACAGCAGGACTGGAGGGACAGGCGGTACCGCCCAGTAGAGGTGGACCTGAGTTCCCGTCAGTCTTTTGTGAGACGGGTTGACCTGGATGGTGCCCGAGTGATGAATACGAGGCGCGGCCGGGCATTCTTAGCCCCTGCAGCAAGTCCTCGAGACGGGGCGACGGGGTCACATCGATCATGAGTCTCTGCTCGTTACCGCAAGCCCCTAGTCCACTAACGATTTGGATATTTGATCCGAGCAGGCCTCTGGCCTGATAGCACTAACCATCACGTGGGAACAGTTATGGGCACTCTGCATCATGGCATCACCCGAAAGCTCTGTCAGACGTCCAGTTCAGCCTTGCGGCCGGGACGGACCAGCGCCCTCCTGGTGCCTGGCTTCACCCTGCTCGCAACGACCCGGAGTGCACAGGGCGATGGCCCAAGACCCCTGAGCGCTTAGGATGTAGACCGGCAGGGACCTCTCTGCTGAGCTGTAGGTAGGGCTACGGTGTATCGTTTGGCCGAGGCCGGGCATGACCCAGGAAAGTGTGTCCGGCCGGAGTTAATCGAGCGTGGTGGGTAAGTTGGTGCACCCCTGCAGGGAAGAAAACATCTATCGATATCCGGTCCTACGGTAAAGGACACTCGGAGTTGTATCCCGATCGATACAACTAGAACTGGATACTTGTGATGAGTATGGCTCTGGGATTGCTTTCTCGCAGGGAGTCGAGAAAGGATCTCTGGCCGAGGTTGATGACAGTAAGGCTCTGGGATTGCTTTCTCGCAGGGAGTCGAGAAAGGATCTCTGGGTGAGGTTGAGACTTAATGATACTACTACTTTATATTGTACTAATCTACACTCTTCTAATGCTGCAAGACCGCTGAAGATGCTAGTCTTCGATAGGACTAGGCCTTCTCTCTATTCCGGCATTTCTGCAGCCCAGTCCACATACACAGCCTTCCTTTGATAATGTTGCATATGTAGTGTAGATCCTTGCTTGCTGAGTACTTCGGATGAGTACTCACGGTTGCTTTGCTTTCTCTTTTTCCCCATACCCGTTTGATGCAACCAGATGACGGAGCCCAGGAGGCAGCTGCTCCCGCCGACGACCGCTACTACCACCCCGAGGGTGGTTACTACTACGAGCTTGCCGACGACCAGGAGTAGGTTCGGAGGGTCCCAGGCAGGAGGCCTGCGCCTTTCGATCGTAGTGTTTTCTTTTCCCCCACCTTTTAAGGGCCTATCTGTGTTTTCTGTTATATCTGTACTCAGATATCTGATGCTTCCTCTGACGCTTGTATGCGAGCTTATGTATTCGAGCCCTCGAGGCCCCTGGCTTGCAATATAAAGCTTGTATGACTTTATTTATGTTTTAGAGTTGTGTTGTGATATCTTCCCGTGAGTCCTTGGGCTTGATCGTGTGCATTTGCGTGTATGATTAGTGCACGATTGAGCCGGGGGCGTCACATCATACCCTCCGGTTGGCCAGGCCAACGCGGTGGCGGCAGCGGCAGCCTCGGCATCGACCGAGGCCTTCTTCTTGGCGGCTTCGTCGTCAGCCATAGGGTCATTGCAGGGGAAGTAGTGGAAGTAGAGGCGGACGGAGACGGGGACGGATCAGGAGCAGTCGCGTCGAGACGCTCCCCAAAAACCTTATTGCCGTTCTCCCGGGCAGGATCTCGAACGACAGGGTTCCGGAGGCACCTGCTCTCCCGACCAACCGTGCACGTGGTCGTCGGGATGGGATCACCGGAAGCAGCACAGTGAGAGGAACAGTGGATGACGACTAGGGTTGTGCGAGAGGGAGTGAGTGAACTGAGTTAGGGTTCACTCCACTGGCCAGCGCCTTCTTATATAGGCCGTCGGGTAGATGGGCCTGGGCTGAGGCCCATGACCGAGTCCGCGAACAACCCACGGTCCAACGTCTCGGACAGTGTCACTTCCGTAAGCGACCCGTTAATTAATCCGAGATTAATTAACCATTCCTGACTGGCAAAAATAACCTTCGGCTCGGCTCATTCCCACAACCCGAGGCGCGCGCGCGTCGTGACGAGGCGAGGCGTGGCGAGGCGAGGCGGGCAGCAGAGGAGGAGGAGCGCGCGTGTACAACTCCTATTCCCAAGCTCCCAATAGCAAGTGGTGGAGCAGCCCTTATAAAGAGGTCTCACTCTTCTTACTGTAGCAGTATGGTACTAAACTTCCCACACTTCCTACCACTTGCCGTACACAATAATGAGCCTTAGAGATTAACCAGGGATTATTGTCTTATATGGGCCTAAGCCCATCCATAATCCATCAATCCCCCACCAGATCTCGAGGCACATAAGTTTGTCAACTGTTCCAAACAATGTTTGATATACCAGAATTTTTAGTGGAGACTGTTAAGTTGAACTTCCATCCAAAGCAATAGGATTAGACTTCTTCACAACTGAACAATGGACTATGCCTTGAATTGTCAGTTTGGCGTGCAGAAGTTTCGCCTATTGTCAGCTGATACGTGGCTGCCGAAGGCTAAACCCCACGAGTGGAGCTTATTAGTCATACTCCATACCTTCTCATGAGCTTCCTAGAGATCACCCAATCTCATAGACTATGACCAGCAGTCGGGCTCACATAGGTGTGTTCCTCCAAAGAATGCTCTGTAGGTTAGCATCTTGCTTACATAAGCTTTGGAACACATTAAGACAAAAGTCAGCCTGCCTTACAGAATTGAGAGTATTATGCATCTCCAACGGAGTGGGTTAATAAAGGATACTCTCCTCAGTTGACCGCTGGATTGTTTTCCCAGGTCCTAATTCACGGGATCTCAGATCACATAGGTTGGGTTACCCCCATGGCAACTTACGTGGGTCTCATACCCATCTCCCTCGATGCATTTTCTATCACAATCCGTGATAGCCCTTTCGTAAAAGGGTCTGCCAGATTTTTAGCTGCCTAGATATAATCCAACGCTATCACTCCGGAGTTTCTTGATTTTCTGACAGATTTCAATCTTCTTCTAATGTGCTTTGTGGATTTCATATTGTCCTTTGAACTCTTAGCCTTGGCAATCACAGTTTGATTGTCATAGTTCATGTGGACATCCGGGACTGGTTTATCAACCACTGGCAAATCCATCAAAAGCTCTTGAAGCCATTCTGCTTCGACGCATGATGTGTCTAATGCTGTGAGTTCTGCTTCCATAGTCGATCTCGTTAAGATCGTCTGCTTGCAAGACTCCCAGGAAACAGCACCACCATCAAGTGTGAAGACATATCCACTTGTGGCTTTCATCTCATTAGCATTAGATATCCAATTCGAATCACTATACCCCTCAAGTACCATCGGGTATCCGGAATAGTGAATTCCATAGTTCATAGTACCTTGCAAATAACGCATCACTCGCTCAACAGCATGCCAACGCACATCTCCCGGATTGGAAACAAACTGGCTCAGTTTGCACACAGCAAATGAGATGTCAGGACCAGTAGCACAAGCTAGGTACATCAGTGAACCAACCACTTGATAATATCTCAATTGATCTACAGCCGTGCCTTCGAACTTTCGAATCCGCACGCTAGGATCATATGGTGTTGTAGAAGGTTTGCAGTCCGAATATCCAAAACGGCTCAAAATCTTCTCAACATAGTGGGATTGCAAAAGTGTAATTCCACCCTTTGTATTTCTCAATAGCTTGATGTTCAAGATAACATCAGCCACACCCAGGTCTTTCATCTCAAAGTTATGAGATAGAAAAGCCTTGACCTCCTCAACGACTTTGAGGTGGGCCCCAAATATCAGTATGTCATCGACACACGGACACAGTATTACTCCTTTGCCCCCACCATAGCGATAGTATACACATTTGTCATCTTCATTAACAACAAAGCCAGCAGATGTCAAAGTTGTATTAAACTTCTCATGCCATTGCTTAGGCGCTTGTTTCAGGCCATACAAAGATTTCACTAGCTTGCACACCTTTCTTTCCTGACCATTTACTACAAAGCCATCTGGCTGTTGCATGTAAATTTCCTCGTCTAGCTCCCCGTTATGGAAAGCCGTCTTAATGTCCATCTGATGAACGAGAAGACCATGCGAGGCAGCCAATGCGAGTAACACTCGAATGGTTGTCAGTCTAGCCACAGGTGAGTAAGTATCGAAGAAATCCTCTTCTTCTTTTTGGGTATAACCCTTGGCCACAAGCCTAGCCTTGTACTTCTCAACAGTACCATCGGGCCTAAGCTTCCTTTTGAACACCCACTTACATCCCAATGGTTGGCAACCATAAAAACGATCAGTGATCTCCCATGTCTCGTTCGCCAAGATGGAATCCATCTCGCTATGGACCGCATCCTTCCAGTAGTCAGCATCCAGAGATGCATAAGCTTCTGAAATGGAAGTGGGAGTGTCGTCATCCACGAGGTACACGAGGAAATCATCACCAAAAGAATTTGCAGTCCTTTGTCTCTTGCTCCTAACAGGAGCTTCCTCGTCATCCTCTGATGAACTTTCATCACTTTTGTGTTCATAATATTCCATCGGAATGGCAGGTTCAGGAGTCTCATCAGATTCCAGCCTAGAAGTGCTTTGCATATCTCTCATGGGGAAAATATCCTCAAAGAATGTAGCATCCTTAGACTCTATAATTGTACCGACCTTCTGGTCAGGTACCTTGGATTTCACTGCTAGAAATCTATAGCCAACGCTATTCTTAGCGTAGCCCAAATTAACGCAGTCCACGGTCTTCGGACCAAGCTTACGCTTTTTGGGGATCGTCACATTGACTTTTGCCAAACAGCCCCAAGTGCGCAAGTAAGAGAGTGTAGTTCTTTTCTTGTCCCATTGCTCATAGGGAGTAGTCTCATTATCCTTCGCGGAAACTTTATTCAGGACATGACATGATGTCAATACAGCCTCCCCCCACCATGCCTTGGATAACCCGATGTATCTAACATGGCGTTAACCAAATCTGTTAGAGTACGGTTTTTCCGTTCGGCAACCCCGTTTGACTGGGGTGAATAGGGAGGCGTCCTCTCATGAATAATACCATGTTCCACACAGAACAAATTGAACTCATTAGAAAAGTACTCTCCACCACGATCAGACCGGACTCGTTTTATTTTCTTCTCAAGTTGGTTCTCAACTTCAGCCTTAGAGATTTTAAAGTAGTGTAGAGCCTCATCCTTTGTATTTAACAGATGCACATAACAGAATCTAGTGGAATCATCAATTAAAGTCATGAAGTATTTCTTTCCACCTTTAGTCAACACACCATTCATCTCACAGAGATCTGAATGTATGAGCTCTAATGGTGCCAGGTGTCTCTCCTTCGCAGGCTTGTGAGGCTTACGAGGTTGCTTTGCTTGCACACACGCATGGCACTTAGAGCCTTTGGCTAAAGTGAAACTCGGAATTAGATCCATCTTAGCCAGCCGCGTCATACAACCGAAATTTATGTGACAAAGACGTGAATGCCAAACCTCACATTCGTTCACATTAGAATGAATTTGGTTCACAACTTTATTACAGAAATCCTCGAGGGAAAGGCGGAACAAACCACCACAATCATATCCTTTTCCAACAAATAGTCCATACCGAGATACGACTACTTTGTTGGACTCAAATACTAACTTAAACCCTTCTTTACATAGAAGGGAGCCACCAACGAGATTCTTCTTGATGGCGGGGACATGCTGCACGTTCTTTAGTTGCACGATCTTACCCGAAGTAAACTTCAGATCTACCATGCCAATACCATGAACAGAAGCATGCGAGTCGTTCCCCATCAGGACGGAACAATCTCGTGCGACCTGGTAAGAAGAAAACAAAGACACATCAGCACACACATGAATATTGGCCCTAGTCTCAACCACCAATCGTTGGACTGACAAACTGAAAGTATGGTAAACAGATTACCATACCCATATGCCGCATCATTGTTGCTCAGAGTGACATTGACAGACTTAGAGTCCTGTCCTGGCTTCTTGTGCTTGTTTGGGCACTTGTTTGCCCAGTGTTTCTCTGAACCACAAGTAAAGCAGCCATCTCTCTTTTTGTCTTTCTTCTTACCCTTCTTCTTAAAGGTAGTATTCTGCTGAACAGAGTTCTTTCCCTTGAACTTGTGGAAGTTCTTCTGCACCACATTGGCGCTAGAAGAACCCTCTGCCCCTTTCATGTGTGAGTCCTTTGCCCTTGAGTTCTGCTCAATACTTAGATGACCGATGACATCCTCAACAGAGAATTCACGTCTCAAGTGTTTGACAGAAGTAGCAAAGTTCCTCCATCCAGGAGGGAGTTTTGCAATAATGCAACCCGCGACAAACTTGTCCGGTAACTCACACTTCAGGAGCTCCAGCTCCTTAGCGATGCATTGTATCTCATGGGCCTGGTCCAATACATAACGGTTATCAACCATTTTGTAATCATGGAACTGCTCCATAGCATACAACTCGCTTCCAGCATCGGTTGCGCCGAACTTAGCTTCGAGCGCATCCCACAAATTCTTGGCAACGCGCATATGGAGATATGCATCCACAATCTTGTCTGCGATCACAGTAAGAACGGCTTCTACAAAGATGGTGGTTGCCTCCCTAAACAAATTCTCTTGTTCAGGAGCAATCGTTACCGTGGGAGACACACCACCAATCCAGAACACGTTCATTGCTGTGAGCCACAAGGTGGTCCTCGTCTGCCAACGCTTAAAATGCGTTCCAGTAAACTTTTCCGGTTTCAGAGTAGGGGGGAAGCCATGAGTCGAAAAGTGCCTAAAATAAGGTTTTTGGATTGTTGGAAATATTAGCACTTTTCCGACTAATCTAATCCACGAGTAAATGATAAGCATGGCAAATACGGTATGCATCTCATACCGAAACCTAAGCATGTGAGCACGTACAGTACATAGAATCGAAACATCTATGAACAACATATATACGGCCAGCACATGTACGAGCAAATAGGGGATGAACGAGTCATACCCTCCGGTTGGCCAGGCCAACGCGGCGGCGGCGGCAGCCTCGTCATCGGCCGAGGCCTTCTTCTTGGCGGCTTCATCATCAGCCATGGGGTCGATGCAGGGGAAGTAGTGGAAGCAGAGGCGGACGGAGACGGGGACGGATCTGGAGCAATCGCGTCGAGACGCTCCCCAAAAACCTTATTGCCGTTCTCCTGGGCAGGATCTCGAACGACAGGGTTCCGAAGGCACCTCCTCTCCCGACCAACCGTGCACGCGGTCGTCGGGATGGGATCGCCGGAAGCAGCACAGTGAGAGGAACAGTGGATGACGGCTAGGGTTGTGCGAGAGGGAGTGAGTGAACTGAGTTAGGGTTGACTCCACTGGCCAGCGCCTTCTTATATAGGCCGTCGGGTAGATGGGCCTGGGCTGAGGCCCATGACCGAGTCCGCGAACAGCCCACGGTCCAACGTCTCGGACAATGGCACTTCCGTAAACGACCCGTTAATTAATCCGAGATTAATTAACCATTCCTGACTGACAGAAATAAGCTTCGGCTCGGCTCATTCCCGCAACCCGCGGCGCGCGCGCGCGTCGTGACGAGGCGTGGCGTGGCGAGGCGAGGCGGGCGGCGGAGGAGGAGGAGCGCGCGTGTACAACTCCTATTCCCAAGCTCCCAATAGCAAGTGGTGGAGCATCCCTTATAAAGAGGTCTCACTCTTCTTACTGTAGCAGTATGGTACTAAACTTCCCACACTTCCCACCACTTGCCGTATGCAATAATGAGCCTTAGAGATTAACCAGGGATTATTATCTTATATGGGCCTAAGCCCATCCATAATCCATCACCCACCAGCGTTCAAGTCCTAGTGCTCGCACTATTCCTGGATTTATTTCAGGATTTCTGGCGATACGCTTACAGTGGGAGGATACGGTGACTTCGTAAACCTCAAGATGATATGCCGGCTCAGGCTCTCGGAGGTGCTCATAGGGGTAAGGTGTGCGTGTGTGCGTTCATAGTGGTGAGTGTATGCGTGTATGTATGAGCGCTTGCGTCTGTACGGTGTTAAAAAAAAGAAGTAAATCTTTGGCATTTCACTGCAAATCGAATGGTAGAATTTTAAGCATGGTAAAATTGAACACCCGACATGTTTTTTTTTTGAGGAATGGGCAATGCTTGCCCATATATAATAGAAGGTTGGCTATGTTTTGTTGCGTCGTTGGTTGTTGGGTTTTCATTAGAAAAAATACTCACTCTATTTCACAATGTAAGGTGTATTAGTTTTTCGAAAAGTCAAACATCTTTAAGTTTGACCAAATTTGCAGAGAAATATATCAATATCCATAATATCAAATTAATATCATTAGATTCATCATGAAATGAATTTTAATATTTAATTTATTTGGTACCGTGGATGCCGATATTTTTGGCTCTAAAATTGGTCAAATTTAAAAAAAATGGCTTTTCACAAAACTTATACACCTTATATTTTTGAACTGAGGGAGTATTTGGTTTGATGAGTGGGGAAGGTGATGAAGTGTGTTTTCTTTTTATTTGTAATGCTGTGTTTTGGTGGGCCTTTAGCGGTGTGATTTTGTGTTATCTGCTAATCAACCCATACTTATGTGGGGAATTCTTTTTGCATCAGTGGCTGTATGTACTATACGTTTGCTATAGCATCACATATTGGCGCTTCTTTTTATAGGTGATGAGAGGGTGCTCTGGATTGATATGTTTTTATATGTCGGTTGCTGCCTATTGATTTGAAAATTAGCTGACCCGGTCAAAATCATGAACCAAATCTAAAATTGAATAACTTAATTGAATTGGAGAGGTTCAAAATTAGGGAGGAAATAAATGAGAGAGCACCTTAAGAAATTGTTGACCCAGTCAAAGTCGGATGACACAATTTTAAATTGAAGACCTCGATTTATTGTGAGACCTTAAAAATTAGGAAGCGTAGTGTATTTATGGACTAAGAAGAGGACAACATAGAAAGTTGCTACAATGTTTTACAAGGCGAAAGTGCCGAGAGTTTCAAGTACTCCCTCCATCGAGCTAGTCACGCCTCTCGGACTCACTCCTCGAGGCTAGGAACAGTACACAAATATTACAGATTAATCTGGGTCTGGAGGTGAGTAGTTTTCGTCATCCAATAGCCAGTGAGTTGAAGAGGAGCACTGCGGGATGTCTTGTTTGATGAGGTTAAGAAGGGCAGCAGTGCTTAAAGAATAACCCTCGGAAACTCGTCTGTTACGCTCCTTCCATATGTGCCAACTGATGTAGATGGTTGTTCTTATGTCCTTCTCGGGTAGGGTGCGGCACTCCACCAGGAAGCAAAGGAGATGCAAGAGTTCGCGCTCAGGGTAAACTCCTGATTACCACTCCACGAAGAAACCAGGAAGCAAACCTCCAAGGAGAAAGAAGACTTCAGGATTAGGTGGAAAGGAGTCCCATCCTCTTGGTCACACAGATTGCAGTCATTGTTGTGGTCCAGCCCTCGGATTGCTAGGTTGTCGTTAGTGAGGATGCAACCCTTTAGCCAAAGCTACATGAAGAACCGACAGCTTCGTTCGATCTTGCACTTCCAAAGCCTGGCAAATTTGATTGAGGAGAAGGAGCCCAGGAATTGGCAGTGGTAGGCCGAACACGCACTATATATCACCGAGGGGTCACAATCCCATTGAAATTGTCATGAACAGCGGGTTGGAGTTGGATGTGTTGCAAACGGTGCCAAAGAAGCGAGAATTGGCGTAGTTGGGCGACCGTGGAGATCTTGTGCAGCCCTGAAATCCAAGCTTGGTTATGCAGCGCCTTCCTGACAGATAGCTTGGTTGACAACCCCTCTGTCTCGCTTATCGCGAGATGTAGGGAATCCTCACCTCAAGGTGGGCGTCAGATGGGCTGGCCCAAGTCGCAGGAGGCCATAAACATCGTTTTTTCTGTTTTTAGGTGTTTATTGATTTTTTGCTTTATTTTTTCAAATATATTAAATAACTATTTTACAAAAACCCCTAAAAAAACTATTTTACAAAAAAAGCTTTACATAAAAAACATTGAAAAATATATTAAGCAAGCATTTGACAAAAGTTAAATGTGCATAGAGAAAATGTTTATCATGTACACGAAAAATATATAAAAAATACAATGTGTATAAAAATGCGATCATGTATTTAGAAAAGTGAATCAAGCATTTGAAAAAAAAATCAACAAGTATTTGAATTTTTTTAATCATGCTTTGAAAAATGTTAAATATTTATAGAAAAAATGTTCACTATGTATTAAAAAAATATTAATCTTGTATTTCAAAGATGTTAATCATGCATTTGAAAATCTTAAATGTGTATGAAAAAATATTGACCATGTATTCAAAAAATATTAATCTTTTATTTGGAATTTTTTAATCAAGCATTTGTAAAATGTTAAATATGTATTGAAAAATGTTGACCATGTATTCAGAAAATGTTATCTTTTATTTTTTAAATGTTAATCAAACATTTGATTTTTTAAATGTGAATAGAAAAAAATGTTGATCATGTATTAAAACAATATTAAACCTGTAATTGAAAAATGTTAAACGTGTATTTAAATTTTTCTCTTGACGTATACAAAAAATGTAGAATGTAAACAAAAAGAAACAAAGAAAAACAAAAAAATAACAAAAACCAAAAGATAAACAAAGGAAATTAAAATAAATAAACAAGCATAAAGGAATAGAAAACAATGAATACCAATAAAAAAACAAAACAAAACCGTTGAAAACCAAGAAAGAAGCAAAAAGAAGGAAAATGAAAAGAATAGAAAAAATCAAAGAAAACGTGAAAGAAACAAAGAGAAATCAAAGAATAATGAAAGAGAAAACAAAAAACCAAAGTATAACAACGAAACAAAGAAACCAAAAAACCAAAGAAAAAAAAAGAAAATCAAACAAAAAACCAAAGTATAAAAGAAAAAGGAAAAAACGAACAAACACGTCAGCGAACCGTGTGACGGCCGAACGAACGAGTAACGCTATTGGGCCACGCCATAGGCGTGCGCGCTGCCGGAAAGCATCTGGGGAGACGGATGCTAGTCCCGCTGTAAGCGAGACATAGCATTCGCGATTCGCCTGGTTCCAATCATTGTTTTAGGGCATGGTTCTGTCGCGCACACTTGGGCTGGACCAGGGCTAGAGCCCCCGCGCTTTGCCCGCCCCTCCTTATGACTAGTAAATGTCCATACGTTGCCACGGACTTTTGATATTTTGCTGGAATTATGTAAACATAATGCATGTTATATTTCACATGTAGAAAAAAATATAGCACGTGCATAATCGAGTAATAATTTAAGTCCACTTCACTTACATTGTAAATTGTTAACAAAAGGCAATTTGACAATGCATATATATAGAGCGATGATCCAACTAAAAATCTGTTACAAATTAATATCTATTTGATACGTTTAAGAAATTCTCGCACAATATTAGAAATGTTGTTTTTAGTTTCATTCGCATGATATTTGAGCAAGTATAATAAAAATGTCTTCCTCACCAGCCTTCGGGTCCGTCCACTTTCACGCTAACCACGGTGGCCAACCTTAACCCAGGCTTCGACTTCTTTGGCTGCATGATGGCGGACGCCTCGCTCACTCGAAAACATCGTGATGGCCACCATCCACCCTACCTTGCCTACCGGCAGCACTTTTCTTCCGGCACGGGCTCGCCGACCACCTCTCTCCCAGGACCCGCTCCACAACTACACAGCGGCCGCAGCCAACCGTCCGCCATGACCGCTCCACCACCACCCTGAGGCTCGACATGAGTCAACTTTAATCGTGTCAAACATACATTGTTTGGATCCTCATGCACATTAAGCAACATTCTTGATTTTTTCTGCCTATAAACCATTATTCTTCTTCGTCTTCGTTCTCCTGCTCCTCTTCACTTACCATCTCTACCTTCCCTATCCAAGCCAGCCGCAATCATCAATGTCCCATTCGGCTCAAAATCCCCAAACCTTCTACACCCATACCATGAATTTTGAGGGACCTTTTGCCATTATTTTCTCCTTTCAAGTCTACAAACAATAATATCAATGTAGAAGTAATTAGTGTAAACTCCTTTATGCCCGCTCATGGCCACTACGACCACAACTATGCCGTCTCGCCTACATGATGTGCGTCCACTCCCACAATTTCCCCCCTTACTCTGGCGAGGCCTCCATTACTTCCGAATATTTTGTTCGGATTATTTGCCATCAAGGAGAAATTAGCATACTGCGCATGAACATATGTGATAAAAGTTCCTGCGATTTGACACTACAGAGGTAGAGCAACATGAAAATAAAAGATCATGCTTCTAATCTTCAGACTTCTGTAGTTTAAAAAAATGGCGATAACCTTACAACATTTTTCAGACTTCCGTCCATATTGAAAATGATTCATGCATTAAGGAACACCACACAAAGTATGGAATCCAAAAAAAAAAAACTAACAGCAAGCGACAGTGACATGGATGGCTACCTTATTGCTTTGGAAGTGGATGGCATGAGCCGTCGCCCAGATGCACGAAACAGTCCCGACCATGCACAGCTAGCCGAGAAACGTTGGGGCAAAACAAGGGTGTTGGTACCTTGAGCAACGACGCCATCGTGTTGGCAAATGCCCAACCCAACTGCTCGTGGCCATCCTCGGCCACCACCTGTCCACCTGGACACACTCCTCTAGACCTAGGCGTTCCGAATGACATCCTCCCCGCTTTCCCAGCGCGATGGCCGACTAACGTAACTTCTCTAGAGCGAATCCTTCCAAAGGCGCTGCCGACAACGTCGTCCCTGTGGCGCTGCTCCTTCCTTCTCGTGCCTTTTACTCCATTGACCTCCTTCCTATGAAATTTTAGTAACAAGGTACATTTCAGTAATCAGTAAAAAAAATGCAGATTTTAGTACAAGAAAAATGAGCCTCTTGACAAAGTTTTTGTTGGGGAACGTAGCATGCAATTTCAAAAATTTCCTACGCTCACGCAAGATCTATCTAGGAGATGCATAGCAACGAGAGGGGGAGAGTGTGTCCACGTACCCTCGTAGACCAAAAGCAGAAGCGTTAGCTTAATGCGGTTGATGTAGTCGAACGTCTTCGCGATCCAACCGATCAAGCACCGAACGTACGACACCTCCGAGTTCTGCACACGTTCAGCTCGATGACGTCCCTCGAGCTCTTGATCCAGTTGAGGACGAGGGAGAGTTCCGTCAGCACGACGGCTTGGCGACGGTGATGATGAAGTTACCGGCGCAGGGCTTCACCTAAGCACTACGACGATATGACCGAGGTGTTAAACTGTGGAGGGGGGCACCGCACACGGCTAAGACAATTGATCTTGTTGTGTTCTAGGGTGCCCCCTGCCTCCGTATATAAATGAGGAGAGGGGGAGGCCGGCCGGCCCCTGTAGGGCACGCCAAAAGGGAGGAGTCCTACTAGGACTCCAAGTCCTAGTAGGATTCCACTTGGTGGAAGGGGAAAGAAGGAAGGGAGAGGGAGAGGGAGAGGGAAAGGGGGCCGCGCCCCCTCCCCTAGTCCTATTTGGACTCCCCAAAGGGGGGGGGGGGGGCGCCACCTCCTCGTGGCCTGCCCTCTCTCTCCCCTAAGGCCCATGTTGGCCCATTACTTCCCCGGGGGGTTCTGGTAACCCTTCCGGCACTCCGATAATTACTCGGTACCTCTCGGAACTCATCCGGTGTCCGAATAATATCGTCCAATATATCATTCTTTATGTCTCGACCATTTCGAGACTCCTCGTTATGTCCGTGATCTCATCCGGGACTCCGAACAAACTTCGGTCATCGAATCACATAACTCATAATACAAATCGTCATCGAACGTTAAGCGTGCGGACCCTACGGGTTCGAGAACTATGTAGACATGATCGAGACACATCTCCGGTCAATAACCAATAGCGGAACCTGGATGCTCATATTGGCTCCTACATATTCTACGAAGATCTTTATCGGTCAAACCGCACAACAACATACGTCATTCCCTTTGTCATCAGTACGTTACTTGCCCGAGATTCGATCGTCGGTATCTTCATACCTAGTTCAATCTCGTTACCGGCAAGTCTCTTTACTCGTTCCGTAATGCATCATCCCGCAACTAACTCATTAGTCACATTGCTTGCAAGGCTTCATATGATGTGCATCACCGAGAGGGCCCAGAGATACCTCTCCGATACTCGGAGTGACAAATCCTATTCTCGATCTATGCCAACCCAACAAACACCTTCGGAGACACCTGTAGAGCATCTTTATAATCACCCAGTTACGTTGTGACGTTTGATAGCACACAAGGTGTTCCTCCAGTATTCGGGAGTTGCATAATCTCATAGTCAGAGGAATATGTATAAGTCATGAAGAAAGCAATAGCAATAAAACTTAACGATCATTATGCTAAGCTAACGGATGGGTCTTGTCCATCACATCATTCTCCTAATGATGTGATCCCGTTTATCAAATGACAACACATGTCTATGGTCAGGAAACTTAACCATCTTTGATTAACGAGCTAGTCAAGTAGAGGCATACTAGGGACACTGTGTTTTGTCTATGTATTCACACATGTATCAAGTTTCCGGTTAATACAATTCTAGCATGAATAATAAACATTTATCATGATATAAGGAAATATAAATAACAACTTTATTATTGCCTCTAGGGCATATTTCCTTCAGTCTCCCACTTGCACTAGAGTCAATAATTTAGTTTACATAGTAATGATTCTAACACCCATGGAGTCTTGGTGCTGATCATGTTTTGCTCGTGGAAGAGGCTTAGTCAACGGGTCTGCAATATTCAAATCCGTATGTATTTTGCAAATCTCTATGTCTCCCTCCTTGACTTGATCGCGGATGGAGTTGAAGCGTCTTTTGATGTGTTTGGTTCTCTTGTGAAATCTGGATTCCTTCGCCAAGGCAATTGCTCCAGTATTATCACAAAAGATTTTCATTGGACCTGATGCACTAGGTATTACACCTAGATCGGATATGAACTCCTTCATCCAGACTCCTTCATTTGCTGCTTCCGAAGCAGCTATGTATTCCGCTTCACACGTAGATCCTGCCACGACGCTCTGCTTGGAACTGCACTAACTGACAGCTCCACCATTCAATATAAATACGTATCCGGTTTGTGACTTAGAGTCATCCGGATCAGTGTCAAAGCTTGCATCGACGTAACCATTTACGACAAGCTCTTTGTCACCTCCATAAACGAGAAACATATCCTTAGTCCTTTTCAGGTATTTCAGGATGTTCTTGACCGCTGTCCAGTGATCCACTCCTGGATTACTTTGGTACCTCCCTGCTAAACTTATAGCAAGGCACACATCAGGTCTGGTACACAGCATAGCATACATGATAGAACCTATGGCTGAGGCATAGGGGATGACTTTCATTTTCTCTCTATCTTCTGCAGTGGTCGGGCATTGAGTCTTGCTCAACTTCACACCTTGCAACACAGGCAAGAACCCTTTCTCTGACTGATCCATTTTGAACTTCTTCAAAACTTTATCAAGGTATGTGCTTTGTGAAAGTCCTATTAAGCGTCTCGGTCTATCCCTATAGATCTTGATGCCCAATATATAAGCAGCTTCACCGAGGTCTTTCATTGAAAAATTCTTATTCAAGTATCCTTTTATGCTATCCAGAAATTCCGTATCATTTCCAATCAACAATATGTCATCCACATATAATATCAGAAATGCTACAGAGCTCCCACTCACTTTCTTGTAAATACTCTCTTCTCCAAAAGTCTATATAAAACCATATGCTTTGATCACACTATCAAAGCGTATATTCCAACTCCGAGAGGCTTGCACCAGTCCATAAATGGATCGCTGGAGCTTGCACACTTTGTTAGCACCCTTAGGATCGACAAAACCTTCTGGTTGCATCATATACAACTCTTCTTTGAGAAATCCATTAAGGAATGCAGTTTTGACATCCATTTGCCAGATTTCATAATCATAAAATGCGGCAATTGCTAACATGATTCAGACAGACTTAAGCATCGCTACGGGTGAGAAGGTCTCATCGTAGTCAACTCCTTGAACTTGTCGAAAACCTTTCGCAACAAGTCGAGCTTTGTAGACAGTAACATTACCTATTCTCAATGGCTTGCCGATCATCGGGCAAGTCAACCAAAGTCCATACTTTGTTCTCATACATGGATCCCATCTCAGATTTCATGGCCTCAAGCCATTTCGCGGAATCTGGGCTCATGATCGCTTCCTCATAGTTCGTAGGTTCGTCACGGTCTAGTAACATGACTTCCAGAACAGGATTACCGTACCACTCTGGTGCGGAACGTACTCTGGCTGACCTACGAGGTTCTGTAGTAACTTGATCTAAAGTTTCATGATCATCATCATTAGCTTCCTCACTAATTGGTGTAGGCATCACTGGAACTGATTTCTATGATGAACTATTTTCCAATTCAAGAGAAGGTACAATTACCTCATCAAGTTCTACTTTCCTCCCACTCACTTCTTTCGAGAGAAACTCCTTCTCTAGAAAGGATCCATTCTTAGCAACAAAGATCTTGCCTTCGGATCTGTGATAGAAGGTGTACCCAACAGTTTCTTTTGGGTGTCCTATGAAGACGTACTTCTCCGATTTGGGTTCGAGCTTATCAGGCTGAAGCTTTTTCACATAAGCATCGCAACCCCAAACTCTAAGAAACGACAGCTTAGGTTTCTTGCCAAACCTTAGTTCATACAGTGTCATCTCAACAGATTTAGACGGTGCCCTATTTAACTTGAATGTAGCTGTCTCTAATGCATAACCCCAAAACAATAGTGGTAAATCGGTAAGAGACATCATAGATCGCACCATATCTAATAAAGTACGGTTACGACGTTCGGACACACCACTATGCTGTGGTGTTCCAGGTGGCGTGAGTTGTGAAACTATTCCACATTGTTTAAAATGAAGGCCAAACTCGTAACTCAAATATTCGCCTCCACGATCAGATCGTAGAAACTTTATTTTCTTGTTACGATGATTCTACACTTCACTCTGAAATTCTTTGAACTTTTCAAATGTTTCAGACTTGTGTTTCATCAAGTAGATATATCCATATCTGCTCAAATCATCTGTGAAGGTTAGAAAATAACGATACCCGCTGCGTGCCTCAACACTCATCGGACCGCATACATCAGTATGTATTATTTCCAATAAGTCATTAGCTCGAGCCATTGTTCCGGAGAACAGAGTTTTAGTCATCTTGCCCATGAGGCATGGTTCGCAAGTATCAAATGATTCATAATCAAGTGATTCCAAAAGGCCATCTGCATGGAGTTTCTTCATGCGCTTTACACCAATATGACCTAAACAGCAGTGCCACAAATATGTTGCACTATCATTATCAACTTTGCATCTTTTGGCATCAATATTATGAATATGTGTATCACTACGATCAAGATTCAATAAACCATTTATATTGAGTGTATGACCATAGAAGGTTTTATTCATGTAAACAGAACAACAATTATTCTCTGACTTAAATGAATAACCGTATCGCAATAAACATGATCCAATCATATTCATGCTCAACGCAAACACCAAATAACACTTATTTATTTAGGTCCACACTAATCCCAAAGGTAGAGGGAGTGTGCGATGGTGATCTTATCAACCTTGGAATCACTTCCAACACACATTGTTACCTCGTCCTTAGCCAATCTTCGTTTAATCGTAGTCCCTGTTTCGAGTTACAAATATGAGCAACCGAACCGGTATCAAATACCCAGGTACTACTACGAGCATTAGTAAGGTACACATCAATAAGATGTATATCAAATATACCTTTGTTCACTTTGCCATCCTTCTTATCCGCCAAATACTTGGGGCAGTTCCGCTTCCAGTGACCAGTCCCTTTGCAATAGAAGCACTCAGTTTCAGGCTTAGGTCCAGACTTGGGCTTCTTCCCGGGAGTAGCAACTTGCTTGCTATTCTTCTTGAAGTTCCGCTTCTTCCCTTTGCCCTTTTTCTTGAAACTAGTTGTCTTGTTAACCATCAACACTTGATGCTCCTTCTTGATTTCTACCTCCGCAGCCTTTAGCATCGCGAAGAGCTCGGGAATTGTCTTTTCCATCCCTTGCATATTATAGTTCATCACGAAGCCTTTATAGCTTAGTGGCAGTGATTGAAGAACTCTGTCTATAACACTATCATCCGGAAGATTAACTCCCAGCTGAGTCAAGTGGTTATGGTACCTAGACATTTTGAGTATGTGTTCACTAACATAACTGTTCTCCTCCATTTTGCAGCTATAGAACTTGTTGGAGACTTCATATCTCTCAACTCGGGCATTTGCTTGAAACATTAACTTCAATTCCTGGAACATCTCATATGCTCCATGACGTTCAAAATGTCTTTAAAGTCCCGATTCTAAGCCGTAAAGCATGACACACTGAACTATCGAGTAGTCATCAGATCGAGCTTGCCAGATGTTCATAACATCAGCATCTGCTCCTGCAGCAGGCCTTTCACCTAGCGGTGCATCAAGGACATAATTCTTCTGTGCAGCAATGAGGATAATCCTCAAGTTACGGACCCAGTTCGTGTAGTTGCTACCATCATCTTTCAACTTAGCTTTCTCTAGGAACGCATTAAAATTCAAGGGAACGGTAGCACGGGCCATTGATCTACAACAACATAGATATGCAAAAACTATCAGGTACTAAGTTCATGATAAATTAAAGTTCAATTAATCATATTACTTAAGAACTCCCACTTAGATAGACATCCCTCTAGTCATCTAAATGATCACGTGATCCATATCAACTAAACCATGTCCGATCATCACGTGAGATGGAGTAGTTTTCAATGGTGAACATCTCTATGTTGATCATATCTACTATATGATTCATGTTCGACCTTTTGGTCTCAGTGTTCCGAGGCCATATCTGCATATGCTAGGCTCATGAAGTTTAACCCGAGTATTCTGCATGTGCAAAACTGGCTTGCACCCGTTGTATGTGAACGTAGAGCTTATCACACCCGATCATCACGTGGTGTCTCAGCACGACAAACTATCGCAGTGGTGCATACTCAGGGAGAACACTTATGCCTTGAAATTTAGTTAGGGATCATCTTATAATGCTACCGCCGTACTAAGCAAAATAAGATGCATAAAAGATAAACATCACATGCAATCAAAAATATGTGACATGATATGGCCATCATCATCTTGTGCCTTTGATCTCCATCTCCAAAGCACCGTCATGATCTCCATCGTCACCGGCTTGACACCTTGATCTCCATCGTAGCGTCGTTGTCGTCTCGCCAACTATTGCTTCTACGACTATCGCTACCGCATAGTGATAAAGTAAAGCAATTACATGGCAATTGCATTTCATACAATAAGGCGACAACCATAAGGCTCCTGCCAGTTGCCGATAACTTTTACAAAACATGATCATCTCATACAATAACGTGTATCACATCATGTCTTGACCATATCACATCATAGCATGCCCTGCAAAACAAGTTAGACGTCCTCTACTTTGTTGTTGCAAGTTTTACGTGGCTGCTATGGGCTTATAGCAAGAACCGTTCTTACCTACGCATCAAAACCACAACGATTTTTCGTCAAGTGTGCTGTTTTAACCTTCAACAAGGATCGGCCGTAGTCAAACTCGATTCAACTAAAGTTGGAGAAACAGACACCCGCTAGCCACCTGTGTGCAAAGCACGTCGGTACAACCAGTCTCATGAACGCGGTCATGTAATGTCGGTCCGGGCCGCTTCATCCAACAATACCGCCGAATCAAAGTAAGACGTTGGTGGTAAGAAGTACGACTATTATCGCCCACAACTCTTTGTGTTCTACTCGTGCATATCATCTACGCATAGACCTGGCTCTGATTCCACTGTTCGGGAACGTAGCATGCAATTTCAAAAATTTCCTACACTCACGCAAGATCTATCTAGGAGATGCATAGCAACGAGAGGGGGAGAGTGTGTCCACGTACCCTCATAGACCGAAAGCGGAAGCGTTAGCTTAATGCGGTTGATGTAGTCGAACGTCTTCGCGATCCAACCGATCAAGCACCGAACGTACGGCACCTCCGAGTTCTGCACACGTTCAGCTCGATGACGTCCCTCGAGCTCTTGATCCAGTTGAGGACGAGGGAGAGTTCTGTCAGCACGACGGCGTGGCGACGGTGATGATGAAGTTACTGGCGTAGGGCTTCACCTAAGCACTACGACGATATGACCGAGGTGTTAAACTGTGGAGGGGGGCACCGCACACGGCTAAGACAATTGATCTTGTTGTGTTCTAGGGTGCCCCCTACCTCCGTATATAAAGGAGGAGAGGGGGAGGCCGGCCGGCCCCTATAGGGCGCGCCAAGAGGGAGGAGTCCTACTAGGACTCCAAGTCCTAGTAGGATTCCACTT
This sequence comes from Thinopyrum elongatum, assembly GCA_011799875.1. Classification (NCBI taxonomy): domain Eukaryota; kingdom Viridiplantae; phylum Streptophyta; class Magnoliopsida; order Poales; family Poaceae; genus Thinopyrum; species Thinopyrum elongatum. Next base: position 476,583,619 of record CM022302.1, read on the forward strand.
GGTTGAAGGGGAAAGAAGGAAGGGAGAGGGAGAGGGAGAGGGAAAGGGAAAGGGGGCCGCGCCCCCTCCCCTAGTCCTATTCGGACTCCCCAAGGGGGGGGGGGGATGCCACCTCCTCGTGGCCTGCCCTCTCTCTCCCCTAATGCCCATGTTGGCCCATTACTTCCCCGGGGGGTTCTGGTAACCCTTCCGGCACTCCGATAATTACTCGGTACCTCTTGGAACTCATCCGGTGTCCGAATAATATCGTCCAATATATCATTATTTATGTCTCGACCATTTCGAGACTCCTCGTTATGTCCGTGATCTCATCCGGGACTCCAAACAAACTTCGGTCATCAAATCACATAACTCATAATACAAATCGTCATCGAACGTTAAGCGTGCGGACCCTACGGGTTCGAGAACTATGTAGACATGACCGAGACACATCTCCGGTCAATAACCAATAGCGGAACTTGGATGCTCATATTGGCTCCTACATATTCTACGAAGATCTTTATCGGTCAAACCGCACAACAACATACGTCATTCCCTTTGTCATCGGTATGTTACTTGCCCGAGATTCGATCGTCGGTATCTTCATACCTAGTTCAATCTTGTTACCGGCAAGTCTCTTTACTCGTTCCGTAATGCATCATCCCGCAACTAACTCATTAGTCACATTGCTTGCAAGGCTTCATATGATGTGCATCACCGAGAGGGCCCAGAGATACCTCTCCGATACTCGGAGTGACAAATCCTATTCTCGATCTATGCCAACCCAACAAACACCTTCGGAGACACCTGTAGAGCATCTTTATAATCACCCAGTTACGTTGTGATGTTTGATAGGACACAAGGTGTTCCTCCGGTATTCGGGAGTTGCATAAGCTCATAGTCAGAGGAATATGTATAAGTCATGAAGAAAGCAATAGCAATAAAACTTAACGATCATTATGCTAAGCTAACGGATGGGTCTTGTCCATCACATCATTCTCCTAATGATGTTATCCCGTTTATCAAATGACAACACATGTCTATGGTCAGGAAACTTAACCATCTTTGATTAACGAGCTAGTCAAGTAGAGGCATACTAGGGACACTGTGTTTTGTCTATGTATTCACACATGTATCAAGTTTCCTGTTAATACAATTCTAGCATGAATAATAAACATTTATCATGATATAAGGAAATATAAATAACAACTTTATTATTGCCTCTAGGGCATATTTCCTTCAGTTTTAGTAGAAATTTGATTTTCGTACAGCAAGATATTTTAGTACCTACTAAAAAGAATAGTACAAGGGCAATCATCCGAACAATATCATCATAAGTATGAAACTGAACCTTTAGTTGCAGCAGGTGACTACCCTTGTCATCTCAATATCATCATATGTTTTTTTGAAGAAAATCATAAGCATCAGCACCACTACATGGACGACAAACCTCCTAACTTCTTTATGATTCAGAATTCAACCGCATTCAGGCCAATATGAATAGCATCTCAAGATTCTAGATAAATACCTGGAACAAAACTCAATGAAGAACCATAACATCAGTCGAAACTAAACATGAAAATTTTGAACTCGCTGACTTTATATCAGTCCAGTAGTAATAGTAGTACAAGCGTTGATAGAAAATATAATTCTCAAGGTGCATATAGATATGCTATTATCTTGCTGCTAGAAAATGTAGCGCTCAAGGTACATATAGATATGCCATTGTCTTGCCGTGAAATAGACTGCTTGGTTTGTTAGCTAGATCAGGAAACTTAAGCTTTCCAACAATTCCAATCTGGAAGCACAATCAGACCTCATAGCCTATAAAGATAAATGAAAAGCAATCAAACCATTGGCGAGAACTTCTTATTGCAGCTCTGAGAGAGCTCTAATCCATTTGTAATTTGCCTAGAAATAAATCAATCAAACTGGAAATCAATCAAACTGTAATTTACCTAGAAACAAGACCTCAATGGCATGCAGACCATCACCTTTCATACCCTTTTATCACATTAAATGATTGTTGCATTGTCTACGGATGAGCCAAAATTGCTATGCCCCCAGTTCTACAAATTAGATGCACAATGGATTCCCCATTCAGTCCAATACCGCTGCAAATGAACAACATAAATCCACATTAGTAAATACACCACGTACCCTGGTTAAGTAGTTAATTTCAAGCCCAAAAAATCAACACACTCCTGGCCAATGTGCACGGTTAACCATGAGCTACCGCGTCCTTGCCAAGTGTCCTCGTCCCACACTTCCGCTTGGCGCGAGGCCTCAACAGGACCTTCACGATCTATCCATCAGCGCATTGATAGGATTGTTACCAAAATTCTTGTTCCTGCGATCAAGCGGGGGGAGTACCGTGTAAAATTCTGGCATCCTGCTGTTGTGACAAGAATGCATCCTATGACAAAAATGTATCTGACATCCTCAATCTCAAGCTAGAAAAAGACACGAGTCTCTTACTTACTATGACAATGTACCAATATTTTTATCATTAACTTAAGACATAAAGCCTCAGGATTGACATGAGTAACATGAAAGGCCTTTGGAAATATGAAGAAATTAGGCACACTTTTTTGTGCATGACGTGAAGTAGAAGTAAAAAATCAAAACGTCTCATCTGGTGTTCAGTTCTGCATACCAAGGTTGTAGTTATACAAGTACAACAATTATTCAAACAAGATCAGCAAGGAGATGAGAGGATGCCCTCACAATTATTCTGAAAATCGGTAGTTGGAGTCAACTTGCTTAATTCTATGTGCATGCATATTCAAAACAACATTGAGAATTGTTGTAGGTTGGCTTGGGAGTACCTTTGCAACATGGAGAATCATTGTAGGTTGGCTTGCTGAATTCTGTGTGCATGCATATTTTGCAGTTGATTATGCGGCATCCTCATGGTGCAATCTTCTGCTAATTCATTGGGAGTACCTTTGCCACCTCATCTGTAGAAGATAATACTCCTCCCATACTAAACATTGAACACCGCAATATCAATGAGATCTCTGTCGGGGTCAAACACTTAAATGTACTTTTGTTGTCGTTGCTAATTTATGAATATCAATATCATCAATGGACCTAGTTGGGCATATGCAGGAATAACTGTACTACGAACCTTGTCTGAAATAATTGTGCAATTAATTTCCCATGAAGACAATTGACTTTTTCTTGTGTTGAGAAAAGAATAGTCCACATTGACCAAGCACAACTGCAATGGGCTGTCAATCACACACATGCTGATAAGCCTCCGTTGTGTCCTAATCTAAGCAGCAGGCTAATCACCTAATGATCTGAAAAGATGACATGAATGTTCAGAGCTTGCAGGTGCAATTCTACCAGTGTCTTCAGACCAACCTGCACGATCCATCCATGAGTGCATTGACTGGATTGTCAAAGTTGCCGACTTCGGTGTGCGACTAGGCACCAACGATCGCTGCAAGGAAGATGACAACATCAATGGCGGCGGCGCAAGTTACTGATTAGAACATATGGGCGAGTGCGTGGAACACAATCAAGAGAAGAGATTAAAGATGATCTCACTGGCGAGGTGTCAGTCCTTGGGCGCCGCTTTTCACGCTGGTGGCCTTGCACGCGTCGCCGGGGTCGGTGGCCATGGCATAACAAGGGCCAGTTGCATGACGCGGTGCCTGCGAGGTCGTCCCTCTCCTCCATGCAGCCCTCTGCCATGAACCTCCTCCTCTCCGATGGGATCTGGCCGATGAACCAGCACCAGCATGAGGAAGGCGTCAAATCTTCATGGATCCAACAACAACAAACCTTGTTCCTGCTACGGAGACCTTGACCTGGACATCGACGACCAGGGGGCAAGCCAGGGCAGTTCTCCTCGCGGAGGCAGAGAGAGATGAGGGCCGCCTCAGAGAAGGACAGACACGTGGAGAGCCCGGTGTGAGGGTGAGCGGAGGGTGGGTCTGCAGGCACCACCGATGCAGGGGAGGGGTAGGTTTGCTCGACCTGCAGGGGAGCGGTGCGACCGTTGCCACCGCCTTGATCCATCAGATCGGTTGGGGAGGGCAGCTCCTGGCCTTGGACGAAGGGGGAGGGAGGCCGAGACCCACCTAGGCCAGGCGCGTGGTCGCCTGCCGATGTACATGGCTGCGGGGGGAGGTGGTGGTGGCGCCATGGCGACCGGCTGGGAAGGGAGGTTGCGGTGGCCGGCTGATCCGTAGGGGCGGCGGCGCAGGAAGGGAGGGCTTTGGAGTTGTGAGAGGTAGATTCGGTGATATTTAGGCGTACCACAGTCTTTTTGCATATTGAAAACATAATCTACTAAAAGGAAAAAAAACTGCTGGTGCCGCGCCTACAGGACGAAGAGCTTGCTGAAGGCGTCGTAGTCGCCGCCGTCGCTATCCTCCTTCTCCTTTGTCGGGGTATTCTCGCGACAGATGCCAGGGGTGGCTTATCATGGGTGGAGCCAAGACGACATCGTCGGGCCCTAGAAGCGGGAGTGAGCACGAGCTCGATCGCACACGAGACGTACCCAGGTTTGGGGCTCTCCGGAGAGATAACACCCCTAGTCCTGTTCTGTGGGGTCTCCACATGATGACTATGATCAAAGGGAGTACAAGGTTGCTCCTTGAGCTGTGTTGCTAAAGGAGGAAGAAGGGCAGGGCTAGCTATCTTCTCCTAGCTCTGGTGTATGGTGGAATGAGGGCTGAACCCTTTGCATGGGTGATCCCGGGGGGCTTATATAGGCCTGCCCCCCAGGGGTACAATGGTAACACGGTCGGGTGTAGGACCCAGACGTCAGTGTCCAGGGTCGCCGGGTTCTCCGCCGGCTGCCGAGAATCTGGCCGACAGGTAGGGCCCGCCGCTTGCGGGCCACGCTGATTGCCTTTTGCTGTAGTGTCGGGGTATTCTCGCGACAGATGCCAGGGGGTGGCTTATCATGGGTGGAGCCAAAAGGACGTCGTCGGGCCCTGGAAGCGGGAGTGAGCACGAGCTCGATCGCACATGAGATGTACCCAGGTTCGGGGCTCTCCGGGGAGATAACACTCCTAGTCCTGCTCTGCGGGGTCTCCGCATGATGACTATGATCGAATGGTGGCTACAAGGTTGCTCCTTGAGCTGCGTTGCTAGAGGAGGAAGAAGGGCAGAGCTGCTACCTTGCTCTCCCTAGCTATGGTGTGTGAGTGGCGTGTGTGTTCAACCCTTTGCATGGGTAATCCTGGGGGGCTTATATAGGCCTGCCCCCAGGGGTACAATGGTAAAATGGCCGGGTGTAGGACCCGGACGTCAGTGTCTAGGGTCGCCGGGTTCTCCGCCGGTTGCTGGGGCCCGCCGCCGGAGGGCCCCGCCGGCTGCCGAGAATCCGGCCGACAGGTAGGGCCCACCACCTGCGGGCCACGCTGATTGCCTTTTGCTGTAGCGTCGTACTTGATGACGGAGGCCGCGTCAGGAGTCGTATGGCTACAGTCTCGCCGTCTGACGGGTTAGTGGCCGCTTGGTCAGCGCACGCTGTAGTCATGCTCCATCCCGTCGGAGCAGGTGAGTGCAGACTTCGAGGGGGGGGGTGGGGCAAAGGCCGTCTGCTGGGGGCCGGTCCGCCCCCGAAGCCGCCTTCCAGGAATGCGCCGCCTTCTGGGTGCTCATGGACAGGTAGGGCCCACCGCCTGCGGGCCGTACTGATTGCCTTTTGCTGTAGCAGGGCACTTGCTGACGAGGGCCATGCTGAGGGTCGCATGGCTACAATCCTGCGCATGGCAGGTAGGTGACCGCTTGGTCAGCTCGCACTGTAGCCATGCCTCCCCTGGGATTTGGAGGTGAGGGTGGCCCTATAGCCATGCTCCGTCTCGTCGTAGTGGTTGAATGCAGACTCCGAGGGGAGGAGGGTCCATCTGCCAGGAGCCGGCCTTCCCCGAAGCCGCCTCCTGAGGGCGCTCCGTCTTCTAGGAGCCAGCCACTTGGGCCCAGCCAGCCCAAGGAGCCGGCCGCATGTTTGGATGGCGTGCGGGGCTTTGCCAGCCCCGATGTCTTGAAATGCTAAGGGGTGTGGATGAGGCTACCCGTGGTCAATCCCTCCGACAGTAGTCCCCGAAGCTGGTGAGGCGCCGTGGCTCAAAACCGGAGTGCCTCAGCAGTTTCCTCCTCCGAGAGATCCTGTGCCCTTGCTTCGTCCGGCTAGGGGAAGCCGTCTGACAGGAGCTGGCCGAGGCTAAGCCCGCCGTCTGGTGAATTTGAACCGTCGTGGTGGGCGTCGAGCTGACGCCACCGTGTGGCGCACTTGTCGCCCGTTGCTTGCTCGCCACGCGGAGCTAGTAGGCTAGGCCGTCCTGCCAGCCCACGCGCACAACGGGACGTCGCCGCAGGCCCAGGCCCACCACTACAGGGCCTCGGCACGCGCCCGGATCCGCTGCGGCCGAGGTGGGCGGTTGCCCTTCCCAGGCGCAATGATCGCGCGCCATGATGGCGCGGAATACACGGGGACATGCGGGGCGTGGGCGCAGTTAATCCCCACGCCCCCACGATGCGTCGCCTCGGCTTCGCCACCGCCGCCGTATAAGTAGGAGGGAGGGGGTGCGGCCGAACGCACGTGCCCCCCTCCGCTCTTCTTCTTCTTCTTTCTTCTTCTTGTCTCTCCTCGCTGCCGCTACGCTGCTGCGCCGCCTGCCACCGAAGCGCCACAGCAACTCATCGTCGCCTAGTTTCGCCGTGCCACCGCAGGCTTGCCGCCACCCGACCTCGCCGCGCCGTCGCCAAGTCGCCACGAACCATGGCGCGGGGCGAATGGGACGGCTCGAATGTCCACGACGGGCACGTCGAGTTCCTCCGCGCGATGCGGCGGATGCCCAACGAGGCGTGCGTGGGGGCGCGCATCCTGGATGCACGGGAGATCTCGCCGGCGCCGCGGGCCGGTGAGTACATCGTCTTCCGCAGCCACTTCCTCCGTGGCTTCGGCTTGCCGACGAGCGCCTTCCTCCGCGAGTTCCTCGACTTCTACCGCCTTCAACCTCACCATCTCATGCCCAACACGGTAGTCCTTCTCTCCGCCTTCATCACTTTCTGCGAAGGCTACCTCGGCATCCTGCCCACACTCGAGTTGTGGGGCAGGTTCTTCTACCTCAAGCTCGGTACTGCGGCCAAGGGCGAGCCGGCCCAGTGCGGCGCTTGCGTCGCCGTGCGGCGCATCGGCGCCGAACCCGATTTCCAGCCGTCGTCTTGCACGAGTCGGCGAAGTTGTGGCAGAAGTCATACTTCTACGTCCGCAACCTCCACCCAACTCGTTACTACATCAACCTGCCGGCCTTTGCGCCTGGCCCGCCTGCTGAACCGCGGAACAACTGGGGGCAGCAGCCCAAACCGTTGCCGGCTGCCATCACCAATGCCCTCGACCGGCTTCAAGAGATGATGGACTCGGAGGGGCTCCAGCCGGCGGACCTGTTGGCCGCCTTCGTCTACTGCCGAGTGTCGCCCCTCCAATTCCGTCCGCATCCGATCTGCGACATGAGCGGCTGCCGGGAACCCTGCCGGATGTCGACGAAGGAGCTGCCGACTATTGAGGTGGTCCGGCATGTCAACTACTTCTCCAACAGCCAGCTGAGCGAGACCGACTAGAGCTTCGGCAAGCCACCGTACAGCCGCGCCAACCCGCCGCCTGCGGTTAGTATCTGGTCCCCTTTCTTTGCTCACGCTGTGCTCTTCGTCTGCACTGACCACCCGAACACGGCGCAGCGCTTCGCCGGCCAAGCGGCAGCCGCCGCGCCGGCTCCTGGCCACCAATGGATGGCGGACCGGGAGGTGAGCGACGTAGGCGACCCCGAGCTGGGGGCGGCCGCGTTGGAGGAAGACGACGCCGTCGGGGGAGGCGGCGCTAGAGCAGGCGGAGCCGCAGGGGGCAGCGCGGGAGGCGACGTCCGGGACTGGCCGGATGACGATGAAGACGGCGACGGGCAACGCCGCCCTGAAGGCACCGACAGGGCGGGTGCTGGCTCCTCGGCGGTGGGGCCGATAGGTGGGGCGCCGACTGGGGCACCCGGCGCGTCGAAGCGCCGCGCCGACGCGGGGATGTTCGGCAGCCGGCCGACCCAGAAGGCCAAGTCGACGGCTGCCACCAGGCGGCAAGAGGCCGCGAAGACAGCTGCCGTCTGGAGGACCCCAAAGGAACGCCCACTGGTGTCCGCCTGAGTGCTCTTACTGCTCTTGTCTTGGTTGTTTCATCTTGGCTTTTTCTTCTCTTGCGAGTTTCTTATCTTTTGCTTGCCTTGACGCGCGGGGCTCCCCTTTCCGTGTCATGGGCTCCATCCGCCGCGCTGATCAGAGCAGCAGGCGGCTCTGAAGAGGCCCGCCACATGGACCCGGCCGCTGCCCTTCGGGAGGTGATGGAGAAGAACGCGCGAGAAGCGCGGGAGGAGCGGGAGGCCGCCGTGCGACTCGAGGCCGAGGCGGCGACTGCGGCACAGGCGGAGGCCGATGCTGCGGCCAAGGCGCAGGAGGACGCTGCGACCAAGGCACAGGCAGAGGCCGACGCCAAGGACGCAGAGGACCTGGTCCGCGGCGATGTTCCGGAGACCGCCGACATGCAGCAGCCGGAGCCACCGGTGGTGGAGGACCGGGCGCCGGCTGGAGCAGCCGAAACTAGCCAGACGGCCCCAGAGCAGGGGGTGACCGACCCCATCGTCCCGGAGGATGCTCAGCATGCGCCGGGTGCTGACGAGCGGGGAGGCGGCCATCCCGAAGGGCCAGAGGTGCCGCCAGCAAGCACCGACCTGGTGACAAGACGGGCAATGATGACCCGCACCTCCCCGCGCCTGCGCCCATCGCGGGCTGCTTCTGCGCCGAGGCCGATGAAGGTTGGGGCCGCGAGTTCACCTACGCCTGACACCGAAGCCTCGAGCTCTGCTCCGCCTGGCTAGGCGCCAGGAGCCGGCCCGGCCGCTCTGAACGTTGGAGTGCAGGACGTCCTGGACAAGTTGAACGCCCACGGCGCCACCCTCCTGCAGGCCAGGAACGAGATGCTGGTGATGCAGACGTCCGTCCGGGTACGCTCTCGATCTTGCTTTTTATTTTTACAATCTTTAGTGGGGGTGCGCCAGCGCACCCACTGGGTGTAGCCCCTGAGTTCCAAGCCGGCTGCTGAGCGGGCGGGTTGGAACTTCAAGGCATGTCTCTGAACGTTGAAGTGTTGCTCTTGCTGCAGGACTACCACAACCTGCGCGCGGCAGCCTACAACTCCCAGAACCAGCAGCTCGCCAACCGGACTGCTGATATGAACAAGAGCCGCGGTACGTAGGCCGGCTTTCAGTGGGGGCGCGCAAGCGCACCCACTGGGTGTAGACCCCGAGATTCAGGCCGACTGCTGAGCTGTCGGGTCGGATCTTCCGGCGACTTCTTGGTTTTGTCGATGTTGATGTTTCTTTCTTGCTTTTGCAGAGGCCGCCGCCCAGCTGTGGACGCGCGTGTGCGAGCTTGAGAGCCAGCTCCAGGCCAAGGAGCAGGAGCGCAGCCAGGCAGCCGCAGAGCGCGATCGGCTTGCGAAGGAGCTGGCTGACTAGGCGACCCGGCATGCGGACCAGGTCCGACAGCTGAAAGACGGGGAGGCGCTCCTCAAGGCCGAGTTCGAGTCTCAGCGCTCGGACTGGGCCGAGAGGGAGAAGCTGCTGTCGGAAGGTTATGAGGTGATCGAGGCCATGCTCGAAGGTAACTTTTCTTTCTTGCTCGGAGGTGCCGGCTGTTGCTGGAAGCCGGCTTCTTATTCCTTTGTTTTCTTTTCGCGCAGAGTGCTTTCCGGACCACGCCGGCGTCATCAGCCAGGCAATCGAGGCACATCGCGAAGAGCGGAGGCGGGTGAGCGAGGAGATTGCGCCGGACCGACCTCGGACTATGGGCGAGCAGTTCTGGGCCGTCCAGCTGCGCCTTGTGCCGGTCTGTCGGCTGCTCCGCCGATTTTAGCGCGCCGGATCCCAGGTCCTGGAGGGGCTTTGGCCGGGTGTGTAGGTGCCTCGGACTCCCAGTCGGACCGCCGACTGGTTGGGGGTGGCGGCCGAGCGGCTCGAGGCTTGGAAGGGTGCCGCGGCACGGGCAGGCACCAGGGCGACGTTGGAATTCATCAAGGCGTGGTACCCAGGTGTGAGTTTGGCTCAGCTGGCCACTTTTCACCAGGAGGCGGCGCCGGAGCTGGAGGTGGAGCGGGAGGCAATCGCCGAACGCGCGGCAGCCCTTGCCGACTATGTCGACGTTAGCGTCTTCGTCCCGGAGCAGGCGGAAGACGGCACTGAGGTGCCGCCCTCTTGGTTCGGGCTGAACCCGGACGAGGGGGAGGACCCGGTGGAGGAGATCGCCTCCAGCGACGAAGGCACGAAGGAGAGCGAGGACGAGGAAGGCGGTGATGTCGCACCAGACGGCGGAGCGACCAGCCAGACTTAGCCCGACCCAGCCTCGGCCAGCGAGCCGCGGGAGACTACGTCAGCCGCCGTTGACGCCGACCAGGCTGAGACCCGCCAGCCGGAAGCCCCACCAGCCGGTGCCTCAGCCACCGCCGACCTGTTCGAGCAGCTCGCCGCACCTTCGGCCTAGGCGGCCTTTTATCTTCTTAAAATCTCTGTCTTGTACTTAAGAACGAGTTAATCGTGCGCAGTTCCACTCACTGGGGTGTATTAAACTCTGATGAATGCTGGCCTTGGGCCTTTTGCAATTTAAATAACTTATTTTCATGCTTGTCTCTCTGCCGGGCTCTGGCTCGGTTTTGCCTTTGCTCTTGTTGGCTTTTTCTTCTGCCGCGTTCCTCTGGCCGCCGCCCTGCCAGCCGGACAGCCGCGCTGCGGTCTGTGGCCGGGTCAGGGGCTTGGCCATTTAGAATAGGCAAGTTACTTCAGCCGCCTAGAGCATAGCTAGTCGAGCGAGAAGCCGGCTGGCCGGCTGCTGGGCAGCCGGACGGGTGAGGCGAGGAGCCGTCTTGGCCTGTATTGGCGTTCTTCCTTAGTCGTTTTTCGTGTGGACAGTGTTTCTGGCCTTTAGCTCTTGCCAGCCGGACAGTCGTGCTGCGAGCTGTAGCTGAGGCGAAGAGAGGGCCTTGGCGTCGGCACACTACTTAGCCGACTTCGGGTGGTGCCAACTTAGGTCAAGGCGGCGAGCCCCCGGGCCGGCTGACCGAACCCGGATAGGGCGGAAGAATGAAAGAAAACACTCATAGGTGAAGCTTATCATATAGATAAAAAGGTAGCCCCCGAGTGTGCCTCGGGGGACCTGTTGTCTTTGCTTAATACAAAAGGTAGCGTGGTACATACACTGCATCAACTGTAAAATGGGCGGAGAAGGTTCGCGTTCCACAGGCGCTCCGACTCTTGGCCGGCATTGTCCCTCTTGCGCGCCCTGGGCTTTTGTGCGTCGATGAGGTAGTAGGAGTCATTGCCCAGAGCCTTGCTGATGATGAAAGGCCCCTCCCAAGGGGCCGAGAGCTTGTGCTGGCCGGCTGTTCACTGGATCAGCCGGAGCACAAGGTCGCCCTCACGGAAGGCGCGCGGCTTGGTCTTCTTGTTGTGGTAGCGACGCAGACTCTGCTGGTAGATGGCGGACCGGCTGAGTGCTAGCAGCCGGGCCTCTTCCAGCAGATCGATGCCGTCCTCTCGTGCCTCCTTGGCTTCCGCCTCCGTGTACATGGTGACGCGAGGTGAGTCGAACTCAATGTCAGTTGGGATGACAGCCTTGGCCCCGTACACAAGGAAGAAGGGTGTGAAGCCGGTTGCTCAATTCGGCGTAGTCCAAAGACTCCAAAGGACGGTCGGCAGCTCCTCGATCCAGCAGCCGGCCGAGCGCTCCAGAGGCTCGACCAGCCAGGGCTTGATGCCGGACAGGATGAGGCCGTTTGCTCGCTCCACTTGGCCATTTGACTGCGGATGGGCGACGGACGCGAGGTCCAGTCGGATGCCCTGCGTTGCGCAGAAACAGGCCAAGGCGCCTTTGGCGAAGTTCGTGCCGTTGTCGGTGATGATGCTGTGCGGGATGCCGTATCGGATGGTGATATCCGCGATGAATGTGACAGCAGTCGGACCATTCAGCTTCTTGATTGGCTTTGCCTCGATCCACTTCGTGAACTTGTCCACGGCAACCAGTAGATGGGTCATGCCGCCGCGTGCTGTCTTGAATGGGCCCACCATGTCCACACCCCATACGGCAAATGGCCAGGTGAGGGGAATGGTCTTGAGTGCAGAAGCCGGCAGGTGCTGCTTGGAGCTGAAGCGCTGACACCCCTTACACTTGCGGACCAACTCCTTGGCGTCGTCCAAAGCGGTCGGCCAGAAGAAACCGTGGCGGAAAGCTTTGGCGACGAGGGCTCTGGAGGCGGCATGGTGGCCACATTCGCCTTGATGAATGTCCTTGAGGATTGCTATGCCCTTCTCCGGCTCTACGCAGCCCTGGAAGACACCAGTCACGCTGCGCCTGACGAGCTCTCTGTTGAGAATTGTGTATGCAGCCGCCCGGCGTTGCACCTGCCGGGCCAAGATTTCGTCGGTTGGCAGCTCGCGGCTAACCAAAAAATTGAGGATGGGCTGCGCCCAAGATGGCGCTTCAACCACCGTCATGACAGCAACCGGCATAAGGGCGGCCGGGTTGGGAGGCGGCAGGTCGGAGCCGGCTGCTGCTTGCTGCGTCGTTGAAGTCCCCGGGCCGACTGCAGCAGTCCCCGAGCCGGGTTCTGGTGTCCCCGGTCTGGGTGCGGGTGCTGCAGCCCCCGGGCCGCCTGCCGAAGTCCCCGGGCCGACTGCTGAAGTCCTCGAGCCGGATCTGACTATTCCAGGGTCAGCCGGCACGAAGATGGATTCTGATTCTGGCGAAGGTTTGACAGACAGCTTGCGCAGGCACTCGAGGGAGACGCCAGCTGGTATGGCCTACCGAGTGGAGCCAATCCGTGCCAGGGCGTCAGCTGCTTCGTTGTCGGCCCGTGGCACATGGAGGAACTCGCACCCGTTGAAGTGTCCGCTCATCTGCTAGACGAGGTAGCGGTAGCTAGCCATGTTGGCGTCCTTGGCGTCCCAGTCGCCAGAAGACTGTTGGACCACCAAGTCCGAGTCGCCGTAGCACAGAATGCGGCGGATGCCGATCTCCTTGGCTAGCCGAAGCCCATGGACGAGTGCCTCGTACTCGGCCACGTAGTTGGAGGCGGCAAAGTGGATCTGCAGCGTGTATTTGAGCTTGTCGCCTTTGGGAGAGGTGAGGATGATGCCGGCTCCCAAACCGGTACGCATCTTCGAGCCGTCGAAGTGCATCCGCCAATGCGTGGAATCCGGCGCTGGCGGCAGGTACTGGGTCTCGGCCCAGTCAACAAGGAAGTCAGCCAGCGCTTGGGACTTGATGGCGGTGCAGGGCTGGTAGAGGATGGTGTGGGGAGCTAGCTCGATGGCCCACTTTGCCACCCGGCCTGAGGCGTCTCTGTTGCCCATGATCTCGGCAAGGGGGGCGGTGCAGACGACCGTGATGGTGTGCTCCTGAAAGTACTGCTTCAGCTTGTTGGCGGCAAAGTACACGCCGTAGCACATCTTCTGGTAGTGGGGGTAGTTCTGCTTGGAGGCGGACAACACCTCGCTCAGGTAGTAGACCGGCCTCTGGACCGGCCGTGCTTTGCCGTCTTCTGGGCGTTCGACCATGATCACGGTGCTGACGACCCGGCTTGTAGCGGCGATGTAGAGGAACATGGGCTCTTTAGCAGTGGAGCGGCCAGAATAGGCAGCGTGGACAGCATCCGCTTGAGCTGGAGGAACGCCTCATCCGCCTAATCGGTCCACTCGAAGCATGTGGTCTTCTTCATTAGCTGGTATAGAGGGAGGGCCTTCTCGCCCAGCCGATTGATGAACCGACTGAGAGAGGCTAAGCACCCGGTGAACTTCTGGACGTCCCGCAGCCGGGCCGGCTTCTTCATCCGCTCAATGGCCTTGATCTTCACGGGGTTGCACTCGATCCCACGCTCAGAAACAAGGAAGCCAAGGAGCTGGCTGGCTGGTACTCCGAAGACACACTTCTCTGGGTTGAGCTTGATCTGGAAGCGGCGTAGGTTGGCGAAGGTCTCCTTGAGATCCTCCAAAAGGGTGCCGCGCTTCTCCGTCTTCACCACAATGCCATCCACATAGACGTGGGCGTTCCTACCGAGTTGCTTCAGGAGGCAATTCTGCATGCAACGCTGAAAGGTGGCGCCAGCATTCCTCAAGCCGAACGTCATGGTGATGTAGCAGAAGGCGCCGAAAGGGGTGATGAAGGCGGTCTTCAGGCGGTCGGTTGGGTCCAGCTTGATCTGGTGGTAGCCGGAGTAGGCGTCCAAGAAGGACAGCAGCTCGCAGCCGGCCATGGAGTCGATCACTTGATCTATCTGGGGCAAGGCAAAAGGGTCCTTGGGGCAGGCTTTGTTGAGGCTAGTGTAGTCGATACACATGCGCCACTTGTTGTTTTTCTTCAAAATTAGGACTGGGTTGGCAAGCCAGTCCGGGTAGAACACTTCCATGATGAAGCCGGCTGCCAGAAGCCGGGCGATTTCTTCACCAATGATTCTTCTCTTCTCCTTTGATAGGCGGCAGAGGGGTTGCTTGACCGGTTTTGCATCCGATCTCACATGTAGCTTGTGCTTGGTGAAATCCGTCGGAACACCCGGCATGTCCTTGGGGGACCATGTGAAGATATCCCGATTCTCACGAAGGAAGTTGACGAGCTCGCTTTCCTATTTGCTGTCAAGGGCGGACCCTATGACAACAAACTTCTCCGGGTGCGCCGGGTCCAAGACGATCTTCTTGGTTTCCTTGGCTGGCTGGAAGGAGGCCCCGGTCTCCGCGTCCTTGGGGTCAGATGGAATGGTCGGCTACTCGCTGGGTCTAGGAGGCGCTTCTCTTGGGCAATGACGAGGGACCCGGTCAGCTGGTAGCTGGCCGCGGCGCACGTGAGCGACTTCTGGTAGTCACCGGCAATGGTGATGATGCCCTTGGGACCCGGCATCTTCATCTTCAGGTAGGCGTAGTGCGGCACCGCCATGAATTTGGCTAGCGCAGGCCGGCCCAAGAGCGCGTGGTAGGGGCTGTCCAGGTCGACCACTTCGAACCAGATCGGCTCGCGGCGGAAGTGGGTCTTATCGCCGAACAGGACATCAATCTTGATCTTGCCGATTGGGGAGCAGGAAAGCCCGGGGACGATGCCATGGAACACGGTCCGGCTAGGCAGGAGCTGCTTCTCCTTGATGCCCAGCTTCTCCAAGGTGTCGCGGTAGAGAATGTTGATGCTGCTACCGCCGTCTATTAGGATCCGGGAGAAACGGCAGGCCCGCCTCTCCGTTGAGAAGGTGGAGTCCAGCACCATTGCATAAGCACCCGGCGAAGGCATCACGGCCGGGTGGTCTTCACGGCTCTAGGAGATGGGCCTCTCGGACCAGTGCATAAATTGGGGGACCTCTGAGACGACAGCATTCACCTTGCGGTGGTGCTGGCGCCGGCTGTGCTTGTCGCCGACATCACTGGTGAAGACGACATAGGTGGCGTTTGCGTCAGGGAACTCGTCTTGGAGCATGCCGACTGGGCGGGCCGCCGGCTGCTGAGGAGGCGGAGCCGCCGCGCCGGCAGGAGGAGGCGGCAGGCCCTTGATACATCTCCAACGTATCTATAATTTATGAAGTATTCATGCTGTTATATTATCATTCTTGGATGTTTTACAATCATTTTATAGCAACTTTATATCATTTTTTTGGGACTAATTTATTGACATAGTGCCCAGTGCCAGTTGCTATTTTTGCTTGTTTTTTACATCGCAGGAAATCAATATCAAACGGAGTCCAAACACCACGAAACTTTTTGTGGATTTTTTATGGACCAGAAGACATCCAATGGGCCAGAGCAGCACCTGGGGGGTGCCCCGAGGGGGGCACAACCCACCAGGGCGCACCTGGGGGCCCAGGCGCGCCCAGGTGGGTTGTGCCCACCTCGGTGGCCTCCCACACCCCCTCTTCGCCCTATAAATCATCAAATATTCCAAAAACCCTCGGGGAGACCCTAGATCTGAAGTTCCGCCGCCGCAAGGCCTCTGTATCCACGAGATCCAATCTAGACCCCGTTCCGACACCCAACCAGAGGGGGAGATCATCACCGGTGGCCATCTTCATCATCCCGGCGACCACCACGATGAGGAGGGAGTAGTCCACCCTCGGGGCTGAGGGTTTGTACCAGTAGCTATGTGTTTAATCTCTCTCTCTCGTGTTCTTGAGATGTCACGATCTTGATGTATTGCGGGCTTTGTTAATATAGTCGGATCATATGGTGTTTTCCCCTCTCTATCTTGTTGTGATGAATTGAGTTTTCCCTTTGAGATTTCATTTTATCGGATTGAATACTTTTATGGATTTGAGAGCACTTGATATATGTCTTGCATACGAATACCCGTGGTGACAATGGGGTATTATATTGATTCACTTGATATATGTTTTGGCACTCAACTCGCGGATTCCCGAGGTGACATTGGGGTAATCTATGCATAGGGGTTGATGCACGTTCTTGTCTTTGTTTCTCCGGTAGAAATCTTGGGGCACTCTTTGAGGTTCTTTGTGTTGGATTGAGCATTACGAATCTGAATTTGCTTTGGTGTTATTTTAGTACGAACTCTTGGATAGATCGATCGGAAAGAATAGCTTTGAGGTGGTTTCGTACCCTACAAACATTTTATTCTTATGTTCTCCGCTAGATAGGAACTTTGGAGTGATTCTTCATCGCACGTTGAGGGATGGTTATATGATCCGATTATATTAGCATTGTTGAGAGATTGCACTAGCGAAAGTACGGACCCTAGGCTTTGCTTTCAAGCATTGCACTAGCGAAAGTGTTGGGGACACAAGAGATTTCTTGTATTTGGTTGCAGGGTTGTTTGAGAGAGACCATCTTCATCCTACGCCTCCCACGGATTGATAAACCTTAGGTCATCCACTTGAGGGAAAATTGCTACTGTCCTACAAAACTCTGCGCTTGGAGGCCCAACACGAGTCTACAAAAATAAAGTTGCGTAGTAGACATCAAGCTCTTTTCAGGCGCCGTTGCCGGGGAGGTGAGTGCTTGAAGGTATATCTTTAGATCTTGCAATCTAATCTTTTAGTTTCTTGTTTTATCACTAGTTTGGTTTATAAAAAGAAAAGTACAAAAAAAATGGAATTGAGGTGGTCTCATATTATTCATCTTTATAATGTCTTTCGTGAAAATGATGGAAAGGAAAATTATGCTCAATTGATAGAAGAAGAATTCAATAAAATGTTTGGCATAATTGATGAGCATGATTGCAATGTTGCTAGTATGAATTCTTTGAATATCCATGATGTTAATGATATGCAAAGCTACAAGCTTGGGGATGCTATGTTTGATGAAGATGATATTTTTAGTCCCCCAAGTTTTGATGAGAAAATTTATTATGATGATAGCATGCCTCCTATCTATGATGATTATGGTGATGACATGTATGCCATAAAGAATAATTATAACCATGATACTTGTCACCATGATTTTAATTTTCAATCTCATGATAGTTATTTTGTTGAGTTTGCTCCCACTACTATTCATGAGAATAAGTTTGCTTATGTGGAGAGTAATAAAATTTCTATGCTTGTGGATCATGTAAAGAATGCTTTATGTGATAGCTATATTGTTGAATTCATTTATGATGCTACTAAAAATTATTATGAGAGAGGAACATATGCTTTTACATATTGCAATAATATCAAGTTTCCTCTCTATGTGTTGAAAGTTTTGAAGTTATACTTGTTTTGCCTTCCTATTTTATTTGATTTTTGCTCCCATAAATTATTTTCTCACAAAATCCCTATGCATAGGAAGTGGGTTAGACTTAAATGTGCTAGTCATATGCTTCATGATGCTCTCTTTGTGTTTCGGTTCTTATCTTTTATGTGAGCATCATTGAAATCATCATGCCTAGCTAAAAGGCATTAAAGAAAAGCCCTTGTTGGGAGACAACCCAACACTTTTACCTAATGTTTTTGTGTGTTCACATGGTTAGGCTACTGTAGTGATATTTTTTTATAACTTTTGTTTCAGTAAAGTGCCAAGTAAAGCCTTTGGGATAGTGTGGATGATAGTTGACTTGATTCTGTGCAAAAACAGAAACTTTTGCGCTCAGTCCAGGAATTTTGAAAATTAACTGGAACGTGCTTTTGATCTGAAATTTTTACAGGTGATAGATATACAAATTCCCTACGTTTTCCTAATTTTTCAGAATTTTTGCAGTAGCATAAGTATGGTTGGAGTACAGATTATTACAGACTGTTCTGTTTTTGACAGATTCTGTTTTCAATGCATAGTTTGCTTGTTTCCTAGTTTCTATGGCTTATATTGCTCAATATAAATTGTGTAAATGATATAATACAGTAGGCATTTTGTGTAAACAATTATGAATCTTGTCTTTGACAGTACCAAAGTGAAATGGTTTGCTCTTTATCATACTAACCTATCTCACGAAGTTCCGTTAAGTTTTGTGTGATTGAAGTTTTCAAGTTTTGGGTGAGATGTCGATATGAGGAGAATAAGGAGTGACAAGATCCTAAGCTTAGGAATGACCAAGGCACCCCCAAGGTAATATTCAAGGAATATCCAAGCAACTAAGCTTGGGGATGCCCCGGAAGGCATCCCCTCTTTCGTCTCCAACATTATCGGTAACCTCATTTGGAGCTATATTTTCATTCGTCACATGATATGAGTTTTGCTTGGAGCGTCATTTTATTTTATTTTGATTTGCTTGCTGATATTTATAATAATGTTTTGCATCTTTCTTTTCAATAAAAATGTCAAGGATAGCCTTTACCATGCTTATTTTGCAAGTCTACTTGTTGCTGTTTCAAAACAGAAAGTTTATCGCTGTTGCAAAAATTCTCTAGAAAAGTCAGAATGCGATAAAATGTTGAAACTTTTTGAAAAATAAGATCTGATAAATTTTCTACAGTGTGGTAAATTTTCATAAGTTTTGGAGTTTAAGAAGTATTGATACTCTTGCATTCTTTACAGACTGTGCTGTTTTGGCAGATTGCTGTTATGTTTGCATTGTTTGCTTGTTTAATGATTCTATTTGAGGATAGGAGTATTAAATATGCAGAGGCATTTAGTATGCAATGTTGAATAATAATTTTAGTGATTTGCTACAGTAGAGAATGATAAGGTTTTTGCATTGGTTTATACTAACTTATCTCACGAGTTCTTGTTGAGTTTTGTGTGGATGAAGTTTTTAAGATTTAGGGAAACCGTGATATAAAAGGAATTAAGGAGACACAAAAGCTCAATCTTGGGGATGCCCAAGGCATCCCAAGATAATATTTCAAGAAGTCTCAAGCATCTAAGCTTGGGGATTCCCCGGTAGGCATCCCACCTTTCTTCATCAACAATTATCGGTTAGTATCGGTTGAGCCTAAGTTTTTGCTTCTTCACATGAGTAGTACTATTCTTGGAATGTCATTTTGTCTTGTTTTGCTTGCTGTTTTAATAAAATACTTAGATCTGAAAGTTTTTAAATAAGAGAGAGTCCTCAAATTGCTACCCATTTACTTAACTACTCGTTTGATCTTCACTTATATCTTTTTGGAGTAGTTTGTCATTTACTCTCGTGCTTCACTTATATCCTATGAGTAAATTGTTGAATGAATTGAATATCATGAAGTTGAAATTATATGTTCATATCATGCCTAGTGGTAGCTTCACATTGGGTTTAGAAAGTGAAATCTTTTGAAGCTTGACAATCACAATATTGGTCATACAAGCAATTCATGAATGATTACTATAAGGAAGAGAACTTTCACATGCAAATACACTATCTTGGAAATCTTTTGTGATTGAGAGCCCCCATCAAAATATTATATGCCAAAATTGTTGACGTTGGACAAGGAAGACAACATAATGATTTATGTTTGTTCATATTCACATAGAAGTTATATTGTCATAGATCCTTCAACATGTGGTGCTTGCCCCCCATCTTTGCTAGCCTAAAATTCCGCACCAAGTAGAGATACTACTTGTGCATCCAAAAACCCTTAAACCCAAATCTTATTTTCAAGAGTCCACCATATCTACCTAAGGATTGAGTAAGATCCTTCAAGTAAGTTGTCATCGGTGCAATAAGGAAATAAAAATTGCTTCTAAAAGTGTTAGATCATTTAGTGTAAGAGAAAATTGAGCGTTGTACGAACTTGTGATGGCAAAGAATAAAAGCGACATACTGCATAATAAAGGTTGCTATCATAAGGGGCAATATAACGTGACGTTCTTTTACACTAAGGGATTGAGCATACAAACAAAAAGCGCATGGCAACCTCTGCTTCCCTCTGCGAATGGCCTACCTTTTACTTTTATGTATTTACTTTCATGCAAGAGTCAAAGTTTTTCTCTCTATTCCTTTTTATTTTTCTCTTTTGGCAAGCATCATGTGGTGAGGAAAGATCTAGGCACATATATCCAGTTTGATATGGGTAGCATGAGTTATTATTGTTGACATCACCCTTGAGGTGAATACGTTGGGAGGCGAAATTCTAAGCCCCTATCTTTCTATGTGTCCGGTTGAAATGTTTTGCTCATGTGTATGCGGTGAGTGTTAGCAATCATAGAAGACTATATGATGGTTGAGTATGTGGAGCTCTTACTTAGACTCTGTTGAATAAGTTGAATTGCAATTGCTTGGTGACTGAGAACATAGGTTGTTGAGTTTCAAGAGAATTCATTGTTTGAACCATAACATGTGAATTGGTTGCTACTTTAACATGAGAAGTTTTATAAGAAAGAATTGCTGTTATGATGCTAGGAAAAGTGATTGAAATTGTCATTGATCAAACTTGTGCACTTTTCTAGCATTCACACTTCATAAATTATTTCTTTTATCATTTACCTACTCGAGGACGAGTAGGAATTAAGCTTGGGGATGCTGATACGTCTCCAACGTATCTATAATTTATGAAGTATTCATGCTGTTATATTATCATTCTTGGATGTTTTACAATCATTTTATGGCAACTTTATATCATTTTTTTGGGACTAACCTATTGACCCAGTGCCCAGTGCCAGTTGCTATTTTTGCTTGTTTTTTACATCGCGGAAAATCAATATCAAACGGAGTCCAAACACCGCGAAACTTTTTGTGGATTTTTTATGGACCAGAAGACATCCAATGGGCCGGAGCAGCACCTGGGGGGTTCCTCGAGGGGGGCACAACCCACCAGGGCACGCCTGAGGGCCCAGGCGCGCCCAGGTGGGTTGTGCCCACCTCGGTGGCCTCCCGCACCCCGTCTTCGCCCTATAAATCATCAAATATTCCAAAAACCCTTGGGGATGTGACGCCCCCGGCCCGATCGTGCACTAATCATACACGCAAATGCACACGATCAAGCCTAAGGACTCACGGGAAGATATCACAACACAACTCTAAAACATAAATAAAGTCATACAAGCTTTATATTACAAGCCAGGGGCCTCGAGGGCTCGAATACATAAGCTTGTGTACAAGCGTCAGCGGAAGCATCAGATATCTGAGTACAGATATGAAACAGAAACAGAAAGGCCTTTAGAAAGGCGGGGCAAAATAAAACACTACGATCGAAAGGCGCAGGCCTCCTGCCTGGGACCCTCCGATCCTACTCCTGGTCGACGGCAAGCTCGTAGTAGTATCCATCCTCTGGGTAGTAGTAGTAGTCGATCGACGGGGCATCTGTCTCAGGGGCTCCGTCATCTTGGTCACGACAACTGATATGGGGAGAAAAGGTAAACAAAGCAACCGTGAGTACTCAGAAGTACTCAGCGAGCAAGGATCTACACTACATATGCAACATTTTCAATGAGAGGCTGTATATGTGGACTGGGCTGCAGAAATGCCAGAATAGAGAGAAGGCCTAGTCCTATCGAAGACTAGCATCTTCAGCGGTCTTGCAGCAATAGAAGAGAGCAGAACAGATCAATATAAAGTAGCAGTATCATTAAGTCTCAACCTCACCCAGAGATCCTTTCTCGACTCCCTGCGAGAAAGCAATCCCAGATCCATACAGTCATCAACCTCGTCCTGAGATCCCTTCTCGACTCCCTGCGAGAAGCAATCCCAGAGCCTCATATCCAGGTCTCATCTCAACTTCTAGCTGTATCGATCGGGATACAACTCCGAGTGTCCTTTACCGTAGGACCGGCTATCGATAGAAGTTTTCTTCCTTGCAGGGGTGCACCAACTTACACAACACGCTCGATTAACTCCGGCTGGACACACTTTCCTAGGTCATGCCCGGCCTCGGCCAAACGACACATCGCAACCCTACCTAGAGCTCAGCAGAGAGGTCCCCGTCGGTCTACATCCTAACTGCTCAGAGGTCTTGAACCATCGCCCTGTGCACTCCGAGTCGTTGCATGCAGGGGGAAGCCAGGCACAAGGGGGGCGCCGGTCCGTCCCGGCCGCAAGGCTGAACTAGATGTCTGACAGAGCTTTCGGCTGATGCTACGATGCAGAACGCCCATACTATGCCCACGTGATGGTTAGTTCTATCAGGCCAGAGACCTGCTCGGATCAAATATCCAAATCGTTAATGGACTAGGGCTTGCGGTAACGAGCAGAGACTCACGAAAGATGTGACCCCGTCGCCCCGTCTCGAGGACTTGCTGCAAGGGTTAAGAATGCCCGGCCGCGCCTCGTATTCATCACTCGGGCACCATACAGGCACCCATCTTCACAACACTCGCCTCTCAAGCGCACGCGGGTACCCCTCAGGGTCGACGCGCCTATCCAAGTAACAGTGTAAAGTCCAAGTATCCGTGTGTCTATAACATCAGGGGAATCCGAGGTATCACCCTCATTGAATTCCCACTCGATGTATCCGTCAAGGTGAACTCGGAGGAATCACCCTCGATGGGTTCACACTTGATGTGTTGCACGACAGCGTCGTTACCGGAAGTGGTGAAGGAGGAATCACCCTCGATGACCACGACCGAATAGCTACTCTACAGAGTTAACATCAGGAGTGCTACAAGAGGTTTCACCCTCGGCACTCGATAGTAACGCTGCAGTGTCGTTACAACTAGGGGGGGGGGGGGTGATGTGCGGTGTCGGGGCCTGGTCTTCAATCCCGTTGATCGGGTCTTCGGATAATCCAGCGGGGCAGTCAGGACTAGTGGGGTCACTAATAGGTCTCTACCCAGCCTAAACTAAGCAGTTTAGGATATGGAGGTAATTATCAACAACAGGTTACAATAAACAGGCTATGCATCAGAATAGGTAAAGCAGTAGCATCAGCAATTCTAATGCAAGCATGAGAAATAGAATGGGCGATATCGGGATGATCAAAAGGGGGGGGGGGGCTTGCCTGGTTGCTCGGCGGCAAGGGCAAGGTTGTCAATGGTGTCTTCGGGCTCCGGAGCTGCATCGGCCCCGGGGACGACGTCGGGGTCTAACGAGAGAGAAGAGGGGGAGGAAACAGTAAATACTAAGCAAACAAGTGCAGCACAAAGCATAACATGGTAATACACGGTGACAAAGGTGATCTAACGCAGTGCCGGGTGATACTGGCGAAGGTGGAATTCATCCGGGAATGTTTTCCCGGTTCCGGACATTTGTCAGACAGATGACCGGAGAGGAACGGTTGCATGTTCGGGTAGTTCGGGACGTGTGACAGATGAACGGATCGCGTATTCGGATTCGTCTTGTCGTTCTGAGCAATTTTCATGTACAAAGTTTTTCGATCTGAGCTACGGATTATTTAATATGATTTTATAAAGATTTAAACAATTTCTGGAATTTATTTAATCATTTAAACCAGAATTATCCGAAACAGTGATTGCTGACATCAACATGACGTCAGGACCTGTGGGTCCCACCTGTCATAGGCTGTTGGCTAATTAGTGGTTAACTAATTAATTAATACTTAATTAAACTAATTAATTAAATTAGATTAATCTAAATAGGGTTAATTAACTTAATTAATTAACTAATTAATTAATTAATTATTTTATTTATTTTTATTTTATTTTCATTTTCTATTTTCTTTTATTATTATTATTTATTATTATTATTATTTTTTTAAACAGGGGCTGGGGCGTGGGGCCCCGTTGTCAGCGGCCCAAAGGGGCCAAACGGGCACGGGCGCTGGGTGCTGCCCGAGCGGGCGCACGCCCAGGGGCGCGCGGGCGTGGCCGCCGGCGGCCCTGAGCGGCGCAGCGGGGCTGTGGGTCAGAGGCGGGCGCGAGCGAGGCCGGTCGGGTGTGATGGCGAGGCGCGCGGCGGCGCGCGAGCTGCAGCGGTGGCGGTGGTGGCGGGGTCGCGCGGTCCGGCGCGTGCGTGCGCGCGCGGGCATGGGTGCCGGGGAGGGGCGCAGGGTAGTGGGTGCGCACCGGCGAGCCAGGGCGCGGCCACGACGGGCGAGCGCGCGGGCTCTTGGGGAGCGCGGGCGGCAGCGAGCCGCAGCTGCAGAGGGAGGCGAGCTGCGGTGGCTAGGCGGTGGTGCTGCGGAAGCAGAGGGGGGGGGAGGCGGTGGCTCACAGGGGCCGGTCGGGGAGGGCAGCTGCTGGGGTGGTCTGGCGAGGCAGAGGCGAGGAGGCGAACGACGATGGCGGGGCGACGGGGTCGGCATGACGACGGCGTGCGATGACGACGGCGTGCGGCAACGGCGATCGATGGCGGCGGCTCGTTAGAGCGACGGGGCGACGGGAACATCCCTCCCGATCCAGATCGGGGAGGCGAGGAGGGGCGAGGGAGTGGGGAGCGGAGAGGGGGATTAGGGTTTCGATGGGGGTTGGGGAGGCCTAAATAGGCCAAGGGGGCGAGCTGGGCCGGCCAGCTGGGCCAAGGCCCAGTGGGGGGGGGGGGGGAAAAAAATTGGGTTTTGTTTTTCTTTTCTCTTTTTCTTTTTATTTATTCTCATGTCTTTGTTTTGTAATTAGTTAGGCCTCAAATTGAATTTTGTAAAACATAGCAATTGTTCCAATAATTACTAGGCATCCCCTACTACTACCAAAAATTGGTTTGGAGTCAATTGGAACTCACACAATTTTTATTATATTTAAAATGCATTAATCCTAGCTGTTTTGGTAATGTTATTGCCACCTAATTAATTTATTAATTGTTGGTTTCAATTTTAGAATGGTCTATGTATTATTTGTTATTGATTGAACATTTTAGTTTCTATGTTGGATAACTTTTATTTTCCACTTTCATTTAAATTTGGATTTTGACTTAGGAGTTGAAATGCAATATAATGCTAATGATGGTCATGCACTGTTAAACATGATGACATGGCATAATCAAAAGGGTGATTACTGTTGTTAACCACCGGGGGTGTTACAAATCTCCTCCACTAACAAGAATTCTCGTCCCGAGAATTAAGAGGTAGAAGGAAAAAGTTCGGGGTATTCCGCACGAAGATTATCCTCGCGTTCCCAAGTGGCTTCATCTTCAGTATGATTTGACCACTGCACTTTGAGGAACTTGGTAACCTTCTGACGGGTTCGACGTTCAGCTTCATCGAGAATGCAGATCGGATGCTCCTTATAAGATAGATCATCTTGCAATTCGAGCACCTCGTGATCCACTGCTCGGTGTGGAGATTCCTTGAAGCATTTACGAAGTTGCGACACATGGAAGACGTCGTGGATATGAGAGAATTGCGGCGGCAACTCCAATTTATATGCCACCTGACCACGTCTTGCAATTATGCGGAAAGGACCAATGTAGCGTGGAGCTAGCTTGCCCTTGATTCCAAAACGGTGAGTGCCCTTCATAGGGGTGACACGTAGATAAGCTTGATCACCAGGTTGATAAGTCAAACCCCATCGTTTGCGATCATAGTTGCTCTTCTGGCGGTCCTGAGCTGCCTTGAGGTTTTCACGGACGATACGGACTTGTTCTTCGGCGTGTTGAATAATATCCGGACCCACGAGCGGTCGTTCCCCAGTTTCTGACCAATTCAGGGGGGTTCGACACTTACGTCCATAGAGTACTTCGAAGGGGGCCATTTTCAAACTGGCTTGATAGCTGTTGTTATAAGAGAACTCGGCATACGGGAGAGATTCTTCCCACTTCTTACCGAAAGAAATAACACAAGCTCGAAGCATGTCTTCAAGCACTTGATTGACTCGTTCGACTTGGCCTTGGGATTGTGGATGATAAGCTGAACTCCAGGTAATATGAGTTCCCATAGCTGTTTGGAAACTTTCCCAGAATTTGGAAGTGAAAAGACCGCCATGGTCCGAACTGATCTCCTTCGAAATACCGTGGAGTGATACAATTCTTGAGATATACAACTCTGCTAACTGACTAGCAGTGATAGTCTCTTTGACGGGCAGAAAGTGTGCAACTTTAGAGAGTTGGTCGACGACGACAAGAATAGCATCGTGACCCTTCTGTGTCCTGGGAAGTCCTGTAACGAAATCCATCTGAACCTTATCCCATTTCCATAGAGGAATAGGAAGTGGTTGCAGAATTCCAGCAGGCTTTTGATGTTCTGCTTTAACGCGACGACACACATCACATTCAGCAACATAGCGAGCAATGTCATGCTTCATTCTAGACCACCAGTACCTTTGACGGAGATCACGATACATCTTGGTGCTACCCGTATGAATAGACAGCGGGGTATCATGTGCCTCTTTCATGACTTTGTCAGTCATGAGTTCGAAGCGAGGTACCACAATGCGGTTTCTGAAATATAAGGTTCCATCTTCAGACAGCGAGAAATCCCTGTACTTTACAAGGTGAAGGTCTTTCTTCATCAGATCAATTTCAGCATCTTTAGCTTGTGCATTCTTAACAGCTTTCTCAAGATCTGGTTGTATCACAAGGTTATTAAGAGATCCCTGTGGAACAATACGCAGATTCAGCTTGCGCAGTTCTTCATAAAGACGAGGTTGAGCTCGCCTAACCATGAGGTTGTCGCAATAGGACTTGCGGCTTAAGGCATCAGCCATCACGTTAGCCTTGCCAGGGGTATAGGATATACCCAAATCATAGTCCGCAATGGCCTCCATCCATCTTTGCTGACGGAGGTTTAGAGATGGCTGAGTGAACAAGTACTTCAGACTTTTATGATCCGTGTAGATCTCGCAACGATTACCGAGAAGGTAATGTCACCACAACTGCAATGCATAGATCACAGCAGCTAGTTCTAGATCATGTACCGGACAATTCTCTTCATGTGGGCGCAACTGACGAGAGCCATAAGCAATCACTTTACGCTCTTTCATTAGGACACAGCCTAATCCTTCACGGAATGCGTCACAATAAATCACAAAGTCTTTGCGGGTATCTGGAGGAGATAGTACTGGGGCAGATGTCAGCTTGTCTTTGAGTGTTTGAAAGCTTTCCTGACATTTTTCTGTCCATTCAAATTTAACGCCCTTGTGAAGCAGGTCAGTCAGGGGCTTAGCAATCTTAGAAAAATTCTCAACAAATCGACGGCAATAGCTTGCAAGGCCGAGAAAACTTCTCACTTGCTTGACGTTCTTCGGAGGAGTCCAGTCAAGAATAGCCTGAACTCGTTCTGGGTTAACGGCAATTCCATCCTTGGAAATCACATGACCAAGATACGTTACTTCAGAAAGCCAGAATTCACATTTGGAGTATTTGGCATACAACTGGTGTTCTCGGAGCCTTTCCAGTACCAGACGGAGGTGTTCAGCATGTTCTTCTTTATTCTTCGAATATACCAGAATATCATCCAGATATACCACGACAAATTTGTCGAGGTAATCCATGAAGATGTAATTCATCAGACAGGAGAATGTGGCTGGAGCATTAGTTAAGCCAAATGACATGACCGTGTACTCGTAGGAGCCATAACGAGTAACAAATGCAGTCTTGGGAATATCCTCTTCACGAACACGGATCTGATGATAACCCAACCTCAAATCAAGTTTAGAGAATACTGAGGAACCGGCAAGTTGACCATACAAATCATTGATCCGAGGAAGCGGATATTTATTCTGGATTGTAGCTTGGTTAATGGGCCGATAATCCTGAACCAATCGGTTAGTTCCATCCTTCTTCTTAACGAAGAGTGAAGGTGCTCCCCAAGTAGAGGAACTGGGGCGGATGAAACCTTTCTTAAGTGACGTGTCGATTTCTTCCTTAAGCTCAAGAAGGTGGTGCGGAGGCATCTTATAAGGGCGCTTCGCAATAGGGGTAGTGCCTGGCTTCAGGTCGATGACAAATTCGACAGCTCTAGCAGGGGGTATTCCTGGAAGTTCTTCTGGAAAGACATCTTGAAATTCATGAACAACTGGAACATTATCGATGCCTTCAAGAGGTGAAGCATTCAATGAATTAAGAACATATATCTGGCTCTCGGCATCGTGAGCTATTCGGGCTGAGTATCTGACCATCTGGCCCGAAGAATGGGTAAGTTGGACTTTCTTAGCGGCACAGTCAATCAAAGCATTATGGGCGGTCAACCAGTCCATACCGAGAATGATGTCTATGTCGGAAGGTCCAAGAGCAATAAGGGAAGCAGAGAACATCAACCCTTCAATTTTAATCTGATTGTTGTGACTTACCATCTTGGTTTGCCACCTGGAACGGGGAGTGATAATCTCTAATGGTGTGGGCAATAACTCTAGAGGTAGCTCATGTCGCTGAGCAAATTGTTGAGACACAAAGGAATGTGATGCCCCGGAATCAAAGAGAACAGAAGCTGCAACTGAATTAACTGACAGAGTTCCCATCACGATTTTTGGAGACTCACGAGCTTCTCCCATTTTGACATGAGTAACCTGGCCTCGGTCCATAGCAGACACCCTGGCCTTATGATTTCTGCAACGATGGGTTCGATGGCCCTTCGTACGACCATCAGGAGGACGTGGTACATCCTGAGGAGAAGCCATAACATTAGGCGGTCCATCATGAACCGTTAGCTGTCTCAGCGGTGAAGGCAGTCGAGGTGCAACATAAGACGGCCTTGGTGTTGGAGCAGGTTGATGATGAACATTGTGTGGGATCCAGACTCGACGTTTCTGAACAGGCTGACCCGTGGTTGAGTCAGCTTCATGAGTGCGCTTGAGCGACTCCTGGTACTCAGTCAGAGCTGTTTCAACTTGGAAAGATTTGCTGACAAGCGTTGCGAAGTCTGTGAAATCATGGACAGCAAGTGCAAGTTTTATATCGGTACGCAGTCCTTCACGGAATTTCTCCTGCTTGCGTGTTTTGGTGTCGACGTCATCCGCAGCATAGCGGGACAATTCAAGAAATTTCCTCTGGTATTCATCCACAGTCATTTTGCCCTGAGAGAGTTTACAGAACTCCTGCTTCTTCTGGTCCATCAGACCTTGAGGAATGTAACGTGCATGAAAAGCTGACTGAAATTCCTGCCAAGTGGTTACAGTCTCTGCAGGCAACATAGCCTTGTGGCTTTCCCACCATTGAGCAGCGGGACCCTTCAAGTGGAATGTCGCAAAGGTGTTGTAACTGTCAGGGGCAACATTAGCTGACTCCATCTCAAACAGGATGTCACGAAGCCAATCATCAGCATCCATAGGATTGGTGGAGTTGCGGAAAACGGACGGATTGAGGCGCACAAATTCTGGCAGCGAGATCGGTCCAGGCTCCTGGCGAGCCTCGTTGCGTTCCAAACGTCTTACCAGACTCTCGTTGAGCTGACGGTTCAATTCAAACTGCTGCATCATTGCGGCAATATAGGGTGGAGGTGGAGGATCGTCAGCCATCCTGCCAAATCAACAGGGGCAGTTTAGCAAGAAAAACTGCAGGTGTATGGAATGATTCATGAAGTAACACGCACAACAGAAGGAAGTGCAATAGATACTTCATCATATTCGCACCAGACATTCAAAGCCAAACATAGCCTCGGTTAGCATCCGTCAATACGACAGCTGAAAGGGGAAGGCTAGACAACTAGGCGGCGCGTAGGCACGCGGTAGGGAAGTACACAACGAGACATAGCAAAGGCTACATCAACATCGGAGAAAACTATTGGAGCGAGGAACCTGCAAGTGACAACACAGGGTGCCCTCGATAAAAGGATCCTGCAAGCAGAACCTGGTCCGCAATCTTGAAGGAAGGGGGGAAATTTCAGAACACCGGGTGGATGTGATCACGAGAACCTAATGTTGGAGTTAGTAAAATTCATTAAACCCAAAAGGAAGAGAGATCAGAGTCCGAGAGTAAAGGTTGAGGAGTAAAAGATCCTAATACCACCCAATTGGCGACGTGGGCCCGTAAGCCACACAGCCAAGTTAGTAAAATAGTTTTCGGTTACTAGACTCAACTTTGGCCAAGGAGTTGGAAGGGGGGATCCTACAGCCAGTCGGCTCTGATACCAACTTGTGACGCCCCCGGCCCGATCGTGCACTAATCATACACGCAAATGCACACGATCAAGCCTAAGGACTCACGGGAAGATATCACAACACAACTCTAAAACATAAATAAAGTCATATAAGCTTTATATTACAAGCCAGGGGCCTCAAGGGCTCAAATACATAAGCTTGCGTACAAGCGTCAGTGGAAGCATCAGATATCTGAGTACAGATATGAAACAGAAACAGAAAGGCCTTGAGAAAGGCGGGGCAAAATAAAACACTACGATCGAAAAGCGCAGGCCTCCTGCCTGGGACCCTTCGATCCTACTCCTGGTCGACGGCAAGCTCGTAGTAGTATCCATCCTCTGGGTAGTAGTAGTAGTCGATCGACGGGGCATCTGTCTCAGGGGCTCCGTCATCTTGGTCACGACAACTGATATGGGGAGAAAAGGTAAACAAAGCAACCGTGAGTACTCAGAAGTACTCAGCAAGCAAGGATCTACACTACATATGCAACATTTTCAATGAGAGGCTGTATATGTGGACTGGGCTGCAGAAATGCCAGAATAGAGAGAAGGCCTAGTCCTATCGAAGACTAGCATCTTCAGCGGTCTTGCATCAATAGAAGAGAGCAGAACAGATCAATATAAAGTAGCAGTATCATTAAGTCTCAAACTCACCTAGAGATCCTTTCTCGACTCCCTACGAGAAAGCAATCCCAGAGCCATACAGTCATCAACCTCGTCCTGAGATCCCTTCTCGACTCCCTGCGAGAAGCAATCCCAGAGCCTCATATCCAGGTCTCATCTCAACTTCTAGCTGTATCGATCGGGATACAACTCCGAGTGTCATTTACCGTAGGACCGGCTATCGATAAAAGTTTTCTTCCCTGCAGGGGTGCACCAACTTACCCAACACGCTCGATTAACTCCGGCCGGACACATTTTCCTGGGTCATGCCCGGCCTCGGCCAAACAACACATCGCAACCCTACCTAGAGCTCAGCAGAGAGGTCCCCGTCGGTCTACATCCTAAGCACTCAGAGGTCTTGGGCCATTGCCCTGTGCACTCCGAGTCGTTGCGTGCAGGGGGAAGCCAGGCACCAGGGGGGCGCCGGACCGTCCCGGCCACAAGGCTGAACTAGACGTCTGACAGAGCTTTCGGCTGATGCTACGATGCAGAACGCCCATACTATGCCCACGTGATGGTTAGTGCTATCAGGCCAGAGACCTGCTCGGATCAAATATCCAAATCGTTAATGGACTAGGGCTTGCGGTAACGAGCAGAGACTCACGAAAGATGTGACCCCGTCGCCCCGTCTCGAGGACTTGCTGCAAGGGTTAAGAATGCCCGGCCGCGCCTCGTATTCATCACTCGGGCACCATACAGGCACCCGTCTTCACAACACTCGCCTCTCAGGCGCACGCGGGTACCCCTAAGGGTCGTCGCGCCAATCCAAGTAACAGTGTAAAGTCCAAGTATTCGTGTGTCTATAACATCAGGGGAATCCAAGGTATCACCCTCATTTGAATTCCCACTCGATGTATCCGTCAAGGTGAACTCGGAGGAATCACCCTCGATGGGTTCACACTTGATGTGTTGCACGACAGCGTCGTTACCGGAAGTGGTGAAGGAGGAATCACCCTCGATGACCACGACCGAATAGCTACTCTACAGAGTTAACATCAGGAGTGCTACAAGTGGTTTCACCCTCGGCACTCGATAGTAACGCTGCAGTGTCGTTACAACTAGGGGGGGGGGGAGGGTGATGTGCGGTGTCGGGGCCTGGTCTTCAATCCCGTTGATCGGGTCTTCGGATAATCCAGCGGGGCAGTCACGACTAGTGGGGTCACTGATAGGCTCTACCCAGCCTAAACTAAGCAGTTTAGGATATGCAGGTAATTATCAACAGCAGGTTACAATAAACAGGCTATGCATCAGAATAGGTAAAGCAGCATCAGCAACAATTCTAATGCAAGCATGAGAAATAGAATGGGCGATATCGGGATGATCAAAAGGGGGGGGGGGCTTGCCTGGTTGCTCGGCGGCAAGGGCAAGGTTGTCAATGGTATCTTCGGGCTCCGGAGCTGCGTCGGCCCCAGGGACGACGTCGGGGTCTAACGAGAGAGAAGAGGGGGAGGAAACAGTAAATACTAAGCAAACAAGTGCAGCACAAAGCATAACATGGTAATACGCGGTGACAGAGGTGATCTAACGCAGTGCCGGGTGATACTGGCGAAGGTGGAATTCATCCGGGAATGTTTTCCCGGTTTCGGACATTTGTCAAACAGATGACCGGAGAGGAACGGTTGCATGTTCGGGTAGTTAGGGACGTGTGACAGATGAACGGACCACGTATTCGGATTCGTCTCGTCGTTCTGAGGAATTTTCATGTACAAAGTTTTTCGATCTGAGCTACGAATTTATTTAATCTCTGCAGCGGTGGCGGTGGTGGCGGGGTCGCGCGGTCCGGCGCGTGCGTGCGCGCGCGGGCATGGGTGCCGGGCAGGGGCGCAGGGTAGTGGGCGCGCGCCGGCGAGCCAGGGCGCGGCCACGACGGGTGAGCGCGCGGGCTCTTGGGGGGCGCGGGCGGCAGCGAGCCGCAGCTGCAGAGGGAGGCGAGCTGCGGTGGCTAGGCGGCGGTGCTGCGAAAGCAGAGAGGGGGGGAGGGAGGCGGCGGCTCACAGGGGCCGGTCGGGGAGGGCAGCGGGCTCGGGGTGGTCTGGCGAGGCAGAGGCGAGGAGGCGAGGCGACGATGGCGAGGGGCGACGGGGTCGGGCGGTGACGACGGCGTGCGGCAACGGCGATCGATGGGCGGCGGCGTCGTCAGGAGCGACGGGGCGACGGGAACGATCCCCCCCGATCCAGATCGGGGGAGGCAGAGGAGGGGCGAGGGAGTGGGGAGCGAGAGGGGGGATTAGGGTTTCGGTGGGGGTTGGGGAGGCCTAAATAGGCCAAGGGGGCGAGCTGGGCCGGCCAGCTGGGCCAAGGCCCAGTGGGGGGGGGGGAGGGAAGGGGTTTGTTTTTCTTTTCTCTTTTTCTTTTTATTTATTCTCATGTCTATGTTTTGTAATTAGTTAGGCCTCAAATTGAATTTTGTAAAACATAGCAATTGTTCCAATAATTACTAGGCATCCCCTACTACTACCAAAAATTGGTTTGGAGTCAATTGGAACTCACACAATTTTTATAATATTTAAAATGCATTAATCCTAGCTGTTTTGGTAATGTTAGTGCCACCTAATTAATTTATTAATTGTTGGTTTCAATTTTAGAATGGTCTCTGTATTATTTGTTATTGATTGAACATTTTAGTTTCTATGTTGGATAACTTTTATTTTCCACTTTCATTTAAATTTGGATTTTGACTTAGGAGTTGAAATGCAATATAATGCTAATGATGGTCATGCACTGTTAAACATGATGACATGGCATAATCAAAAGGGTGATTACTGTAGTTAACCACCGGGGGTGTTACAGGGGAGACCCTAGATCTGAAGTTCCGCCGCCGCGAGGCCTTTGTATCCACGAGATCCAATCTAGACCCCGTTCCGGCACCCTGCCGGAGGGGGAGAACATCACCGGTGGCCATCTTCATTATCCCGACGACCACCACGATGAGGAGGGAGTAGTCCACCCTCGGGGCTGAGGGTTTGTACCAGTAGCTATGTGTTTAATCTCTCTCTCTCGTGTTCTTGAGATGTCACGATCTTGATGTATTGCGGGCTTTGTTAATATAGTCGGATCATATGGTGTTTTCCCCTCTCTATCTTGTTGTGATGAATTGAGTTTTCCCTTTGAGATTTCATTTTATCGGATTGAATACTTTTATGGATTTGAGAGCACTTGATATATGTCTTGCATACGAATACCCGTGGTGACAATGGGGTATTATATTGATTCACTTGATATATGTTTTGGCACTCAACTCGCGGATTCCCGAGGTGACATTGGGGTAATCTATGCATAGGGGTTGATGCACGTTCTTGTCTTTGTTTCTCCGGTAGAAATCTTGGGGCACTCTTTGAGGTTCTTTGTGTTGGATTGAGCATTACGAATCTGAATTTGCTTTGGTGTTATTTTAGTACGAACTCTTGGATAGATCGATCGGAAAGAATAGCTTTGAGGTGGTTTCGTACCCTACAAACAATTTATTCTTATGTTCTCCGCTAGATAGGAACTTTGGAGTGATTCTTCATCGCACGTTGAGGGATGGTTATATGATCCAATTATATTAGCATTGTTGAGAGATTGCACTAGCGAAAGTACGGACCCTAGGCCTTGTTTTCAAGCATTGCAATACCGATTGTGCTCACTTTTGTCACTTGCTACCTTGCTGTTTTTATTTATTCAGATTATAAAAATATATTTCTACCATCCATATTACACTTTTATCACCATCTCTTCGCCGAACTAGTGCACCTATACAATTTGCCATTGTATTGGGTGTGTTGGGGACACAAGAGATTTCTTGTATTTGGTTGCAGGGTTGTTTTAGAGAGACCATCTTCATCCTACGCCTCCCACGGATTGATAAATCTTAGGTCATCCACTTGAGGGAAAATTGCTACTGTCCTACAAAACTCTGCGCTTGGAGGCCCAACACGAGTCTACAAGAATAAAGTTGCGTAGTAGACATCAACCCTCACCCTTGGTGATTCTGGCGAGCCAGTTGGACTACCGGGTGGTGTGGTTAGACGGCTTCGTGCCGCTGTGGAACTTGCATGGAGCGTCGAGGGTCTGCTCAAAGGAGAAGGCCGGCAGCCAGGCCCCTTGCCACCCCGCTGACGCTTGGGGCCGGGTTGGCATGCCGGCTAATAGTCCTCGACGGTCGCCACCTACCGGTTGCTGGTAGCCAGCTGCTGGGCCGCGCTTGTTGTCGTTCGGCTGTTGGCGCCGGTTGGGGTCACCAGCCAGCGTTTGGGGAGCCGGTGGGAGCACCTTCCCGGACGCGTCAACCCGGATCTCCGACTTCATGGAGGAGTCGGCGGTGGCGTACTTGTCTGCCACGACCACGAGCTCATCCAATGTAGCCGGCTCATCGCACAGAAGCTTGTGCTTGAGCAAGGTGCCCTCTCTGCACCTGACGGTGAAGTACTCGATGGCCTGCACCTCGTGCTCCCCTTCGCAGGAGTTGCGCAGCTCGGCCCAGCGTGTTAGGTAGTCGCGGGTGGACTCGGTCAGGCCCTGAACGCACATGGAGAGCTGGCGTGGCTTGGGGGGCCGCTTATAAGTGCTGGTGAAGTTGCGGACAAAGACGTCGGCGAAGTCCAACTAGCTATTTACGCTGTAGGGTTTGAGGCTGTTCAGCCATGTCCGGGCTGTGCCCTGGAGCATGAGCGGAACATACTTCACGGCAATGCGCTTGTTGCCGTTTGCTATGCTGACTGCCGTAGCGTAGTCGGTCAGCCAGTCCTCCGGCTTCACAGAGCTGGTGTACTTGGGAGTATCTTGGGGGAGTGAGAACCCTTTGGGGAAGGGCTCGTCGCGGATGCGGGGGCCAAAGCAGGCCGGCCCGATAGTGTCCTCCTCCTCGACTGCCAGGGACCGAGCTAGCCGCTCGATCCGGTGGCGGGCATCATTCTCGCCGACTCCTTCACGGGGGCCCAGCCGGCCCCCAAGAATCGGGTGGTCTACTGGCGCCGGAGAGGCCGGCCTCTCCCTGCGAGGGGGAGGCGGACGCTCGTCCTGTTGGCGCCGGTCCTCCACACTTGGAGGAACTTGCCGGCTATTGACAACCGTCAGGAGGGTGCGCCGGCTGCGGCTAGCAGCCGGCTCCGGGTTCCGCTGGCCGCGGTCGCCGTCGCTTGGGGACCGGGAGGTCGCTCCATGCTCGCGGCGGGGGGGGGGGGGGGGGGGTGGTTTTCGGATTGCTTGCCGGCTTCAAACGCACGGTTGCACGCGTCTTGCTGCGTATTCGCAGCGTCGAGGAGCTCCTAGAGGCGCACCATCTGGCTGCGCCGCTCGTCGCCCTCCAGGTGCTCCAATTCTTCTGCCGCCGCTTGGGCGGCGCGCAGTTTATGCGCGGGGGTGGCGTAGATCAGGCGTCCGACCCCCAGCATGCTGGCTATGGCCGCGCCATGTTGCCAAACGGTGCCGGCTCGACTGGGCTCGCCAGCAGCCGGCGTGCCGCCTGCGATGCGGTCGATCTCGCACTGGTTGGCCTCCACGCGGCGCTTCATGGCCTCCATCTTGTTGGCGCATTCAAGGAGCGTGACACGGAATGCCTCTAGTGTCTCCCCATCGGCGTTGGCAGCAACGGGGGTGGCCAGGCCATGCATGGCCGCTCGCAACGGGTCCTGGGCAGCCCCATCGGAGTTCCCGCTGTGGCCGATGACCAGCGCCTCCGCGATGATGCTGGCGTCGGCGTCGCTGGCGACAGGAGGGAGCAGATCGTCAACGACCAGCACATCGGCGGGGAACCCGTCGGTGGAGGCCGCATCGAAGATGGTGAGCTTCTCAAAAAGCTCAGAGAGGGGGTCGACGGAGCAGAGGGCCTCGGCGTCGAAGGCGGGCTCGTCAGAGAGGCTGGCCCTGCCGAAGAGGTCGACAAGGCAGCTCGCGGGGCAGGCTGCCCCCGTGTCAGGCGGTGCTCTGGTGCAAGCGCAAGCAGGCGCGCTGAGCTGGCTGATCAGGCCGGCCACGATGCGCTCGCCGGAGAGGAAGAGGGTTCCCGTCCAGAACGTGTCTCCAGCCGATGCTGCGTTCAGCCCCACGGTGGGCTCCAACTGTCGGGGTATTCTCGCGACAGATGCCAGGGGGTGGCTTATCATGGGTGGAGCCAAAAGGACGTCATCGGGCCCTGGAAGCGGGAGTGAGCACGAGCTCGATCGCACACGAGACGTACCCAGGTTCGGGGTTCTCCGGGGAGATAACACCCCTAGTCCTGCTCAGCGGGGTCTCCGCATGATGACTATGATCGAATGGTGGCTACACGGTTGCTCCTTGAGCTGCGCTGCTAGAGGAGGAAGAAGGGCAGAGCTGCTACCTTGTTCTCCCTAGCTATGGTGTGTGAGTGGCGTGTGTGTTCAACCCTTTGCATGGGTAATCCTGGGGGGCTTATATAGGACTGCCCCCCAGGGGTACAATGGTACCATGGCCGGGTGTAGGACCCGGACGTCAGTGTCTAGGGTCGCCGGGTTCTTCGCCGGCTGCTGGGGCCCGCCACCGGAGGGTCCCGCTGGCTGCCGAGAATCCGGCCGACAGGTAGGGCCCGCCGCCTGCGGGCCACGCTGATTGCCTTTTGCTGTAGGGTCGTACTTGATGATGTAGGCCGCGTTAGGAGTCGTATGGCTACAGTCTCGCCGTCTGACGGGTTAGTGGCCGCTTGGTCAGCGCATGCTATAGCCATGCTCCATCCCGTCGGAGTAGGTGAGTGCAGACTTCGAGGGGAGGGGGAAGGCCGCCTGCTGGGGGCCGGTCCGTCCCCGAAGCCGCCTTCCAGGAATGCGCCGCCTTCTGGGTGCTCACGGATAGGTAGGGCCCGCCGCCTCCGGGCCGTACTGATTGCCTTTTGCTGTAGCAGGGCCCTTGCTGACGAGGGCCATGATGAGGGTCGCATGGCTACAGTCCTGCGCATGGCAGGTAGGTGACCGCTTGGTCAGCTCGCACTGTAGCCATGCCTCCCCTGGGATTTGGGGATGAGGATGGTCCTGTAGCCACGCTCCGTCTCATCATAGTGGTTGAATGCAGATTCCGAGGGGAGGAGGGTCCGTCTGCCAGGAGCCGGCCTTCCCCGAAGCCGCCTTCTGAGAGCACTCCGTCTTCGGGGAGCCGGCCGCTTGGGCCCAGCCGGCCCGAGGAGCCGGCCGCGTGTTTGGAAGGCGTGAGGGGCTTTGCCAGCCCCGATGTCTTGAAATGCTAAGGGGTGTGGATGAGGCTACCCGTGGTCAATCCCTCCGACATGTAGCGTCGTACTTGATGACGGAGGCCTCGTCAGGAGTCGTATGGATACAGTCTCGCCGTCTGACGGGTTGGTGGCCGCTTGGTCAGCGCACGCTGTAGCCATGCACCATCCCGTCGGAGCAGGTGAGTGCGGACTTCGAGGAAAGGGGAAGGCCTCCTGCTGGGGGCCGGTCCTCCCCCGAAGCCGCCTTCCAGGAATGCGCCATCTTCTGGGAGCTCACGGACAGGTAGGGCCCGCCGCCTGCGGGCCGTACTGATTGCCTTTTGCTATAGCAGGGCCCTCGCTGACAAGGGCCATGCTGAGGGTCGCATGGCTACAGTCCTGCGCATGGCAGGTAGGTGACCGCTTGGTCAGCTCGCACTGTAGCCATACCCCCCTGGGATTTGGGGGAGAGGGTGGCCCTGTAGCCACGCTCCGTCTCGTCGTAGTGGTTGAGTGCAGACTCCGAGAGGAGGATGGGCCGTCTGCTAGGAGCCGGCCTCCCCTGAAGAGCGCGCCGTCTTCTGGGAGCCGGCTGCTTGGGCCTAGCCGGCCCAAGGAGCCGGCTGAGAGTCCGGGAGGTGCGAGGGGCTTTGCTAGCCCTGATGTCTTGAAATGCTAAGGGGTGTGGATGAGGCTACCCATGGTCAATCCCTCCGATAGTAGTCCCCGAAGATGGTGAGGCGCCGCGGCTCAAAGCCGGAGTGCCTCAGCAGTTTCCTCCTCCGAGAGATCCTGTGTCCTTGCTTCGTCCGGCTGGGAGGAGCCGTCCGACAGGAGCCGGCTGAGGCAAAGCCGGCCGTCTGGTGAATTTGAACCATCATGGCGGTGCCGAGCTAACGCCACCGGGTGGCGCGCTTGCCGCCTGTTGCTCGCTTGCCACGCGGCGCCAGCAGGGTAGGCCGGCCTGCCAGCCAACGCGTGCGACGGGACGTCACCGCAGGCCTGGGCCCACCACTACAGGGCCTCGGTACGCACGTGGATTTGCTGCAGCCGAGGTGGGCGGTTGCCCTTCCGGGGCATAATGATCATGCATTTTTAAGGCGCGGAATTTATGGGGTCGTGCGGGGCGTGGGCGCAGTTAATCGCCACGTTCCCCATGTCCTGCCGTTTTGGCTCCGCCGCCGTATAAGTAGGAGGGAGGGGGTGCGGCCGAACGCACGCGCCCCCTCCGCTCTTCTTCTCCTTGCTGCCGCTGTGCTGCTGCGCCGCCCACCACCGAAGCGCCACCGTAGCCGCCGTCGCCTAGCCTCGCCGCGCCACCGCAGACTCGCCACCACCCGACCTCGTCGCGCCGCCGCCAAGTCGCCACGAATCATGGCGCGAGGCGAGTGGGACGGCTCGAATGTCCACGATGGGCACGTCGAGTTCCTTCGCGCGACGCGGCGGATGCCCAACGAGGCGTGCATGGGGCACGCATTCCGGACGCGCGGGAGATCTCGCCGGCGCCGCGGGCCGGTGAGTACGTCGTCTTCCGTAGCCACTTCCTCCGTGGCTTCGGCTTGCCGGCGAGCGCCTTCCTCTGCAAGATCCTCGACTTCTACCACCTTCAACCTCATCATCTCACGCCCAACATGGTGGTCCTCCTCTCCGCCTTCGTCACTTTCTACGAAGGCTACCTCGGCGTCCTGCCCACACTCGAGTTGTGGGGCAGGTTCTTCTACCTCAAGCTCGGCACCGCAGCCAAGGGCGAGCCGGCCCAGTGCGGCGCTTGTGTCGCCGTGCGCCGCACCAGCGCCGGGACTCGATTTTCCCCCGTCGTCTTGCACGAGTCGGCTAAGTTGTGGCAGAAGTCGTACTTCTATGTCCGCAACATCCACCCGACCTGTGATTCCGTCAACCTGCCGGCCTTTGAGCCTGGCCCGCCTGCTGAACCGCGGAACAACTGGGGGCAGTAGCCCAAACCATTGCCAGCTGGCATCACCAACGCCCTCGACCGGCTTCAGGAGATGAAAACTCGGAGGGGCTCCAGCCGGCGGACCTGCTGGCTGCCTTCGTTTACTGCCGAGTGTCGCCCCTCCAATTTCGGCCGCATTCGATCTGCGACATGAGCAACCGCCGGGACCCCTGCCGGATGTCGACGAAGGAGCTGCCGACTGTTGAGGTGGTCCGGCATGTTAATTACTTCTCCAACAACCAACTGAGCGAGACCAACTGGAGCTTCGGTAAGTCACCGTACAGCCGTGCCAACCCGCCGCCTGCGGTTAGTGTCTAGTCCCCTTTCTTTTCTCACGTTGTGCTCTTCATCCGCCCTGACCACCCGAACACGCGCGTAGCGCTTCGCCGGCCAGGGAGCAGCCGCCGCGCCGGCTCCTGGCCACCAATGGATGGCGGACCGGGAGGTGAGCGACGAGGGCGACCCTGAGGTGGGGGCGGCCGCGTTGGAGGAAGACGACGCCGCCGGGGGAGGCGGCGCTGGAGCAGGCAGATCCGCAGGAGGCGGCGCGGGAGGCGACGTCCAGGACTGGCCGGATGATGATGAGGACGGCGACGGGCAACGCCGCCCTGAAGGCGCCGACAGGGCGGGTGCCGGCTCCTCGACGGCGCGGCCGACAGGCGGGGCGCCGACTGGGGCACCCGACGCGTCTGAGCGCCGCGCCGACGCTGGGATGTTCGGTAGCAGGCCGACCAAGAAGGCCAAGTCGACGGCCGCCACCAAGCGGCAAGAGGCCGCGAAGACGGCTGCTGTCTGGAGGACCCCGAAGGAACACCCACTGGTGTCCGCGTGAGTGCTCTTACTGCTCTTGTCTTGATTGTTTCGTCTTGGCTTTTCCTCTCTTGCGAGTTTCTTATATTTTGCTTGCCTTGATGCGCAGGGCTCCCATTTCTGTGTCGCGGGCTCCATCCGCCTCGCTGATCGGAGTAGCAGGCGGCTCTGAGGAGGCCCGCCGCATGGACCCGGCCACCGCCCTTCGGGAGGCGACGAAGAAGAACGCGCGAGAAGCGCGGGAGGAGCGGGCGGCCGCCGCGCGACTGGAGGCTGATGCGACGACTGCAGCGCAGGCGAAGGCCGAGGCTGCGGCCAAAGTGCAGGAGGAGGCTGCGACCAAGGCGCAGGCGGAGGCCGACGCCAAGGCCGTGGAGGACCTGGTCCGCGGCGAGGTTCCGGAG
The DNA here is from genome assembly GCA_011799875.1 of Thinopyrum elongatum. Classification (NCBI taxonomy): domain Eukaryota; kingdom Viridiplantae; phylum Streptophyta; class Magnoliopsida; order Poales; family Poaceae; genus Thinopyrum; species Thinopyrum elongatum. The sequence goes on from CM022302.1 coordinate 476,624,835, forward strand.
GCCGCCGACATGCAGCAGCTGGAGCCACCGATGGTGGAGGACCGGGCATCGGCTGGAGCAGCCGGAGCTGACCAGACGGCCCCAGGGCAGGGGGCGATCGACCCCATCGTCCCGGAGGATGCTCAGCGCGCGCCGGGTGCTGACGAGCGGGGAGGCGGCCATCCCGAAGGGCCAGAGGTGCCGCCAGCGAGCACCGAGCTGGTGGCAAGCCGGGCAATGACGACCCGCACCTCCCCACGCCTGCGCCTATCGCGGGCTGCTTCTGCGCCGAGGCCGATGGAGGTTGGGGCCGCGAGTTCGCCTGCGCCTGACACCGAAGCCTCAAGCTCTTCTCCGCTTGGCTGGGCGCCAGGAGCCGGCCCGGCCATCCTGAACGTTGCAGTGCAGGACGTCCTAGACAAGTTCAACGCCCATGGTGCCACCCTTGTGCAGGCCAGGAACGAGATGCTGGCGATGCAGACGTCCGTCCGGGTACGCTCTCAATCTTACTTTTTATTTTTGCAATCTTCAGTGGGGCTGCGCCAGCACACCCACTGGGTATAGCCCCCGAGTTCCAAGCCGGCTGCTGAAGTGTTACTCTTGCTGCAGAACTACCACAACCTGCGCGCGGCCGCCTACAACTCCCAGAACCAGCAGCTCGCCAACCGGACTGCTGATCTAAACAAGTGCCTCGGTACGTAGGCCGGCTTTCAGTGGGGGTGCGCAAGCGCACCCACTGGGTGTAGCCCCCGAGATTCGGGCTGGCTGCTGAGCAGTCGGGCTGGATCTTCCGATGACTTCTTGGCTTTGTCGATGTTGATGTTTCTTTCTTGCTTTTGCAGAGGCCACCGCCCAGCTGCGGACGCGCGTGTGCGAGCTCGAGAGCCAGTTCCAGGCCAAGGAGCAGGAGCGCAGCCAGGCGGCCGCAGAGCACGATCGTCTTGCGAAGGAGCTGGCGGACAAGGCGGCCCAGCACAAGGAGCAGGTCCGGCAGCTGAAGGACGGGGAGGTGCTCCTCAAGGCCGAGTTCGAGTCTCAGCGCTCGGACTGGGCCGAGAGGGAGAAGCTGCTGTCGGAAGGTTATGAGGTAATCGAGGCCATGCTCGAAGGTAACTTTTCTTTCTTGCTTGGAGGTGCCGGCTGTTGCTGGAAGCCGGCCTCTTATTCCTTTGTTTTCTTTTCGCGTAGAGTGCTTTCCAGACCACGCCGGCGTCATCAGCCAGGCGATCGAGGCATGGCGCGAAGAGCGGAGGCGGGTGGGCGAAGAGATTGCGCCGGACCGGCCTCGGACTATGGGCGAGTAGTTCCGGGCCGTCCAGCTGCGCCTTGTGCCGGTCCGCCGGCTGCTCCGCCGATTTCAGCAAGCCGGGTCCCAGGTCTTGGAGGGGCTCTGGCCGGGTGTGCAGATGCCCCGGACTCCCAGTCAGACTGCCGACTGGTTGGGGGTGGCGGCCGAGCGGCTAGATGCTTGGAAGGGTGCCGCGGCACGGGCAGGCGCCAGGGCGACGCTGGAATTCGTCAAGGCGTGGTACCCAGGCGTGAGTTTGGCTCAGCTGGCCACTTTTTGCCAGGAGGCGGCGCCGGAGCTGGAGCCGGAGCGCGAGGCGATCGCCGAACGCGCGGCAGCCCTTGCCGACTATGCCGACATCAGCGTCTTCATCCCGGAGCGGGCGGAAGACGGCACTGAGGTGCCGCCCTCTTGGTTTGGGCTGAACCCGGACGAGGGGGAGGACCCGGTGGAGGAGATCGCCTCCAACGACGAAGGCACGGAGGAGAGCGGGGACGAGGAAGGCGATGACGTCGCACCAGACGGCGGAGTGACCAGCCGGACTCAACCCAACCCGGCCTCGGCCAGCGAGCCGCGGGAGACTACGTCAGCCGCCGCTGACGCCGACCAGGCCGAGACCCGCCAGCCGGAAGCCCCACCAGCCGGTGCCTCAGCCACCGCCGACCTGTCCGAGCAGCCCGCCGCACCTTTGGCCTAGGCGGCCCTTTTATGTTCTTAAATTCTCTGTCTTGTACTTAAGAACAAGTTAATCGTGCACAGTTCCACCCACTGGGGGTGTATTAAACTCTGACGAATGCTGGCCTTGGGCCTTTTGCAATATAAACAGCTTATTTTCACATGCTTGTCTCTCTGCCGGGCTCTGGCTCGGTTTTGCCTTTGCTCTTGTTGGCCTTTTCTTTTGCCGCGTTCCTCTGGCCACTGACCTGCCAGCCGGACAGCCGCGCTGCGGTCTGTGGCCGGGTCAGGGACTTGGCCGTTTAGAATAGGAAAGTTACTTCGGCCGCCTAGAGCATAGCTAGTCAAGCGAGAAGCCGGCCGGCCGGCTGCTGGGCAGCCGGATGGGTGAGGCGAGGAGCCGGCTTGGCCTGTATTGGCGTTCCTCCTTAGTCGTTGGGATGACAGCCTCGGCCCCATACACGAGGAAGAAGGGTGTGAAGCCGGTTGCTCGATTTGGCGTAGTCCGAAGACTCCAAAGGGCGGCCATCAGCTCCTCGATCCAGCAGCCGGCCGAGCGCTCCAGAGGCTCGACCAGCCGGGGCTTGATGCCGGACAGGATGAGGTCGTTTGCTCGCTCCACTTGGCCGTTTTACTACGGATGGGCAACGGACGCGAGGTCCAGTCGGATGCCCTGTGTCGCGCAGAAATGGGCCAAGGCGCCTTTGGCGAAGTTCGTGCCGTTGTCGGTGATGATGCTGTGCGGGATGCCGTATCGGACGGTGATATCCGCGATGAATGTGACAGCAGTCGGACCATTCAGCTTCTTGATTGACCTCGCCTCGATCCACTTCGTGAACTTGTCCACAGCAACTAGCAGATGGGTCATGCCGCCGCGTGCTGTCTTGAATGGGCCCACCATGTCCAGTCCGCATACGGCAAACGACCAGGTGAGGGGAATGGTCTTGAGTGCAGAAGCCGGCAGGTGCTGCTTGGAGGTGAAGCGCTGACACCACTTGCACTTGCGGACCAACTCCTTGGCGTCGTCCAAAGCAGTCGGCCAGAAGAAACCGTGGTGGAAAGCTTTGGCGACGAGGGCTCTGGAGGCGGCATGGTGGCCACATTCGCCTTGATGAATATCCCTGAGGATTGCTATGCCCTTCTCCGGCTCTACGCAGCGCTGGAAGACACCAGTCACGCTGCACCTGACGAGCTCTCTGTTGACAATTGTGTATGCAGCCGCCCGGCATTGCACCTGCCGGGCCAAGATTTCGTCCGCTGGCAGCTCGCAGCTAACCAGAAAATTGAGGATGTGCTGCGCCCAAGATGGCGCTTCAACCACCGTCATGACAGCAACTAGCACAAGGGTGGCCGGGTTGGGAGGCGGCGGGTCGGAGCCAGCCGCTGCTTGCTGCGTCGTTGAAGTCCCCGGGACGACTGCAGCAGTCCCCGGGTCGGGTGCGGGTGCTGCAGCCCCTGGGCCGCCTGCCGAAGTCCCCGGGCCAACTACTGAAGTCCCCGAGCCGGATCCGACTGTTCCAGGGTCAGCCAGCACGAAGATGGATTCTGATTCCGGCGAAGGTTTGACAGACGGCTTGCGCAGGCACTCGAGGGAGACGCCAGCTGGTATGGCCTGCCGAGTGGAGCCAATCCATGCCAGGGCGTCGGCTGCTTCGTTGTCGGCCCGTGGTACGTGGAGGAACTCGCACCCGTCGAAGTGTCCGCTCATCTGCTGGACGAGGAAGCGGTAGCTAGCCATGTTGGCGTCCTTGGCGTCCCAGTCGCCAGAAGACTGTTGGACCACCAAGTCCGAGTCGCCGTAGCACAGAATGCGGTGGATGCCGATCTCCTGGGCTAGCCGGAGCCCGTGGACGAGCGCCTCGTACTCTGCCATGTTGTTGGAGGCGGCAAAATGGATCCGTAGTGTGTACTTGAGCTTGTCGCCTTTGGGAGAGGTGAGGACGATGCCAGCTCCCAAACCGGTGCGCATCTTCGAGCCGTCAAAGTGCATCCGCCAATACGTGGAATCCGGAGCTGGCGGCAGGTACTGGGTCTCGGCCCAGTCGACAAGGAAGTCGGCCAGCGCTTGGGACTTGATGGCGGTGCGGGGCTGGTAGAGGATGGTGTGGGGAGACATCTCGTTGGCCCACTTTGCCACCCGGCCTGAGGCGTCTCTGTTGCCCATGATCTCGGCAAGGGGGGCGGTGCAGACGACAGTGATGGTGTGCTCCTGGAAGTACTGCTTCAGCTTCTTGGCGGCAAAGTACACACCGTAGCACATCTTCTGGTAGTAGGGGTAGTTCTGCTTGGAGGCGGACAACACCTCGCTCAGGTAGTAGACCGGCCTCTGGACCGGCTGTGCTTTGCCGTCTTCTGGGCGCTCGACAATGATCACGGTGCTGATGACCCGGCTGGTAGCGGCGATGTAGAGGAACATGGGCTCTTTAGCAGCCGGAGCGGCCAGAACAGGCGGCGTGGACAGCATCCGCTTGAGCTGGAGGAACGCCTCGTCCGCCTGATCGGTCCACTCGAAGCATGTGGTCTTCTTCATCAGCTGGTATAGAGGGAGGGCCTTCTCGCCCAGCCGACTGATGAACCGGCTGAGAGAGGCTAAGCACCCGGTGAACTTGATGCGGATTTCTGCTAGCGCCGCCGCGTCGGCGTTGGCTCCGACGGGAGCCGCCAGGTCCTGCATCGCTGCTCGCAACGGGTCCTGGATGGCCCCGTCAGAGGTCTGGCTGTGGCCTGTGACCATCACCTCCGCGAAAACGCCGGCGTCGAGCGCGCCAGCAGAGGTGACGCTTGAGATGGGAGGGAGCGGGTCGTCGATCACCACCACACCGCCGGGGAACCCGTCGGAGGTGTCCGCGTCGGAGATGCTGAGCTTCTCGAAAAGCTCGGAGAGGGGGTCAACGGAGCGGAGGGCCTCGGCGTTGGAGGCGGGCTCATCGGAGAGGCTGGCCTTGCCGAAGTGGTCGACAAGGCAGCTCGCGGGGCAGGCTGCCCCCGCGTCGGGCGGTGCGCTGGTGCAAGCGCAAGCAGGTGTGCCGGGCTGGCCGATCAGGCCGGCCGCGACGTGCTCGCCCGAGAGGAAGAGGGTTCCCTGGCCGATCAGGCCGGCCGCGACGTGCTCGCCCGAGAGGAAGAGGGTTCCCGTCCAGAACGTGTCTCCGGCCGACGCTGCGTTAGGCCCCATGGTGGGCACCAACTATAGGGGTATTCTTGCGACAGATGCCAGGGGGTGGCTTATCATGGGTGGAGCCAAGAGGACGTCGTCGGGCCCTGGAAGCAGGAGTGAGCACAAGCTCGATCGCACACGAGACATACCCAGGTTCGGGGCTCTCCAGGGAGATAACACCCCTAGTCCTGCTCTGCGGGGTCTCCGCATGATGACTACGATCAAAGGGAGTACAAGGTTGCTCCTTAAGCTGTGTTGCTAGAGGAGGAAGAAGGGCAAAGCTAGCTATCTTCTCCTAGCTCTGGTGTATGGTGGAATGAGGGCTGAACCCTTTGCATGGGTGATCCCGGGGGGCTTATATAGGCCTGCCCCCAAGGGTACAATGGTAACACGGCCAGGTGTAGGACCCGGACGTCAGTGTCTAGGGTCGCCGGGTTCTCCGCCGGCTGCTGGGGCCCGCCTCCGGAGGGCCCCGCCGGCTGCCGAGAATCCGACCGACAGGTAGGGACCGCCGCCTGCGGGCCACGCTGATTGACTTTTGCTGTAGCGTCGTACTTGATGACGGAGGCCTCGTCAGGAGTCGTATGGCTACATTCTCGCCGTCTGATGGGTTGGTGGCCGCTTGGTCAGCGCACGCTGTAGCCATGCACCATCCCGTCGGAGCAGGTGAGTGCGGACTTCGAGGGAAGGGGAAGGCCGCCTGCTGGGGGCCGGTCCGCCCCCGAAGCCTCCTTCCAGGAATGCGCCATCTTCTGGGAGCTCACGGACAGGTAGGGCCCGCCGCCTGCAGGCCGTACTGATTGCCTTTTGCTATAGCAGGGCCCTTGCTGACAAGGGCCATGCTGAGGGTCGCATGGCTACAGTCCTGCGCATGGCAGGTAGGTGACCACTTGGTCAGCTCGCACTGTAGCCATGCCCCCGTGGGATTTGGGGGAGAGGGTGGCCCTGTAGCCATGCTCCGTCTCGTCGTAGTGGTTGAGTGCAGACTCCGAGAGGAGGATGGGCCGTCTGCTAGGAGCCGGCCTCCCCTGAAGAGCGCGCCGTCTTCTAGGAGCCGGCTGCTTGGGCTTAGCCGGCCCAAAGGAGCCGGGTGAGAGTCCGGGAGGTGCGAGGGGCTTTGCTAGCCCCGATGTCTTGAAATGCTAAGGGGTGTGGATGAGGCTACCCGTGGTCAATCCCTCCGACATCCTTCTTCACACCGTGGCCGTCCCTGCTGGACCCTTGCCCGGGGTCGCCCTGGCGGACTGGTTTGGCCGGCGGCGGCGCCTCGTCGCGGCCACGGCGCCGAGCGGCGATCTCCTCTAGGGTGCGGCGCTAGCGCTCCATCTCCAGCCGGGCCCAGTCCTCCCGCGCCCACTTCATGGCGGCCTCGTCGTCGAGCGCGGCCATGTCATCGTGCTCGCTCTTCACGGGGGTGAGCCCCGGCTCCGTTTTCGGCTTGACGAGGCGGGAGGGAGGAGCCGAGGAGGCACGACCACCCTCGTTGATGACGAGGGCGGCGCCGCGGGTGCGCCGACCGAGCGGTGTTTCCACGGGCTCGGTCTTGACGCTGACGAGCACCGGCGACCCGGAGGAGTGGGAGGAGGAACGGGAAGAGGAGAAGGAGGAGGACCTGCCCAGCATGCGCCTCGGCAGCCACGGGCCGCCACTCCGGCGGGGGGCCGGGGCCGCCGGGTACTCGATCGGCGGATCGTTGCCGCCCTCGAGGTACTCGAGGACGGCGTGGAGCGTGCGGCTGGGGGCGCCCCACCACAGGCGGCGGCCGTCGCTGTTGTTGCACCCCCTTACCATCGGTGCGCTGTTGGTGGAGGCGAGCCGCTCCTCGTGCCGGAGTTGGAAGTACGCCGCCCAGTGCGCGTGGTTGCCGGCGGCGTACTCCAGGAGGTCCTGCTCCTCCTCCGGCAGAGAGGCCCGAACACGCTCGATCTCTTCGTGGAAGTAGGCGGGGCGGTCGACGTTGGGCTGCGGGGGGACTGGGACGCCCCCGGCGCTGAGCCTCCACCGCCCCAGCACGCGCATGTCAGGCGGCGCCAGGTAGTTCGCCTCGTGGAGGAGGTGGGCTTCCCATTCGTGCAGGTGGTGGCGGCCGAAGCCGTTGGCCGCCGCTCCATTGCCGGGGAACCGCTCTCCCATCGGCGGGGCGTGCACGCGGTGGCTAGACGGGGAGAGAGGGGAAGCGAGGGCGTCGGCGGGAGAGAGGGGGGCTGCGGGCGAGTGCGGTCCACCGGCGAGGGAGGGGGCGGCTTTTATAGCGGCCGGGGGCGGCAAACGTGTGTACGCGTGGTGGGAGGGGGCGCGTCGCCGCACTGCGCCGCCCGTGAGGAATCAATGGAAGGCTGACCGGCGGCAGCCTTGGCATTGATTCCCCGCGGGAAACCGAGGCGATGAGGACGACAATGCGCGGGGGTCGCTGACTCGGCGGGCCCTCCGTTCTTTCACGCCAAAAATGATTCCCCCGGCGCCCCCGGGCGCCCCCAGCGCGCCGGGTTCGACCTGGGTCCGCCGGCGCCAGTTTCGGGCCTAACCGGCGAAAATTGGGCTCCTGGGTGCGCGACTGGGCCGTTTTTTCAACGCCGGCGCTAAAAAATGGCCTGGGGGGGGGGGGGGGGGCTCTGTTTGGGGTCGCGTCTGGAATGCTTCTTACCAGAAGCCAGGCAATCAACCATGTTGGCCGGTCCGTGCGCCGGCGCCGGCGCATGTTTGCTTGTCTTGCAAGCCGAGTGAGCATCTTCACTCGGCCCCTCAGACCCTCTTTTTATCGCCGGCTCAAAAAAATCGGCCCAGTCGCGTTTCAGGAACCCAAATTTCATCGGTTAGGACTGAAATTGGCGCCGCGGACCCAGGTTGAACCCGGCGCGCTGGGGGGGCGCCTGGGGACGCCGAGGGAAATGAATTTGGCACGAACACTGGTGGACCCACCGAGAGTGACGCCAAGAACCTTTGTCGTCCTCATCGCCTCGGTTTCCATGGGAATCAATGCGAAGGCTTCCGCCGGTCAGCCTTCCATTGATTCACGGGCGGCGCAGTGAAGGCGCGCGCTCGCCGCCCACTCGCCGCTATAAAAACCACCCTCCCTCGCCATGGCCGCACACTTGCCTCCCCGCAGCCTCTCTCTCTCTCGCCGCCGACGCCCCTCTCTCCTTCGCCGCCGACACCCCCTCTCTCTCCCCGTCCCAAGCCCGCGACCGATGGCCGAGCGTTTCCCCGGCGACGGCGCGGAGGCCACCGGCTTCGGCTGCCGCCACCTGCACGAGTGGGAGGTGCCTTCTTCACAAGGCGAACTACCCAGCGGCGCCCGACATGCGCGTGCCGGGCTCGTGGAGGCTCAGCTTCGGAGGAGTCCCCGTGCCCCCGCGCGCCCACCGGCGCTGGCCGCCGCGCCGAGATTGCGCGGATCCGGTCAGCGCGGCAGCAAGCGAGGTACGCCCCCGATAGCACCAACCTGTGGACGGCGTACTTCGAGCGCCGCGACGCCGACCAGCTCGCGTCGACGAACGGCGCTCCCGCACCACGGGGGCGGCACAACTCCGACGGCCGCCGCCAGTGGTGGGCATCCCCGGGTGCACTCTCCACACCGTCCTCGAGTACATCGAGGGCGGCAACTCGCCGCGGATGGAGTACCCGGCGTCGTCCTTCTCGCGCCGAAGCGGTAGCTCGTGGCTGCCGAGGCGCATGGCGGGCGCGTTGTCGTCTTCCTCTGGCTCCCGCTCCTCCGGCACCCCGACGCCGCTCGCTGCCGTCAAGGCCGAGCCCCAAGAGACGCCGGAGCGCCGGCACAGCGGCAGCCTCGTCATATATGAGGGCCGCCGCCGCCAACCTTCTCCTCCTCCCCGCTCCCATCTTCGCCTGGTCAGGCCGAAGAAGGAGCCGGCGCCGCCACCTGCCGTCATCAAACAGGAGCACATCGCCATGGTCGGCGGCCTCGAGATCGGCCTAAAGTGGGCGCGGGACGACTACGTCTGGGAGGAAATGGAGCGCCAGCGCCGCGCCCTCGAGGAGATCGCCGCTCGGCGCCGCGGCCGCGACGAGGGCGGCGTCGTCATCCTCGACGACAGCGACGAGAAGGCGCCGGCGCTGTCCAACCCCGTCTGCCTCGGCGACCCAGGATAGGGCTGCAGCAAGGACGGCGGCGTCCAGGACGGCGACGGCGGCGGCGGCGACTACACCACCTTGTACAGGCTCCTCGGCATGCAGTAGGTTCGGGACGGCGGCGGCGTAGTTTTTTTAGTTTTTAATTATGTCTTTAAATTGATACAAATATGAATGAAAACCGCCTGAATTTGATCCTAATTCGTATCATTTTATTCGTAATTTAGTCGAATTTGTCTTTCAAAGAACAGCGCCTGGGGCCAACTTAGGACGATGGTTGAGAACCCGAGCTCAACCCGACCGCCCTCGAAGAGGCGATATTTCAGTCCCTGTGACGCCGAACGCCTGGAGATGCTCTTAGCTGGCGCTGCAGCTCATCTTGCCAGCACCAGTCGGTGCCGGCGGTGTTTTGCTTGTGCGGGCAAGAAAACGGGCGAGGCCGTGCTCGCGTCTTCACGCAGATCAAGACGGCACATGGGAGTGTTGGCTGGCCAGTTGGGTCCCGGAAGGTTCCCACGGGCCACGGCAAGATAACCACAAGCATCTGGGAATCGGCGAAGCGAGCTTGTTATCTCGTTCTAGAATATTTTGACCATTGGTCGATGCGTCCCCACGAATCCAGGGTTAATTAAGATTTTGAAGTGTTGTGATTCAAAATGTATTTTGTTTCAAGCGCGTACAGTACAGGGAGGATTAACTAACTGGCCACATGTCGTCGGTCAAACCGTCGGGTCTCCGATCTGCTTGCCAAGGTTTTGGGGCGGCGCGGCGACGTGGTCATCCGAAGGTTAACCAACCGCGCCCTGTCCCTGTGGTGTGGTTAATCAATCAACAAACGTGTTCAACGGACTAAATTGGTGGCAGAGTACTGCTTAATTACGTCCGTGGGTGCTGAAATCTGAAACCACTGCTTCCAGAATCGATGGTGACGACATTGCCTGGAGAAATGTGGGCGATGAGATAGACAAGTCGTTATCTTGGCGGAGAATCAGAATACCACGTCACGCTTAGCAGCCACCTCGAAAAAAAAGGTACGCTTAGCAGCCCTGGCACACGACACATGTCTCACAAGTCAAGCCGATCCTAGGACGCAAGGATGTTGACACGACGACACCACATCAAGATCAAGATCCCGACCCAAAAATGGCCGAGAGTGAAAACGTCAAGCTAAAGACTCATTCCACGGCAGCTTCGCCTCCCTCGCCTTCCGGGCAAAGCAACACGAAACCCACAACACTTCACCGCCTGCGTTTGCGTACACGATCGAGAGAAAAATAATCACACCTCGCCGCCACACATGCCACACGCAAGGCTCTATATAAACAGCAACCCAGCAGCCAAAAGCCACCACCGAATCATCGACACACAAGAACGACCTCATCATCTGACACACACGCATCTTATTCGCCATCCACTTTGATTGACTGATCCACCGATCCCTCGCCGCCGATGACCATGGAGGAGGCCCTCATCTCGCCGGAGCTGCGCGACGTGCTGGCCAAGGTGGCCGTGTTCCTGCTCGTGCAGGGGCTGGTGTACCTCATCCTCACCAACTCCTCCGACGTCTTCTCCAAGGACAAGAGGCTCAGGTCCCTCAGCTTCCGGCCCATGCGGTCCATGAGCGTGCGCCGCGTGCTGGCGCCGCTCTCCGACGTCCCCGTCGGCACCGACGACGACTCTCCTTCGCCTTCGCTGTCTTCGTCTTCGTCGTGGTCGTCGCGCCGCTGGGGTAGCGGCAAAGAGGATTGAGCTGCTTGGAGTCAGAGCGGTTGCTTAGTTCTGACACCAGATGGGTAGCTATAGCTTGGTAATTCTGAACTGCCGTGGGTTTGAGATTTGAGAATGGTACTTGTTAAACTTTCATGTGAGCTAGATTTAGATGGGGTCTTGTACATATGTTCATTGACTTGAATTGGGAGTATGAATTCTTTGATTCTTTACAATTTGTCTTCTCTTATTTGTGACTGCGGATTGTCTTGGTTCTTCAGAATTTGTATCCTGTTAGTTGTGAGTACGGTTCTTCGTTCTTGTTCCAATTCTAAATACTGATCCGTACACTATGTATATCCATACAAAACTGAAGTACTTATTCAGTAGTGTTGGAAATATTAGCACTTTTCCAACTAATCTAATCCACGAGTAAGCAGTAAACATGGCAAATATGGTACGGTATGCATCTCATACCGATACCTAAGCATATGAGCACGTACAATACATATAACCGAAACATCTATGAACAACATATATACGGTCAGCGCATGTACGAGCAGATAGGGGATGAACGAGTCATACCCTCCGGTTGGCCAAGCCAACGCGGCGGCGGCGGCGGCAGCGGCAGCCTCGGCATCGGCCGAGGCCTTCTTCTTGGCGGCTTCGTCGTCAGTCATGGGGTGGATGCAGGGGAAGTAGTGGAAGCAGAGGCGGACGGAGTCGGGGACGGATCGGGAGCAGTCGCGTCGAGACGCTCCCCAAAAACCTTATTGCCGTTCTCCCGGGCAGGATCTCGAATGACAGGGTTCCGGAGGCACCTGTTCTCCCGACCAACCGTGCACGCGGTCGTCGGTATGGGATCGCCGGAAGCAGCACAGTGAGAGGAACAATAGATGACGGCTAGGGTTGTGCGAGAGGGAGTGAGTGAACTGAGTTAGGGTTAACTCCACTGGCTCAGCCCACAACCGAGTCCGTGAACAGCCCACGGTCCAACGTCTCGGACAGTGACACTTCCGTAAGCGACTCGTTAATTAATCTGACCATTCCTGACCGGCAAAATAAGCTTCGGCTCGGCTCATTCCCGCAACCCGCGGCGCGCGCGCGTCGTGACGAGGCGAGGCGTGGCAAGGCGGGCGGCGGAGGAGGAGGAGCGCGTGTGTACAACTCCTATTCCCAAGCTCCCAATAGCAAGTGGTAGAGCAGCCCTTATAAAGAGGTCCCACTCTTCTTACTGTAGCAGTATGGTACTAAACCTCCCAATACTTCCCACCACTTGTCGTACACATTCATGGGTCTTAGAGATTAACTAGGGATTATTGTCTTATATGGGCCTAAGCCCATCCATAATCCATCAATTCCCCACTAGATCTCGAGGCACATAAGTTTGTCAACTGTTCCAAACAATGTTTGATATACCAGAATTTTTAGTGGAGACTGTTAAGTTGAACTTCCACCTAGAGCAATAGGATTAGACTTCTTCACAACTGAACAATGGACTATGCATTGAATTGTGAGTTTGGCATGCAGAAGTTTCGCCTACTGTCAGCTGATACGTGGCTGCCGAAGGCTAAACTCCACGGGTGGAGCTTATTAGTCATTCTCCGTACCTTCTCATGAGCTTCCTAAAGATCACCCAATCTCATAGACTGTGACCAGCAGTCGGGCTCACATAGGTGTGTTCCTCTAAAGAATGCTCTGTAGGTTAGCATCTTGCTTACATAAGCTTTGGAACATATTAAGACAAAAGTCAGCCTGTCTTACAGGATTGAGAGTATTATGCATCTCCAACGGAGTGGGTTAATAAAGGATACTCTCCTCAGTTGACCGCTGGATTGTTTTCCCAGGTCCTAATTCACGGGATTTCCGATCACATAGGTTGGGTTACCACCATGGCAACTTACGTGGGTCTCATACCCATCTCCCTCGATGCATTTTCTATCACAATCCGTGATAGCCCTTTCGTAAAAGGGTCTGCCAGATTCTTTGCCGTCTGGATATAATCCAACGCTATCACTCCGGAGTTTCTTGATTTTCTGACAGATTTTAATCTTCTTCTTATGTGCTCTGTGGATTTCATGTTGTCCCTTGAACTCTTAGCCATAGCAATCACTGTTTGATTGTCACAGTTCATAAGGACAGTCGGGACTGGTTTAAGACATATCCACTTGTTGCTTTCATCTCATCAACATCAGATATCCAATTCGAATCACTATGCCCCTCAAGTACCGTCGGATACCCAGAATAGTGAATTCCATAGTTCACAGTACCTTGCAAATAACGCATCACTCGCTCAACAACATGCCAATGCACATCTCCCGGATTGGAAACAAACCGGCTCAGTTTGCACACATCAAATGAGATGTCAAGACGAGTAGCACAAGCTAGGTATATCAGTGAACCAACCACTTGAGAATATCTCAATTGATCTACAGCTGTGCCTTCGAACTTTCGAATCCGCACGCTAGGATCATATGGTGTTGCAGAAGGTTTTCAGTTCGAATATCCAAAACGGCTCAAAATCTTCTCAACATAGTGGGATTGCAAAAGTGTAATTCCACCCTCAATATCTCTTAGTAGCTTGATGCTCAAGATAACATCAGCCACGCCCAGGTCTTTCATCTCAAAGTTATGAGATAGAAAAGCCTTACCTCCTCAATGGCTCTGAGGTGGATCCCAAATATCAGTATGTCATCGACATATAGACACATTATTACTCCTTCGCCTCCACCATAGCGATAGTATACACATTTGTCAGCTTCGTTAACTACAAAGCCAGCAGAATTTGTATTAAACTTCTCATGCCATTGCTTTGGCGCTTGTTTCAGGCCATACAAAGATTTCACTAGCTTGCACACCTTTCTTTCCTGACCATTTGCTACAAAGCCATCTGGCTGTTGCATGTAAATTTCCTCGTCTAGCTCTCTGTTAAGGAAATCCATCTTAACGTCCATCTGATGAACGAGAAGACCATGAGAGGCAGCCAAAGCAAGTAACACTCGAATGGTTGTTAGTCTAGCCACAGGTGAGTAAGTATCGAAGAAATCCTCTTCTTCTTTTTGGGTATAACCATTGGCCACAAGCCTAGCCTTGTACTTCTCAATAGTACCATCGGGCCTAAGCTTCCTCTTGAACACCCACTTACATCCCAATGGTTGGCAACCATAAGGACGGTCAGTGATCTCCCATGTCCCATTAGCCAAGATGGAATCCATCTCGCTACGGACCGCATCCTTCCAGTAGTCATCATCCGGAGATGCATAAGCTTCTGAAATGGAAGTGGGAGTGTCGTCATCCACGAGGTACACGAGGAAATCATCACCAAAAGACTTTGCAGTCCTTTGTCTCTTGCTCCTAATAGGAGCTTCCTCGTCATCCTCCGTGGAACTTTCATCACTTTTGTGTTCATAATATTCCATCGGAATCGCAGGTTCCGGAGTCTCATCAGATTCCAGTCTAGAAGTGCTTTGCATATCTCCCATGGGGAAAATATCCTCAAAGAATGTAGCATCCTTAGACTCTATAATTGTACCAACCTTTTGATCATGTACCTCGGATTTCACTACTAGAAATCTATAGCCAACGCTATTCTTAGCATAGCCCAAATTAACGCAATCCACGGTCTTCGGACCAAGCTTACGCTTTTTGGGGATCGGCACATTGACTTTCGCCAAACAGCCCCAAGTGGGCAAGTAAGAGAGTGTAGTTCTTTTCTTTTCCCATTGCTCATATGGAGTAGTCTCATTATCCTTTGTGGGAACTTTATTCAGGACATGACATGATGTCAATACAGCCTCCCTCCACCATGCCTTGGATAAACCCGATGTATCTAACATGGCGTTAACCAAATCTGTTAGAGTACGGTTTTTCCGTTCGGCAACCCCGTTTGACTGGGGTGAATAGGGAGATGTCCTCTCATGAATAATACCATGTTCTGCACAGAATAAATCAAACTCACTAGAAAAGTACTCTCCACCACGATCAGACCGAACTCGTTTTATTTTCTTTTCAAGTTGGTTCTCAACTTCTGCCTTATAGATTTTAAAGTAGTGTAGAGCCTCATCCTTTGTATTTAACAAATACACATAACATAATCTAGTGGAATCATCAATTAAAGTCATGAAGTATTTCTTTCCACCTTTAGTCAACACACCATTCATCTCACAGAGATCTGAATGTATGAGCACTAATGGTGCCAGGTGTCTCTCCTTCGCAGGCTTGAGAGGCTTACGAGGTTGCTTAGCTTGCACACACGCATGGCACTTAGAGCCTTTGGCTAAAGTGAACTTCGGGATTAAATCCATGTTAGCTAGCCGCGTCATACAACCAAAATTTATGTGACAAAGACATGAATGCCAAACCTCAGATTCGTTCACATTAGAATGAATTTTGTTCACGACTTTATTACAGAAATCCTCTAGGGAAAGGCGGAACAAACCACCACAATCATATCCTTTTCCAACAAATAGTCCATACCGAGACACGCAACAAGACAGCCTCAACCGTCCCGTGGCGTCCACCTCGCACCGCACCAAAGACCCCGAGCAGCCGAACACGGCATCTTCTCCGCCCCCAAGTGATGCTCATTCCGGCCGAACCCGAACCCGGCGCAACCGCGCCCTGATGGCTGGCGATGGCCAGGGCGACGAGCCGGTTCCAGAAGACCGGCGCCGGCAGGACCCTCGCCCGCCATCCGGCCGGCGTGGCCGTCTGGCTTCGGCTGACCCGGCTTCCCGCGGCCCGGTCACAAGCCGGCTAGGCCCGCGTGCCATCGACGACACCGACGCCTGCCACCTCATCGAGCAGTTCACCCTCTCCCTTGAGTTGGAGGGGGACAACGCGGTCGGTCCGGCCTGCTTCGGCCCGCGCATCCGCGACGAACCATTCACTAAAGGATTCATGCTTCCCCGCGACACCCCCAAGTACAACGGGACCGTCAAGCCGGAGGACTGGCTCATCGACTACACCACCGCCATTGGCATCGCGGGCGGCAACCGCCACCTTGTCGTGCGCTACGCCCCACTCATGCTCCAGGGCTCGGCCCGGACATGGCTGAACAGCCTGCCTGCCGGCAGCGTCAACTCGTGGCTCGATTTCGAGCAAGCCTTCGTGCGTAACTTCACCGGCACCTACAAGTGATAACCCACAAGTATAGGGGATCGTTTGTAGCCTTCTTCGATAAATAAGAGTGTCAAACCCAATGAGGAGCTAAAGGTAGAACAAATATTCCCTCAAGTTCTATCGACCACCGATACAACTCTACGCACACTTGACGTTTGCTTTACCTAAAACAAGTATGAAACTATTTTGCAAGAATAAAACTACGAGTACTTTGCGAGAATAAAACTACGAATAAATTGCAAGGTAATAAAAGTAGATAGCTTTTGTCAACAAGAAAGTCATTTGTCCCTAGGCAATCGATAACAAGTACCGGTAATAATTCTTGCAATTTTACATGAGGGAGAGGCATGAGCTAACATACTTTCTCTACTTGGATCATATGCACTTATGATTGGAACCCTAGCAAGCATCCACAACTACTAAAGATCATTAAGGTCGTTAAACCCAACCATAGCATTAAGTATCAAGTCATGTTTGTCCCATACGCAACAACCCACTTACTCGGGTTTAAGATTCTGTCACTCTCGCAACCCACCATAAGCGAATCATGAACATATTGCAACACCCTACAGCTGGGATCCCTCACGTTTGCGCGAGACAGAGGGCACCGTAGGACAGCACCATAAATAAAATATACAATCATACCAACCAAGATCACGATTAACCCACAGGACAAAACGGGTCTACTCAAACATCATAGGATAGACAAATATCATTGGGAAATAATATATGGAGTTGAGCACCATGTTTAAGTAGAGATTACAGTGGGGAGAAGAGGTGTTAAACCGCTGCATAGAGGGGGAGAAAGTTGGTGTTGACGGTACCAAGATTGTTGATGTAGATCGCCGTCACGATCCTTGCCCCGACGGCACTCCAGCGCCACCGGGAGAGAGGGGGAGAGAGCCCCCTCCTTGTTATTATTCCTTGGCCTCCCCCCTAGATGGGAGGAGAGTTCCCCCTCTGGTCCATGGCCTTCATGGCGGCGGAGGGGCAGGAGCCCCTCCGAGATTGGATCTCCCTCTCTGTTCTCTTCTGTTTCGCGTTCCCCAGATCTGGCCCTTTGACGTTTCTTAAATTCCGGGAGATCCGTAACTCCGATTGCGCTAAAATTTTTACATCATTTTTTTCCATAAATTATCTTTCTTGCGCCAGAAGAAGGGCCCCAACCGACGTTCGAGGAGGGCACAAGATACCTGGGCACGCCAGGGGGTGCCCGGCGTGCCCTGGTTGGTTGTGGTCATTGTGTGCCCCCGTTTGCGTTGATTCCACCTCCCAAAAATCATAAATATTCCAAAATAATTCTCCATAAATTTTTATCGCGTTTGACTTCGTTTGATATGCATTTTCTGTGAAACAAAAAACATGCAACAAACAGGAACTAGCACTGGGCACTGGATCAATAGGTTAGTCCAATAAATCATATAAAAAGTTGCCAAAAATATGTGAAAGTTGTATAATATTGGCATGAAACAATCAAAAATTATAGATACGACGGAGATGTATCAGCATCCCCAAACTTAATTCCTGCTCGTCCTCGAGTAGGTAAATGATAAAAAAATAATTTTTGATGTGGAATGCTACCTAACATAATCTTGATCATATGTCTAATCATGGCATGAATAATTGAATATTAAGACATAAGTGATTCAAAGCAATAGTCTATAATTTGACATAAAGACATTAATACTCAGGCATCCCAACAAACAATCATGTCTTTCAAAATATCAACGCTAAAGAAAGCTATCCCTACAAAATCATATAGTCTTGTCATGCTCTGTCTTCTTAACACAAAGTATTTATCATGCACAACCCCGATGACAAGCCGAGCAATTGGTTCATACTTTTTAACGCGCTTCAGCTTTTTCAACCCTCACGCAATACATGAGCGCAAGCCATGGATATAGCACTATAGGTGGAATAGAGTATGATGATAGGGGTAAATATTGAGAAGACAAAAAAGTAAGAAAGTCTCACATCGACGCGGCTAACCAACGGGCTATGGAGATGCCCATCAATTGATATCAACGTGAGGAGTAGGGATTGCAATGCAAAGAATGCACTAAGAGCTATAAGTGTATGAAAGCTCAACATGAAAACTAAGTGGGTGTGCATCTAATCCTATAATGAAAATTTCCCACTAGTATATGAAAGTGACAACATATGAGGCTCTCTATATGAAAAACATGGTGCTACTTTGAAACACAAGTGTGGAACTAGCATGCCCCTTCTCTCTTTGTTTTTTTTCTTTTTCTTCTTTTCTCTCATTGTCCGGAGTCTCATCCAGACTTATGGGGGAATCATAGTCTCCATCATCCTTTCCTCACTGGGGCAATGCTCTAAAAATGAATAATGATGATCATCACACTTGTATTTACTTATAACTCAAAAGAAATTACAACTCGATACCTAGAACAAAATATGACTCTACATGAATGCCTCTGGCAGTGTATCAGGATGTGCAATGATCTAGCATAACAACGATATCAAAAAACGGACAAGCCATGGAAATATCATGCTAGCTATCTTACGATCATGCAAAGCAATATGACAATGAATGCTCAAGTCATCAAAACGGAGGCGGTGAAAGGTGCATGGCAATATATCTCGGAATGGCTATGGAAAGGCCATAATAGGTAGGTATGGTGGCTGTTTTGAGGAAGATATAATAAGGCTTATGTGTGATAGAGCGTATCATATCACAGGGTTTGGATGCACCGACGAAGTTTGCACCGACTCTCGAGGTGAGAAAGGGCAATGCACGGTACCGTAGAGGCTAGCAAATTGCGGAAAGGTAAGAGCGTGTATAATCCATGGACTCACATTAGTCATAAAGAACTCATATACTTATTGCAAAAGTTTATTAGCCCTCAAAGCAAAGTACAACTACGCATGCCCCTAGGGGGATAGATTGGTAGAAAAAGACCATCGCTCATCCCTGACCACCACTCATAAGGAAGACAATCAATAATAAATCATGGTCCAACTTCATAGCATAACGAGAGACTATACGTACATGCTTCGGGAATCACAAACCTTAACAGCAATATTCTTACTAACCACAACCGTTTACTAGTACCTCCCACATATTACCATCTCTATATCGCAAAACTATTGCAAGGAATCAAACATATCATATTCAGTGATCCATAAGTTTTATGTAGGATTTTATGACTAACCATGCAATTGACCAATTCCTGTTGACTCTCTAAATAGGTATAAGTGAAGTAAGAGAGTTTAATTATTTCTACAAAAGACCATGCTCTAATAAGTATAAGTGAAGCAAAAGAGCATTCTACAAATAACGCTTTTCTATGTGAAGAGAAACAGGCAATCCAAACTTCAAATGATATAAGTGAAGCACATGAAGCATTCTATAAAGCCACACTCAAAAGATATAAGTGAAGTGCAATGAGCATTCTATAAATCAACCATGGACTATCTCATACTAGCATGGTGCATAAAAGAAAAGTGAAAAATAAACACAAAAGACGCTCCAAGATTTACACATATCACGTGAACGAAACGAAGACGAAAACATACCGATACTTGTTGAAGAAAGATGGGATGCCTTCCGGGGCATCCCCAAGCTTAGACGCTTGAGTATCCTTGAATATTTACTTGGGGTGCCTTGCGCATCCCCAAGATTGATCTCTTGCCTCTCCTCCTTCTTCTCATATCGAGACCTCCTCGATCTTTGATCACTTCATCCACACAAAACTCAACAGAAACCTCGTGAGATCCATTAGTATAATAATGCAAATCACTACCCTAAGTACTGTTGCAAACCATTCATATTTTATTTTTTCATTGTAGCTACTGTATTATAACTTTTCCATGGCTTATACCACCGATAAAAATCGATAGTTTCATCAAAACAAGCAAAACAATGCATCAAAAAACAGAATCTGCCTTAAATAGGACAGTCTGTAGCAATATGAACACCTACCATACTTATGTTACTCCAAAAATTCTGAAAAGTTAGTAAAAAATAAAAAATTTGTATAGCTAGACTTTGCAAAAAGTTTCAAAAACTTTCTACGTTCCAGTAAAAAATGTAAAATCGTGCACTACAGCCAAAGTTTCTATTTTTGCACCACACATACCAACAAGCAATCTAATCATCCTAAAGGCAAATCTTGGCACATTATTTTTATAATACAATGGATTTGTACAAGGGGATAATTATTTTTCTTGAAAAGTTTCTGTAATTAAGATTCACAAAGTTTCCATGGGCATGAACAAAGTTCAAGGCTAGCTCCCACTTTCACAATGCTCGTCCCTCTCACTTTCACTTTTCTTTTTGTGAAGTTTTAAGTTCCCTCTATATTTTTTTGTTTTTAAACTTTATAAAAGCACTCAACAGAAATAAATGACTCTCTAAAACTTCCGGGTTGTCTCCCTGGCAGCGCTTTCTTTAAAGCCATTAAGCTAGGCATAAAGTGCTCAAGTAATGAATCCACCCGGATCCCAAGGTATATCAAAGTCAATTTTAATTAACAATGATTTGGCATTTAGTAGTGAGCACAAAGCAACATATATCATGCAATGACGAAGTCTAACTCTCTTCCTATGCATCTGCATGTCATAAAAGAACAATTCATGCACATCAAGTAAAGGCCAATACATAGCATAAGTAGTTTCTTGCAATTTTATCTTGTTGGTAACATAGAGAGGTGGAGATATAGTTCCTCTCTCATAATAATTGCAAGTAGGAGCAGCAAGCACATGCATATTATATTCATCAAAATCATCATGTGTAGTAGCAAAATGCAACCCATCAATATAATCCTTAATAAGAGCAAACTTCTCCGATATAGTGTAGTTTGGAGAATTCAAAACGATAATAGGACTTCGTTCGTAGCAAGTGATAACCCACAAGTATAGGGGATCGTTTGTAGCCTTCACCGGCACCTACAAGTGATAACCCACAAGTATAGGGTAGTTTGGAGAAAACTTCACCGGCACCTACAAGTGATAACCCACAAGTATATGGGATCGTTTGTAGCCTTCTTCGATAAATAAGAGTGTCAAACCCAACGAGGAGCTAAAGGTAGAACAAATATTCCCTCAAGTTCTATCGACCACCGATACAACTGTACGCACACTTGATGTTTGATTTACCTAAAACAAGTATGAAACTATTTTGCAAGAATAAAACTATGAGTACTTTGCGAGAATAAAACTACGAATAAATTGCAAGGTAATAAAAGTAGATAGCTTTTGTCAACACGAAAGTCATTTGTCCCTCGCAATCGATAACAACTACCGGTAATCATTCTTGCAATTTTACATGAGGGAGAGGCATGAGCTAACATACTTTGTCTACTTGGATCATATGCACTTATGATTGGACCCCTAGCAAGCATCCGCAACTACTAAAGATCATTAAGGTCATGAAACCCAACCATAGCATTAAGTATCAAGTCCTCTATATCCCATACACAACAACCCACTTACTCGGGTTTAAGCTTCTGTCACTCTCGCAACCCACCATAAGCGAATCATGACCATATTGCAACACCCTACAGTGGGGATCCCTCACGTTTGCGCGAGACTGAGGGCACCGTTGGACAGCACCATAAATAAAATATACAATCATACCAACCAAGATCTCGATTAACCCACAGGACAAAACGGGTCTACTCAAACATCATAGGATAGCGAAATATCATTGGGAAATAATATATGGAGTTGAGCACCATGTTTAAGTAGAGATTACAGCGGGGAGAAGAGGTGTTACACTGCTGCAGAGAGGGGGAGAAAGTTGGTGTTAACGGTAGTAAGATTGTTGATGTAGATCGCCGTCACGATCCTTGCCCCGGCGGCACTCCGGCGCCACCGGGAGAAAGGGGGAGAGAGCCCGCCTCCTTCTTCTTCCTTGGCCTCCCCACTAGATGGGAGGAGAGTTCCCCCTCTGGTCCATGGCCTCCATGGCGGCGAAGGGGCAGGAGCCCCTCCGAGATTGGATCTCCCTCTCTGTTCTCTTCTGTTTCGCGTTCCCCAGATCTGGCCCTTCACCGTTTCTTAAATTCCCGAAGATCCGTAACTCCGATTACGCTGAAATTTTTACATGATTTTTTCCATAAATTATCTGTCTTGCGCCAGGAGAAGGGCCCCAACTGACGTTTGAGGAGGGCACAAGATACCTGGGCGCGCCAGGGGGTGCCCGGCGCGCCCTGGTGGATTGTGGTCACTGTGGGCCCCCGTTTGCGTTGATTCCACCTCCCAAAAATCATAAATATTCCAAAATAATTCTCTGTAAATTTTTATCGCGTTTGGACTTTGTTTGATATGGATTTTCTGTGAAACAAAAAACATGCAACAAACAGGAACTGGCACTGGGCACTGGATCAATAGGTTAGTCCAATAAATCATATAAAAAGTTGCCAAAAATATGTGAAAGTTGTATAATATTGGCATGAAACAATCAAAAATTATAGATACGATGGAGACGTATCAACAAGCGACCCGGCCATCCCAGTCAGCTCACCATGTGCGTGCAGGGGCCGAGCGAGACCGGCCGCGAGTACCTTGCACGTTGGACCGAGCTCCGGAACAGCTGCGAGGGCGTCCACGAGGTCCAAGCCATTCAGTACTTTGTGAGCGGCTGCCGGGATGGCACCCTCCTCAAGCACAAGCTCCTGCGCTCCGAGCCGAGCACCATGGCCGCGCTCATGGTCACGGCGGACAAATACGCCACGGCCGACTCTGCAATGAAGATCCAGGTCATGTTGGACGAGGCCGGCAAGGCGTTGCCGGCATCACCCTCTAAGCCGGCTCGCGAGAACAGCCGCCAGCAGAACAACCAGCAGAACAACAAGCGCAAGGCCGAGCAGCCGGCCACCCGCTACGACAACCACCTTGTCGCCACCACTGATCAGGCACCCATGGTCGACCCGGCCGGCAAGCGCCAGAGAACTGGCAAGACCGTGTGGCAACCCGCCATGAGCTTCGAGGAGATGCTCGACGCTCCCTGCAAGCACCACATCGGTGCAAAGGCCGTCCACACACACGCTCCGGCAGTGCGCCATCACCAAGCGCATCATGAGCGGCGACATCCCGCCGCATCCCGCTCCGGCTCCAGCCGCGGGGCAGCTGCCTCCGCTGCCGCCTCCGCCCCCGGTAGCCGGCGCCATGCGCGATGAAGTCTTCCCCAACCTAAATGCGAGCTACGTCGTCTTCACCAGCATTGGTGACGACAAGCGCAGCGAGCGCCTGCTCCAGCAGGAAGTGAACACCGTCATCCCGGCCGTGCCTGAGTTCATGCCCTGGTCGGAGCGCCCGGTCAGCTGGACCCCGGAGGACCACCCGGCCGTCATGCCCAACCCGGGTGGCTACGCCCTCATCCTTGACCCACCATAGTTGCTGCAAAGCGCACCTACAAGTTCTCGCGGGTCCTCATCAATGGCGGCAGCAGCATCAACATCCTCTACCGCGACACCATGACCAAGCTCGGCATCAAAGCAAGGCAACTGGAGCCATCCCGGACGGTGTTCCACCGCATCGTTCCAGGTCTCTCCTGCTCCCCGATCGGCCGGATCCGGCTTGACGTCCTGTTCGGCATGAGCGACCATTTCTCGCGTGAGCCTATCTGGTTCGAGGTGGTGGACTTGTCCAGTGCCTACCACGCGCTACTGGGCCAGCCCGCGCTGGCAAAGTTCATGGCGATCCCCCATTACGCCTACTTGAAGATGAAGATGTCGGGTCCCAAAGGCCTCATTACCGTTGTCGGCAACTACAGAAAGTCCCTAGAATGCGCCCAAGCTGGCGCCAAGTTGGCCGAGTCGCTGGTCATAGCCGAGGAGCGGCGCCAGCTCAATCGGATTGTCGCACTGGCCAGCGAGCAGCCGGCTGCGCCGGCTTCGGCCAAGGAGTCGGCTGGCGAAGCCTCGTTCCAGCCGTCCAAGGACACCAAGAAGATCCCGCTCAACCTGGAAGACACCAGCTGTAGCAAGTACATTGTTGTGGGCACTCGCCTCGGCGGCAAATAGGAAGGCGAGCTCGTCGACTTCCTCCGTGAGAATCGGGATATCTTTGCATGGTCCCCAAAGGACATGCCGGGAGTTCCGAGGAAGTACGCTGAGCACAAACTACACGTCCGCAAGGACGCCAAGCCTGTCCGTCAACCCTTACGTCGCTTTTCAGAAGAGAAGAGAAGAACCATTGGTGAATAAGTCGCCCGGCTGCTCGCAGCCGGCTTCATCATGGAAGTGTTTCACCCCGAGTGGCTGGCCAACCGGGTCCTCGTCCTGAAGAAGAACAACACTTGGCGCATGTGCATAGACTACACCAGCCTCAACAAGACCTGTCCCAAGGATCCTTTTGCCCCCCCGCGGATAGATCAAGTGATCGACTCCACGGCCGGCTGTGAGCTCCTGTCCTTCCTGGATGCTTACTCCGGCTATCATCAGATCAAGCTGGACCTGAATGACGCCCTGAAGACGTCCTTCATCACGCCCTTTGGGGCGTACTGCAACATCACCATGTCGTTCAGCTTGAAGAATTCCGGCGCCACCTTCCAGTGCTGCATGCAGAAATGCTTGTTGCTGCAACTCGGCCGCAACATCTATGTCTACGTTGACAACATCGTGGTGAAGACCAAGCAGCACCTCACAATCCTTGATGACCTGAAGGAAACTTTCGCCAATCTGCGCGAGTACCAGATCAAGCTCAAGCCGGAGAAGTGCGTGTTCGGCGTGTCGACCGGACAGCTACTCAGCTTCCTCGTCTCAGAGCGCGGCATTGAGGCAAACCCGGAGAAGATCAAGGCCATCGAGCGCATGCGCAAGCCAACTCGGCTGTGTGATGTCCAAAAGTTCACCGGTTGCTTGGCCTCGGTCAGTCAGTTTCTCAGCAGGTTGGGCAAGAGGGCCTTGCCCCTATATCAGCTGATGAAGAAGATGTTGTCATTCGAGTGGAACGACCAGGCGGATGAAGCGTTCCGAGATCTCAAGCGCATGCTCTCCACCGCACCCGTCCTGGCCGCCCTGGCCGACAAGGAGCCGCTGTTGCTATACATCGCCGCCACCTCGCGGTCGGTCAGCACGGTGCTGGTGGTCGAGCGACAAGAGAAGGGCAAGGTCCAGCAAGTCCAGCGCCCGATCTACTACCTGAGCAAGGTGCTTTCCGCCTCCAAGCAGAACTACCCTCATTACCAGAAGATGTGCTATGGCGTGTACTTCACCGACAAGAAGCTGAGGCAATACGTCCAAGAATATGTCATCATCATGGTCTGCACGGCCCCCATCGACGAGATCATGGGCTGCCGGGATGCCTCCGGCTGAGTTGCCAAGTGGGCCATCCAGCTAGCCAGCCACACCATCCTCTACGAGCCCCGCACCACGATCAAGTCCCAGGCGTTGGCCGACTTCCTCGTTGTCTGGACGGAGATCCAGTACCTGCCGTCGCCGCCCGACTCGACGCACTGGCGCATGCACTTCAAAGGCTCCAAGATGCGAACCGGCTTGGGAGCTGGCATCGTGCTGTCTTCCCGAAGGGGGAACGGCTGCGGTACGCGCTCCAGATCCACTTCGCCGCCTCCAACAATTTTGCCGAGTACGAAACCCTTGTGCACGGCCGCCGGCTTGCCAAGGAACTCAGCATTCGGTGCATCCTTTGCTATGGTGACTCGGATCTGATGGTGCAGCAGTGTTCCGGCGAGTGAGACGCATGGGATGCCAACATGGCTAGCTACCGTTTCTTGGCGCACCAGCTTTACGGCAACTTTGACGGCTGCGAGTTCCTCCACGTACCGCGTGCGGAAAACGAAGCCGCCGACACGCTGGCCAAGATTGGCTCCTCCCGGCAAGCTATCCCATCCGGTGTCTCCCTCGAGCACCTGCGCAAGCCGTCCGTCAAGCCGTCTCTGGATTCCGAATCCATCTTCATCCCGGACGACTCCGCGGCTCCCCCACCCAACCCTGGAGACCCCGGCCAAGTTCTAGGGGCTACGCAACCCGGCCCGAGGGCTGCCGACCCCGGCCCGGGGGCTACTGATCCTGGCCCAATGGCTGCCGTTCCCAACCCGACGGCCGCTGCCTCCAACCCGGGGGCTGCCGGCCCCGACTCGGGGGCTGCCATCCCGGATCCCACCCCGGTGGCTGTGTTCACCATGGTGACGGCTCCGTCATGGGCCCAACCAATCCTGGCTTTCCTGGAAAGCGGTGCCCTCCCCATGGACAAGACTGAAGCCCGGCAAGTGCAGCGCTGGGCGTTCGCCTACAACATCATCAACAACGAGCTCATCAAGCGCAGTGCGACGGGCATTTTCCAGCGCTGCGTCGAGCAAGACAAGGGCATAGCGATCCTCCTTGATATCCACCAGGGCGAGTGCGGGCACCACGCCGCCTCCAGGTCCCTGGTGTCCAAAGCCTCCCACCATGGCTTCTACTGGCCCACGACCCTCAAGGATGCCGAGTCGCTGGTCCTCAAGTGTGAGGGTTGTTAGCGCTTCGGCAAGCAGAGCCACCAGCCGGCTTCTGCCCTCCAGACTATCCCGATCACCTGGCCCTTTGCCGTCTGGGGGCTCGATATGGTGGGACCTTTCAAGACCGCTCGAGGCGGCATGACACATTTGTTGGCGGCAGTCGACAAATTCACCAAGTGGATCGAGGCGCGGCCAATCAAGAAACTGGATGGGTCGACGGCCGTCCGGTTCATCAAGGACATCGCGGTTCGCTATGGTGTCCCGCACAGCATCATCACGGACAATGGTACCAACTTTGCCAAAGGCGCGCTGGCGCAATACTGCTCCGTTTTCGGTGTTTGGCTTGACCTGGCCTCCGTCGCTCATCCTCAATCCAACGGCCAGGTCGAGCGGGCCAACGGCCTGATCCTGTCCGGCATCAAGCCGTGACTCGTCGGCTCCTCATCCGCTCACCCGGCAGTTGGCTTGACGAGCTGCCGGCCGTCCTCTTGAGTCTCTGGACGACGCCAAACCGGTCGACCGGGTTCACCCCGTTCTTCCTCGTCTATGGAGCCAAAGCCATCATCCCGACCGACATCGAGTTCTACTCGCCACGAGTCACAATGTACATAGAAGCACAAGCCAAAGAAGCCCGCGAAGACGCATCGACCTGCTCAAGGAGGTGCGCCTATTGGCCCTTAGCCGATCGGCCATTTACCAGCAAAACCTACGACACTACCACAGCAAGAAGATCAAGCCCCTCGCATTCCGTGAGGGCGAGCTCGTACTCTGGCTTACCCAGCAGCAAGCCGGCCAGCACAAGTTGGCCTCCTCATGGGAGGGCCCCTTCATCATTAGCAAAGCCTTGTGTGACCGCAACACCTACTACCTCATCGACGCACGCAAGCCGGACAAACACAAGAAAGACACCACCGGCGAAGAGACAAACCGGCCTTGGAATGCAGAGCTCCTCCGACCATTTTACAGTTAGCCGCATGTACGTATGTATCGCTACCTTTTGATGTTCAATGAAAGACAGCAGGACCCCTGAACGACACTCGGGGGCTACCTTTTCCTACCAATTATTGTGTCTCGCACACCCTTGTGATTATTTGCTCTCCACCGCCGGGTCGGTTCATCCGGCTCGGGGGCTCACCGGCTTGACCATGCTCCTCCATCCCCCTTAGTCCATTCCTGTGTGTCCAAGTCGCCTAGGCCCTCTCCTTCGCCCTAAGCCACAGTCCGGCTTCGGATATTCGGCTGGCAAGAACCATGGGCTAAAGCGCTGGCACGCAGGGATCCGCTAAGTTGGACCGACTGGGTCGGCCAATCCGGCACCACCGCACTAAGTTGCCGCATGACCGGCTGCGCGCCAGCCGGCTCCGCTGTCTGCCGACAGCCGGCCCAGTGGGTGTTTCGCTCACGCTCAACGTTCGAAAATCCTAAGTACTGCACACTCCTTCCCAAGGCTGAACTCCTTGTCATAGACTGGAACCCGGCTGTTCGACTCGCGGGGGGGGGGGGGGGGGGGGGGGGGGGGGGGGGACCCAAGGAAGGAATAAGCAAGGAAAAAACTTAAGGGCAAAAGTGAAAACACTCGCAAAAATATTTACATTACAAAAAGGCCCACGGCCGGAGTTCATTACATTCCTCCTATACCCCCAGTGGGCGTACTTGTCACTTAACGAAATTCGAGAAAAAGAAAAAGCAGGACGGCTTCAGGTAGTGGCCGCGCCGGGTTGCGCGCTCACCGACTCCTCTGTGCTGGCCGCGGTAGGCGCGCCGGCTTCGGTCTGCGCCGGTTCCTCCATGCCGGCCACTGGGTCCGCCGAGGCACCGGTATCATCCAGCCTGTCCTCGATGTCCGCGTAGGGACCCGACTCTTCGGAGCTGCCCGCCGAGTCGTCGAGTGCCAGGCCGAAGTTGTCGGGCGGCACCTCCCCGTCGTCCTCCGTCCGTTCCACCTAGAACTCATCGTGCACGTTGAACGAGGCGAGTTAGCTGGCCCACGCGGCAATCCGGCCCGCCTCTGCCTCCAGCTGGGCCTTTGCATCAGCTCGCTGGGCCACCAGCTGGTCCAGGTTCAGACCTAGGTACCAGGACATGACGAAGGGCAGAGCCAAGTCTGCGCCGGCACGAGCCGCGGAGACACGCCATGCGTGGAGCCGCGCCGGTCCGACTACCAGTCAGCGCGCCAACCACGTGAAGCTATCAAGCGCAACCGCACCCGGCCAGAGGGCCACCGCCATGCCCAACCCAGCCTCGGAGAGTCTCGCCTTCTGCTTGTCCAAGGCCTTCAGGCGGACCTCGGTGGCATGCATGATCTCTGGAAAACTCCAGGCGGCGTGCGGGTCAGCTTCAGCACCCACATCCGCCTAGGTCGACCGATGGGCGTGCATGGCTACGTCCGCCATGTCCTGCATCTCCGGGAAGTACTCTGGCGAGCGTACAAGGGCAGCAGTCAACCGTGTAAAAACTCGGCCGCCTTGCAAGTAATCATGTGAATTTGATATGTGTTCGATATTTTGATGATACGTATGTTGTGATTCCCTTAGTGGTGTCATGTGAACGTCGACTACATGGCATTTCACCATATTTGGGCCTAAGGGAATGCATTGTGGAGTAGTTATTAGATGATGGGTTGCTAGAGTGACAGAAGCTTAAACCCTAGTTTATGCGCTACTTCGTAAGGGAACGATTTGGATCCAAAAGTTTAATGCTATGGTCAGATTTTGTCTTAATACTTTTCTCGTAGTTGCGGATTCTTGCGAGGGGGTTAATCATAAGTAGGAGGTTTCTTCAAGTAAGAACAGAACCTAAGCGCCGGTCCACCCACATACCAAATTATCAAAGTAGCGAACACAAATCAAACCAACAAGATGAAAGTAGCATGGTGAAATTCCCGTGTACCCTCAAGAACGCTTTTCTTATTATAAGAGACTATTTTGGCCTGTCCTTTGCCACAAAAGGATTGGGCCACCTTGCTGCACTTTATTTACCATTACCGTTACTTGTCCGTTACACATTATCTTGCTATCAAACCACCTGTTACTGACTATTTCAGTGCTTGCAGAAAATACCTTGCCGAAAACCACTTGTCATTTCCTTCTGCTCCTCGTTGGGTTCGACACTCTTACTTATCGAAATGACTATGATTGATCCCCTATACTTGTGGGTCATCAAGGCCCTTCGCAGAGGGAAGCATGGATTTGCAGAGGTGCTAGAGCTCGAAGCTTTTAAAACAGAGATGAATATAATTTTGAGAGGTATGTTTCATTGTCAACGTAACGACCGAGAGTTCCCAATATCTTCCATGCTAGACACAATATAGGCGGTTCCCAAACAGAAAGGTAAAGTTTTTACTCCCCCTCCACCAATAAACACAAGCCATGGAGAGCCGAATCCTCGGGTGCCCTCCATACCAGCAATGATCCAGGGGAGTTTCGTTTCATTATTATATTTCAATTTTGATTTTGATCATAGGACTGGGTGTCGGTGTCAGAACCGGCGAATCTCGGGTAGGGGGTCCCGAGCTGTGGATCTGGGATCAATGGGGAACAAAGGACGAAGAACACGGTGTTTACCCAGGTTCGGGCCCTCTCTAGGAGGTAAAACCCTACGTCCTGCTTGATTGTATTGATGTGTGTGGTATGATTACAGAGTTGATCTACCGCGAGATCAAGTGAGCTAAATCCTAGGTCAAAGGGGGATTAGATGCTGCTCTAACCCTAAAGACTAAAGCCCCCTGGTTTATATAGGCACCAGTAGGGTTAGGGCTACACACGGTCGGTTACAATAAAGGAAAGATCATGCTGAATCTTGACTTGGAGGACACACCAAGGCTTCGAAGGTCTTCCATCCGGTCACGAGTCCACGCCCTAGCCCGGCTCCGTAGTAGCCCATCAGTCCGGCCCATAAGGAATAGGCCGGCAGCATGAGGACCCCTTAATCCAGGACTCCCTCAGTAGCCCCCGAACTAGCCTCCAATGCCAGGACTTGTGATCGGTATCCGCATACCCCACAGTCTTCGGCTTGCGAGGCGAGTTCTCCATCCTGTCCTATGCATGCTCGGAGTTGAGTAGTATCCGGAATCTGGAGCATTGGCTTTACTTAGCCCTGAAGGTCAAAGCATTCCAATGTGAAAAGTGCCCTCATCTGACAAGCTTTCGGCGAAGGGCCACGTCCGGTCATAACACCGAACGGCTGGAAGTTCTTGATGCGCGGTTCGAGGCCGCACCTCCATTGGCGTGTCTCATCAAAGTGATGGCCGTGCCCCGCTTTTTAGGGGATATGATCAATGATATCGATCATCCCATCCGCGCATAATGTCGTGAGTATATCGGGAAGTGGAGAGGCCCGCGGCGTGGAAAAAGGGACCCTTGGCATATCGATGGCCTATAAAAATGGGAACGGCTGCCGCTATCGGCCCACGCCTTCTTCCTTCTCCCGCTGCTGCTCTCCAAACTTCGGAGCTCCAGCGCTCAGTCTAGTTCCTCCACAAAGGATCCATCCAAGCCCTCCCTCTCTAAACCATGGCCGGGTCTGGGGCCAATGGCAAGTGGGAGGCTTCCGTCGTCACCAACAATGACATTGAAGATTTGTAGCGCGCCGGCTACCTGTCCGTCGACGTCGCACACCGTGCCTCAGAGGAGGGCCAGGTCATCCCCACACCCAAGATGGGCGAGAAGGTGGTGTTCATCCCCCACTTCATCCGGGGGCTCGGCTTCGCGCTGCACCCCTTTGTGCGGGGACTGATGTTCTTCTATGGGCTAGATTTTCATGATCTGGCCCCAAACTCCTTCCTCCACATTTCGGTCTTCATCATCGTCTGCGAGGCCCTTCTACGAGTCCGGACGCACTTTGGCCTGTGGCTAAAGGTCTTCAACGTCAAGCCAAAGATAGTCGGCGGCGCCCAGGCGGACTGCGGTGGAGCGATGGTCAGCAAGCTCGCCCGAGTCCAGTGGCCAGAGGGCACATTCATCGAGATCGTCAATGTTTGGCAGAAGGAATGGTTCTATATCATAGAACTACGGGAGGCGGCCTGGGCGGTGGCTCCCGAATTCAGATCCGGACCCCCCGCGAGATTGACCTCGTGGACCAGGAAAGGTCTTAACTGGGGATCTGCCGACGAGGTGAAGATGCCGCAAAAACGCATCTCCAACGTGATGGAGACCGGCGCCAAGCTG
This sequence comes from Thinopyrum elongatum, assembly GCA_011799875.1. Lineage (NCBI taxonomy): Eukaryota > Viridiplantae > Streptophyta > Magnoliopsida > Poales > Poaceae > Thinopyrum > Thinopyrum elongatum. The sequence continues at coordinate 476,656,442 of CM022302.1, forward strand.
ACCAACGTGGTCCAGATAATGCTCGGTCGCCGCCTCCTCCCCTGTCAATAGAGGGCTGTTCTGATGTGGTCTTACAAGTCTGAGGACCCGACCACCGTGTAGTACTTCTTCGGCATCACCCACGACAAAATATGGAAGTTGCTGTTTAAGCCCCAGGAGGAATGGCCGGCCGAGGAAGAAGACATTGGCCTCGACGCCAAGACTCCCCCAAAGAAGGTAATTGAGCTCTTGCCCGTTTCATGTGCTAACGTTCACACTACACGAAGCTCATTCTAAGATTCTTTTTGTTGCCTCCATAGGGTTGGCTTGAGAAGGCCAAGAAGATCAACAGTCCGGCTCCGCTACCTGAAGAGCCTCGGACAGCTCAATTGGAGGAGCTGCTGGTCGTGGTGCCTTACAAGGCGCCAGAGAAGAAGGGAAAGAAGAAGAAAGATCTGCCAGAGGCCAGGGAAGGCCTCCGCCCAAGAGGTCGTCCGGACACCAAGGCCAGAGACGCTGAGGCCCCGTATGCCCAGGACGGAGAAGAGGACGAAGAAGAGGAGGAAAGTTCCTCCTCTTGCTCCAAGAAGAGGGCGGCGTCCGAAGACGTCGAAGAGGAGAAACCTCCTCGGGCCCCGAAGAGGCAGTGCAGACCCAAGCTCGTCCTGCCCGACAGCTCGGACTCTTACGAGGAGTTCGTGGCATCTGAAGAGGTCCCGGAGAAGGACCCCAGGGTCAAGCCCCCCGCCACAAGGTACGAACCTCAACATTTCTTAGTTACTTCATTTTTACCAGTCCTTTATTGATAGAAACTGATCACGTGATATCACAGCCCACCGCGCGGCCATCCCGCCGAGCCAACCTCGGAGGGGACCTCTTCGCCCGCCGAGTTAGCGGACAACGGATCTGCGTCGCGCTCTGCGCCTCCCCCGGTCCGTGAAGAGCCCGGGGAGGTGCTGTCCCGAAGGATCCCTCCCCGTCCGAACACAGGGGAGGGCGGAGACGAGATCATGGCCGAGGCCGATGCCTCGGTCACCAAAGACCAGGAGGATGCGTCCCTCCTGGTGAACACAGGAGGGGAGTTCAGACCATTCGAACCCTCCCAATCAGCCACACCGGAGCCCCCAAGGCCCTCGGAGGTGCCGATTCCGCCTTCCGCTGAAGGGGGAGCCCGGGCCACGCCGCCTGCACCGAACACCGACAACCGAGCGACGGCAGGCTGGCCAGATGTGATGGAGGAGTTGGTCAACAGCTCTGTCATCGTCGCCGAACACCGCGCCCTTATGGGTGTGGTTTTACAAAGTGTTCGGTCCGTCAACACCGGACTAAACGATGTTGTCCAAGGCCTTTTAACAGGCTTCGAGGTGAGTGAAGTAATGCTCTTTCCCCACAGAACGGATTTAGCCTTTAGCTAGAGTTTGAGCAGGCATTGTGCATAACAGCCCCCGAGACTCTGTGAGGATTGCAAAAAACCTTACAGAGGATCAACTATCCGCAGGGCAGTAGTTGAAGCGTCATGATTGATTTGATATTGCAGGCATCGTCCTTGGCGGCGGCTGCTAATGCCGTGGCGCTAGAAGAGATGGATCGGAAGCTGAAACACTCTGATGCAAAGCTTGACCATGTCAACAAGCGGCTTGATGAGGCGTAAGGTAAGCCCCTATCGAAATTCATAGTCAATATCCCCGGACAGTTATGTTCCGGATTGTATGCTGAGCCCATGGTGTTTGATGACTACATCTACCGCCGTGGAGGTCGAGGGCCTGAAGGCCGCACTGAAGAAGGCTGAGGCCGAGGCGGCCGAAAAGAAGGCGGTTGCTGAAAAGGCGGCGGCCGAACTCGAGACGGTGAAGACCGCCGGCGAGAAGCAAGAGGCTCGAGTGGCCGAAGTGCAACAGGAGCTGAAGGATGCCGTCACGAAATATGAGGACCTTGAGCAGAAACAGAAAGAGCAGGCCTCCGAGCTATCCAAGGTGGAAAAGGAGCTCCGGGAGACCAGAAAAGAAGTGCGGGGTGCCCGAGAGGAGCTCCGCCAAGTGAGGCAGATTGCAGATGGTAAGCCATACTTACTGCAGAGTGTATTTGGTGGCAACAGGTTCGCATTGCTGACGCGGGTCTGACGGTCCGCACGCGTTTTCGCCGAGCTTCCAAGGAGCGTGGCGGATGCGACGGAGCACTACGCCACGCGGGAGGGGGGGACACCGAGCATCAGCTTTTTTGGGCGCAGTTCCAGGCGCCCGAGCATCCTCCCCTCCTCAGCAACCAGATGAAGCAGCTAATGGAGCTGCATCGTGTTTCGTGGAAAAGAAACGTCCCCCGGGTAGGGGTATTTCCTAATGCATAACGGTAATAAAGGTGCGGGCCGTGCCAGTATACATTCATATACAAATGAATAAAAGAGACAAGAACACATAGGGAAACATTTCTTTATTAATTCTCTTGAGAATTACAAAGTGCGGTTTCCCACTGATTACAAATATTGCGCCATGGACAAATACATCTGACTAATATCCAGCGATTGTGGGGGTTCTGGTTCCCGGAGCCTCGTAAGACGATCCGGTTAATTACATCCGTGGGGCAATCCGCGGAACACCTCCGATTAAGCTGCGCTGATGGTCGTCGTCTTGTAACCTGAAATATTCTCGTGATATGTTGAGAAGTAAAGTGGCAGATGCGAATGGTCGAAGGCCTGGTCGGCCCTTGGTATGAAACGGCCGGCCTTGTCGGCATTGGGTTCGTAGTGAAGTCTCAAAAATGTGTTCAGCCTCGTCGGTCACGAATAAAAGTGAGTCCGGCCTCGTCGGCCAGGACAAAAGGGGTCCCGGCCTCGTCGGTCATGGAAAAGGGGTAATGTCTCCCAGCCTCGTCGGTCAAGGAGAAAGTGCGTCCAACCTCGTCGGTCAGGACTTATGAGCATTTTCGGCCTCGTCGGTCGCGGAAAAGGGAAACGACCTCCTGGCCTCATCGGCCAAGAAGAAATATGTCTAGCCTCGCCGGCCTAGACTTGTGAATATTTCCGGCCTCGTCGGTCATGGAAAGAGGAAACGATCTCCTGACCTCATTGGCCAAGGAGAAGTATGTCTAGCTTCGTCACTGAGGACTTATGAATATTTCCGACCTCGTTCGTCGCGGAAAGTGGTAATTCCTCGTAGCCTCGTCGGTCAAGGAGGGTGACGAAGTAGTGCGCCTCGAGATTAACATCCAGCATTGTTACCCAAAGAAAAGTCGGGTCATACTGCATACATAGGGTGGCAGACATGTACATAGGCAAAACATGGACCAAGCCAATATAGTCTTAGCACTTTGAATTCTTGAGCCTGATCCCTTAGCGGTGGCTCGTATAAATGGTGTTAGGCGAGTATGCGTACTCGTAGTTATGTTGCCAACATAGTTTTTCACGGTTTACAAATACGGGGGCATGCTATGCAGCCTTGTCATGGGCATACTGAATATCCTCAAATAAATTGAGGGAACGCGAGGAGCTCTTTGAGCATTGCTCTTAGCCTGATTAATATATTGGCCTCTGGCTCAGGTGAGTTGAGATCTTTACAGAGCACTCTAGCACGAGTCTTGTTCACCTCGACAAAGTTTTAGCCTCAAATACTTCTCAGACGATTGTACAAATAACAATCACTAAAGGCGGTTGTGTGGTGACTTTGCCATGCAGAGGCGAGCAGCTCATGTAATCTGCCTGGGTATTTTCCATGCTCTGAATAACCTGGATTTTATGTGATGACCCTGGAGGCATCTTCTGCCCATCATAAACTTTGGAGATTTGATATCCTCACGGATACTCCATCTAGCCATCGCAAACTGCATCGCCGGCTTGACTGCGAATTATTCATCAGTGGTACCTGTGAATTTATGGGGATTTCTCCCTTGGGCCAAATTGCCTCAAAATTTATGAGCACGTCCCTGTGTGGGCCTTTTACCCTTCTGAATAATTTCAGAAATACCTGCCCTCGGATGATGGACGTTTTGTCCGTTTTATCGGAAGGCGGTCTTGTGGTTTGACCAGTAAAATAAAGCAGGAGATGGCATGTTTCTCATCTCAACGAACATGGCCATGTAAAGTTGCGTGTCATGCTCATAATCTCACTGCTTCCCTTCGCAAGGGTACGCCGCGCGCAAGACCTGTTCGCCATCTTGTGAAATCTGTTAAATGGAGCGAGAAATGAAATTTTCCCCATCTCTCCGGTCATGACCGTAAGGGGTCGCATGCCGTGCTCGTAATCTCATCACCTCCCATTGCAAGATCTGTCTATCTCCCATTAGGGTAACCTGTAAAATGAAGCACGAGATGGAATGTTTCTCATCTCGACATGGCCATATGAGGCTGCATGTTGTGCTCAATTTTTATCACTTCACTGCTTCCGGACACGACGGCAATGCCGTGGTCAAAACCTGTCCGTCACCTGTTCACCGGAGATGATAATACCTGCGCCGAGGAAGGAGAAATATACCTGCTCTTAGAGCATCTCTAGCAGACCCCGCATCCCGCCAGCCCGCAAAATGCGTTTGCAGTTTGCCGAAAACGGGCTTTGCGGGCCGGCGCGGACGGCCGCAGATGCAGACACCCAAACGGACCCGTATAAAAGGATATTCGCGGAATATATTTTTTTACGGGTCGGCTTTGCGGGGTCTGCTCTTGCGCCGCTGCATCCCGCATCCCACCGGCCCGCAAATATCAAATCCACAGCACAAAAATAAAGGACAACGCTAAGGGCATGTACAATGGTGCTATCTTAGAAGCGCCATGTAGGATAAATGATGAGGTGGAGGAGAGAGAACTCATAAGAAAAGGCTTGTCTTATCTTATTTAAGAAAAGACAAGAGATGATCTCTTAGCACAATATGTCTCACCACATTTTTAGGAATTGCTAGTTATTGAAGATAAGGCTAAGAGATGACCCATTGTATACACTTTTTTTGTCATCTCTAGATTAAATGCAAAACTTAAGATAAGACTATCTTATCAACCATTGTACATGCCGTAACGCCCACACGTGTGGTGGGAGCGTAACCCGCCCACACGCCCTATAACACACAGACTGCGCCACGTCACTGCATGCATGCATGTGAGAATCTTTTTGAATTTTCAGTTTTTAAAATGTTTTATCTCTTAAATGAAAAATCCGATTGAAGATCCGTTTTCATCATTAAATACCTCGCGACGAGATCTTCGAAACTAGATCTCATATCAATATATTTCGACAAATTTTTTTTTGGTTAAAAGTTGTCATGTCTATTGCACATGAATTGCCATGGTGTTTACACTGAAGTTGCCATGATATGTTTCAGCTATTTTGTTCTACATTTAAAAGTAAATTTTGACATTTATAAAACGGGGAATTAAGAAACTAGACTTGCCATGAACCATAAACAAAAATTGACATGATACATACACTTAAAATTGCCATGGTTCATACAAAAAATAATTTTTATGGTCAAAGTACAGGAGTTGCCATCATCAAAATACTAAAATTGTCATGCTCTATAAACTGAAATTGCCACATGGCAACTTTAGTTTAAGTACTATGGCAACTACAGTGTAAACATCATGGCAACTTTTGGGCAAAAAAAATTTTCATCGAAACATATCAACATGAGGTCTAGTTTTGAAGATCTCGTCGGGACGGATTTAATGGTGAAAACAGATTTTTAATTTGATTTTTTAATTAGGAGATAAAACATTTTTAAGCTGAAAACTAAAAAGATTCTTTCTGATGTCATCTGTTCACATGTGGTAAAATGAGTGGTAAAGGAGGCGTGTGGGTGATGTGCAAGATGCCACCCGTGTGGGCGTTAGTTTTTTCCAAAATAAAACAAACATCCACACTACAAAATAATTATTCAAATCACGGAAGCAAACTAAATAATTATTCAATACCAACATAATACAACAATCATCCACATTACAAATAATTATTCAAATCACCGAAGCAAACTAAATAATGCAATACAAAACTTGTCCCGAATACAAATACAAATGAATACAAAAATGAGTTTGTTACTATCCAGCCCTTTGCCAATGGTGCTCAATGAGATCCTCTTGAAGTTGAAAATGGGTGTTTGCAAGTGCCATCACTAGTGTCTGCTGCCGAAAGGTCACAAGCATCGTCTCAACATCCGAGTCGTCCGAATCGGACGAATCGGAGAGCAAGAACTTCTCGCACGGGCTCAATTCCATCTACATGGACAAGAATCGCACGCCACGTCAATCAACTAGGCATACCGCTCGGCACAGAGCACAAAACAAACACTAACCGACGGCTCGTGTGGCGGGTGATCCCGGGCGGCGATGAGGGGTGGGCTCGACGGCGGTCGATCCCCGGCGGCGACAGCGACGATGGCCGGATCCGGGGGGGGGAGGGGGTGGGCCGTGCAGCGTATCGGTGCTGGAGGGTGGGGACGCCCCCGCGACGCGATTCCGCCCGCAGATTTGGCTGGAATCGTCGGCGGCGGACGGGCGGAACCAAAGGCGGGCGGCGGCGGAAGGAGATGGGGAAAGGCGCGCGGGCTGAAATGTCCCTCCCGCCAACCGCTTCACTGGGATACGGGGCATAGCAGGGATGAGGGGGAAACCCGCGTATTCGCGGGCTGGGGCCGAGATTTTGCCGTGCCCCTTAAATTTTTTTGCGGGCCGGCCGCGTTTGCGGGGTCTGTTCGGGCGGGATTTTCCGCGCCGACCCGCATTTTGGCGGTTATCTTACGGATCGAGGCTTTTTGCGGGGTATGCTAGAGTTGCTCTTACCGACCTTACCATTGTCTTGCACCGATCTTCATGGACGGTGGATCTCAAGATTTATTAAGTCGAGAGATGGGAGAGAGGCTGAGCATAATCACGTGAGATAGCTAGGTGCTGTGAATGCTAAAACTTAGCAGGGCGTGGCCTCATTTCTCTTGTGCGCTGCCCAGCGGCGGCTGCCATCTATGTATGTATTAGTGGCCTGACGGCCAGCCGCGTGTGTGCCCTGTGCGCAGCCTTGCGGCGGCCGCCACGTGCACGTGTATGTGAGCGGCCTGACGGCCGGGTCTGTGTGCACCTCCCCAGGTAGGGGTGTCTGCCTCCTTATATAGACGGAAGCTAGGGCTTGGAAGGAGCATCACGCAGCCCCAACGGCGCCGCCGTTTTTCAGTTGAGCCAGTGCACCGAGCGCCGAGGAACGTGGACCAAATGCTTATCCCTTCAAACCGTAAGCTCGAGTGCATGCTTATCTAATTGCAATGAACCGGACATGCTCGATTAACTCATATATTTAGGTGGCTACCTAATGGACCCAAGCGAGACGCGTGTATCGCCGCTCCAGGAGGTTAGCAACCAAGTTTACAATGCACAAGCATCGTGTCAGGTTGGGGTGCTGGCCGGAATATTTTAATGATTTATCTATGATTGAGCAAGCTAGTTAGCACGCAGCACATACATGCATCAAGCTCTAATCCACATTATATAATTAGTGCATGAACTATGGCCACCGTACGCGGAGAGAGCTTTCTTTTGTACATGTGCATGTCCAATACTATCAGATTTATTCTTCCTTTAACTCCAAGAAAATGTTGAGGAAAAACATTATGAAAGCAATTCCCATGCTCATAGATATTCTGGCGTGACAAAATCACGTCAAACACATCGGATGGCCGAACCGGCCATGAAGGACCTTTGTCTCTAGCTGTGGTCCACAGAGTCAATTCCGAGCAGCTACTTCGGCCTGGTGCAGAAGCTGCGTGACGCGCCGTCCCAGATTGATGCAGTGAAGCGCTCTGCATGCGTCGAGGGAGCTAGGCTGGCCTTCGTGAAGACCATGGTTCATTGGCCTGAGATCAAGCCAATGGATATGGCCGCCCCCCCCCCCCCCCCAGCTGGAAAAGAGCATCGCCGCCCCGAACAGTACTTCCCACTTGTTATGGACGGTGATCGGGCGATAGAAGGTCAGTGTTCCAAAGATGTAATCATTGACTGATTGTATTAAGTTGACGACTCGACCTTTTGCTTTATAATGCGACCCGTTTGTATGTTTTATACTATGGTGATTTTATTTTGACTCCTGTGCGGCCGTTTGTTATTCTGAAAGTGACCAGTCGTCGGCTTCATCCCCCAAGCGAATACTACGAGGGGTGTTTCGTCTCCGCACTATTACCCTTAGCCGACGTCTCGGTGCCCGAAGGTGGTAGCGCGTGAGAGAAACTAGGCAATCGGACTATGCGGTTTTATTACTTTCACTTAGCCAAAGGAGCTTGACTGCGGGAGCTAATGACTAGCCCCCAATGCTTTGTGATATGCGGGGAAGCCGATGCATGCCTTTGTAATCACGTGGTTTGTGCTAGGACAAACCCTTCGTATCACACGGATAAATCACCAGCGATTTTTGAGTTTAACACTTGTCATCGGATCACCGACTAGTTCACGCCTACTATGACGGTCAGTTTTCGGCTTTCTCCCCTGAGGTGCTTAACTGGGCTAGTCAGAAGTACAATCGCAGGGGTTCTCCTTTTACCTTCTTAGCCGAACATGCAGAACGTAAGAAGGTAAACACAGGAGTCGGGCAACCCAACTATTGACCCAAGACATAGTTCGGAACTGATGCATGTAGTGCAATATCCGAGACACCGAACACACAGCGGAAAGTGGTGCCGGACTTAGTACATAGAGCTGATGAAGAGATCAAGCCCTTGGTCAATTAACCGATTTGTGTTTCTCACACAATGTTTTCATGCCAAGCTGTTCGAAGAGTGGAAAAAAGAAAAAGAAGGGCTAGACAATACAGATGCCTGAACACCGTAAAAGGCGTTTTTATTTTTCATAAGCTTGGGACGTCTATCCGTACAATTCGAACTGCCGAGGTGTTTATTATGAGTAAAAACGATAGTTTTACAGAAGGAAGGTTTACACAGGGCCTTGATGCGTGGGTCGAAGCCTCAACTGTGCCCTGTTGCACGTCTGCGCCTTTGCTTCTCCTGGGTAGGGGGCGTTCGTGTAGAAAAATGTATGCCAGCGAGGGGGGCCTTGAATAGGAACCTTTAGAGGTGGCCGTGTTGTCGCAGCTTGATGTTGGGCCAATCCGGAGTCATACCCATTGTCATCTGAGGACGTGGTAATTCCATAGTTCGGTTAAGCCGAACACATGGTGTTGTTGTTTGATATAGGCCCCATGACCACCCATGGTATCTTGAGCGCGAAGTTGTGATGATGAGGCATGTAGAACGTGACTATGGTGGGTGTGCCGTGGGGCGCGTGTCCCTATTTGCGGTGAACGCGGGCGGGCTCCCATGACGGGGACCGGGTTCGAGCCCGTTTACTTGTATCTCCGGCCTTTACGGCGAGCTGATACCTAGGCCCTTTGGCGCCGGCTTGGTCTTCGGCTGCTAGGGCCGCGGTATGTTCCTCGGTCCGGAGTGAGCGCTCCGTGTTGCCGTTGATCGTTATGACGCCCAAAGGGCCAGGCATCTTCAGCTTGAGGTATGCATAATGCGGACGGTGTTGAATTTAGCAAACGCCGTCCGACCGAGGAGGACATGGTAGCCACTGCGGAAAGGGGCAATATCGAAGATCAAGTCTTCGCTGTGGAAGTTGTCCGGCGAGCCGAATACCACTTCTAGAGTCACCGTGCCGGAGCAGCGGGCCTCTACGCCCGGAATAACCCCCTTAAAGGTGGTGTTACTGGACTTGATCCTTGATGGATCGATCCCCATTTTCCTCACTGTGTCTGCGTAGATCAGATTGAGGCTACTGCCTTCGTCCATAAGGACTCTCATGAGGTGGTACCCGTCGACAATGGTGTCGAGTACCAGGGTCGCCGATCCTCCAGGACGGATACTGGTCGGATGGTCCCTGCGGTTGAAGGTGATCGGACAAGCCGACCATGGGTTAAACTTTGGCACTACGGGCTCAACGGCATAAACATCTCGTAGCGCGCGCTTCCTCTCCTTTCTTGGTATATGGGTGGTGTAGATCATGTTCACCATCTTGACTTCAGGAGGGAAAGGTTTTTGGCGTCCACTGTTCAGCCTGCGGGGTTCCTCATCGTCCTTGCTTTGAGGGCTTTTGCTAGAGTCCTCGGCTGTGAGCTTGCCAGCTTGTTTTATCACCCAATAGTTACAGTTGGTGTGGTTAGCGGGCTTCTCAGGGGTGCCATGGATTTGGAAGGGCCTGTCCAAGATTGCAACCAACTTGGTTGGTCTGTCCTGGTTGCCTTTAGAAGGCTTTTTCCGTGACCCGGACTTCGGATTATGGAATCCGGCATTTACTGCCATCTCGTCGACTTCAACGTCGTTGTGGCGGCGTTTGTTCTTGTTGCGCCGTGGCTTCCCATTCCCGTCCCGTACTTCAGAGGTGCCGGGGGCTTCTGGGTTGGTGCTTCTACGAGCCATCCAACTATCTTCTCCAGTGCAGAAGCGGGTCATCAGGGAGGTAAGCGCATCCATCGTCCTCGGCTTGTCCTGGCCAAGCTGACATGCTAGCCATTCGTCTCGAATACTATGCTTAAAGGCGGCTATAGCTTTGGCGTACGGACAATCGACGATCTGGTTTTTCTTGGTCAAAAACCGATTCCAGAACTGCCGGGCTGACTCTCCGGGCTGTTGGATTACGTGGCTCAGGTCATCGGCGTCCGGGGGCCGGACATAAGTGCCCTCGAAGTTAGCTCGGAAGGCATCCTCGAGCTCCTCCCAACATCCTATGGAGTCTTCAGGGAGGCTATTTAACCAGTGTCTGGTCGGACCCTTGAGCTTTAACGGTAGGTACTTGATGGCGTGGAGGTCGTCTCCCCGTGCCATATGAATGTGTAGTAGAAAGTCTTCAATCCATACGGCCGGATCTGTTGTCCCATCGTATGGCTTGATATTTATAGGTTTGAATCCTTCTGGGAATTGGTGCTGCATCACCCTATCTATGAAACACAGAGGGTGAGCGGTGTCCCTGACTCGGGCTACGTCGCGCCGGAGATGGTCTGTCATCCGGACTCGTTGCTGTTCCCGAGATCTGTCATTTCGGTCTAGCCAGGCTTGGTATCCATCCCGTCTAACGGGAAGATCCTCTTTGGGTCCGTAAATGGACCTTGTCAGACTTGCCTGAGCATCCAGGTCGCGTCGTAGGTCATACTCATAAACTGGCCGTAATGGCTCCTTGCCTTGATGGCGAGGTGGAGCAGGAGGCTGTTCGGCTTTATCAGCTGTCCTGTCACGTCCTCGAGGGGGGCGGTCCGACTGTTCTTCCTGAGTGTGCCTTGGAGGTGCTTGCTCTATGGCCTCGTCGTCAAACTGTGGCAGTAGTCTTCGCTTCAGGTAGCTTCTGGTCTGTCACTCGTGGCCGTACTCCTCTTCGACAGCTAGGACTTTAGTACATCTGTCATTGAGGGTATCCTGTTCGGCCTTTATTTTTTGCCGCTATTTCTTCAGACTACGCGCAGTGGCAATGAGCTGCCATTTGAACCGCTCTTGATCCAGCGGGTCTTCAGGGACGATGAAATCTTCGTCACCTAAACTGACCTCCTCTTCGGAAAGAGGGAGGTAGTTACTGTCTTCGGAGTCATTGAGGTCTTCAAGATTGAGCGGGTCCTCATGCTCCTGGTGGTCGTCTTGTAGTTGTTCATCGGCACCGGGATTGCCAAGGTTGTCCGCATTGTCCAGGGTGTCATTTTCTCTGGTGTCTGTGTTGCTCGCATGACTTCAACGTGCCTTGAAGCGGCGACGTTGTTTGCGACGTTTTGGCGGCTCATCGCTGGGCTTGCCGTTATCCTTCCTGGGGGTACCGTCATCATCTTTCGGAGTGTCCACCATGTAGACATCGTAAGTGGACTTGGTCGTCCAGCGGCCGATGACGGGGGAGCGACGTCGGTGTTGGCCGTGGCTCCACTATCCTCGTCCATGGAATTGGCGTTTTCCGAGGTGTAGTCCAACATGTCGGTTAAGTCCTCGACTATAGCTACTAGGCGGGTGGTGTGTGGGTTGTAAAATTCCCTGTCATTCACCTCAAGGGGCTACTGAACGCAGGCCGAGGGTTGGTCATCTCTAATAGCCATCATCTGGATTTGGTCAAGCGCCTCGTTTAACAAGGCGAGGCTTGCCAAGCTGGTATGGGGTGGCCGCTCTAGACCGGTCTCCGTTGTGGCGGGGCGAGGGGTGATCCATGTCCGGACTGAATCCTGATCTTCAAGGGCCGAGATGACCTCGAGGCTCGGGGTCGGATTCATGGTCGGATAGGCAGGAGAGGCCGAGGATAGCACCTGGTCTTCGAATGCTACCTCTGTATTGGGGCTCGAAGCCAAATTGGTGAGGGGGAGTTCGGTCGGGGATGATTCCTGATTTCCGTACGTCAACCTGACACTGGGGCTCGAGGCCAGATCTACGATGTGAGGAGAGAGTTCGGCTGAGAGTGACTCTTGGCCTCCGAACACCGCTCCCGCGCTGAGGCCTGAGGCTGGTTCTTCGGTGAGCATCGTTGGTTCGACAGAAGGGGATTCCTTGTCCCCGGACAGAGTGGAGATGTCCGAGATCGAGCCCGCTGAGGGGTTGAGGCCGATCCGTAGATCGGATTAGGAGAAATCTCTAGAGCATGTACTATGGGGCCCATGGGGGGACCGGGTGAGGCTGCTAATCCGGCGAAGACCAGATCGCCTCGAGCGTCCGCGACGTACTCCAGGTTGCCGAATCTAATCTGGTGCTCGGGGGTGAAATTGTTGATTTGGTCTAGATGACCAGTCGGGTTGGCGTGCAGCACAATGTTGCCGAACGCGAATAGCTGGCCGGGGACAAAGAGGTCCTCGGTGTTGACGCCATCTCGGATGATCAGGCGAGCCATCGATCCTTCGGTGACCCAACAGTGGAACTCTTAATGAAAGCACCAATGTCAGTGTCAGAACCGGCAGCTCTCGGGTAGGGGGTCCCGAGATGTGGATCTGGGATCAATGGGGAACAAAGGACGAAGAACACGGTGTTTACCCAGGTTCGGACCCTCTCTAGGAGGTAAAACCCTACGTCATGCTTGATTGTGTTGATGTGTATGGTATGATTACAGAGTCGATCTACCGCGAGATCAGGTGAGCTAAACCCTAGGTCAAAGGGGGATTGGATGTGGTTCTAACTCTAAAGACTAAAGCCCCCTGGTTTATATAGGCTCCAGTAGGGTTAGGGTTACACACGGTCGGTTACAATAAAGGGAAGATCATGCTGACTCTTGACTTGGAGGACACACCAAGGCTCCGAAGGTCTTCTATCCGGTCACGGGCCCATGCCCTAGCCCGGCTCCGTAGCAGCCCATCAGTTCGGCCCATAAGGAATAGGTTGGCGGCCCGAGGACCACTTAATCCAGGACTCCCTCAGTGGGCATCCCAATTACCAGCCACTTTCTCATGAATGACAAGCGAATAAACACACATCGTGAGAATAACCCACCTAGCATGGAAGATACTGACCGCCCCCTGTCACTTCATGAGCGATTTGGGCATACAAAACATATTATTATTTGAAGATTTAGAGTTTGGCACGTGTCGGATTCAGGGCTCCGCAGACCCAAGAAGGTTCGAACTCTGGGGCATGTGCGAAGATCTCAACCAGCCTTAGCTCCGCACTCGCTACCCCATGGCCTAGCCTAGTCGAGTTCGTGCGAGCAAGGAAGAAGACGGACACGGCAGTTTACCCAGGTTCGGGACAACTTGCGGTGTAAAACCCTACTCCTACTTTGTGGTGGATTGGCCCCACGAGGAGGTTGGGGATGAACTGGTACAGTGGATGAGCGACCTCGCGAGGGCTCGAGAGGTGAGGGTGGAATGGATCCGATCCCGGGGGGGCCCTTCTACGGTGGTGGCTAGCCTCCCTTTATAGTGTCCTCTTCCCTCATAATTGGCGGGAAGGGATCCCATAACGGCCGATTTGGACAAGAAGTACATCTAATCCTGACGAAAGGTGGTCTTCGCCTGCAAAGCTTCTGGTCGTGACGCAGAGGTGGGCTCGGCGATGACATCCGTCCTGCCGAGCTCGTGGTCTTGGTCTTGGTCTTGTTACACGGGAATGGAAACCTTTGAGGGATTCCTTGGGAACCCGCGTACGTCCTTGCCTCCTTAGCAAAAAAGAGGAATCTGTCTCCTCTGCGCCCGCTGGCGCCCGCCTGGCCTTAGTTGTCATGGCTTACGTCATCCCAGCCTCGTGAGGCTGGGCACCTCCATCGGAATCTCCACTCCTCAGGAGGCAACCTGGGGAGGCCACTCCTCGGGAGGTCTTGATGTCGTTCTCCTCGCGAGGGTCTTGCCTTGGGGTCGTTGTAGCTGGGCTGTACCGGGCCGTCAATGGGCCCACGCGCTGGGCCGCAGGCAGGCAGATCTGGGTACCCCCGATCCTAGAAAGCTGACAGTAGCCACCGGGCCCAAGGCGCACTCGGGCTGGCTTCGGGGCGAAGCCAAGGGGCAAGTGCGAAGCAATGCGGGCCCCAATCGCCTGCGGGCCAGGCTTGACGTGTGGCGCGAGACGAGGCGTGGACGCCTCCACTCCCCCACGTCACCTCGGCAACTGCCCAGGCTGACAAAAGTCTGGCGTCTGCCGCAGAGCCATCATTGCATTCTCTCGCCTTGCTCCTGATCCTCTTCTCCGACCGAGAGCTTCTCCAGATCCAATCGCAACCCCGCCTCCTTCCTTCTCCTTCTCCAGCGCCGGCGCCCCCACGAATGGCGCCCGGGAAGTCAAAGGCCGCGGTCCCCGCCGCAAGCTCCTCCTCTCCTTCGCCGGCACTTTTTGCGTCCTCCATCGCCGAGATGGGGCATCTCGACCCCTGATACGTCTCCAACGTATCTATAATTTTTTATTGTTCCATGCTATTATATTATCATTCTTGTATGTTTTACAATCATTTTATAGCAACTTTATATCATTTTTTGGGACTAACCTATTGACATAGTGCCCAGTGCCAGTTGCTGCTTTTTGCTTGTTTTTTACTTCGCAGGAAATCAATACCAAACGGAGTCCAAATGCAGCGAAACTTTTTGGTGATTTTTTTCTGGACCAGAAGACACAAGTTGGGCCAAGAAAGTACCTGAGGGGGGCTCCGAGGGGAGCACAACCCACCAGGGCTCGCCTGGGGGCCCAGGCGCGCCCAGGTGGGTTGTGCCCACCTCGGCCGCCTCCCGCACCGCCTCTTTGCTCTATAAATACCCCAATATTCCAGAAACCCTAGGGCAGTCGACGAAAGTCAATTCCAGCCGCCGCAAGTTCCAGAAACCACAGATCCAATCTAGACACCATCACGGAGGGGTTCATCATCCTCATTGGTGCCTCTCCGATGATGTGTGAGTAGTTCATTGTAGAGCTACGGGTCCGTAGATAGTAGCTAGATGGCTTCCTCTCTCTCTTTTGATTCTCAATACAATGGTCTCTTGGAGATCTATTTGATGTAACTCTTTTTGCGGTGTGTTTGTTGGGATCCGATGAACTTTGAGTTTATGATTAGATCTATGTTTTTATCCATGAAAGTTATTTGAGTCTTTTGATCTCTTATATGCATGATTACTTATAGCCTCGTATTTCTTCTTTGAATCTTTGGTTTAGTTAGGCCAACTAGATCGATTTTTCTTGCCATGGGAAGAGGTGCTTTGTGATGGGTTCGATCTTACGGTGCTTGATCCCAGTGACAGAAGGGGAATCGACACGTATGTATCGTTGCTATTAAGGATAACAAGATTGGTTCTATTTCTACATAAATAGATCTTGTCTACATCATGTCATCGTTCTTATTGCACTACTCCATTCCTCCATGAACTTAATACACTAGATGCATGCTGGATAGCGGTCGATGTGTGGAGTAATAGTAGTAGATGCAGGCAGGAGTCGGTCTACTAATCTTGGACATGATGCCTATATAATGATCATTGCCTGGATATCATCATAATTATTTGAAGTTCTATCAATTGCCCAACAGTAATTTTTTTACCCACCGTATGCTATTTTTCTCGAGAGAAGCCACTAGTGAAATCTACGGCCCCGGGTCTATTTTTTCATCATATATTTTCAGATCTATTTTGCTATTTGCCTTTTTATTTATTTGCCACTTTTATTTTTAGATCTATATTATCAAAAACCCAAAAATACCTCGCTGAATTTTATTTTCTTTTATTTGCATCTATCAATCTATTACAACTTTCTCACGTCCGTTTGCCAATTTTTGGCGTCGTTACCCGAAAGGGATTGACAACCCCTTTAACATGTCGGGTTGCAAGTATTTGTTCTTTGTGTGCAGGTGTTGTTTACGTAGTGTTGCTTGGTTCTCCTACTGGTTCGATAACCTTGGTCTCATCACTGAGGGAAATACCTACCGTTGCTGTGCTGCATCATCCCTTCCTCTTTGGGGAAATACCGACGTAGTTCAAGCAAACATCAAAAGGAATTTCTGGCGCCGTTGCCGGGGAGACATCATCAACATCTACCAGGTTCCTAATCACAAATCTCATCTCCTTGCAATTTACATTATTTGCCATTTGCCTCTCGTTTTTATCTCGCCCACTTCACCCATTTGCCGTTTTATCCGCCTTCTTTTTCGTTCGCCTTTTTCTCGTCAGATCTCATGTTTGCTTGTGTTGCCATGTGCCTTCTATTTGCTCACATCTTCGCTTGCTAAAAATCTACTGTTATGGATCCTCATCCACTTGCTAATCTTTTCAAAGGATCCAATTATGATGAACCAATTGCTAGTGAATTGAGTTCACGAGATTATCTTTATGAAGTTTTGCTTGAGATTTATGAATCTGAAAATTGTGATGAAGTGTTAAACGAAGGAATTTATAAAGTGATTCATGATAGCTCCTTGAATGAAAAGCATGATTGCAATGATGTTATTATAAATTCTATTAATGTCAATTGTGCTAATATGCAAAACCCCAAGCTTGGGATGCTAATTTTGATATGTCCACTACTTATTGCAATGATCATGATTGGGGTGATTCTTCTGATGATCTTGAAAATTTATTTAAGCCTCATGATGAATATATTTGCAATAATATTGAAAGTGGGTTTGGAAGAGTCTCAACTCTAGGTAAAAATGATCCCACTACTTTGGAGCATGATCAATCTTATGAAATTTTTGATAAAAGTGGGCTTGGAGAGGTCATGACTTTATTTGATGATAATCCCACTATTTTGGAAGAGTGTCAACTTTGCATGCATGTGGATCATGTAGAGAATATTTTATGTGATAGCTATATTGTTGAATTTGATTATGATCCTACATGTAACTATTATGAGAGAGGAAAATATGGTTGTAGAAATTTTCATGTTACTAAATTACCTCTCGTTATGTTGAGATTGCTATTGTTTCTTTCTTCTTCCTTGCATATGCTAAGTATTTCTTGTCTTGATAATTTGTTTGCCTACAAAATGCCTATGCATAGGAAGCATGTTAGACTTAAATGTGTTTGTCACAAGTTTTATGATGCTCTCTTTATGCTTCAATTCTTGTCTTTCATGTGAGCATAATTGAAATCTTATGCCTAGCTAAGGGCGTAAAACGATAGCGCTTGTTGGGAGGCAACCCAATGAATAAAATTTATTTTCAACTTTTTCTTTCTGTTCTTGAGTGTTTGCACAATTAAGCTACTGTTATGATTGTGTTCTTTATGTTTTAATTAGTGTTTGTGCCAAGCAAAGCCTTTGGGATAGCTTTAGTGATAGTTGATTTGATCTTGTTGGAAAACAGAAACTTTTGTGTCCAGTGAAATAATTTTAGAAATTCACGAAAGTGAGGAATAAATGTGAATTTTTTACAAGAAATTTATATGAAAATTTCGTATGTTTTCCTAATTTTGCAGAATTTTTGGAGTTACAGAAGTATGAGAACAATTCGTATCTTTACAGACTGTTCTGTTTTTGATAGATTCTGTTTTCTTTGCATTGTGTGCTTATTTTGATGAATGTATGGTTTGTATTGGAGGTTATAAGCCATGTTAAAGTTAGAATACAATAGATATAATGCAAGAACAAAATTTGAATGGATTTTCTACAGTACTTAAAGTAAAGATTGGTTTTCTTATACTAATGGATCTCACGATGGTTTTGTTGAGTTTTGTGTGATTGAAGTTTTCAAGTTTTGGGTGAGATTACGATGGATGAAGGAATAATGAGTAAGAAGAGCCTAAGCTTGGGGATTCCCCATGGCACCCCAAGCCATTATCCAAAGAGAAGCAAGCAACTAAGCTTGGGGATGGCCGAGTGGCATCCCCTCTTTCTTCCAACGACCATCGGTATTTTACTTGAAGCTATATTTTTATTCGTCACATATCATGAGTTTTGCTTGGAGCGTCTTGTATGATATGAGTCTTTGCTTCTTTTGCTTTTTATTTTTAGTCATGAATCCTTGCTGGACACACCTATTTGAGAGAGCCAAAATTATGCCATGACTTGTTAGAATTGCTCTCTATGCTTCACTTAAATCTTTATGAGCTATGGAATTGCTCTAGTGCTTCACTTATATCTTTTTGAGTACGGTGTGCTTTAGTATTTTTGAAGAAATGCTCTCATGCTTCACTTAGATTTATTTGAGAGTTAGTAATTTTTTTTAGAAATTATCTCTTGCTTCACTTAAATTATTTTGAGAGAAGAAAATTTTATGCTCATGTTCTTCACTTAGATTTGTTTGAGCTATCAAAAGCAACAAATGAAATTAGTCCCAAAGTGATAGATATTCAAGAGGGATATAATAAAAACTTTCATGAAGATCATTGGACAAAATAAACTTGATTCCTTGTAATAGTTTTGCGATATGTTGATATAATATGTGAGTCATGTTGATGAGTAATTATGCTTTAGTAAGAATATTGGTGTTAAGGTTTGTGATTCCCTATGCAAGCACTAATGTCAATAGTTATGCAATAAAATTACATCCTACTTGTTGTGCATTATTCGGTGTTAGTTATGCTTAATGCTCTCTTATGAGATTTTTCGTTTCTTGGTTGGATGCTTCTCAATCTTTTGCTAGCCTTCATTTGCACTAAGTATGATCACTACTTGTGCATCCAAAATCCTTAAACTAGTTTTGACATATGAGTCCACTATGCCTACCTATATGCGGTATTTCCATGCCGTTCTAAGCAAATTTGTATGTGCCATCTCTAATTTCAAAATAAATTTCTCTTTTGTGTGCTCGTACCGCTCATGAAACGGTACGGGGTGGCTGATATATTTCCATGCTAGATGTGTTATTCTCAAGATGAGTGTTTATTCACTTGTCATTGCACGAGAGTACGGCAAAGGTATTAGGGATGCCCAGTCCCGAAATAAAAAATGAATTTACTTTATGTTGTCATATAATAAATTCCTTGGAAAGTGTTGGTATGGACGGCACCCGTGGATTCGGTTAGCCGTAGAATGTGAAAGTATGGTGGAAAAAGGAATAAACTTTATTTTCTGTTTGGGAACCGCCTATGATATATCTAGCATGGAAAGTATTGGGAACTACTCGATCGTTTTTGTTGACAGGAAAAGCATGCCACCCAAAATGTTTTGTCTCTACTTTTTTTGCTTTGAGCTCTGGCACCTCTACAAATCCTTACATCCCTCTGCGAAGGGCCTTTCTTTTACTTTATGCAATTTTTATTTTGAGGCTCCATCTTCTCTTATAAAGCACCAACTAAGGGTCACTATGATCGTACTTGAGCATTGGGTGTAGCTAATATGCGAGTGTGTTTCATGAATGGATCAATGATTGAGCATAATGGGCTAGGGATAACTTGCTTTAGCGTTGATATTTTGAAAGACTTGGTTGCTTGTTGATATGCTTGAGTATTGAAATCTTCATGTCAAAACTAGACTATTGCTTTGAATCATATAAAAGTCCAAATGTCCATGCTACAAAGAAAAGAATATGTGATGAACATGTTAGGCAACATTCCACATCAAAAATTCTGTTTTTATCATTTAGCTACTCGAGGACGAGCAGTAATTAAGCTTGGGGATGTTGATACTTCTCCAACGTATCTATAACTTTTGATTGTTCCATGCTGTTATATTATCATTCTTGGATGTTTTACAATCATTTTATAGCAACTTTATATCATTTTTTGGGACTAACCTGTTGACATAGTGCCCAGTGCCAGTTGTTGTTTTTTGCTTGTTTTTTACTTCGCAGGAAATCAATACCAAACGGAGTCCAAACGCAGCGAAACTTTTTGGTGATTTTTTCTGGACCAGAAGACACAAGTTGGGCCAAGAAATTACGTGAGGGGGGCTCCGAGAGGAGCACAACCCACCAGGGTGCGCCTGGGGGCCCAGGCGTGCCCAGGTGGGTTGTGCCCACCTTGGTCGCCTCCCGCACCGCCTCTTTGCTCTATAAATACCCCAATATTCCAGAAACCATAGAGGAGTCGACGAAAATCAATTCCAGCCGCCGCAAGTTCCAGAAACCACAGATCCAATCTAGACACCATCACGGAGGGGTTCATCATCCCCATTGGTGCCTCTCCGATGATGCGTGAGTAGTTCATTGTAGAGCTACGGGTCTGTAGATAGTAGCTAGATGGCTTCCTCTCTCTCTTTTGATTCTCAATACAATGGTCTCTTGGAGATCTATTTGATGTAACTCTTTTTGCGGTGTGTTTGTTGGGATCCGATGAACTTTGAGTTTATGATCAAATCTATGTTTTTATCCATGAAAGTTATTTGAGTCTTTTGATCTCTTATATGCATGATTACTTATAGCCTCGTATTTCTTCTTCGAATCTTTGGTTTAGTTAGGCCAACTAGATCGATTTTTCTTGCCATGGGAAGAGGTGCTTTGTGATGGATTCGATCTTACGGTGCTTGATCCCAGTGACAGAAGGGGAACCGACACGTATGTATCGTTGCTATTAAAAATAACAAGATGGGGTCTATTTCTACATAAATAGATCTTGTCTACATCATGTCATCGTTCTTATTGCATTTCTCCATTTCTCCATGAACTTAATACACTAGATGCATGCTGGATAGCGGTTGATGTGTGGAGTAATAGTAGTAGATGCAGGCAGGAGTCGGTCTACTAATCTTGGACGTGATGCCTATATAATTATTATTGCCTGGATATCATCGTAATTATTTGAAGTTCTATCAATTGCCCAACAGTAATTTGTTTACCCACCGTATGCTATTTTTCTCGAGAGAATCCAGTAGTGAAATCTACGGCCCCCGGGTCTATTTTCTCATCATATATTTTCAGATCTATTTTGCTATTTGCCTTTTTATTTATTTGCCACTTTTATTTTCAGATCTATATTATGAAAAACCCAAAAATACCTCGCTGAATTTTTTTGCTTTTATTTGCATCTATCAATCTATTACAACTTTCTCACGTCCGTTTGCCAATTTCTGGCGCCGTTACCCGAAAGTGATTGACAACCCCTTTAACACGTTGGGCTGCTGTGACGACCCCGGCTTAATCATGCACTAATCATACACGCAAATGCGCACGATCAAGCCTAAGGACTCACTTGAAGATATCGCAACACAACTCTAAAACATAAATAAAGTCATACCAGCTTAATATTACAAGCCAGGGCCTCGAGGGCTCGAATACATAGCTCGATGGCATACAAGCGTCAGCGGAAGCATTAGATATCTGAGTACAGATATATTACAGAGAGAGAGAGAGATAAGCCTTCATAGAGGCGGGGTAAAATAAAAATACTACGATCGAAAGGCGTAGGCCTCCTGCCCTGGACCCTCCGATCCTACTCCTGGTCGTCGAACGGCTCCTCGTAGTAGTAGTACTCGCCCGGCGGGTAGTAGTACTGGTCGTCGGCTGGGGCGTCCGACTCAGGGGCTTCGTCGTCTGGTGGCATCAAATGGAAAATGGGGGAAAAAGAAAATAAAGCAAACGTGAGTACTCATCCGAAGTACTCAGCAAGCAAGGATCTACACTACATATGCATCATTGTCAAAGGAATGGCTGTATATGTGGACTGGGCTGCAGAAATGCCAGAGTAGAGGGGGAAAGCCTAGTCCTATCGAAGACTAGCATCTTCAAAAATCTTCGACAGTCTTGCAGCATCAGGAGAGAGCAGATGAACATAATGTAAAGTAGTAGTAGTAATATCATCAACCTCGACCTGAGATCCTTTCTCGACTCCCTGCGAGAAAGCAATCCCAGAGCCGTACTATCCAATTCTCATCACATGTTCTAGTTGTACCGATCGGGATACAACTCCGAGTGTCCGTTACCGTAGGACAGGCTATCGATAGAAGTTTCTTCCCTGCAGGGGTGCACCAACTTACCCACCACGCTCACTTAACTCTGGCCGGACACACTTTTCTGGGTCATGCCCGGCCTCGGCTAAGTAACACGCCGCAACCCGACCTAGGCTTATAAGAGAGGTCAGCACGCCGGACTAAACCTATGCCCCCAGGGGTCTTGGGCCATCGCCCCGGGAACTCCTGCACGTTACGGGGCCACCGAGAGCAGACCTAGCAACCCCTTATACAAGCGCGGTTGCGTTACCAGTCCAACTCGGCGTGCGCCGCTCCTTACTGACGTCCAACAAGCTTCGGCTGATGTGTACGACGCAGAACGCCCATACTATGCCCACGTGATGGTTAGTGCTATCGGGCCAGAGGCCCCTCGGATCAAATATCCAAACCGTAGTGGATTAGGAGCGCGCGGAAACGAGCAGAGACTCACGATCGATGTGACCCCGTCGCCCCGTCTCGAGGACTTGCGGCAAGGGCTAAGAATGCCCGGCCACGCCTCGTAGTTATCTCGCGGGCACCATCCAGGTCAACCCGACTCCACATCACTTCGCGTTAAGCTCGCGCGGGTACCCCTCAGGGCCGACCCGCCTTTAGTATCGTGGTTCATAGTCAAGTCATAATATCCAAGGTAACTGTGTGTCTGACACCGAAGGGAACCATGAGGAATCACCCTCGATGGAGTTCCCGCTCGATGTTATCATCAAGGTGAACGAAGGAGGAATCACCCTCGAGGTCCACACTTGAGAGGTTGCGCGACGATGTCGTTATCGGGGGTGGTGTAGGAGGAATCACCCTCGCTTACCACGACCGAGTAACTAACCTACAAGGTTAACATCAGAAGTGCTAACGAGGTATCACCCTCGGCACTCGACGGTAACCCAGCAGTGTCGGCAACTAAGGGGTAGTGATGTGCGGTGCCAGGGTCTGGTCTTCAATCCCGATGATCGGGTCTTCTGATATCCAGCAGGGCAGTCGGGATCAAGTGGAGGTCTCTGTCGTGTCTCTACCCAGCCTATACTAAGCAGTCTAGGATAACCAGTAAGGTAACAAAGCAGGGTACAATAATCAGGCTATGCAGCAGGTATAGGAAAACAGTAGCAGTAGCAGTTCTAATGCAAGCATAAGAGAGAAGGGAATAGGCGATTTAGGCATGCTCAAAATGGGGGTGCTTGCCTGTTTGCTCGGGGGCAAGGGCAAGGTCTTCAGTAGTATCGTCGGGGACGTAGTCGTACTCCTGTGCGGCATCTGCCTCGGGAGCTACGTCAACGTCGGGGTCTACCGAGAGAGAAGAGGGGGAAAAAACAGGTAAACATAATGCAAACAGATGCAATACGGTGCGTGTGATGCTATGATGCAGTGCAGGGTTGCCTAATTATGCATTTAAGTCATTTTAGTTATTTTTAGAATTATTCTGGGATTTAATATCCGACGTGTGTGCACTATTCATCTGCCGGATTCGGGTCCGGAGTTACGAGTTCTTCTACGTAGGAGGTTCCGATGGAGAAACAGACGGCACGATCAGACTCGTCTCGTCGTTCTGAGCAACTTTCATGTTTTAACTTTTTCGATCCGAGCTACGGTTTAAAAGTTATCAATTTTTAAAGATTATTTGAATTTCTGGAATTATTTTATTTATCAGAAAATGAATTATGACGTCAGCATGACGCGCTGCTGACGTCAGCAAGTCAACAGTCGGCTGACTAAGTCAAATATGACATGTGGGTCCAGTGGGACCCACATGTCAGCCTCTGTTTACCTAAGCAGTGAGTTAAACTAATCTAATTAGCTAATTAGGCTTCTGGTCCCACATGTCATAGACTCATTAGGGTAATTAGTTTATTTTTATTTCTAAAATGTTTTAATTAGATTAACAGGGAGGTGGGGCCCACGTGTCAGTGAGAGTGGATGAACAGTACCCGCGTTGACCCGGGTCAACGCGGTCAAAGCGCGCGGCGGGGCCCGCAGGCAGTGACTCTGGGTGGGACCCAGGCCTGCCAGCGTGGCGTTGCCGGCGGCTCGTCGCCGGCGTGCACAAAAGCACGGCGGAGGGCTCGGGTTTGCGTCGGAATTCGCCTACAGACGGTCATTTGACGCGCGCGAGGGCGCGTTCGAACGGGGCGAGCGAGCCGCGTGCGTTGGTGGTGGTGGCTTCGGCTACGGTGGTCGGGTTCGTCGACGGCGAGCTCGCGAGCGGGCGCCGGCGTTCGGGAAAACGGGGAGATGGCGATAGGAGGCTTGTGAGACTCGGGCTCGAGCTCGTCGGGCCCCTGGGAGCACCAGGAGCACGGCCCTGGGCTCGGACGCTCCTAACTACGGTGGTGGCCGCGGCGACGGGGCTCACCCACGGCGGGCAGAGCTTGGACAAGGCGGCGACGGAACGGCGACTAGGCAGGGCTACGCAAAGGGCAGATGGGGGAAGCTGTGGCTTACAAATGCGGCACACGGTGGCCCTCGATTGAACGGGAGCGCAGAAGGGCTCGGGGTCGCCGAAATCTCGCCAGAGCTGAAGCGGAAGGGGGCGGCGTTGTGCGGCGCTCCCCGTCTCCACCAGCTGGCTCCAGACGGCGTAGACGAGCGCGGCGAGGCGCTGCGGCACGATGGTGACGCGAGGCGACGATGGTGGCCGCGGTGGTGAGGCAGCGCGACGACGGCGGCGCTTGGGAACGAATCTGAGAGGGAGAGGAGGGGCGGAGCGGACGAGGGAGAGAGGGGAAGAATGACAGGGGAAGCCAGGGGGGTCGAACGGGAGCGGCCCTTATCCTCCTGTGGTCCTGTTTCGTCGGTGGAGAGGCGTCGTGTCGGGCGCTCGCCGGCGCGCAGGCGCTCGGCCAGGAGGAAGGTGACACGGAGGGGGGGAGAGAAGAGGGTACGGGCCAGCTGGGCTGGGCCGGTGCACTGTGCACTTGGTCCAGTCTGGCTTTGGCTTTTTTTTTCTTTTATTCCTTTTCTGTCTTCTCTTTTCTCTTCTGTTTCAAAATGAATAGGCCTCTAGTGCACTTTTGAAAAATATGGGAGTTGGTCCAGATATTGTGATGCAATAATATCTCTCACCAAAAAGTGGTTTGGACTGATTTGAAGTTTGTTTGAATTTATTATGATTTTAATTATATCAAATATTCTGTTTTTAGGTCTGTTCCAACTTGCTTGAGTCATCTATCCAACTCCAAATATTTTGAGGTTGATTTTAGAAAGGTTCCTGGATTATTTGCCATTTAATGAACATTTTTCCAGCAGAGTTGGATCAACTTCAACTTACACTTTGAAATTTTAAATTGATTTTCAGATTTGCATTTGAATTGAATTATTAACACATATGACTTGGTACTGCAAATGATGATGACATGGCATTATTAACAGCTGATCACTGTGGTCATTACAAGGGGGTGTTACAAATTCTCCTCCACTAAAAGAAATTCTCGTCCCGAGAATTTAGGAGGTAGAAGGAAAGAGTTCGGGATATTCTGCTCGGAGATGCTCCTCGCGTTCCCAAGTGGCTTCATCTTCAGTGTGATTCGACCACTGCACTTTAAGGAACTTGGTTGTCTTCTGACGGGTTCGTCGTTCAGCTTCGTCGAGGATGCGGATCGGATGCTCCTTATAAGATAAGTCATCTTGGAGCTGGAGCATCTCATGATCCACTGCACGGTGCGGAGATTCCTTGAAGCACTTTCGAAGTTGCGACACGTGGAAGACATCATGAATATGAGAGAACTGTGGCGGCAACTCCAATTTATATGCCACATGTCCACGTCTAGCCACGATGTGGAAAGGACCAATATAGCGAGGAGCTAACTTGCCCTTGATTCCGAAACGACGGGTGCCTTTCATCGGAGTGACGCGAAGGTAAGCTTGATCACCTGGTTGATAAGTCAGACCCCATCGCTTGCGATCATAATTACTCTTCTGGCGGTCTTGAGCCGCCTTGAGATTTTCCCGGACAATTCTAACTTGTTCTTCGGCATGTTGAATAATGTCCGGTCCAACAAGAGGTCGTTCCCCAGTTTCTGACCAATTCAGAGGGGTTCGACATTTACGTCCATAAAGAACCTCAAATGGGGCCATTTTTAAGCTGGCTTGATAACTGTTGTTATAAGAGAACTCGGCATACGGGAGAGATTCCTCCCATTTCTTACCGAAGGATATAACACAAGCTCGAAGCATGTCTTCAAGCACTTGATTAACGCGCTCAACTTGGCCTTGGGACTGAGGATGATATGCGGAACTCCAGGTAATATGAGTTCCCATGGCTTCTTGGAAACTTTCCCAGAACTTGGAAGTGAAAAGAACACCACGGTCTGAACTAATCTCCTTCGGGATACCATGGAGGGAAACAATTCTGGCAATGTACAGTTCTGCTAGCTGGCTAGCGGTGATAGTCTCCTTAACAGGTAGGAAATGAGCAACCTTGGAGAGTTGGTCGACGACGACAAGAATGGCATCGTGACCCTTCTGAGACTTGGGAAGACCAGTAATGAAGTCCATTTGCACTTTATCCCACTTCCATAGAGGAATAGGGAGCGGTTGCAGAATTCCAGCAGGTTTCTGATGTTCTGCTTTCACGCGACGGCAAACGTCACACTCGGCAACATAACGAGCAATATCCTGCTTCATCCTAGACCACCAGTACCTTTGACGAAGATCTCGATACATCTTGGTACTACCCGGATGGATGGACAGCGGTGTATCATGGGCCTCCTTCATGACTTTGTCAGTCATCAGCTCGAAGCGAGGTACTACGATGCGGTCTCTGAAATATAATGTACCATCTTCAGCAACTGAGAAATCCCGATACTTAGCAAGGTGAAGCTCCTTCTTCATCAAGTCAATTTCAGCATCTTTGGCTTGCGCTTCTTTAACAGCCTTCAGAAGGTCTGGCTGTACCACAAGGTTATTAAGAGAACCCTGGGGAACAATTCGCAGATTCAGCTGAGTCAGTTCTGCGTGAAGACGAGGTTGAGCTTGCCTATCCATGAGGTTGTTGCAATATGACTTGCGACTCAGGGCATCGGCCATTACATTAGCTTTGCCCGGGGTATAAGAAATACCGCAGTCATAATCCGCAATAGCTTCTAACCATCGTTGTTGTCGGAGATTAAGATCCGGTTGAGTGAATAAGTATTTCAGACTTTGGTGATCGGTATAAATTTCACACCGATTACCCAGAAGGTAGTGCCGCCATAACTTCAATGCATACATCACTGCTGCAAGTTCAAGATCATGCACTGGATAATTCTCTTCATGTGGACGCAATTGACGTGAAGCATATGCAATTACTCGCCGCTCTTGCATTAGGACGCAGCCTAATCCCTGACGAGAGGCGTCGCAATATATGACAAAGTCCTTGCGAGAATCAGGAGGAGCAAGCACTGGAGCAGAAGTGAGCTTGTCCTTGAGGGTCTGGAAACTTTCCTGACACTTGTCTGTCCACTCAAACTTAACGCCCTTGTGAAGCAGATTAGTCAGGGGCTTGGCGATCTTGGAGAAGTTCTCGACAAATCGGCGACAATAGCTGGCTAGACCGAGAAAGCTTCGGACCTGCTTGGCATTCTTCGGAGGAGTCCAGTCAAGAATAGCCTGAACTCGCTCCGGGTTAACTGCAATACCGTCCTTGGAAATCACATGTCCAAGGTAGGTCACTTCAGGAAGCCAAAATTCGCATTTAGAGAACTTGGCATACAGCTTGTGTTCTCGAAGTCTCTCCAGAACAAGACGAAGATGTTCGGCATGTTCTTCCTTATTCTTTGAATATACCAGGATGTCATCCAAATATACCACGACGAATTTGTCGAGGTAATCCATGAATATGTAATTCATTAGGCGGGAGAATGTAGCGGGAGCATTCGTCAGACCAAATGACATGACGGTGTACTCGTATGAGCCATAACGAGTAACGAATGCAGTCTTGGGAATATCCTCTTCGCGGACACGGATCTGGTGATAACCCAACCTCAAGTCGAGTTTAGAGAACACCGAAGATCCAGCGAGTTGATCATATAAATCATTGATCCGGGGAAGCGGATATTTATTCTGGATAGTTGCCTGGTTGATAGGACGATAATCTTGAACCAGACGGTTAGTTCCATCCTTCTTCTTAACAAAGAGAGAAGGTGCTCCCCAAGCAGAGAAACTAGGGCGAATGAAACCCTTCTTAAGTGATTTGTCTATTTCTTCCTTAAGCTTAATAAGATGGTGCGGAGGCATCTTGTATGGACGCTTCGCAATAGGAGTGGTGCCAGGCTTCATGTCGATGACGAACTCGACAGCTCTAGCAGGGGGTATTCTTGGAAGTTCTTCTGGGAAAACATCCGGGAAGTCACAGACAACGGGGATATTCTCGATCCCATCAAGCGGAGAAGCATTCAACGCGTTCAAGGCATAAATTTGAGCCTCAACGTTCTGGGTAATGTGAGCTTGATAATTCACTATTTTGTTCGATGGGTGCAAGAGGTGTACAACTTTAGTGGCACAGTTGATTGAGGCATAATGAGCCTTCAACCAGTCCATTCCCAAAATAAGATCAATCTTGGAAGATCTCAGGATTATGGGAAATGCCTGAAATTTCAGCCGATCAATCTCAATAGTAACTTCGGGGCTGAATATAGTGGCTTGACACCGGCCCGCGGGGGTGTTAATTACTAACGGATGGTGTAGTGTTTCACTTTTGACATCATGCAAGAGTGCAAATTGTTCTGACATAAAGGAATGCGATGCTCCTGAATCAAATAAAACGGAAGCTGGTACTGAATTAACAAGAAGTGTACCCATCACTGTGTCTGGTTGGTCCGGAGCTTCCGACATGTTGACGTGATAGCTCTGCCCACGACCATAAGAAGGTCTGGCATTATAGTTGCGCTGTTGGGGAATACCACGGCCAATACCACGGCCAGCAGAAGGGAGAGCCAGTTGATTCTGATTCTGAGAACAATCTCTAGCACGGTGACCTGGCTTGCCACACTTGAAGCATAGTCCGCTGTCAGAACGGGGTGCTGGAGCTCGAGGTGCTGGAGTTGGCAGAGGCTGCCTCGGTGGTGGGGGAGGCAGGCGTGGTGCAGCATAAGAGGGCCTGTTTGCAGGAGCTGCTGAACGGAACATGCCTTGTGGAAACCATATGCGGCGCTTCTGGGAAGACGAGCCCGAAGATGAGCCCGACTCACGAGTGCGTCTGGACGCTTCTTTATGCTTCTTCAGTCCAGTTTCAACCATGATAGCTTTATTCACCAAGGTGGCGAAATCAGGAAAATCTTGGACTAGCAGAGCTAACTGTATATCATGATGCAGTCCTTCACGAAACTTCTCTTGCCTTCGTTCATCAGTAGGAATGTCCTCTTCAGCGTAGCGAGATAAGTCAAGAAACTCGCGCTGATAGACTTCCACAGTTTTGTTGCCCTGAACAAGATTACGGAACTCGGCCTTCTTCCGAGCTATGACAGCTTGAGGAATGTAGCGGGCACGGAATGCAATCTTGAATTCTGCCCAAGTGACGACAGTACCAGGTGGCAGGGTCTATCGGTAAGTGGCCCACCATTGGGAAGCGGGACCCTTCAGAAGGTATGTCGCGAAGGTGACATAGTTGACTTGGGCGACACCAGCAGACTCCATCTCATGGGAGATGTCACGCAGCCAGTCATCGGCATCCAATGGGTTGACTGTGTTGCGGAAGAAGGATGGGCTGAGCCGCATAAATTCTGGCAAAGTGATGGAGAAAGGCTGCTGATTAGCATCAGGACGAGGGAACTGCTGCATAATTCCCGTCATAAACTGGCGGTTGAGTTCAAACTGTTGCATCATCGCTGCCATATAACCAGGTGGTGGCGGCGGTGGTGGATTGTTGTCAGCCATCCTGCTAATTCAACAGGGGTATTTCAGCAATAGCTTATGTAAGTGTTTAGCAATAAACATTTTGTAACTCAACATTATTGAAATAGTGCACAGATGCTAGAAGTAGTCATTAAGACATACAGATCCATACATAGTCGGTTACATTCGAGCAGCATAACGACGCAAATGAAAAGCTAGGCATGCTAGGCGGCGCGCAGGCACGCGGTAAGGAAGTACACAACGCGACATAGCAAAGGCTACGTCAACGTCGGAGAAAACCACTGAAACGGGGTAACTGCAAGTGCGGACGACGGACGTTCGTCGCAGAAGGATCCTGCGCTCCATGGGCACCCTGATGCAGAACCCGGTCTCGAGAAGAAAGAAGAGGTCCACGTGCAGGCGTGTGACCTCCCACAGCAGGCCAAACGATCCCTGATGGCATCTCAGTCCTGCTCAGGTAAAGAATGTATTCTGGATGTATCCCTGCACGAACAGCTGGTAGCAACTGTGTCATAGCCTCGTAGTAACGTGCTCGAGTGGCAAACAACTCGACAGCAAGTGCACGAACAGTGCGATCCAAAGCCTGAGCATAGTGGATCAGAACTCGCTGATCATAGCGACGAGGCTCGTACGGGGCACAGACAGCTGTGTAAAATCCAGTAGCATCTCCAACAGGTGCATACGGAATGTACCGATACTCAGAGGCATCCAAGTCAGCACTGAACTGTCCTCGAAGTCGTGCGACGGCAGAGTAAGCAGCATCATGGACTGCCATCTCAATCGTCACGCCGATACCGTGAAAACGGTGAAGCTCAGTGTCAGAGTTATCCTGCTGATCGTAGATGCGAACATCAGCATAGTACTGCTCCTGGTTGAACTCACGATAAACCTCGTAGACCATGTACTCGGGGCACCAGCGGTATCCCAGCCTGATCAAGAGGGCGATCAGAACAGCTGGAAACCCAGGGACGTCTCGAGCACAGGTGCGAAGCACGAGCTGCGTCGTAGGACGAGGGGGAAACAGTCGATCCATCTGAAATAAGAAGTTCAGGATTGTCATAAGACATTGAGAAATATAACCGATCTCAAAAGGAAAGGTTAAACAAAACAATGGAAAGGAAATGATTATCAGACTAATCAGATCAATGACAGGGAAATCGCACTGAATCCAGCTCTCTGGGTGGATAGAATTAACGAGATCCTAAATGTCGGTGTTAGTAAATTTTATTAAACCCGAATAGATGAGAGATTAGAATCCCAGAGTAAAGACGAGGAATAAAAGATCCTAATACCACCCAGTTGGCGACGTGGGCCCGTAAGCCACACAGCCAAGTTAGTAAAACAATTTTTGACCACTAGACTCAACTTCGGCCAAGGAATTGGGAAGGGGGATTCCTAGAGGCAGTCAGCTCTGATACCAACCTGTGACGACCCCGACTTAATCGTGCACTAATCATACACGCAAATGCGCACGATCAAGCCTAAGGACTCACTTGAAGATATCACAACACAACTCTAAAACATAAATAAAGTCATACAAGCTTAATATTACAAGCCAGGGCCTCGAGGGCTCGAATACATAGCTCGATGGCATACAAGCGTCAGCGGAAGCATTAGATATCTGGGTACAGATATATTACATAGAGAGAATTAGGCCTTCACAGAGGCGGGGTAAAATAAAATACTACGATCGAAAGGCGTAGGCCTCCTGCCCTGGACCCTCCGATCCTACTCCTGGTCGTCGAACGGCTCCTCGTAGTAGTAGTACTCGCCAGGCGGGTAGTAGTACTGGTCGTCGGCTGGGGCTTCTGGCTCAGGGGCTCCGTCGTCTGGTGGCATCAAATGGAATATGGGGGAAAAAAGAAAATAAAGCAAACGTGAGTACTCATCCGAAGTACTCAGCAAGCAAGGATCTACACTACATATGCATCATTGTCAAAGGAATGGTTGTATATGTGGACTGGGCTACAGAAATGCCAGAATAGAGGGGGAAAGCCTAGTCCTATCGAAGACTAGCATCTTCAACAATCTTCAGCAGTCTTTCAGCATGAGGAGAGAGCAGATTACATAAGTAAAGTAGTAGTAGTAGTATCATCAACCTCGACCTGAGATCCTTTCTCGACTCCCTGCGAGAAAGCAATCCCAGAGCCGTACTATCCAATTCTCACCACATGTTCTAGTTGTACCGATCGGGATACAACTCCGAGTGTCCGTTACCGTAGGACAGGCTATCGATAGAAGTTTCTTCCCTGCAGGGGTGCACCAACTTACCCACCACGCTCGCTTAACTCCGGCCGGACACACTTTTCTGGGTCATGCCCGGCCTCGGCTAAGCAACACGCCGCAACCCGACCAAATACCTAACAGAGAGGTCAGCACGCCGGACTAACCTATGCCCCCAGGGGTCTTGGGCCATCGCCCCGGGAACTCCTGCACGTTACGTGCACCGCCGGTGAGCAGACCTAGCAACCCCTTATACAAGCGCGGTTGCGTTCCCAGTCCAACCCAGCGTGTGCCGCATCAGTCACTGCCGTCCATTAAGCTTCGGCTGAAGTATACGACGCAGAACGCCCATACTATGCCCACGTGATGGTTAGTGCTATCGGGCCAGAGGCCCCTCGGATCAAATATCCAAACCGTAGTGGATTAGGAGCGCGCGGAAACGAGCAGAGACTCACGATCGATGTGACCCCGTCGCCCCGTCTCGAGGACTTGCGGCAAGGGCTAAGAATGCCCGGCCACGCCTCGCAGTTATCTCGCGGGCACCAGCCAGGTCAACCCGACTCCACATCACTTCGCAATAAGCTCGCGCGGGTACCCCTCAGGGCCGACCCGTCTTTAGTATCGTGGTTCATAGTCAAGTCATAATATCCAAGGTAACTGTGTGTCTGACACCGAAGGGAACCATGAGGAATCACCCTCGATGGAGTTCCCGCTCGATGTTATCATCAAGGTGAACGAAGGAGGAATCACCCTCGAGGTCCACACTTGAGAGGTTGCGCGACGATGTCGTTATCGGGGGTGGTGTAGGAGGAATCACCCTCGCTTACCACGACCGAGTAACTAACCTACAAGGTTAACATCAGAAGTGCTAACGAGGTATCACCCTCGGCACTCGACGGTAACCCAGCAGTGTCGGCAACTAAGGGGTAGTGATGTGCGGTGCCAGGGTCTGGTCTTCAATCCCGATGATCGGGTCTTCTGATATCCAGCAGGGCAGTCGGGATCAAGTGGAGGTCTCTGTCGTGTCTCTACCCAGCCTATACTAAGCAGTCTAGGATAACCAGTAAGGTAACAAAGCAGGGTACAATAATCAGGCTATGCAGCAGGTATAGGAAAACAGTAGCAGTAGCAGTTCTAATGCAAGCATAAGAGAGAAGGGAATAGGCGATTTAGGCATGCTCAAAATGGGGGTGCTTGCCTGTTTGCTCGGGGGCAAGGGCAAGGTCTTCAGTAGTATCGTCGGGGACGTAGTCGTACTCCTGTGCGGCATCTGCCTCGGGAGCTACGTCAACGTCGGGGTCTACCGAGAGAGAAGAGGGGGAAGAAACAGGTAAACATAATGCAAACAGATGCAATACGGTGCGTGTGATGCTATGATGCAGTGCAGGGTTGCCTAATTATGCATCTAAGTCATTTTAGTTATTTTTAGAATTATTCTGGGATTTAATATCCGACGTGTGTGCACTATTCATCTACCGGATTCGGGTCCGGAGTTACGAGTTCTTCTACGTAGGAGGTTCCGATGGAGAAATAGACGGCACGATCAGACTCGTCTCGTCGTTCTGAGCAACTTTCATGTTTTAACTTTTTCGATCCGAGCTACGGTTTAAAAGTTATCAATTTTTAAAGATTATTTGAATTTCTGGAATTATTTTATTTATCAGAAAATGAATTATGACGTCAGCATGACGCGCTGCTGACGTCAGCAAGTCAACAGTCGGCTGACTAAGTCAAATATGACATGTGGGTCCAGTGGGACCCACATGTCAGCCTCTGTTTACCTAAGCAGTGAGTTAAACTAATCTAATTAGCTAATTAGGCTTCTGGTCCCACATGTCATAGACTCATTAGGGTAATTAGTTTATTTTTATTTCTAAAATGTTTTAATTAGATTAACAGGGAGGTGGGGCCCACGTGTCAGTGAGAGTGGATGAACAGTACCCGCGTTGACCCGGGTCAACACGGTCAAAGCGCGCGGCGGGGCCCGCAGGCAGTGACTCTGGGTGGGACCCAGGCCTGCCAGCGTGGCGTTGCCGGCGGCTCGCCGCCGGCGTGCACAAAAGCACGGCGGAGGGCTCGGGTTTGCGTCGGAATTCGCCTACAGACGGTCATTTGACGCGCGCGAGGGCGCGTTCGAACGGGGCGAGCGAGCCGCGTGCGTTGGTGGTGGTGGCTTCGGCTACGGTGGTCGGGTTCGTCGACGGCGAGCTCGCGAGCGGGCGCCGGCGTTCGGGAAAACGGGGAGATGGCGATAGGAGGCTTGTGAAACTCGGGCTCGAGCTCGTCGGGCCCCTGGGAGCACCAGGAGCACGGCCCTGGGCTCGGACGCTCCTAACTACGGTGGTGGCCGCGGCGACGGGGCTCACCCGCGGCGGGCAGAGCTTGGACAAGGCGGCGACGGAACGGCGACTAGGCAGGGCTATGCAAAGGGCAGATGGGGGAAGCTGTGGCTTACAAATGCGGCACACGGTGGCCCTCGATTGAACGGGAGCGCAGAAGGGCTCGGGGTCGCCGAAATCTCGCCAGAGCCGAAGCGGAAGGGGGCGGCGTTGTGCGGCGTCTGCGGCGCTCCCCGTCTCCACCAGCTGGCTCCAGACAGCGTAGACGAGCGCGGCGAGGCGCTGCGGCACGATGGTGACGCGAGGCGACGATGGTGGCCGCGGTGGTGAGGCAGCGCGACGACGGCGGCGCTCGGGAACGAATCTGAGAGGGAGAGGAGGGGCGGAGCGGACGAGGGAGAGAGGGGAAGAATGACAGGGGAAGCCAGGGGGGTCGAACGGGAGCGGCCCTTATCCTCCTGTGGTCCTGTTTCGTCGGTGGAGAGGCGTCGTGTCGGGCGCTCGCCGGCGCGCAGGCGCTCGGCCAGGAGGAAGGTGACACGGAGGGGGAGAGAGAAGAGGGTACGGGCCAGCTGGGCTGGGCCGGTGCACTGTGCACTTGGTCCAGTCTGGCTTTGGCTTTTTTTTCTTTTATTCCTTTTCTGTCTTCTCTTTTCTCTTCTGTTTCAAAATGAATAGGCCTCTAGTGCACTTTTGAAAAATATGGGAGTTGGTCCAGATATTGTGATGCAATAATATCTCTCACCAAAAAGTGGTTTGGACTGATTTGAAGTTTGTTTGAATTTATTATGATTTTAATTATATCAAATATTCTGTTTTTAGGTCTGTTCCAACTTGCTTGAGTCATCTATCCAACTCCAAATATTTTGAGGTTGATTTTAGAAAGGTTCCTGGATTATTTGCCATTTAATGAACATTTTTCCAGCAGAGTTGGATCAACTTCAACTTACACTTTGAAATTTTAAATTGATTTTCAGATTTGCATTTGAATTGAATTATTAACACATATGACTTGGTACTGCAAATGATGATGACATGGCATTATTAACAGCTGATCACTGTGGTCATTACAAGGGGGTGTTACAGCTGCAAGTATTTGTTCTTTGTGTGCAGGTGCTGTTTACGTAGTGTTGCTTGGTTCTCCTACTGGTTCGATAACCTTGGTCTCATCACTGAGGGAAATACCTACCATTACTGTGCTGCATCATCCCTTCCTCTTTGGGGAAATACCGACGTAGTTCAAGCAAACATCAACCCCGTGCTCCCACAGACGGCAAGCGAAGACAATGAGTGGGGCGAGACCGTGATCTGGGTTGGCTCCGCCGAGAAGAGGACCCTGGCCTGGACGGTCTACCCCTTCTTTCTCCATAGCACCTTCGCGGGGCTCGTTCCGCCCTTCTCAGAATTCTTCTGAGCCGTCCTCGAACACTACGGGATCTAGGCCGTTCATCTTCAACCCAACTCCATCCTCCTCCTGTCCATCTTTGCCTTCTACTGCGAGGCTTTTGTGGGCGTGAGGCCCTCCGTGGTGCTCATCCGCCACGTCTTCAGCATGCGGCTGCACGATCGGACGCAGCACTCTGCTTGCGTGTCCTTTGTCGCGGTCCACAAGGGGAATGTCCTCCTAAAGGCCGAGAAGAAGGTGGACGGCTTCCAGCACCGCTGGGTCTTCCTGGACACCAAGGGTCTCAACCCGCGGCTGGAGCTGCCGATAGAGCTGCCCGAGCGGCTTGAGAGGTGGGGCCACGCGAAGCTTACCGACCCCCGAGGAGAGCCTGTCTTGACGAGGATAAACTCGTACTTGGAGGCCAAGCGGTTGACGGGAGGCATGCTGGTGAAGGAGTTCTTGACGCACTCGAGGCCCATGTGGGAGTTCCGGGGCGCGAGGGACGACACGAGGCTATGCCCCGCCAGCCTGACAGGCGAGGAGCTGGACAAGGCCATGGCCGTCATGCTGAATGGCGATCCGGATGACCTCCCCGCGGACTGCGTCCCGCTGTACCAGCACGATGACAGGGAGGGTCTAGTCGCAGCCATGCCCGCCTTCAATGAGCTGGGGCTCCTGCCATCCGAGCACCCCAGCTCCCCCGTGCCGGTGTCTTCCGGCAACAGCGGCAGCACAGAGGACTCGGAGGAGACCGCGAATGATGATCTGGTGGAAGTGTCTCCTCCGTTGCAGAGCGAGCTCCTCTGCAACCTCGAAGATGTGGACGACACCGATGAGCCCCCGGCCGTGGACTCCCCGCACTCCACCAGGATCCTCAGGATGTCAGGGACCACCCCGCGGACCACGCGAGCATCGGGCGGGGCGACCCCAAAGAAAAGCGCGGTCGCGCCCCCTCCGGAGGGCTCTGCACATGCCAGCGTGGCGGCCATGGCGTCGGTTCTGCCCCCGTCTAACACCCAGCCGAAAGACGGGGCTGCCGCAACTGGGGCGGGCGTGGTTCCACCGGCCGCGACCCCTCAGGACGACCCCCTCACCCTTCCAGGCGGCGGCGCCGCGCCTGGGCCTGTCGTGGAGCACCCCGCCCGCTCCCCGGACGCAGCCAAGGCCACGCTAAGGAAAGGCGGGGGCACCCCGTCTCTCGCCAGGAAGGAGAAGAAGAGGAAGTGGGTCGACCCCGAGGAGTAAGTAACCTACCTTGCCCTTGGGTCAATCATAGATTGCAATTATGCTCACAGCACCCCTCTCTTGATGTCAGGAGCCACGATGTGATGAGGAAGAAGAAGGCCAGTGCTGAGGCGAAGGAGCCCCGTGCCTCGAGGGCACCATCCGCCTCCGGTCGTGGGCGCGGAAGTGCGCCGCGCCAACCTGGCACAACCCTCGGGCGCTCAGGCGACGCTGCCCCCGGACGCGTGGGCGTACTACCCGCTCTAGGCGCCCCGCCGACACCGCCTGGGGGACCGGCCGCCGAGGACGAGGGAGTTCGCGAGGCGGCACCTCTCGCCGTGGCCACGGCAACCCCAGTGCTGGTAGAGGAGGCGGCTGCTCGCTCCCCCCTGGCGGAGTCCGCCCCTTAGGATGTGGTGATGCAGCTTCCAGAGGAGACAGCCCCCGTGGGCTAGCCAGTTGCGCAGCCGCCCATGCCCGTCGTGCCCGAGAAGAGCCTAGAGCCTCCGGTGACCCAAGTCGGCCCTACCGCTGCTTCCTCGGCCGTAGAGCTAGTCGTCATGTTGGCGCCGCCTCCTCACCAAGCCCTCGTGCTTGCGAACTGCGACCCCCTGATTAGGCACGGGGCCCTGGATGAGGCCTATGTCATGCTTGACCGGGTCCCAGCTGACCTTCAGGACGCCGACAGGTGCCTCGCGAGGGAGCGCCTAGGGCTCATCTCAGGGTGGCTTCAGGCCAACGCCGCCATCGAGACGGCCTGGTGTCAGGCCGAAGCCGCCGCTGCGGAGAGCAGGAAGGAGGCCGCCGGCGCCAAGGCGGCTCACGACTTGGCGTGGGCTGAAGCAGCGTCTACCGTGAAACATTGCGGCGAGGCAGAGGCCAGCCTAAAGGCCCTTTAGGAGGAGCAGGCTGCGGCTGCACAGTGGCTCCACCAGCGGGAGGGGGACCTCAGGGCCCGCGAGGCAAAGCTCGCCGATCGAGCCTCCGAGCTGTCCCAGGTGACTGTCGACCAGGCCGTGGAACAGGATCGCCTGGCCAAGCTGAAGGAAGAGGTGGACAAAGCCCAGGCGTCCCACGCCCAGCGCGTCTCTGAGGCGGCAACCCAGCTGGATGCTCGGGAGAAGACCCTCGTCGCCGCCGAGAAGAAGGCGGCCGCGGAGCGCGTTGCCTTCCCCTCTCTTGAGCTCAGGTCTCGGGAGGCTTTACATTCCATCTGCAGGGGAGGATTCGAGGAGCCACTAGCGACCCTTGAGGGCGGCTTTGCAGGGATCTCCTCCAGGCTTGCCGAAGCGCTTGAGGGCATTGCCACTGAGGTGGACTCGATCTTGGAGGATGAGTGCCGCTACCTCTTCACCGTAGCTGCGACGCGCGTCTTCAGCCATCTCTACCTTCCAGGATCCGTGCTACAGCTTCGACACGGTGATCTGTCCGGTCGCTCCTGAGTCCCGCCCCGCTGCTGCAGAGGCCGTGAAGGGTCACGTAGAGGCGCTGCTGAAGAAGTTCTCCTGCATCCCCGACACCGAGTCTCCAACGGTGGAGACCAGCGGCGGCGACAGCGGCGGTAGTGATGTTGACGACGAGCTCCCCGCAACCGGGACAAGCACTGGCGACGACCACGGCGGCGATGGCCCTTCCTCCTAGATTTTACCCTGGGACATTTATCGTGCCTCGTGGAGGCGTAAGACTTTGTTTGAGTTTGCAGAATATTTGGTGCCTGCAATAACTGTTAGGACTCCACGATTTCCTTTCGTGCTTAGTTTCCCTTTCATGCTCTGCATCGGCAGGGCCCAACCCCGCACATACCTCGACCACCGTTGGGGCGTCCGGATCTCCAGGACGACACCAAGGGGCGAGGGGCTATGTGGCTAGTGAGGCCCCTGAGTCGTGATGCTCAGGGGTCCCCCTTGACGTGCGAGCAGTCTTCATGAGGGAAAGCTTTTGTGCTCTGCGTCGGTAGGGCCCAACTCCGCGCATACCTCGACCGCCGTTGGGGCGTCCGTATCGCCAGGACGACACCAACGGGCGAGGGGCTATGTCGCTAATGAGGCGCCTGAGTCGCTATGCTCAGGGGTCCCCCTTGACGTGCTAGTAGCCCTCATGAAGGAAACATGGGCAGCGCCAAGGTTAATGTGTAGTCCTCCATACCTTTCCTCGCTAGCTTATGCCTGGGAGGGATGCAAGAAGACCAGGTGTCCGGAGACCTGGTGAGGTGGCGTGCGCTCAAGCTTGGCATGAGTGTAGCCCCCGTGTCCAGTCCCCTCGCGTGTGCATCCCAGGGAAATGCTGCGTGAAGGATCCTGCGAAGAGCCGAAAGGCTATCCTGAGGTTGGTGTAGCCCCTGGGGCGCCCTCAGTTGTTTATCCACCAGCGCGGAGCATGGGGCTTCCACTGGGCGTGGGCATAGCCGCTAAGCGACCGTGTCGTCCGCTAGCACAGAGCATGGGGCTTCCACTGGGGCGTGGGAAGGGAGCTCTGTGTTAGAGTCTCCGGGCGTGTACAGCCCAATGTCGTTCGTACGCGTTACAGGCACGGCAGAACTTGAGGAGGTGTATCTAGGTACCTCTGAGCCAGCGCGGGACTCACGAGGCCCTACCTCAAGGCGGGTTGCGCCTGATGTTTCGGGCGTGGGGCGCGCATACAAAACCTGTGTAATGGGGGCAACCTGCGTCGAATGAATCTCCGGAGGCCATCTCATGAGAAGGCCAAACACCAACGACCCCACACTACTAGGGAAAACCTTATACACAGAATCTTACTAGTATCACCTGTTAAAACAAAGCGCTACTGCTACTTACCCGTAGCGCGTGCACATGAACCGCGCTATAGATACAGGTGGAGCAGTAGCGCTTCTTCTGGGAAAAGCGCTACTACTAAAATTCCCACTACTAAGCCGGTAGGCTACGAATAGTAGTAGCGATCTTGGGCAAACCGCACTACCGCTAATATTATTGTAGCAGCGCATTTTCTAGGAAAAGCGCTACTGCTAATGAAAAGAAAATAAAATGAAAAACAAATAGAAAAGTAAATGAAAATGAAAGAAATAGAAAAAGGAGAAAGGAAAAAAGAAAATGTAAAGAAAAATAAAAGTAAAAGAAAAATAAAGGAGAAAGGCATAGCAGTAGCGACTGTTCAGAACAGGCGCTATAGATAATATAGCAGCAGCACATTTTGTAGACCCCCGCTATAGAAAGGGAAAAGGAAAAAAGGAAAATAAATAGCTATAGGAGTAGCGCGTTTTGCAACAAGCGCTATAGCTAAGTTAGCTATAGCGCTTTTTTCCTACCAGCGCTACCGCTACGTTTGACTTAACCCCCGCGCGGTTTCTCTCTCCCCCGGCCACCACTTCTCCCCCAAATCCCTCGCCCCACTTCCCCGCCATCTCCCCACTTCGCCGTCGCCCCACTTCGCCGCCGTCTCCTGCCGACGTCGACTCCCCCGGAGCCACTAGAGCCGAGTGCCGTCGACGCCACCGGAGCCGCCCCCAATGCCACCAGAGCCGCGCGACATCATCAACGCCACCGGAGCCACCCTCGACGCCCCTGCCTCCCTCGCCACCACTGCCTCCCTCGCCGTCACCGGAGACGCCCTGCCTCCCTCGCCACCACTGCCTCCCTCGCCACCACCGGAGCCATCCTCTGTAAGCCCCACCCCTCCTCTCTCTCTCTCATGCATAGCACAAACATTGGACAGAGAACTAGCTAGCTAGGTTAACTAGTTGAATTAGGTTAATTATCTAGGTTAGTGCAAAAATTTAGTTAGGGCTTTGACAGAGAACTAGCTAGGTTAACTAGTTTAATTAGGTTAATTATCTAGGTAAACTAGGTTAACTAACTAGCTAGGTTAATTAGGTTAATTAGGTTAACAAGCTAGGTTAGAGCAAAAAATTAGTTTAGAGCAAAAATTTAGTTAGGGCAGTAGGTTTAACTAGGGCAGTAGGGTTTAGAGCAAAAATTGTTTGGACTATGGACCTGAATCTGGTCCAAATTTCATTCAAATGAAATTTGAATTATTTGGACTATGGAAATTTTGGTGAGGTCAGAAGGGCTAGAGAAAATGGAGTTCCTTTGCAATTTAATTGGGTTCTGTCCTAGGCAGAGAAGGGCTAGAGAAAATAATGTGTGTGTGTGTGAGAGAGGAATAGCTAGAACAGAATTTGGGTTCTGTCCTAGGCAGAGAAGTGTTTAGTGAGGTCATTTTGCAAAGGTTTTTGATTTTTGAAAATACCACTATTTTTCAAGGAAAAGAATTTAGGCAAGTTTTATTTTAAAGATGATCCCTTCCTAGACTTTTAGCTTTAAACAAAAAACAAAAGCATTTAGCTAAAAATAAAAAACAGTAGCTATGGCATTTAGCTATAAACAAAAAACAGAATTGATGTTATATGATATATGTCATTGATGTTCATTTGCATATTCCATTATTGTTGATTAT
The DNA here is from genome assembly GCA_011799875.1 of Thinopyrum elongatum. Classification (NCBI taxonomy): domain Eukaryota; kingdom Viridiplantae; phylum Streptophyta; class Magnoliopsida; order Poales; family Poaceae; genus Thinopyrum; species Thinopyrum elongatum. Next base: position 476,698,034 of record CM022302.1, read on the forward strand.
ATCTTTTCATTGAAGTGGTCATGTTATATCTTTTCATTGAAGTGGTTCGATTGTGCCCAAGTGGCCTTTTGTTGTTTGCAGGGAATGATTCCGAGTGGCCTATGTTTTGCTGGAATGTTGATTCATTTCCGCTCCGGCAAATTTCAGGCGCTCTATTTGTCCAGTTTGTAGCAAAGGTCATGCCAAAATTTTCCGTGAATTTCGGCATGACTTGTGCTACAAACTAGGACATATCGAGTGCCCGGGATTTGCCGCAACGGGAATGAATCAACATTCCTGCAAAACATTGGCCTTTTTTTATGTCATTATTCATTTTATTAGGTCTAGAATTAATTAACTAGATTTAATCGTAGGAAACATGGCTAGCAACAATGAACGACAGGGTTCTGGTGATTGCAACATCTACACGGCGGCAGACGCCTATTTGAACCTTCTCGATGAGCAATGATTGTTGCAAGGCCCACCTGCCACATCCGAGACTGAGACCGACATCGAGATCGGCACCGAGACCGGCGCTGAGACTGACACCGGCGCCGAGACCAGCACCGAGACTGGCGAAGCCGGTATAGAACCGAAACCAAAGAGGCAACGGCGCCCAAACCAGCTCATCACTATTAGAATGGTGGTCACGGAGGTGGACGACGGCAATTTTGAGCCAAAGAGCCTGCGGAAGCGCGCGCGTGCTACGGCAATCAAATAGGCTGCATCCTACAGGCAACCGCCATCATCAACAATGAGAAACTAAAGAAGATACCAGATTTGAAGGAGTCCCTCCTAACTAAGCTGCACTAGGTATTCTTGTTCCCGGGCCGGGATGAAATCAAATATACTGATCCAGATAAAGACCCGACAATGAAGAAGATAAACAAACGCGCCCTGGGCAAGTTTAGCGGCGCGTTGGCCACCTGGAAAGTAAAGGTGAAACATCAGATCATCGACAAAGAGGAACCCTACTCCGAGATTGTAAAGGATAATCCGACAATTACGGAAGAGCAGTTTGAAATATTCAAGGTGGCTTGCGTTGCCGAAGCTGCCAAAGAAAAGTCGGAGTACATGAAGGGGCTTCAAGAGAGGAACATGGGGTGCCACCACCTCGGAAGCCGTGGTTATGCGGGGAAGAGTTCCATATGGGCCAAGGAGGACGCGGAACACGAAAGTCTGGGCATCCCAGACCCCTTGGCGGAGTTCACCGTCCCGTAGGAGTGTGAGTTTATCAGGGCCCGGTACCATTGGGACCTTGTCAAGAAGGTTTTCGAGACGAATGCTGTCACGACGGAGTTCATGAGACTGCTGGTAATTCTAGCTTCTGATCAATTCGACTGCACGTTTAATCATATTTGTAAACGATCCTTGTTCCTTTTGCAGAAAGAGCAGCACAGGATTGCGGTCGAAAGCGACTCGCCATCTGAGGCATTGGCAAGGCCCAAGTGGGACACCCCATTCAACCGGGCCTTGAACATATTGAAAGGACTCCCGGTGGACACTCGGCCGTCGTATGGACGCGTGCACGGCGTCAGAGACGGCACCACATGGAAGAAGTACTACTGTGAGACCACGGAGGAGAGAAAGGAAAGACGGAGGTTAAATGAAGAAAACATTGACAAAGAAGGTTGCGATTGCGGTTGATAAGAAATTAGTTGAGACAGTTGCAGCAGCGGTAGCTGCCGCAAAACAGGAGATTGTAGCTTCGTATAGTGTCTTGGTTCCGGCTATCGTCAGTTGGACCAAGCAAAATCCAAATAAGGATGCAACGGACTTTCCCCTTGCCAATTTCTTGGGGAGCAGCTCGATTAGCATTGCACCAGCACCAGCTCCCGCACCTGCTCCTGCACCGGCTCCTGCACCGACACCCGCACCTGCTCATAGCAGCCCGTCCTCCATCTCGGACGTGCTCGGCGGTGCTTCGTCTTTGGCTGAGCTCGACGCCCTCACGGTACCTGTCACACCGGCCCTCTTCAATATATGTATAATCTCCCATTTTCGTTGCCTTTCGGATGTCTCACGTCGCAGACATGTCTTTGTAGGCCGACGTAACCCCATGCACCATACTGTACACCATCAGCGGCCAGAAGGTGGACGTGGGGAAGGCGACGATAGTGAAGCCGAAGGAACAATTGTTCCACAGCCGACCGATCCCCCCTGACCTCTTCAAGGTTTCCGTGGCCAGTGTCAAACCAGGCCACGAGACTTTGGCTCCTCCGGTAGCACTAGGGGGAGATGACGACGAGACCCCGCGGCAGCTTGGCGATTGCAAGCGTTGGATCCTGTTGTGGCCGAAGAGTCTGCTTCATCTAGAGGCGGCCGGGAGGACACCTACGACCAAGCAGCCTCAGCAAGGTATGAACACCAACACCCCACCTACCCAATTAGCGTCGCCTGTCGTGCCGGGTGAGGAAGAAGCAATGCATGATATCGATGCCATCGATGAGGATGACGATGACACTCTACAGTATCTCAACATCGGCGCCTCTGACGACGGAGGATTGATGGCTCAGCAGTATGAGTACTCAGGGTTTGAGCGTCATGAGTCGGTGCCTGAATTGCCGGAGGATGAACGTATTATAGACGACCTTCTAGTAGCAAAGAAGCATAGGAAGAGATCGAGGAAAGGCAACAAAGCTGCTTCTATGATCCAGCCGCCCCAGCAGACTCAGGTTCAAGATCGTATACCTATCCCCGGTGCGGCAAAATGGCATATCCCCGGTGATCCGATCCTACCTAAGGCAGCGGTAGAGGCCATATACGGTGATCTAAGGAGACTTCATGATGATGTGCTGCGGAGAGAGAAAAGCCTGATCACCTCAAAAAATCCAGGATACCTGCTCTACGTGGTTAACATGCCGCAACAAAGGTTGTACGTCGACACATTCCCCACGAAGAAATTCTTCCTTCGATTCGATTACATCTTTGACATGTTTCACTTGAAAAAGCTGGATTTTACGTTTGTCCGCCTTTTTGCCTTGTACATGAACTACATCATCAGGACTGAGCAGATACCTTATATCTGTGTCGCTGACCCGTACTTCATGCACGAGGGCTTCTTGGCAGTCTGCCCAAAGCACCGTGAATATGCGAGTAACTACATCGCCAATTTCATGGTCGGCAATAAGGACAAGGAGACGATTCTCGTGCCTTATCATCCCATGTAAGTCATCCACGCGGATATCCTTCCTTCAATTTCAATCATTTCATTTGCAGGCGTGGAGGCTAATTTGAGGTGTACTTATTTTGCGCAGCGACGGGCGCGCCGTCCTCATCATCCTTTACCCCCGATTCGCCCACGCTCTTTACTTGGACTCGTCGAAGAACATGAAGAAAAAGGATTACACCCACATCAAGTCTGTTCTCGACAGTGCTATCTTTAGCTACGGCCTATGGGGTGGAGAGATCAAGACCAGGAAGACAAGGAACCGCGCGCCCGCCTTCCGCCATAAGACCGACTTTTGCTGCATCCAGCAACCGAGTGGTACTCTTAGTGATGGATTCTATGTCCTCCACCACATTCTGGAGTACAGACGGGATCAGCAGAACCTTCACATGTCACCTAGATCCGGGATGCCCATATTCTGCAATGGGCAAAGAACCTAGGAGATATCCCGGATCATCGACTCTGAGCTGAGTTCTATCACATCCAGCGTGAACTTGCCCAAATCATCATGAAGGAGGTCCTTGAAAAAAATAGGGATGTTCTACGAAGAAGGGCAAATGTCATGGGAAGACGTCCGAACATGCGTAGCCGCTCAGAGTCTCGACCTGAAACATTTCACTGCGCTCGGGGACTATCTCCCTGACTTGGATGGATGGCACGACATGTTGGAGTGATTGACGATATATGACAATGTGTCCGTTTAGTCCATACTTTCTCTATGACGAAAATTTGAGTTATGCACGACGAAACTTTATTTGTGATGTAATTAAACCGTCCTCCTCAACTAGCGAAGATCACTCTAGTTAGGGCATTTTGGGTATGATGAACTTTGTTATTTATGCTTATGATATGTTGCTTCTATTTTTGCCAAGTATGTCTCTTTCTGTTGCTCAACTATATATGTTGCATATCATCGACTCATGTGACGATGCAGGTGCATAGATCATCGATGGCGAAGAAGTGCTACGCCAGGAGTATATGACGAGTGGCCGTAGTGTCAGGCCCAGGTGTACCGGTTTCTGGTTTCCGAGCGACAGCCAGTAGTTAGTTTAGGTTCACACTAGTGCGAGAGAGGGATACGAACCGACGCCTCAAGAAGTACTACATTATGTATGATGAGACATGTCATGTAACTTGTATAGCTATATCGTGATTATGATGTGACGACATAATTTGTGTTGGATGATATGATGAGACTATTATGTGTATGATATGATGAGCATATTGCATGTTTATGATATGATTAGAATACTGTATAAAATCTATACAAAAACATAGCAAATACGTAGCAAAAAAAAGATATGAGAAAATATAGTAGTAGCGCTCTTTAGCGTTGGACAGGGAAATGCTACTGCTAAAGCACTTAGCAGTAGCGCTGGTATGGAAAGCGCTACTTCTAAGTAGGTATAGCAGTAGTGCGTGTCAAAACACGCTACTGCTAAACTTTTGCTGTAGCGCCGTATCAGTAGAGCGGGTACCCGCGCTATTGATACACCAAATACCCACGCTACTGCTAGGCTTTTCCCTAGTAGTGCCAGGAGGTGACCTGAATGGGGCCGGCCCACCAGACAGAGCTCAGCCGTTGGGTTTATCGACGCTGTAGGGATGGACCCGAGCACAGACGCCGTGCCCAGTCTTCTCATGCAATAATTCCAAGGAAAAACAACCGGCGCGCGGCTCCCGCGACGGTGAAACACTGAACTACGGTTGAACGAACCGTGCCGCGCGCCCTGACTCACCCACCCCCGATTAGCTCACGTGAGAACAAGGCACCAAGGACCCCGGGAGGTGACGTGCACGGGACTGGCCCGCAAGACAGAGCTCGGTCGCTTAGATTTGTCAACGCTGCAGGGACGGACCCGAGCACAGACGCCGTGCCAGTCCTTAATCATGAGGCGGTCGAGGGCGGGGTTGTGAGGGTGCAACGACTCATGGTGACGAAGCACCGGGCACGCAGTTTGATATACTTAGGGAATTCATAAATGACAGAGCCAGTTCCGATACATGTGCAAAATGATACAGCTGCAAGGGTGGGCCCCGACAGCTTGAGGATAATGCAGCCCGAAGGGCGCCCTCAACTGAACAAACCAAAAAGTCACATGGCAATGATGTTGCTGAAGCATCGAGGTAGTCGATGAAGCTTGATCCTCACGATCCTAAGGCCTCCGGAGGCTCGAGGGGCCCACGAGGCCCGGGGGGCTCGCGAGGGCCTGGGGCCTACTGAGCCATCACTGCCTGCCGCCGAGCCTCATGAGATGTGTGCACGGCCTGTGCGAGGCGCTAATACGTGGCACCCGCGTTCATGAGGCCGAAGGGCATGCAGACGTAGTTGTAGGGGTAGCCCCCGCTCCGGCCGACACGCGACGGCCAGAAGAGGTCCCGAGAAGCGGCCATGTTGAGGCCCGGGATGTCGACGCAGACACGCAGCCCATCGCCCGGGTCGGGGGCAGCAGCTGTACGGGGTGGCGCGAGGCGACGCTCGCCACGCATAGCCTGCGCCTCCTGAAGCTCCTTGATCGCGCTGGTGATGAATTCCCGTGCTCCCGGTGCCTCGCGCCCCGCTCCTTGCTCATGGGGGCGCGCGTCGAAGAACGCCTCCAAGTGGTGCCAGAGCGCCTCCCTCGTCGCCTTGGTCAGGCCAGAGGCTCTCCAGACGGAAGCCCCCGAGCCCGTCCTGAGGGAGGCGCCGGGCGCGCCTTCCTATGCGAGGGGAAGGGGCGCCCCATCAGTGGGCGCGAAGCCTGAGGCGCTGCCTGCGGGTGCCCCAGTCTCCTAACGGCTCTTGAGGAGAAGCTTCTTCTTCTTCTTGGGGGTGGCCTCGGAAGGCAGGATGCCGCCCTTGTCGTCAGAGTTTTTGGCCGGCGCTGCTTGGTAGGCGCGTTCGAGTGAACAAACTGCATCTTTCTCATCGCAGGCGACCGTGATGATGCCGCTGCAACCAGGCATCTTGAGGACGTTGTAGCCAGGGTGGGTTGCAGCCATGAACTTGGCAAGGGTAGGGTACCCCAAGATGGCGTTGTACGGGAGGCCGATGTGGGTGACGTCAAAGTCGATGAGCTCGATGTGGTTGTTGTCGCGCTTGCCAAAGGTGACTGGGAGTCGCACTTGCCCCAGAGGGACGGCGGACCCATCGGTCACCCCTGAGAATGGCCTGGTTGGCATGAGCTGAACATAGGGCACCTGAAGCGTCTCGAACATCTTGACAGAGAGGACATTGAGCCCGGCGCCACCGTTGATGAGGGTCTTGGTGACGAGGACGTTGCTGATGGTGGGCTTGCAGAGCATGGGGAGTGCTCCAGCAATGGCCGCGCACTTGAGGTGGTCCTTGGAGTCAAAGGTAATGGCGTACTATGACCACCTGAGGGACGCACGGCCTCGAGCTTCGGGAGGGCCGCGTTCACCTCACGAGAGAATTGCTTGAAGATGCGGTTTGAAGCAGGGGCTTGAGCACCGCCCAGGATGCAAGCGATCGCACGGGGTTCCTGGAAGCCCCCAGCCCCCTCGTCCTGGCGGTTGTCGTCATTCCTCCTTGGCGGCGGCGGCAGTGGTGGAAGTTCGGCGTTGCCCTGAGGGCGTGATACGTCTCCGTCATATCTATAATTTATGATTGTTCCATGTGAATATTATACAACTTTTACATACTTTTGGCAACAATTTATATGATTTATTGGACTAACCTATTGATCGAGTGCCCAGTGCCAATTCTAGTTTTTTGCATGTTTTTTGTCTCCCAGAATATCCATATCAAAAGAAGTCCAAACGCGATGAAAATTTATGGAGAATTATTTTGGAATATATGTGATTTTTGAGACTTGGAATCAACGCAAACGGGGGCCCACAGCCCCCACAAGACACCAGGGCGCACACCAGGGGCTAGGCGGGCAGTGGTAGGTTGTGCTCACCTCGTACGTCAGTTGGGGTTCTACTTCGGGCGCAAGGAAGCTTATATCCGGAAAAAAATCGTGTTAAAATCTCAGCGCAATCGGAGTTACGGATCTTCGGTTATCTCAGAACAGAGAGGGAGATCCAATCTCGGAGGGGCTCCCGCACCTCCGCCACCATGGAGGCCATGGACCAAAGGGGGAACTCTCCTCCCATCTAGGGGGGAGGCCAAGGAAGAAGAAGAAGGAGGAGGCTCTCTCCCCCTCTCTCCTGGTGGTGCCGGAGTGCCGTCGGGGCAAGGATCATGACGGCGATCTACATCAACAATCTTGCTACCGTCAACAACAACTTTATCCCCCTCTATGCAGCGGTGTAACACATCTCTTCCCCTCGGTAATCTCTACTTAAACATGTTGCTCAACACTATATATTATTTCCCAATGATATGTGGTTATCCTATGATGTTTGAGTATATCCATTTTGTCCTATGGGTTGATAGATGATCATGATTGGTTTGAGTTGTATATTTTATTTTGGTGCTGTCCTACGGTGCCCTCCGTGTCGCGCAAACGGAGGGATACCCGCTGTAGGGTGTTGCAATACGTTAATGGTTCGCTTATGGTGGGTGGCGTGAGTGACAGAATACACAGACCCGAGTTTGGGGGTCATTGCGTATGGGATAAAGAGGACTTGATACTGAATGCTATGGTTGGGTTTTACGACCTTAATGATCTTTAGTAGTTGCGGATGCTTGCTAGAGTTCCAATCATAAGTGCATATGATCCAAGTAGAGAAAGTATGTTAGCTCATGCCTCTCCCTCATATAAAATTGCAACAATGATCACCGGTTTAGTTATCGATCACCTAGGGACAAATGACTTTCTTGTTGACAAAAGCTATCTACTTTTATTGTCTTGCATTTTATTCGTAGTTTTATTCTTGCAAAGTACTCGTATTTTGATTCTTGCAAAATAGTTTCATACTTGTTCTAGGTAAAGCAAACGTCAAGTGTGCATAGAGTTGTATCGGTGGTCGATAGAACTTGGGGGAATATTTGTTTTGCCTTTAGCTCCTTGTTGGGTTCGACACTCTTATTTATCGAAAAAGGCTACAAACGATCCCCTATACTTGTGGGTTATCAGGGCGAGCCTTGCGGGGCTGGTCGCGCAAAGGGCCCTCACGAGCCTCATCACGCCAGCGGTCGTCGTGAGGCTGGTCCCACCAGCCCTGGCGAGAGTCGCGGTTGTCCCAGCGGCCTCCACCACGGCCACCTCCACGGCCATAGCCACGGTCGCCGCGCTCGGGGAAGCGGCCAAGACGCCCATCGCGGAGTGCCCTGAGCTCCTGGCAGTCATTGGTGTTGTGGGTGTGAGTGTTGTGGAGGATGCAGAACGAGCGGTTGCCTCTGGGAGGCTCATCGTGGTCACGACCGCGCTTCATCTCATGCTCTGCTGCCTGCACGGCAGGGCCCTTGCGCTTCGCCTCCCTAGCCTTGGACTTCTTGTCCTCGAGGTCGGCCTCCGAAAGCTTGAGGAGGGAGAGGCAACTCTCCTTGGCCCTTGCGCACTTGTTCGCCAGGTTGAACATCTCCAGGGCCGAGCACAAGTCGTCATGGATGGCAAGCTCCTCTTTCATCTTGACGTCCCTGACCCCGTCGGTGAACGCCGAGATGATGGTCTCGTCCGACGCCTTCGGGATCTTGAGGCAAGCGCTCGTGAAGCACTGTATGTACTTGTGCAGGGTCTTGCCCGGCTATTGCTTCATGCACCGCAGGTCGTTCACATCGGGGGCATGGTCGCGGATGCCTTGGAAGTTGGCGATGAAGCATTCGGGAAGCTCGTCCCAAGAGGAGATTGATCCTTCCGCGAGATTAAGGAGCCAGGAGCGCGCGCTGTCCTTGAGAGCCATGGGGAACCAGTTTGCCATGACCTTGTCGTCACCGTTCGCCACCTCGATGCTCAGCGCATAGAGCTGGAGGAACTCCGCGGGGTCGGGGGTACCATCGTAACGTGGAGGCAGGTCCGGCTTGAACTTGCCGGGCCAGATGACGCGGCGCAGCTCCGAGGTGAAGGCGCGGCAGCCCAGCGCACTCACGGGCACAACATGCGCGGGGGGAACCCGATCTTGGTGTCTGCGCGCCGCTGCCTCCGGCGGAGCATGGTCCTGATGCTGGCGCGCTGGTGCGGGGAGAGCGCGTGCATCACCTTGTGGCCGTTGCACCAGCTGGCAGCTTGCCTCATCCCTTGCCTGCGCCGGTGATCCCCGCGGTGGGTCGCGCGGGGGACGTGGGAGGACGACGCAGTGGCGGGAGTGGGCGATGGAGTAGTGGTGCGGCCATCGCGCCGCACAAAAGATGGCAGCGACGAATCCTGCTGCTCATGAGCAGCAGGGTCAGTGGCAGCGTTAGCTGTGGGAGAGGCGAAGCGGTGAGGGACACCACGGCCCACGGGTGCCGTCTGGGCAATGTGAGCAGCCTGGCGCTCGGCGCGGACTCGGCGTGCGTTGGCCATGGGAGCAACGAGGCGGAGACGAGGTAGAAGTGGAAAGGGGCTTTCGACACGCCCCTACCTGGCGCGCCAAATGTCAGATTCAAGGCTCTGCGGACCCAAGAAGGTTCGAACTCCAGGGCATGTGCGAAGATCTCAACCAGCCTCAACCCCGCGCTTGCCACCCCATGGCCTAGCCTAGTCGAGTTCGTGCGAGCAAGGAAGAAGACGGACATGGCAGTTTACCCAGGTTCGGGCCACCTTGCGGTGTAAAACCCTACTCCTGCTTTGTAGTGGATTGGCCTCACGAGGAGGTTGAGGATGAACTGGTACAGTGGATGAGCGACCTCGCGAGGGCTCGAGAGGTGAGGGTAGAATGTATCCGATCCCGGGGGGCCCCTTCTACGGTGGTGGCTAGCCTCCCTTTATACTGGCCTTGGTCCTCTTCCCTCATAATTGGCGTGAAGGGATCCCACAACGGTCGATTTGAAAGGGGACAAGAAGTACATCTAATCCTGATGAAAGGTGGCCTTCGCCTGCAAAGCTTCTGGTCGTGACGCAGAGGTGGGCTCGGCGATGACATCCGTCCTGCCGAGCTTGTGGTCTTGGTCTTGTTGCACAGGAATGGAAACCTTTGGGGGATTCCTTGGGAACCCGCGTACGTCCTTGCCTCCTTAGCACCAAATAGGAAACTGTCTCCTCTGCGCCCGCCTGGCCTTGGTCGTCATGGCTTACGTCATCCCAGCCTTGTGAGGCTTGGCACCTGCATGGGAATCTCCACTTCTCGGGAGGTAACCTGGGGAGGCCGCTCCTCAGGAGGTCTTGATATCGTTCTCCTCGCGAGGCTAGGGACCCTCGTGAGGGTCTTGCCTTGGGGTCGTAATAGCTGGGCCGTACCGGGCCGTCAATGGGCCCACGCGCTGGGCCGCAGGCAGGTAGATCTGGGTACCCCTAATCCTAGAACGCCGATAGCATGTGCAAATTTACTTGGAACGGCAGGTAAATACTGCATATAGGTAGGTATGGTGGACTCATACGGAATAACTTTGGGTTTAAGGAAGTGGATGCACAAGCAGTATTCCCGCTTAGTACAGGTGAAGGCTAGCAAAAGATCCTAAGCAAGCACCACGTGTTGGAGGATCCATAACAATATAACTTCTATACAAATGTACCCAAACATAACTCATTACGTTGTCTTCCCTGTCCAACTTCAACTAATTTTCTCTGGGGCTCACAATCATAGAAGATGTCCAAGATAGTATATTTATATGGGAAATCTCACTTCCTTAAATATTCTTTCATGAATTGTTCAAGTGACCAATGTTGTGTTTGCTAACTTTCAATAAATTTTACCACCTATACTTCTTATATGTGAAGTCATTACTCCCCATGGGATAAGCATATGAAACATATATAATTTCAGATTTATGATATTCAATTCAATCAACCATTTACTCATAGGATATAAGTGAAGCACGAGAGTAAATGACAAACTACTCCAAAAAGATATAAGTGAAGATCCATGAGTAGTCAAATAATTAAGTAGCTATGTGAAGACTCTCTCTCATCTAAGAATTTCAGATCTTAAGTATTTTATTCAAACAGCAAGCAAATCCTAACAATAGAAAATGATGCTCCAAGAAAAACACATATCATGTGACGAATAAAAATATAGTTCCAAGTGAGGTTGCCGATAATGTTGACAACGAAAGAGGGGACGACTTCCGAGGCATCCCCAAGCTTAGTTGCTTGGGTATTCCTTCAATATTACCTTGGGGTGCCTTGGTCATCCCCAAGCTTAAGTTCTCTCCGCTCCTTATTCTCCTCATATTGATATCTCACCCAAAACTTGAAAACTTCAATAACAAAAAACTTAACGGAACTTCGTGAGATAGGTTAGTATGATAAAGAGCAAATCAATCACTTGAGTACTGTCGAAGACAAGATTCATAATTGTTTCCACATAAAGCCTACTGTACCTTATCATTTACACAATTTATATCATTTAATATAAGCTATGAAAACACTAAAACAAGCAAACTATGCATTGAAGACAGAATCTGTTAAAAACAGAATAGTCTGTAATGATCTGGACAATGAACATACTTCTGCAACTCTAAAAATTCTGAAAAATTATGACAACATAGGAAATTTGTATATCAATGATGTGAAAAAAATTCAGAGCAAAATCACATTTCTGTGAATTCACAAAAATCTAGAACTGGGCGCAAAAGTTTCTGTTTTTTCACAGAATCAAGTAAACCATCATCCACACTATCCTAAAGGCTTTACTTGGCACTTTATTTGAACAAAAGCTATAAAACATGATTACTACAGTAGCTTAATCGTGTGAACACACAAAAACAATAGGGGTAAATGTTGGGTTGTCACCCAACAAGCGCTTTTCTTTAATACCTTTCTAGCTAGGCATGATGATTTCAATGATGCTCCCATAAAAGATAAGAATGGAAACATAATGGGAGCATCATGAAGCATATGATTAGCACATTTGAGTCTAACCCACTTCCTATCACTACAAAAAAAAAGACACATCCGTGACATTTTGGCCCGAACGATTTTTTTTCCTGTCATGCTTATGACGCTTCTATGATGATAATTGTGACAAAACCACGTATCATCATAGATGTGGTGGGCTCCTACTTCTATGACAAAAAATCATGACAAAAATGGGCTTTTCATCCTGGGAGGGCCGGGCACGCACCTGCATGACATCCTTTGGGCTGTCCATGACAGAAAAAATCATGGTAGAAGCGAGGGCGAGGAAAATATCGGGGAGTTCCCGGTTACGCTGGGTGGTCTGGGCCGAGCGATGCACGGAGGTTTGCGCGTTTCTCTCATGTACGCGCATGTGTGCGAGGTATTCGCTTACTGGACCCGAGCGATTGCACTGCTAGCTACGTTACTGAACCCGAGCGATCGATCCCTTGGCTGTTAACTGAACCTGAGCAATCGATCCCTTGGCTGTTAATTGAACCTGAGCGATTCATTCGCTGCTTACTGAAGCCGAGCGATTCCTTCGCTGCTGCTGCTAACTGAACCTGAGCGATTGATCACTGCTGCTGCATACTGAAGCCGATCGAGCCCCTGTGCGAGACGTAGCCAGCCGGTGTTGGGTTGCCTCTCGATGAACAGAGACAGTTGCTACCGTGCGCGCGGCACGTAGAACGAGTCGAGACATGGTGAGTCAAGCCGGTTGGTTGGCTGTTGTCAGCGTTCTGGGAACCAGGGTACTCAGACTTGCCTGCCTGCGGCCCATGGCGTGGCTTCATCAACGGCTTGGTACGACCCATCTACAAGACTACCAAGACAAGACCCCTGTGAGGGGCCAAGCCTCACGAGGAAGACGACGCCAAGACCTCCCGAGGGAGCGGCCTCCCTAGGCTGCCTCCTGAGGAGTGGAGATTCCTATGCAGGTGCCCAAACCTCATGAGGTTGCGGTGATGCAAGCCATGACGACCAAGGCCAGGCGGGCGCCAGCGGGCGCAGAAGAGACAGTTTCCTCTTTGGTGCTAAGGAGGCAAGCGCAGGCGTGGGTTCCCGAGGACTCAGGCAAAGGTTTCCATTCCTGTGCAACGAGACCAAGACCACCAGGACGGCAGGACGGATGTCATCACCGAGCCCACGGCAGCGTCACGCCAGAAGCTTTGCAGGCGAAGACCGTCTTTCGTCAGGATAAGATGTACTACTTGTCCCCTTTCAAATTGGCCGTTGTGGAATCCCTTCCCGCCTATGTTTTGGGAAGAGGACCAATGCCACTATAAATATAGGCTAGCCACCACCGTAGAGCAGGACGAACCACCCGGGATCGGATCCTTTCCACCCTCACCAGAGCAGACCTCGCGAGGTTGTTCATCCCTTATACTTGTTCATCCTCAGCCCCTCGTGAGGCAAATCCATCACAAAGCAGGAGTAGGGTCTTACACCACATGGTGGCCCGAACCTGGGTAAACTGCCGTGTTCATCTTCTTCCTTGTTCCTCGAGCTAGGCCATAGGGCGATGAGCTGGTTGGCTAGATAGGTTGAGTTCTTCGCACATGCCTCATAGTTCGAACCTTTCTTGGGTCTGCGGAGCCCTGAATCCGACATTTGGCGCGCCAGGTAGGGGCGTGTCGAAGCCTCTCTTCCACCATTTGCTCTGCCGCCGTTCCGTTGTTCCTATGGCCGACACTCGCCGTGTTCGTGTCGAGCGTCGGGCCACTCGCGTCGCCCAGACGGCTGCCGCGGGTAACGGCGCTCCTCGCCGCTCTGCCTCCCCTATGGCTAATGCCGCCACCGACCCTGCTGCTCGCGAGCAGCAGGACTCGTCGCTGCCACCGTCCGTGCGGCGCGACGGCCGCACCGCGACCCCATCACCAACTCCGGCCACGTCATCGTCTTCTCATGTTCATCGCGGGCCGACGAACGCGTAGGCTGCACTGCTCATGACGCGTGAGCTTTTGCGCTATCGTCCGGCCAACGACCTCTACGACTACTGGCTCACCCGCATCGCCGAGCTCGTCAACGCCGCCGGTGAGGCCCCTGCACCGTCCCGTTCGCCTCGTACTCCACCGTCCCTGGCGGGCGACGTGGCTCACGGCGCGCCTCCCCCTCCTCCTCTGCACGGCGCGGACCCTGAGCCCAGGCGTGAGGCACCCCAGCATGACCTGCCGCGCAGAGCGCCGGCGCGCGATGAAGAAAGCTGCCAGGTGGTGCATGATGTTTGCTTGAACTACGTCGGTATTTCCCCAAAGAGGAAGGGATGATGCAGCACAACAATGATAGGTATTTCCCTCAGTGATGAGACCAAGGTTATCGAACCAGTAGAAGAACCAAGCAACACTACGTAAAAAGCACCTGCACACAAAGAACAAATACTTGCCACAGGACGTGTTAAGGGGATTGTCAATCCCTTTCGGGTAACGGCGCAATAATTTGGCAAGTTGACGGGAGATAAATTGTAGTAGATTGCATAAATAGATCGCGAATAGAATAAAGTGCAACAAAATATTTTGGGTTTTTAGAAATATAGATCTGAAAATAAAAGTGGCAAATAAATAAAAAGGCAAATAGCAAAATAGATCTGAAAATATATGATGAGAAAATAGACCCGGGGGCCATAGATTTCACTAGTGGCTTCTCTCGAGAAAAATAGCATACGGTGGGTAAACAAATTACTGTTGGGCAATTGATAGAACTTCAAATAATTATGAAGATATCCAGGCAATGATCATTATATAGGCATCACGTCCAAGATTAGTAGACCGACTCCTGCCTGCATCTACTACTATTACTCCACACATCGACCGCTATCCAGCATGCATCTAGCGTATTAAGTTCATGGAGAAACGGAGTAATGCAATAAGAACGATGACATGATGTAGACAAGACCTATTTATGTAGAAATAGACCCCATCTAGTTATCCTTAATAGCAATGATACATACACGTCGGTTCCCCTTCTGTCACTGGGATCAAGCACGTAAGATCGAACCCATCACAAAGCACCTCTTCCCATGGCAAGAAAAATCGATCTAGTTGGCCTAACTAAACCAAAGATTCAAAGAAGAAATACGAGGCTATAAGCAATCATGCATATAAGAGATCAAAAGACTCAAATAACTTTCATGGATAAAAACATAGATCTGATCTTAAACTCAAAGTTCATCGGATCCCAACAAACACACCGCTAAAAGAATTACATCAAATAGATCTCCAAGAGACCATTGTATTGAGAATCAAAAGAGGGAGAGAGGAAGCCATCTAGCTACTACCTACGGACCCGTAGGTCTACAATGAACTACTCACGCATCATCGGAGAGGCACCAATGAGGATGATGAACCCCTCCGTGATGGTGTCTAGATTGGATCTGTGGTTACTGGAACTTGCGGCAGCTGGAATTGATTTTCGTCGACTACCTTAGGGTTTCTGGAATATTGGGGTATTTATAGACCAAAGAGGCGGTGCGGGAGGTGGCCGAGGTGGGCACAACCCACCTGGGCGCGCCTGGGCCCCCAGGCGCACCCTGGTGGGTTGTGCTCCCCTCGGAGCCCCCCACAGGTACTTTCTTGGCCCAACTTGTGTCTTCTGGTCTAGAAAAATCACCAAAAAGTTTCACTGCGTTTGGACTCCGTTTGGTATTGATTTCCTGCGAAGTAAAAAACAAGCAAAAAACAACAACTGAGACTAGGCACTATGTCAACAGGTTAGTCCCAAAAAATGATATAAAGTTGCTATAAAATGATTGTAAAACATCCAAGAATGATAATATAACAGCATGGAACAATCAAAAATTATAGATACGTTGGAGACGTATCAGTATCACCAAGCTTAATTCCTGCTCGTCCTCGAGTAGGTAAATGATAAAAACAGAATTTTTGATATGGAATGCTGCCTAACATGTTCATCACATATTCTTTTCTTTGTAGCATGGACATTTGTACTTTTATATGATTCAAAACAATAGTCTAGTTTTGACATGAAGATTTCAATACTCAAGCATATCAACAAGCAACCATGTCTTTCAAAATATCAACACTAAAGCAAGTTATCCCTAGCCCATTATGCTCAATCATTGATCCATTCATGAAACACACTCGCATATTAGCTACACCCAATGATCAAGTACGATCATAGTGCCCCTTAGTTGGTGCTTTATAAGAGAAGATGGAGACTCAAAATAAAATAAAAATTGCATAAAGTAAAAGAAAGGCCCTTCGCAGAGGGAAGTAGGGATTTGTAGAGGTGCCAGAGCTCAAAGCGAAAAATAGAGATAAAACATTTTGGGTGGCATGCTTTTCCTGTCAACGAAAACGATCGAGTAGTTCCCTATACTTTCCATGCTAGATATATCATAGGCGGTTCAAAAACAGAAAATAAAGTTTATTCCTTTTTCCACCATACTTACACATTCCATGGCTAACTGAATCCACA
This sequence comes from Thinopyrum elongatum, assembly GCA_011799875.1. Classification (NCBI taxonomy): domain Eukaryota; kingdom Viridiplantae; phylum Streptophyta; class Magnoliopsida; order Poales; family Poaceae; genus Thinopyrum; species Thinopyrum elongatum. The sequence goes on from CM022302.1 coordinate 476,714,480, forward strand.
GGTGCCGTCCATACCAACACTTTCCAAGGAATTTATTATTTGACAACATAAAGTAAATTCATTTTTCATTTCGGGACTGGGCATCCCTAATACCTTTGTCGTACTCTCGTGCAATGACAAGTGAATAAACGCTCATCTTGAGAATAACACATCTAGCATGGAAAAATACCAGCCACCCCCTACCGTTTCTTGAGCGGTACGAGCACACAAAAGAGAAATTTATTTTGAAATTAGAGATGGCACATACAAATTTGCTTAGAATGGCACGGAAATACCGCATATAGGTAGGTATAGTGGACTCATATGGCAAAACTGGTTTAAGGATTCTGGATGCACAAGTAGCGATCATACTTAGTGCAAATGAAGGCTAGCAAAAGATTGAGAAGCATGCAACCAAGAAACGAAAAATCTCATAAGTGAGCATTAAGCATAAGTAACACCGAATAATGCACCACAAGTAGGATGTAATTTCATTGCATAACTATTGACTTTCGTGCTTGCATAGGGAATCACAAACCTTAACACCAATGTTCTTACTAAAGCATAATTACTCATCAACATGACTCAAATATTATATCAACATATCGCAAAACTATTACAAGGAATCAAGTTTATTTTGTCCAATGATCTTCATGAAAGTTTTTATTATATCCCTCTTGAATATCTATCACTTTGGGACTAATTTCATTTGTTGCTTTTGATAGCTCAAACAAATCTAAGTGAAGAACATGAGCATAAAATTTTCTTCTCTCAAAATAATTTAAGTGAAGCAAGAGATAATTTCAAAAAAAAATTTACTAACTCTCAAATAAATCTAAGTGAAGCATGAGAGCATTTCTTCAAAAATACTAAAGCACACCGTGCTCAAAAAGATATAAGTGAAGCACTAGAGCAATTCCATAGCTCATAAAGATTTAAGTGAAGCATAGAGAGCAATTCTAACAAGTCATAGCATAATTTTGGCTCTCTCAAATAGGTGTGTCCAGCAAGGATTCATGACTAAAAATAAAAAGCAAAAGAAGCAAAGACTCATATCATACAAGACGCTCCAAGCAAAACTCATGATATGTGACGAATAAAAATATAGCTCCAAGTAAAATACCGATGGTCGTTAGAAGAAAGAGGGGATGCCACTCGGGCATCCCCAAGCTTAGTTGCTTGCTTCTCTTTGGATAATGGCTTGGGGTGCCATGGGGCATCCCCAAGGTTAGGCTCTTCTTACTCCTTATTCCTTCATCCATCGTAATCTCACCCAAAACTTGAAAACTTCAATCACACAAAACTCAACAAAACCTTCGTGAGATCCGTTAGTATAAGAAAACCAATCTTTACTTTAAGTACTGTAGAAAACCCATTCAAATTTTTTTATTGCATTATGTCTACTGTATTCTAAATTTACCATGGCTTATAACCTCCAATACAAACCATACATTCATCAAAATAAGCACACAATGCAAAGAAAACAGAATCTGTCAAAAACAGAACAGTCTGTAAAGATGCGAATTGTTCTCATACTTCTGTAACTCCAACAATTCTGAACAATTAGGACCACAGAGTCAATTTGTATATAAACTTGTGTAAAAAATTCAGAATTTTTCGTCGCCTCTGTGAATTTTCTAAATTGTTTTACTGGATGCAAAAGTTTCTGTTTTCCAACAAGATCAAATCAACTATCACCAAAGCTATCCTAAAGGCTTTACTTGGCTTAAACACTAATTAAAACACAAAAATACAATCATAAAAGTAGCATAATTGTGCAAACACTCAAGAACAGAAAGAAAAAGACAAAAATAAATTTTATTCATTGGGTTGCCTCCCAACAAGCGCTATCATTTTACGCCCCTATCTATTCATAAATTTTATTGATGCTCACAAGAAAGATAATAATTGAAACACAAAGAGAGCATCATAAACATGTGACAAACACATTTAAGTCTAACATAATTCCTATGCATAGGCATTTTATAAGGGAGCAAATTATCAAGACAAAAATAACCTAGCATATGCAAGGAAGGACAAAGAAACAATAGCAACCTCAACATGACGGGAGGTAATTTAGTAACATGAAAATTTCTACAACCATATTTTCCTCTGTCATAATAATTACATGTAGGATTACAATCAAATTCAATAATATAGCCATCAAATAAAATTTTGTTTTCATGATCCACATGCATGCAAAGTTGACACTCTTCCGAAATAGTGGGATTATTATCAAATAAAGTCATGACCTCTCCAAGCCCACTTTTATCAAAAATTTCATTAGATTGATCACTCTCCAAATATGTGGGATTATTTTTACCTAGAGTTGACACTCTTCCGAACCCACTTTCAATATTATTGCAAACATATAAATTTTCAAGATCATAAGAATCATTATCACCCCAATCATGATCATTGCAATAAGTAGTGGACCTAGCAATATTAACATCCCAAAGCTTGGGGTTTTGCATATTATTAGTACAATTAACATTAATAGAATTTATAATAACATCATTGCAATCATGCTGTTAATTCTAGGAGCTATCATGAATCACTTTATAAATTCCTTCGTTTAACACTTCATCACAATTTCCAAATTCATAAATCTCAAGCAAAACTTCATAAAGATAATCTAGTGAACTCAATTCACTAGCAATTGGTTCATCATAATTGGATCTTTTGAAAAGATTAGCAAGTGGGTGAGGATCCATATCAATAGATTTTTAGCAAGTGAAGATGCAAGCAAATAGAAGGCACATGGTAACACAAGTAGAGATAGCAAACAAGAGATCTGATGAGAAAACGACAAACGAAAAAGAGGGCGAATAAAATGGAAATTTTTTATGAAGTGGGGGAGATGAAAACGAGAGGCAAATGGGAAATAATGTAAATTGCAAGGAGATGAGATTTGTGATTAGGAACATGGTAGATGTTGATGATGTCTCCCCGGCAATGGCGTCAGAAATTCCTTTTGATGTTTGCTTGAACTACGTCAGTATTTACCCAAAGAGGAAGGGATGATGCAGCACAACAACGGTAGGTATTTCCCTCAGTGATGAGACCAAGGTTATCGAACCAGTAGGAGAACCAAGCAACACAACGTAAACAGCACCTGCACACAAATAACAAATACTGGCAACCCGACGTGTTAAAGGGATTGTCAATCCCTTTCGGGTAACGGCGCCAGAAATTGGCAAGCTGACGGGAGATAAATTGTAGTAGATTAGATAAATAGATCACGAATAAAATGAAGTGCAACAATTTTTTTTTAGGTTTTTAGAAATATAGATCTGAAAATAAAAGTGGAAAATAAATAAAAAGGCAAATAGCAAAATAGATATGAAAATATATGATGAGAAAATAGACCCGGGGGCCGTAGTTTTCACTAGTGGCTTTTCTCGAGAAAAATAGCATACGGTGGGTAAACAAGTTACTGTTGGGCAATTGATAGAACTTCAAATAATTATGATGATATCCAGGCAATGATTATTATATAGGCATCACGTCCAAGATTAGTAGACCGACTCCTGCCTGCATCTACTACTATTACTCCACACATCGACCGCTATCCAGCATGCATCTAGTGTATAAAGTTCATGGAGAAACGGAGTAATGCAGTAAGAACGATGACATGATGTAGACAAGATCTATTTATGTAGAAATAGACCCCATCTTGTTATCCTTAATAGCAACGATACATACGTGTCGGTTCCCCTTTTGTCACTGGGATCAAGCACCGTAAGATCGAACCCATCACAAAGCACCTCTTCCCATGGCAAGAAAAATCGATCTAGTTGGCCTAACTAAACCAAAGATTCGAAGAAGAAATACGAGGCTATAAGCAATCATGCATATAAGAGATCAAAAGACTCAAATAACTTTCATGGATAAAAACATAGATCTGATCTTAAACTCAAAGTTCATCGGATCCCAACAAACACACCGCTAAAAGAATTACATCAAATAGATCTCCAAGAGACCATTGTATTGAGAATCAAAAGAGAGAGAGGAAGCCATCTAGCTACTACCTACGGACCCATAGGTCTACAATGAACTAATCACGCATCTTCGGAGAGGCCCCAATGAGGATGATGAACCCCTCCGTGCTGGTGTCTAGATTGGATCTGTGGTTTCTGGAACTTGCGGCAGCTGGAATTGATTTTCGTCGACTCCCTTAGGGTTTCTGGAATATTGGGGTATTTATAGAGCAAAGAGGCGGTGCGGGAGGAGGCCGAGGTGGGCACAACCCACCTGGGCATGCCTGGGCGCCTAGGCACGCCCTAGTGGGTTGTGCTCCCCTCGGAGCCCCCCTCAGGTACTTTCTTGGCCCAACTTGTGTCTTCTAGTCCAGAAAAAATCACCAAAAAGTTTCGCTGCGTTTGGACTCCGTTTGGTATTGATTTCCTGCGACGTAAAAAACAAGCAAAAAATAGCAACTGGCACTGGGCACTATGTCAATAGGTTAGTCCCAAAAAATGATATAAAGTTGCTACAAAATGATTGTAAAACATCCAAGAATGATAGTATAACAGCATGGAACAATAAAAAATTATAGATACGTTGGAGATGTATCAGTGCAATGGCCCCAAGGAGAGGCGCGCGCTCCCAGCGCTGCCGCGTCAAGACCGCGCGCCGCCAAAGGCGGTGACACGCAGGCGCCAAGACCAAGCTCCTCCCATGTGACTGGCCCCTGTGAGTGTGGCAGGCTGCCCACGGAGCTGCGCCATGTTGTCTGGCCCGGCAAGTTCAAGCCGGTTCTGCCTCCACGCTACGATGGCACCCCCGACCCCGCTGAATTCCTCCAGCTCTATGAGCTGAGCATCGAGGTGGCAAACGGCAACGAGAAGGTCATGGCGATATGGTTCCCCATGGCCCTCAAGGACGACGTGCACTCTTGGCTCCTGAACCTCCCCGTGGGCTTGATCTCCTCCTGGGACAAGCTCCGTGAGCGCTTCATCACCAACTTCCAGGGCACTCGCGACCACGCTCTTGCAGCAGGCGACCTGCGGTGCATAAAGCAGTAGCCGGGCGAGACCTTGCACAAGTACATACAGCGCTTCACAAACATTCGCCTCAAGATCCCGAAGGTGTCGGACGTGGCCATCATTTCGGCGTTCTCCGAGGGCGTCCGGGATGTCAAGATGAAGGAGGAGCTCGCCATACATGAGGACTTGTGCTCGGCTCTGGAGATGTTCAACGTGGCCGCCAGGTGCGTGAGGGCAGAGGAAGGTCGCCTCTCCATGGTGGAGCTTCCGGAGGTCGATCCTAAAGACAAGAAGGGCAAGGCTAAGGAGGTAAAGCGCAAGGGCCCCGCTGTGCTCGCGGCTGAACCTGAGATGAAGCGCGGCTGTGACCACGCTGAATCCTCTAGGGGTAGCCGCCCGTTTTGCGTCTTCACAACGTCCACAGCCACAACACCAATGACTGCCAGGAGATCAGGGCAATCCGCGACGGGCACCTTGGCCGCTGTCCCGAGCGCAACGATCATGGCTACGGCTGCGGAGGAGGCCGCGGTGGAGGCCGCTGGGACAACTGCGACCCCCACCAGGACTGGCGCGATCAGCCTCATTAGGACCGCTGGCAGGGCCAGCCTCGCGACGGCCCCTAGCGTGACCAGCCCCACGAGGACCGTCCTCAGGGCAATGCTGGCCTTCCTTCGCTGCCACTGCCTCTAAGGAGAAACGACGACAACCGCCAAGATGATGGGGCTGGGGGCTTACAGGAGCCACACGCGATCGCTTGCATCCTGGGTGGTGCTCAGGCCCCCGCCTCTCATTGCATCTTCAAGCAGTTCGCTTGCGAGGTGAACGCAGCCCTTCCCAAGCTTGAGGCGTCGCGTCCCGTCAGGTGGTCCAAGTACGCCATCACCTTCGACTCTACGGACCAGCTCAAGTGCTCAGCCACCGCTGGCGCACTCTCGATGCTCTGCGCGCCGACCATCAGCAACATCCTCGTCACCAAAACCCTCATCGACGGTGGCGCGGGGCTCAATGTTCTTTCTGTCGACACATTCGAGACGCTCCAAGTGCCCTACGATCAGCTTCCACCCACCAAGCCCTTCTCAGGGGTGACCGATGGCTCCACCGTCCCCATAGGGCAGATTCGCCTCCCTGTCACCTTCGGCAAGCGCGACAAATACCACATCGAGCTCATCGACTTCGACATCGCCCAAATTCACCTCCTGTACAATGCCATCCTTGGGTATCCGGCCCTCGCCAAGTTCATGGCGGCAACTCACCACGGCTACAACGTCCTCAAGATGCCAGGAAGTGGTGGTGTCATCACAATCGCTTGCGACAAAAAGGATGCGGTGTGCTGCCTCAAGCGCGCCTACCAAGCTATGGCGATCGAGAACTCAGATGTCGAGGGTGCCATCCTGCCTCCTGAGGCCATCCCCAAGAAGAAGAAGCAGCTCCTCCCCAAGGGCCGTCAGGAGGCTGGGGCGCCTGGCAATCGTGCCTCAGGCCCCGCGCCCACTGCTGGGGCGCCTTTCCCTCTCGCATAGGAAGGTGCGCCCGGCGCCCCTCTCAGGACGGGTGGGGGGCTCTAGTGTGGATGGCCTCTGACCTGACCAGAGTCGCGAGGGAGGCGTTCGGGCACCATGAGGGGGCGTGCTTCGACATGCGCCTCCATGAGCAAGGCGCAAGGCGTTAAGCGCCAGGCGCTCAGGAGTTCATCACCAAGGCAATCGAGGAGCTTCAGGAGGCGCGAGCCATGCGTGGTGAGCGTTGCCCCACACCATCCAGTGCAGCTGCCGCCCATGACATGGGCAGCGAGCTGCGCATCTGCGTCAACATCCCAGGCCTCAACAGGGCTGCTTCGCAGGACCTCTTCTGGCCGTCCCGCGTCGGCCGGAGCGGGGGCTACCCCTGCAGCTATGTGCGCATGCCGTTTGGCCTGCTAAACATGGCCGCCTCATACCAGCGCCTCATGCAGGGAGTCTTGGCGGCCCATGAGGCAAGGCGTCATGCGGTCCTGGCAGAGGAGGTGTCGGACCCTTGCGAGCTCCCCGGACCTCCAAAGCCTCCCGGGCCTTAGGAGCCGGCTGGACCGTGAGGACCGATCTCTGCTGCGCGCGTCTTCAGCTACTTCAACGCTTCTACAACGATGGTGCTAGGTGACTTTTTGGTTTGTTCAGTTAAGGGCACCCCTTAGGCTGCATTATCCTAAAACTGTCAGGGCTCCCCCCGCGTCACAAGGCGTATGGCGCCACCGCCACGGTGGCGCGTGCCATCCAGAAGTGGGTCCTTCTTCGGGGAAGGCGCCAGCGAGCCCTCCCCCGGCCGAGGGCCCACGACCACCTTACCACCGCCCGCGTAGCCCCTTGGTCCTGTCCTGGTTTCCGGACGCCCCAACGGTGGTCGGGGTATGCGTGGGGCGGGGTCCCCGCCCCGGGCAGGCAGGGCGCGCCAGGAGTTCGCGCGAGGACGCACCCCGCGCGCGGTGAGGGAGCCCGGTGCCAGGGCTCCCTCCGCGTCATGAGGCGTATGGCGCCACCACCGCGGTGGCGCGTGCCATCCGGAAGTGGGTCCTTCTCCGGGGAAGGCGCCGGCGAGCCCTCCCCTGGCCGAGGGCCCGTGGCCACCTTACCACCGCCCGCGTAGCCCCTTGCCCGTTGGTCCTGTCCTGGTTTTCGGATGCCCCAACGGTGGTCTGGGTATGCGCGGGGCGGGGTACCCGCCCAGGGGGCAAGAAGCGCCCCTCAAGTCTCTGCTCGTGACACTCTCACATAATAATGAGTGGGGCTGTACATGCCCGGGAGTCTCCTGAGTGCCGCCCTGGGGCCTCACGGGGGCTCCCACCCACGTCCAAGTGGAAGCCCCATGCTCCGCGCTGGCGGACGACACTGTCTTTCAACGACTATGCCCACGCCTAGTGGAAGCCCCATGCTCCATGCGGGGGAGAAGACCAGAAGACTAGTGTAGGTGCTGGACGTGGTTGTTCTTTCGCTTGCTTTCTGTAGCTGATTTGCCACTTCTTGGAATGAAATTCGAAGTTCTCACGTCTTTATTCGAAAGGGTTGGCAATTTTTCTCCTTGTAGCGTTTTAATCTCTCGAGTCTTGCCTTAGGGAGAGTGGCAGTTGCCCGTCGCTCTTTCCCACGCGTCTCGCGACCGGGGGCTGGGTACGGTGTGTACGCCTGGGCTCCCCCACGAGCACACCTCGCCAAAGCCTTCGTGTCCTAATCTTTGGCGTCCTAATCCTCGCGCGACGCCCTTAAACGAGCCAACGGGCATGTACGCCGTCCTGAGTCCGCACCTCCTAGACTCGCCGGGCATCACGACCCGGCGTACCAGTGACGGTTGGTCCTCGCTCGGGGGCTCGCGCGGGGCGTGGCGCCCTGAGGGGTAGCTCCGGAGGCCCCATATCCTCATGACCCACTTGAGACCTCGCGGCCACTGAGCGCCTCCTGAGGCTGGAGAACCTTCGGGTCCATGAGAAGGAAACCCCCGGCAAGATCTCTCTGGAACAAGAGGCACGCAGAGGACCCAAGCTCTGGAGGAACACGCCCTCGCAGCGCAGGAGTCTACCACAAGCACACCAAGCTAAGTTACCCCAATCACAGTCAACAAGAGCTTGTCGGTTGGTAGCAACATGAATGCTAAGATAGGAAATAAAAGCGTTAACATAAACGGCGCAAGCGCCATGGTCCATTACATTCCCGACCAGGGCCTTCTATGTTTCTTGATGCAGGAAAAAGAAAAAAAGCAAAAGCGGCCTCGCGACCACTGCGGTTCCTGAGGCCTGGCTCCAGCGACGCCCGCGCTCAGTCGGAGTCCTCCTCCTGCTTCACCAGAGCGTGATGGCGGGGCGGCTCATCACCCTCCTCGGTCCGGGCCCGGCAGCATGGCGGCTCGTCGTAGTCATCGTCGCTCGTGCTCTTCCCGGAAGAAGAGCCGCCACCGCTGGACGTGTCGTGTCCGTCGCCAAGGGCAAGTTCACCGCGAGTGGCCTCGCCGATTCGCCGGTCTATGAGGGGGTCGCCGTCTCAATCGCCTCCCCTGGGGCAGCACTCCAGACGTCGGCCGTCCTCTCCGAAGACCTTGAAGAAGAGCTTCGACGCCCCGTCGTACTCGAAGTGCATGGCGTGCCTCCCCTCCGAGTTACAGGCGCGGGCGATCGTGCCGTACCCCCGGGTCATGAATACGTCACCGGAGTTGACGGCCTCGACCTCCGCCTCTGAAGCTTGGCTGCAGCAGCCATCGTGCTGTAGCCACAACTTCACGGGTCCCTTTGATGGTATCTCCCCCGCCAGGGACCGCGGGAGCCGGATCCATGTGCGCAGCGGTGTCGCTGCCCACACCACGAACTCGCAGGCCGTGCCGCTAGCATAGGCCTGCGGGCAAGGTGGTCGCGTGGTCTCTGCTTGTCCTCCTTCCCGACTCCATCCTCTGCGACTTCCACGGCTGCTCCCACGGACGGGGCTGCGCGTGCGAGCATGCGCGCTAACGGGGAAACCTGGCGGTGCGTGTTCGTGCCAGGGCCGCGATTCCGTGGGCCCTGCAGAGGGCTTGCGGGGGCGGTCATGCCTCTTCTTCGGCGGGAGTAGCACCGGTTCTACCTGCGGGGCCTTTCCCTTCTCGGCAGCCGAGAACCTCCTCACTGGCGCCATGGATGCTGTGGCAAGATGGTGGAACGAAGAAGAAGAAGGAGCGAGCGGCGAGAAGACGAAGATGAGCTGGGGGCTTCGCCCCCCTCTCCCATTTATAGGCGAAGGAAGGCTAACCGCCCGCCTCTCGTGCTCCAAGCAATGATGGCCTTTTTGCATGCACCAGGCAGTTGTCAAGTCGAGCAGTTGCCGAGGCAGCATGGGGAAGTGGAGATGCCCACGTCCCATCAAGTTCCACTCGTCAGCCTGGTTCACAGGCGATTAGGGCCCGTGGTGCTTCGCCCTTGCCCTTTGGCTTCGCCTCGAAGCCAAGTCCGAGCGTGCCTTTGGCCCAGGGGCTACTGTCGGCGTTCTGGGAACCAGGGTACCCAGACTTGCCTGCCTGCGGCCCATGGCATGGCTTCATCGACGGCCTGGTACGGCCCATCTACAAGACTACCAAGACAAGACCCTCGCGAGGGGCCAAGCCTCGTGAGGAAGACGACGCCAAGACCTCCCGAGGGAGCGGCCTTCCTAGGCTGCCTCCTGAGGAGCGGAGATTCCTAGGCAGGTGCCCAAACCTCATGAGGTTGCGGTGACGCAAGCCATGACGACCAAGGCCAGGCGGGCACCAGCGGGCGCAGAGGAGATAGTTTCCTCTTTGGTGCTAAGGAGGCAAGCGCAGGCGTGGGTTCCCGAGGACTCAGGCAAAGGTTTCCATTCCTGTGCAACGAGACCAAGACCACCACGACGGCAGGACGGATGTCATCACCGAGCCCACGGCAGCGTCATGCCAGAAGCTTTGCAGGCGAAGACCATCTTTCGTCAGGATAAGATGTACTACTTGTCCCCTTTCAAATTGGCCGTTGTGGAATCCCTTCCCGCCTACGTTTTGGGAAGAGGACCAAGGCCACTATAAATATAGGCTAGCCACCACCGTAGAGCAGGACGAACCCCCCGGGATCGAATCCTTTCCACCCTCACCAGAGCAGACCTCGCGAGGTTGTTCATCCCTTGTACTTGTTCATCCTCAGCCCCTTGTGAGGCAAATCCACCACAAAGCAGGAGTAGGGTCTGACACCGCAAGGTGGCCCGAACCTGGGTAAACTACCGTGTTCGTCTTCTTCCTTGTTCCTCGAGCTAGGCCATAGGGTGATGTGCTGGTTGGCTAGATAGGTTGAGTTCTTCGCACACGCCCCGGAGTTCGAACCTTTCTTGGGTCTGCGGAGCCCTGAATCCGACAGATGTGGATGAACAGTTCCTGGTGGGGGTTGGATGAACAGGACCCCGTGGTAGTAGGCCGTTGACGCTGGATGAACAGGACCCCAAGGAGGCCGCCGCACCCCAGCCGGTTGGGGGTGGATGAACAGGACCCTGTGGAGGCTCTATGACCAGTAGCCGATGGAGGTTGGATGAACAGTAGCCCGTGGATGAATAGTAGCTGGAGGAAGTCGATGGTGGATGAACAGTAGCCCGTGGAGCTGGAGCGAGGCAGTAGATGGTGGATGAAAATGACCCCGTTTCGACCGTAGGCACTCCAACAGAAGTCTGTTTCCTCCGTTTTGCGGTACGCCACACCCCTTCCGATCAACAGGACCCTGTTTCGACCGTGGGCACTCGAACAGAAGTCCGTTTCCTCCGTTTTGCGGTATGCCAGACCCTTCTCGATGAACAGGACCCTGTTTCGACCGTACGCGGTCGAACAGAAGGCCGTTTCCTCCGTTCTGCGGTACGCCAGAACTCGTTTCGGCTGTTCTGTCCAAGCCGGTTGGCTCCCGATGAACAGGACGCCGTTGCTGCTGTCCGCTGCCTCTCCATGTACACGAGCCCTGGCCATACGTATGCGCAAGTAGGCGTTCGAGACCCCGCCCGTATGTACGTACGTGGCCATATTTTTTGGCATCTGGCTGTACATACATGTACACAGTTTAGAAGGGATTGCCTGAACTGCTACGTCGAGGGCTCTACTACTACATGTGCCGCTGCTTGCTCCGCCACGGTTCATCATTGCAGAGAGAACGATCGACCAGTATGTACATACACGTTCGCGACCAGACAGACAACCCTACGTACGGTTCGACCGGGTGGGTCCCAGCCGTCAGGGAGGATAAGGAGGCACTCGCTTGCTTGCGAAGATATATGTGGTGGGTCCCAGCTGTCAGGGAGAGGAATCATTTTTTTTGCGCGTAATAAGGAGGCACTTCCTTGCGTGCGAAGAAGTAGGTGGTGTGTCCAGCTGTCAGCCTCACCGTGTACAGTCGTCTTCCGATAGCTGTCGTTTGTTGACAACGTTGACCATGTCGCGCCGAGAGCACCAAGGCGGTGGACAACGGTGAGGCTTGCTAAGGGAACAATGCGGAGTCGAGGAAGACGAGGCAGTCAATGCCCACGCGGAGGGGAGTACGAGGGTTCATTGGTTCCGCTGCGGTCTGAGGCTGCCGTCACCAGAGAATAACACGGACTGTGGGGAAGCCCTGGCCAGCGGTGAGATTAGGGTGGGGCGGTGAGGCCTATGCGACAGCACTGCCGCCCACGGGAGGCAGGAGCAGGCGGTCCTGCCGGCGTTGGTTTGGGCGCTTGGAGGAAGAAGATCAGAGGTTGAAGAAGCAGCACAGCTGTTGGATTAACATCCAATGGTCCAGCTGCTAGAATCATTTGTTGACTAAGTTGACAAAGCCCTGCGTACGCGTCAGCTTAGTAGGCCCACAAGTCAGCCACCAAATCTGCCGGGTCTCAGCTGTCATCGGGAGGAATAGTTTTTTCGCATAATAAGGCTACTTCCAATGCATTGGTCCTTACATGAGGTGCTAAGCACATTAAAAACTTTAGCAACTAAAGCCCCCAATGCATAGGTGCTTAACTTTTTGGCGCTAAGCATCCTTCATTTAATGATTTTGCAACTAAAGTTCTTCATGCATTGGTGGGATTCTTCTCTTTAAGTGTTTTGCCTAGGTTCTCGCGCTTGGCATTGTTTCTTCGTGGGGTCACCAGACTCATCTCTCTCCTCTTAATTACCTTGCCACATCAGACTTTTTGCCTACATGGCAACCTTAGCACCTGTACAAGGTGGAGCATTGGGAGGGTCCAAAGGAGGCACTTCCTTCTGTGCGAAGATTTTGCTGGTGGGTCCCAGCTGTCAGCAGGAGCAATCATTTTTTTCGCGTAATAAGTAGGCACTTGCTTGTGTGGGGCCCTACTTTCAGCCTCTCCACTTACATCCCTCTTCCGATGGCTATCGTTTGTTGACCATGTTGACCATGCCATGCCGACAGCAACAACGCAGTGGACGACCCATGTCAAAAAAATGCGGTGGGCGACGGCGAGGCCCAAGAAGGGAATGACCCGGAGCCGGCGAAGCCACAGCAGTGGATGCCCACGCTGAGGGGAGTACGAGGGCTGACTGGTCGGTTGCGGGGTGAGGCTGCCGTCACCGGAAAATAACAGGAGGTGCGGGTGGGTAGAGGGATGGCCTGGCCAGCGGTGGGAGTAGGGTGGGCCGGTGAGGCCTGCGCGGCAGCACAGCCGGCCACGGAAGGAGGGAGCAGGCAGTCCCGCCAGCGCTGGTTTGGGCGGCTGGAGTAGGAAGATCGGAGATTGAAGAAGCACGACGGCGGTTGGATGGACATCCAACAGTTACTGCTCTGTGTTGACTAAGTTGACAAAGCCTTGTGTACACGTCAAAAAAAATTTAGGACGGCGTCATCGCCAACCTAGTAGGCCCACAATTCAGCCTCCAAATCTGTAGAAAACAACATACAACCCATTTGCCATTATTTTTAATAACTTACAGCCCATTTGCTAATGCTTAAGGATATTTTAAAGCCCATATTCTTTTTGTTAGCATTACAGACCATATTTTGGCAACTGCTAAAAAATTCAACAAAATTTTGCATATTCCGATGGGGTCCGAACTCTTTAATCACGAAATTTTGAGTCACATTAAAAATAATTATAAAAATAATTTTATTTTAGATTAAAATACAACAAAATTTTTCCCGCAAAAAAAACAATGAAATTTAAAATCTTGAAATCCTTAAAAAAACGAAATTTGAATCTAGCTGCCGGTTTTCTGTGTTTTTAAAATTTACGGCCCATTTCTTACTACTTATAGCACATTTTCTGGGGAAGCCGAATACATTTCCTCATCTTTAAAGATCTGCAGCCCAGCAGGGCTAAGAGAAGCAAGTAGGCCTGGGTTGGGTATTGTCCAAAAAAAATAGAACTGGGCTAGCCATTTTCAGAAAGAAAAAAGATATCAACTGGGCTCGTCATGTGCTTAAATAAAAGCCTGGGCTAACAGGTCACAACCCCCGCACAGCGCAGTTGATACCCTGCTCTGTCTCTAAAACTAAAAAATAACTTGGCGAGCTGCTGGGTCCATGTTGTTACAGTATTTCTCTAATAAAGGAAATGGCAAGCCATTTGCCTTGTTTCAATGAAAATATGACAGTCATAGCCGAGTTAAAAATGGCAACAACATCTAACTCAAGCTTACAAACGGTACAAAAGCCAAAGGATTAATTGTTCATCAAATTTAGACAAAACCTAGATTGAACATGGCAATAACATCCCAACTACTTTTTTGGCAGTAACAAACAAATGGATCGGTCTGATCCATCAAATCAACATCCTGTGCGAAAAAAATTACTGAAACATGACGGCAAGTTGTTGTAAATAGAAGCCGAGCACGTTCAAAAACCCATTTGTCCACCTGAAACTTCTTTTTTTTGCTATTCAACATATCCATCCGTGAGAAATTTCTTGTTGAAAAACATAAGCCTCATGGACAATAGTAACCTCGCATTCCACAGGAATAATGTGACAAAGCTTCTGTTTGCCTGGTTGGATGCATATCCTTCCATCGTTATTGTCCTCAAACGAATGTCATGGGAACAGAGAAAATTCCGGTGCTTATTATGGCACCGATTGGTTATATGTTCTTCTCCATGTGTTAGTGCCTAAGTAGACATGAAGATTGAAAACAGTTAAGGTCTAAAAAAAGAGTATGTCGAAAGAGCGACAGCTGAACGGTTAATTCTCATACAATATATATGGGCTTTCAATGTGCATGAAATCATCACCTTTATATACAAATTCTCTAGCCATGGTAAGCATCGCAGCAAGTCAATAATTGTGTTCAGATCATAACTAAACATTCCGATATATAAGATCTTGACAGAATCCAGCACCATTGATAGGCTATCCATGGACGAACTCTTCATTGAGCATATAACATAATATTAGTACCCAAAGTGTACTCCAAGATGATATAAAACTTATGCGCACAAATGAAAAATGCAGCTTATGATTACAAATGTGTAGATGATAATATACGGTACCTGAATAAGTGTGGAGCCAAACACCAACTTGTGATAATTAAATGGATCAAGAATTACACCCAAGGTCTCCAGTTTAGGTGCAGAGACGACAGTTATTTGTGAAGGTATATAACAATAATGAAGGAGCAACCTTTGAAGTGAAGGGGCATCTTCGATGATGAGCTGCTGTCCTTCAAAACAAATTTCAACGCTTGTAAGGTGAGGCGACTTTATTTGGAGACAACTGATAGGGATTTCTATTCCCAAAACAATCAGCAAGCACTCCAGGGCAGGGCAACTAGAGTGGATGATTCTGTGCAGTGAGGCCTCCGACAGATAAACCACCATAAGCGAAAGTTTTTTTAGCAGTGGGAGTCGAAGCAGTTGTACCAGATTGTCTGGTAGATGGCACCGGGCGAAGGTGGCGGTGTGGAGAGAGGAGGAAACCGCGAGATGGACAACGGTGGTGTGGGCACAAATTCTTGGCCTTCGGTTCGTGGTATGTAATTTTTGTGGTAATGGTAGAACTCAAACTGCTGGAGTTTTTTGAATTCAGGGGATGTCAACTAGGTGTCAACCGTGCAGGGTATGGATAGCAGGTAGCGTGTCGGGATGCAGAGGCGTTGAACGGAGCCCTGGTGGGAGGAGATGATGGCTCTGAGGAGTTCAAAATTAGGAACGACAGATAGCTGATGACAGTCGAGATTAAGGGGTGTGGCGCGCCATAGAGGGCGCCACCGAGTTGAGAGGACTTGGGTGCAGCAGCAATCCTTGGTGGGGAGAAGCGAGATGATCTCCCCAAGGATGTCGTCCGGGAAATTGCTGATGTGGTCCACCCGAGATTCTATGGGTTCCTCAGATCCGTTGGGGGGGGGCTCGCCGCTTCTCCCCGCGATGCTGCGTGCGGGATCTACAACCGGCGTCGCCGCTGGCGGGAGCCTCATCTTCTTGGCGTTGGGTCCAGCCGACTCCATTTTCCTTGCGGGCGTCATGCTGAGCTCACAGGTTTGAGCAGAGTAGCGAGAGACGAGCCTAGTGGCAGTGCGAGTGGGGAAGAAGGAGGGCTGGGGTTTTCTGTAGGAGCGAGGAAGAAGAGGAGCATGCGTTTTCTGTACGAGTGAGGAAGAAGGTGAGCGGGGGTTTTCTATATGAGTGAGGAAGATGGGGAGCGGGGGGAATTGGGGGGAGACGGAAGCGGGAGAGTCCAGCAAGATGTAGTATAAGTGGAATCAAGGAGGAAGGAGGGTTTTTCTGGGATCGCCCCCTCTTCAAGAAAAATGGGCCTTTCCTCGCAAAAAACAAAAACAAATGGGCTTTAAGATGGATAGGCTTTCGTATCGGCCTAGTCGGCTGCCCATGTGTTTCGTACTGGAGGGCCTTAACACTAGAGGCAGCCCATTAGAGACACTCTCCAGCTCTTCTGTTTATTGCCCATTCGAAAGAAAAAAAGAGACACCTCCAGCTTAGTTATGGCTCCTCATCGGTGACATTTTTCAACTTGAAAAAAAAGATATAGCTCCTTCACGGGCCGGCTTGGCATCCACCAAATTAAAGGATGTTGTACTGCATGCAGATACTCACACTGGTCATAGCGCGGCAAAATGAGGGGTCAAATAACATGCCCACAATATACATAGATTGTAAAGGTTGACACGCTAGTCAACATTCACACTAAACTAAGCTTCACAAGATACGATATGCATACTAGCTAACATTCACAAGCACTTAAGTTCAACATGTTTACGCATCTAAATGATTCACAAGACTATAACCAAGACAAAGTTGTGAGAAGATGTAGAAATAAAGAAAAAATGATCGATGCTTCTCTGAGCAAAGGGCCTCCCTACGCACGCATTAATTTTCTGGGCATGCTTCTTTCTGCTCAATGTTGCGTGCACTTTGAGCATGTTGGCAACTCCACAGCTAGCTTGATGGCTCATCTTGCAATTTACGCTGACACATTGCAGCAAATAGTGGAGGCAATAGAGATCACTCAACATCAGACCATTTTGTGCAGTTCTACTGAAATCATCTTCATTTTCCTGAATGTGAAAAGGTAGGAAAGCGCTGTACTTAAACGGTGTCGCAAAACAGTAGTACATATCAATAGCTCGGCATGACAAAACACGATCATCTGGACGAAGGGGATACTGACCTGCGTGAGGAAGATTATGCATAATTTTATAGGTGGTTAGTTGATTTCCACCTTGGGATCTCCTATGATGGCACGGAGGAAATTCTATGCAATCGATGAGCGCAATTCCTTCCGTGTGGCTTTAGAAAATTTGTCCGACTAACCCCAATATCTTTTTTGTGTAGTTCCACTAAAATAATGCACCGCTGTTTGCACGACCCCTACTTGCCGGCCAGGCCATCAATGACTCGGTCTCTTTTATCTTGCATTGACGGCGCAGCTGCAGTGCTTGTTTGCTGCTCCACACATGATAGGCTCGTTTCACACTGCAAACAACAAGTCAACGTACGAATAAGCTTATTTCATCTTGCGTTGATCATTCTACCTAGTTACGAATGTAGGAATACCTAGAGCACCGTGAGGTCAGCAGACAGCAGGTTCCACTAAAATTGAGGTTTGTGCTTCCGTTTGCACAAATAGACACCATATGGAGATAGACAACCCTGTTTGCACAAATATGTAACAGGGTTATTTAAGCAGTGTCATTTTTTTGCAGCGACATATGATTAACAGCAGCATCTCATATGTTATCAATGGCATTACAGTAACAGTATGAAAAAGTGCCATCACATCAAATCAACACTGGCACTACATTAACGGGGGATTACATTAACATGCGTAACAATTGCATTATTACTCTGTGATGACAGATTGGGAGTAGCAATTTATCAGTATGTACATGCGCGGTTAACAGGAACGATTGTTCTAACAAAGGGTGATACAGAAAGGAGAAACACATCGTTGTGTCAACCATTGTGCAATTAAATTTTGTGCAGTTCAACGGAGATGCAGCTATGTTACCGATGTCAGAGTTTAGTGTAACGGCCCAAAACATTCTTTATGAGAAATAAAGCAAGATAGAAGCATTTCATAAAATGGTGGTGGCATTGATTCAGTTTATCAATGGCAATAGATTGACAGCAGCATTACTTAACAGCGACATCACATTAACAGTGGCATTATTTCATTTTACCTGTGATGTTAGATTAACAGCAGCAGTAAGGGCATAGGGACAGGGGAGGCACAAGCACGTTTTACATCCACCGAGGCATAAAGTGGTGAGGCAGAGGTGTTGCCGAGTGCGGCAAACATCCAAAGCTTGTCTGGATTTGTGCATTTTTTGTTCTCGTCAGTCACCTTTCCAATGTGACCACAAGAAATCTAGACGTGCTCATTCTCGGTTGCATTGGCGACACAACACCCCCACTTTCTATCCTTTTTCGACCAAGAGACCGGTCAGACCAGCATCTTTATTTCCCTTTCCAACCAAGAGATTGGTTCATTAGCCAGTATGTGCGGTACCTTTTTTCCTCTAATAGTAAAAATTTAGGTGGTGTTCGAGTGTTCGACAAGCCGACGGAGCTAGCTACATGGGGAGCTTTGTAATACTAGAAGAATATCCACATGCAGGATGCAGCGACGTGGGGAGCAATCCCAACATGATGAAAAAAAGGGATGCAGTGACGTGGGGAGCTGGGCCATTAGAACAAGGTTGGTTCTAAAATAAGTTATACCTCCGGTCAAAGGGATGTGGCGAGGCAGGTGGCGGGATCTGCCAACTCGATGGTGGGGAGCAAGGGTGAGGAGGACCTCCCACGCTGGCGCCAGGTCAGAGAAGACGGCGCGCGTCGGCTTCCTCTTGCCACCGGCGACCACCAGCGGAAGGGATCCGGCCGGATCTGTGTCAACCGGAGAGGAGAGAGAGACAAAGAGAGTGGACATCGCCGTCTTGTTTAGATCTGGAGAGGTTGAGAGAGTGAGAAGAAGAGAGCAACCCTAGCAAGCAAGTCCCGAAGTGGACTAGTGGAGTAGTAATTGTTTTTCTCTCCGTAGCGATCGTTTTAAATTGAATACGCGCGGAGCCATCTTTTCATTTAACGTACTTACTAGTAAAAAGAAACTCGATCAATAACCGTGCCAGGTCACACTTGGTATGGCTGACATTTGGTCCTAGACCCCACATTAAGTGGACGACTAGATGTCTCAAATTGTCATGTTACCTGCCTTTTTGTGTGAAAATGCGCTCCACCGTGAGTGTACCCACGCGTGTGCGTGAGGGGAGAGTGAAGTCCGATTTATAAACCTTGAGGTTATAGAGCAAGTCGAAAACAAACCCTCACCTTTAAATCCCTGAAGTTTGTACCCTGTCCTCTGTAATCCCGATCATTTTTAACCTTAAGGGCATGTGCGGTTCAAGGGGTTTTAACGGAGATTAACAGGGATTGTGGGGGATTAAATCATGTACAAGCCAAATTCCCCTCCATTCCTCTCCAAACCCCTTGGGAGGAGGTTGAACCGAACAAGGCCTAAGGCTGGTCATAGTGGAGAGTAACTTAGACTAGTAACATGCATATGTTACTAGTCTAGTTACTACCTTCATAGTGGGTAGTGTCATATGTGTGGTAACATAGATGTGTTCATTAATTACTTTATAGACTCATTTTGCATTGGGAAGCGCTATGTGATGGTAGTAACATATTATGTTACTCTATTTGCCTCTCTCCTCATTAACTACTTGCCACCTTACCCTTTTTGCTTATGTGGCATCTATGTTACTACCTATGTTACTCCCACTATGACCAGCCTAAGACTAACCACAGTGGGAGTAACTTCAAGAGTAAGGCTAGTCATAGTGGAGAGTAACTTAGACTAGTGTCATGCATATGACACTAGTCTTTGTTACTACCTTCATAGTGCAAAGTAACATACAAGTAGTATCATAGATGATTGCATTTATTACATTATAGACTCATTTTGCTTTGGGTTGCGTTATGTTACAGTAACATATTATGTTACTCCAAACACCTCTCTCCTCATTAACTATATGCGACATAAGCAAACTTGTCTTGGGAGATGCTATGTTACTTGCTAAGTTACTCCCACTATGACCAGCCTAATAACATTGGGTCCAACTCAGCAAATTCTCCTATGTGGCAACTAGTTAATGAGGAGAGAGGTAAATTGAGTAGTAGTAACTTAGTAGCTAGTTACTCATTCTATGACATACCAAAACACAATGACTCTATAACCTAATAAATAAAGCTTTGCATGACACTACACGTGCGATGACCACTGGAGCAATCCATTTAGGTTGTACGTAAACATGTTTATACTCTTCATTCATGATTTTTAGTACAAATAGGATGCACATGGCGATGTCATCCTCATACCAGCCACTATTGATGGATGGCCACGCAGCGCCGCCCTGCTCACCTGCAACTGCAACCCGAGTTGCGCATGCAGCAACTACGACTGCAATGGAGTACTAGACGCACAACGCATGTTGTTGGTGCTGCTTCATGAGCTACCAAGCCGTCTAGACGAGCGCGCGGTAATATCCATCACCTGCGGAACGAAGGACATCGTTCTTTCGCCGCGTCCTGGCCATCACAAAGGTGGTGACGCACTTTGCGGGGTTGTCAGAGACGGAGTCCATCGTCCCACTCCGGCGACGGACAGCGCTCGCCCGAGAGCACGAACGTGGACGCAAATTCGTGCAAACATGGTCGGATTTCATATAAACATGACGGATTTCATTACATTTACATTAAATGTGGCACTCCGTCTCAGAGAAACCGGAACACCCCGTATTCCAGCCAAGAGATCAAGTCTTCTGGAATACGGCACTGCTTGACATAGAATAAATCAGCTCTTATTACAAAGGATAATGGTACAAGGGTCTGATGTTACAACTGATCACATCAGCACGGCGACACTACGCCTGCTAAGGTAATTCTATGCTAGCAGCAGAACAACTCGTAGCAGCGGAAACTTCTAGCAGCGGAACAACGACGAAGGTGGTGAACTCCACTCCGCAGGGACTCTAGCTGGGACACGATCTTGCTCGCACGCGCGGTAAGCTCGACAAGCAAACAATAAAGCACGGCATCACCTGCAATCTGGCATGACACGCCAGGTCAGTACATTGAATGTACTTGCAAGCTCACACAACCAAAAGCTTCAAGGCAAGACAACAACATAGCATTAACAGGTTAAGTTATTAACAACTACTATGATGTGGAAGCAATAACTAAGCATGACATGATACTACTAGAATTACTGCTGAACCACCATCTCAAGAACCATCTCACTCTTGGCTATCTGGCCAAGCAATAAATCACCTCGATCACCTCGTGATCAATACCTCCACGTGATCACCGCGTGACCACATCACAAACTGAATGATCATCCTCGAGATCATCCCAATATCCTCATCATCATCCTGTCAATCTGTACTGCTCAAATATATCAACATATAAATCACCTATAAGTCATTCCGTCATGTGAGTGTTGATCGAACGGTGTGACCTAGTACAAACTTGTGCTCATGATCGAGGACGCGGCTATCGGTAGATCAAACACACACTCTGCAAAGGTTAGCACACTGTACCCACATCACAGAACCCATGGCCTCCTGCTCCCATTCGGGTGGACCAACGGCGTTCCGACAAAACCAATCTACTGCCATGACACTCTCCCGGCCACTCCGACCAACTCCCCTTTGGGCTAAGTCATGGGTGGCCCCAATGCCACTCCGGACATCCAACGGCCACCGTCGTGGCAAAACAATCGTCCCAAACGGGGACATGGTACCAAAACAACTACGGGCGCACAAGGCCTATACCGGCCTACCTGATCAGGGTAGCGCACGCGTATAACCTTCCCTAGTTGGAGGCACCGGCGAGAGGCATAACAATAGACCGCATTAGGGCCTCCCCATAAAGGCAAATGTGGTTGCACTGGAAAAGCCCGGTTCGGTGGCACCTGGCCAACGAAATGACGGAATTTATCCCCAAGATAGATCTGTGATACCTGATACTCCAATATCATCTATCAACCTGTAAGCCAAGTTATAGCAATATCCAACAAATAATCCAGAGAATAATATTGTCATAACCTAATACTCCGAGGGTAGCATATCAACTAAAATCATGATGAATCCAATAATCAAGATACTACTAATCCAATAGCAAGATCAAAATATTAACCTAAGATCCACATGATAACATCATATCCAAAATAATACTCCAAAGCGTAACATCCAATACCATCATGAAAATAGTATAAGCCACTAATAATCCAATGACACATGTCATCCTCATAAACTGCAAAATATTAGTCCTAGAACTCCAAGCAACATCATGGCAATAGCAAGATCAAAATATTACTCCAAGAAATGCCATGAACAAGTCATATGTAGCTAATGCAAATTTTAAGCAAGTTTAAATAAGTAAACCATGCCACTGCATTGCAATCATGCAAATGGAGGGTGTGGCTTGCCTGGGATGGATGGGTACACCAGGAGGAAGTGCGAGAAGCTTGCGGAAAGAATCACCGGAAAACGTTCTCTCTCGGAGGGGGATGAATAAGGGCAAGGGAATAATGGTCATTTTCAGAATGTGACAACATCATGAAAAGGATACCAACGGAAAGGGCTCGACGAGACGAAGAAGTGGGCTTTGGAATCACCCCATTTGGAGTAGGGAGTGAAAAGATATGATTGTTTTTCTGCCAGGGACCTATCTGTAATAAAATCATCACAAACAGGCCCTCAGCAGGAAAAACAGAACGCGCCTTTTCTGAAAATACGTTTTCCAGAAAGGAAAATGCCTTCTGGCCCGAAGAAGAAGCAGAGTACGCTTTCGGAAGATGAAAGAGCATTTTGGCAAAACCCGCATCCACTTATCCACGATGGCAGGGGCGGGGCCAGGCCTTGTGCCGCTGACACGCAGGTCCCACCGCTGGCTTCTCTCTCCTCCCGCCTCCTTCTTCTCGCCGCGCCTGCTCGCTTCTGGCCGAGGGAGGAGCCCGCCCCGACGACGACCGCCGGTGATGTAGGCCACCTCCCGGGGCATGCGGCACACCGACGTGATCAGATGGCCGAGACGCACCCGCCTGGACCACTCACGCATATCGGGGAGGTCGGAGTCAAGCAGGGCTTCACCCGCGGCGGATGGCAGCGTCGGTCGACGAGGGACCCGAGGCTACGGTTGCTCCAGGGACAAGGCGAAGACATGGGGAGGCTCTGCGTGATCCAGGCGATCTTCTGGGGGTCGCTAGAGGAAGAGAGGAGGTCCGGCTGGCTCGGATTTGAGTCGAGGCCTGCGGCGAGGTTTCGGCCATGGGAGGGACCGGAGGAGCTCCGGCGAGGATTTGAGAGGTCCGGGTGGCTACTAGGAGTGAGAGGGAGTGGCTGGTGAGGAGGGGCGAGGGCGGGAGCCACTTAAATAGGCGAGGGAGGAGGGTCACGGGCTCGGGTGACGCCAAGGACGCGCTAGCCAGCTCCGACGATGGCGTTTAGCTGCACGGGGAGGACGAGGATGACTGAAGAGGGCACAGGAGGGTCACGGAGCAGTAGACAACGCCAGGGACACGGGGAAGAAGAAGACGGGGCGCGGACAGAGCCATGTCGGCCACAGTGCGCCCGTGGGCTCACGGCGGCGAGCGCCGACGAGGAAGCTACCGGAGGTGGAACAAGGTTAGAGAGTGTCGTGAGGTAGCAGGGAGTCAGGTCGGCAACCACGGACGCGCAAAGGATCGCCGGAGAGAGGGGCCCGAAGCAAAACGATGTTCTGGACGCGGCCACAGCGAGCAGAGCGCGCGCACAGGCAAAGTCCAACGCGGTCACCACGCGACTTGTCACAGGGAGGACAGGAGGGGCTGGCAAACCTTTTCTAGTGGCTAGTCCTTGCTCCCCAAGGCTTCCCAGGAGTGAAATATAAAGAGAAGGAGCCAAGGAGAGGTGTGAGGCTTCGTTGAAAGTTGGCTATAGCAAACTTGTCCACATTTCTATGATCAACAGAGAATTGATTGAGGCCAGAGTTGATGTCTGGGAGGCTTAGGTTAAGAAGGACTATCATCCTGTGCAATTAGAGAAGAAATGGACCAAGGAACAACAGGGTTGCTTTGCAACAGCATACTTGGTCCAGATTCAAGATTAGGATGGTGTACTCACATGGAGTATCAACTTTAGATGAAATTATTTATGGCATGATGATTTGGAGATATAAAGATGGTGTAAAAATTTCATACCATTTGGACTTGGCAAAATGGTACTTCCTTCACAGCTATCCTCTCTGTCTAGAAACTTAAGATAATTTTGGAGAGAAAATGGATTGCTTAAATGATCCCAAATTTGGTGGAGAGGAGTTATTCGAGTAGAAGCATGATCTGGTAATTTTTCAGAATTAATGAAGCAATATAAAATATACTTGCTTCACAACCTGAAAATATTAACAGAATCAAAGATTTGATGCTGTGCTCACATAGATAGTTGGATGCGGCTGAAAATTGGCGTAGTGTGATGATATGAGCACATGAAGGAGTGTGCAAAATTTCAACTCAGTTTGATAACCCTAGCCTTACTTCCTTCACAATGGCTTCTGTCTGACAGAAACTTTGAAAAATTGCTGAGCAAGATTTGCTAGGCAAATGAAGTTGAATTTTTGCATGAGGCAATGATTTGGATGAAAGAGCATGCCCAAAAAGTTTGGGAGCAAGAAACAAAATATAGGTGGCACTTCCTTCACAGAAGACCACATTGGACAAAAATGTAGAAATAATATTGGGGAATTAGTTTTGAACTAGACAAGGATGGTTTGGACATATTTGGGGTATATATGATCCAAACAATTTATGAGAATTATTTCGGAATTTTGTGGAAGACAGAAATATAGGTTGCTTCACAACCTAGGGCAAATAGGGTTATTCCTTTGATAGAAAAAGGAATATTCCTGAGAAAAAGAATTTTGAGGTTGAGCTAGAATAGGGATGACATGATCTTGGGATAGATTTGAGAATGATGAACCACTTGGGAAGAGAAGAAATGAGGGTCTCCCAGGTTTCAAGTCCACAGATCCACTCCAAAAAGAAAATCAGAGCAAAAACCAAATAAATCAAAAAGAAAAAGAAAGGGCCAAAAACCAGGGTGTTACAAACCTTCCCCCCTTAAAGAAATCTCATCCTCGAGATTTGGTTTTTCAGGGAACAAGTATGAATATATCTTAAGGAAACCGTTTCCAACTCGGGTATCCATTTCCTTTATATGTTGTTCCCTCACGAATTTCATATGATCTGCTTACCTTGCGCTGATGTGGTTTGCTTCTCCTTTCCCAAATCCTGATGGGTTTTTGCTCATATACCAATTCCTTAAGCTGACGTTGATTCTTTCGTGTCTGCGGTGATATCCGAGGGATCTGAGCATAAATTCCCTTTTGTCATGAAAACCTTTTACTTCTGCCATGGGGTTGCTCAAACAAATGCATGTCTTCCGGATTCAATTAATGCTGAGAATCATGGCCATTCTTTGACGGGATCTGACTACTTGTAGGTGGTGCTGACTTATCTTGTTTTGTTTCTTTGGCTCGAACATGCGACATGTACCAAAGATTTGACTGCCTTCGGTCGTGAGCAATATAACGGGGTATGGGCTTATAGGTGTATCATACCTCAAACATTAGCATCTTGAGACTGGTCTGAGAGGGGTGCTGGCGGAAAGATATTTCTCATGACAAGCTGCCTGTGTACTTGGTTCCACCAGCGAGTATACCTGGTCTGAGCTGATTGTTTGGCTTCTTGGCTTTCCCATGTTGTCGGTATACTCATCTGTGTAATAGGCTGTGAGATGCTTTAACACTGCAGCTGAAGTCAAACTGCTGAGGTTGCAAAGGAATCTTGGATCTGACAGAACGGATTTGGATATTCCAAACTATCCATATTAAGCGGGTCAGCGGGATATGAAGCCCTTGTAGAACGGAGTAGGCCTCTGAGGGTATGCCTTTGTGGACCCATATGGAATCATGGATTCCAACTCACTTGGGTATCCGGACCCTGATGGTCGCGCAAAAATCATCATACCTTTGCTGTCAGTCTCATCCTTTGACGGTCATGAATTTCTTTGTCAGGATACCTTACTGAAATAGCTTGGCCACACATGTCCTTGATTCTTCGTGCAACCATGGATGTGGTTAGTGCAATATTTTTGGCATTATTCCTTGTGCTTATTTTCTGACCTGGGTCCGCACATATTTGACATATACTCGGGGCTTGTAGCTATACCGAGCTCGCTGTTGAGGCCAATCATACAAGAGGGTGACAAGAGTTCATGAGATCTCCTTGTCTGGTGTGGGAATAATGACTTTGGTAACCATTGTCAAGACTGTTGATTCTGCGTTGTCAGCTTTAGAACATATATATATACGAAGAATTTGCAACCGAACACTCAATCTTTGCAATAGGCATATATGTTGACTGATTTGTGCTTCTGACAAAATTATTGCGAATCTGATCCTTGAGCTGCACTGTCATATACTGCCAACTTGCCGTGTCATATCTTGTAGCAATACCGAATACGACATGCGGTGTGGTTCTGAGAAGCTTCTCCTCTAGTTGCTTGTTGAGAAAGATTCCACTGCCTTATGCCGGAAGCTTCTTCCGTGATATCTTGCGGTGGAAGACTGGGTATCTTGGACAGGAAGCTGTCCATATATTATACTGAGAAAAATTGAGGAGCCTTGCATCATAAGCTTCTTCCGATAGCGTGTGGAGGAAGACTGAGATTCTCATATCCAAAGCTTCATATTGTGATACGCAGACTGAAAGCCATACACACCCATAATATTTTTGCAGCTGGTTACTTGCATGAGAAAAATTGTTTGACTGTCTTTCTTGATCATAGCACATTCTGGCTTTCTTTCGGAGCATAACATCATTCATTGCGGAGCCAAACTTTGTATATGATCCATACCTTTGATTGAAAATATAGTGTTGTTCTTGTACCTGACTTGTCTTACTGTTGGCTTAACCATTACTATTGTGAGGATTAAGTACTGATATAGACTTGAGGTGTTTAGTTGAGCTCCTTACTGATTCTTCTAGTCCGGTGTCAGTGGAGGGGCAGGTGCATCAGCCTCTTCTTTCTAGTTTCCGACAGGGCTACCCGCACTAGCCTCTGACCTCTACTCAAAAACCTGAACTTCACAGATCTGTAGCCTAAACCTTCACTACTTCCATCACTTCACAGAGCAGGTCTTGTTTTCAAACTTGCTTTCGGGTTAAGTGCAGAAAATCAATTCAATATTCCTGTCATTGAGGATCTATTAGATGAGTTACATGGTGCACAACTGTTTTCCAAACTTGATTTGAGATCAGGTTATCATCAGATAAGAATGAGAAGAATTTTCATAAGGGGAAATAGGGTAACACCGAGGGCCCAAAAGAAGCAAAAGAAACAAATCAACTAAACAAAAGCACACAAAAACAATCCACTCACACACATACAAAGTCACATATTACTGCTAGTCACACAATATGCCTGCCTACTTAAGCACACAAATCTCGCGGGAACTCCGGTACTACGATCTAACATGCTGTGACGATGTGCATGGTTGGTGTAAACATAGCTACACCAAGTGAAGGCATATCGAGATAGCATCCTTGACTAGCTCGAAAGCGAGGACGTACTCGGTGACCATGTAGCAGGACACGAATGTCATGACCACATTATCATCAAGCGGACGGAAGGGATCCGTACTCGTCCAAGGAAGAGGATAGCGGGGAAAACTGAGTCTGGTGACATTGCCCTTTCTTGATGACTAAGATCATTAAGGGTTGCCAACACGACAGACAAAAGGGCGATCCGGCATAGAAGCATGTTTATCACCGAAACGATAGGTGGGGATGACAAAAAGAAACTGGTGCGATACCTCAACACCATCCTGCAAACGGTGTCCGAAACACTTGGCATCACTCCGCTGGGACAGAAATGACGCCAAACACCGAAGAATAGGCTCAAAGGAAACTGGAGGGATGCAGGGGCTGAGCTGTATTGGATCCGAACCGATGCCAGCTACACTCATAAGATAAACCATTAGCAACAAATAATAAGGCTATATGCATGCTATGCAAAAAACAAATGCAGCAACCAATGCAACAAACAAGCCAGACTCTATACTACCGGTTACTACTGCTCGCGCTAACTAGGGCGTCCTACAACCAGACCTGCTCTGATACCAAGCTCTGTGGCACTCCGTCTCAGAGAAACCGGAACACCCCGTATTCCAGCCCAGAGATCAAGTCTTCTGGAATACGGCACTGCTTGACATAGAACAAATCAGCTCTTATTACAAAGGATAATGGTACAAGGGTCTGATATTACAACTGATCACATCAGGACGGCGACACTACACCTGCTAAGGTAGCTCTATGCTAGCAGCGGAACAACTCGTAGCAGCGGAAACTTCTAGCAGCGGAACAATGACGAAGGTGGTGAACTCCACTCCGCAGGGACTCTGGTTGGGACACGATCTAGCTCACACGCGTGGTAACCTCGAAAAGGAAACAATAAAGCACGACATCACCTGCAATCTGGCATGACACGCCAGGTCAGTACATTGAATGTACTTGCAAGCTCACACAACCAAAAGCATCAAGGCAAGACAACAACATAGCATTAACAGGTTAAGTTATTAACAACTACTATGATGTGGAAGCAATAACTAAGCATGACATGATACTACTAGAATTACTGCTGAACCACCATCTCAAGAACCATCTCACTCTTGGCTATCCGGCCAAGCAATAAATCACCTCGATCACCTCGTGATCAATACCTCCACGTGATCACCGCGTGACCACATCACAAACTGAATGATCATCCTCGAGATCATCCCAATATCCTCATCATCATCCTGTCAATCTGTACTGCTCAAATATATCAACATATAAATCACCTATAAGTCATTCCGTCATGTGAGTGTTGATCAAACGGTGTGACCAGGTACAAACTTGTGCTCATGATCGAGGACGCGGCTATCGATAGATCAAACACACACTCTGCAGAGGTTAGCACACTGTACCCACATCACAGAACCCATGGCCTCGTGCTCCCATTCGGGTGGACCAACGGCGTTCCGACAAAACCAATCTATTGCCATGACACTCTCCCGGCCACTCCGACCAACTCCCCTTTGGGTTAAGTCATGGGTGGCCCCAATGCCACTCCGGACATCCAACAGCCACCGTCGTGGCAAAACAATCGTCCCAAACGGGGACATGGTACCAAAACAACTACGGGCACACAAGGCCTATACCGGCCTACCTGATCAGGGTAGCGCACGCGTATAACCTTCCCTAGTTGGAGGCACCGGTGAGAGGCATAGCAATAGACCGCATTAGGGCCTCCCCATAAAGGCAAATGTGGTTGCACTGGAAAAGCCCGGTTCGGTGGCACCTGGCCAACGAAATGACGGAATTTATCCCCAAGATAGATCTGTGATAACTGATACTCCAATATCATCTATCAACCTGTAAGCCAAGTTATAGCAATATCCAACAAATAATCCAGAGAATAATATTGTCATAACCTAATACTCTGAGGGTAGCATATCAACTAAAATCATGATGAATCCAAGAATCAAGATACTACTAATCCAATAGCAAGATCAAAATATTAACCTAAGATCCACATGATAACATCATATCCAAAATAATACTCCAAAGCGTAACATCCAATACCATCATGAAAATAGTATAAGCCACTAATAATCCAATGACACATGTCATCCTCATAAACTGCAAAATATTAGTCCTAGAACTCCAAGCAACATCATGGCAATAGCAAGATCAAAATATCACTCCAAGAAATGCCATGAACAAGTCATATGTAGCTAATGCAAATTTTAAGCAAGTTTAAATAAGTAAACCATGCCACTGCATTGCAATCATGCAAATGAAGGGTGTGGCTTGCCTAGGATGGATGGGTACACCGGGAGGAAGTGCGAGAAGCTTGCGGAAAGAATCGCCGGAAAATGTTCTCTCTCGACGGGGGCTGAATAAGGGCAAGGGAATAATGGTCATTTTCAGAATGTGACAACATCATGAAAATGATACCAACGGAACGGGCTCGACGAGACGAAGAAGTGGGCTTTGGAATCACCTCATTTGGAGTAGGGAGTGAAAAGATATGATTGTTTTTCTGCTAGGGACCTATCTGTAATAAAATCATCACAAACAGGCCCTTAGCAGGAAAAACAGAACGCGCCTTTTCTGAAAATACGTTTTCCAGAAAGGAAAACGCCTTCTGGCCTGAAGAAGATGTAGAGTACGCTTTCGAAAGATGAAAGCGCATTTTGGCAAAACCCGCGTCCACTTATCCACGCTGGCAGGGGCGGGGCCGGGCCTTGTGCCGCTGACATGCGGGTCCCACCGCTGGCTTCTCTCTCCTCCCGCCTCCTTCTCCCGCGCCTGCTCGCTTCTGGCTGAGGGAGGAGCCCGCCCCGACAACGACCGCCGGCGATGTAGGCTACCTCCCGGGGCGTGCGGCACACCGGCCTTATCAGATGGCCGAGACACACCCGCCTGGACCACTCACGCATCCTGGGGAGGTCGGAGTCGAGCAGGGCTTCACCCGCGGCGGACTGCGGCGTCGGTCGACGAGGGACCCGAGGCTACGGTTGCTCCGGGGATAAGGCGAAGACATGGGGAGGCTCTGCGTGATCCAGGTGATCTTCTGGGGGTGGCTAGAGGAAGAGAGGAGGTCCGGCTGGCTCGGATTTGAGTCGAGGCCGGCGGCGAGGTTTCGGCCATGGGAGGGGCAGGAGGAGCTCCGACGAGGATTTGAGAGGTCCGGGTGGCTACTGGGAGTGAGAGGGAGTGGCTGGTGAGGAGGGGCGAGGGCGGGAGCCACTTAAATAGGCGGGGGAGGAGGGTCACGGGCTCGGGTGCCGCCAAGGGCGTGCTAGCCAGCACGGGGGATGGCGTTTAGCTGCACGGGGAGGATGAGGACGACTGGAGAGGGCACAGGAGGGTGACGAAGCAGTAGACGACGCCAGGGACACGGGGAAGAAGAAGACGGGACACGGACAGAGCCATGTCGGCCACAGTGCGCCCGTGGGCGCGCGGCGGCGAGCACCGACGAGGAAGCTGCCGGAGGGGGAACAGGGTTAGAGAGTGTCGTGAGGTAGCAGAGAGTCAGGTAGGCAACCACGGACGCACGGAGGATCACCGGAGAGAGGGGCCCGAAGCAAAACGATGTTCTGGACGCGGCCACAGCGAGCATTGCGCGCGCACAGGCAAAGTCCAACGCGGTCACCACGCGACATGTCATGGGGAGGACAGGAGGGGCTGGCAAACCTTGTCTAGTGGCTAGTCCTTGCTCCCCAAGGCTTCCCAGGAGTGAAATATAAAGAGAAGGAGCCAAGGAGAGGTGTGAGGCTTCGTTGAAAGTTGGTTGTAGCAAACTTGTCCACATTTCTATGATCAACAGAGAATTGATTGAGGCCGGAGTTGATGTCTGGGAGGCTTAGGTTAAGAAGGACTATCATCCTGTGCAATTAGAGAAGAAATGGACCAAGGAACAACAGGGTTGCTTTGCAACAGCATACTTGGTCCAGATTCAAGATTAGGATGGTGCACTCACATGGAGTATCAAATTGAGATGAAATTAGTTATGGCATGATGATTTGGAGATATAAAGATGTTGTAAAAATTTCATACCATTTGGACTTGCCAAAATGGCACTTCCTTCACAACTATCCTCTCTGTCCAGAAACTTGAGATAATTTTGGAGATAAAATGGATTTATTAAATGATCCCAAATTTGGTGGAGAGGAGTTATTTGGGTAGAAGCATGATCTTGTAATTTTTTAGAATTAATTAAGCAATATAAAATATACTTGCTTCACAACCTGAAAATATTAACAGAATCAAAGATTTGATGTTGTGCTCACATAGATAGTTGGATGGGGCTGAAAATTGGACTAGTGTGATGATATGAGCACATGACGGAGTGTGCAAAATTTCAACTCATTTTGATAACCCTAGCCATTACTTCCTTCACAATGGCTTCTGTCTGACAAAAACTTTGAAAAATTGCTGAGCAAGATTTGATAGGAAAATGAAGTTGAATTTTTGCATGAGGCAATGATTTGGATGAAAGAGCATGCCCAAAAATGTTTGGGAGCAAGAAAGAAAATATAGGAGGCACTTCCTTCACAGAAGACCACATTGGACAGAAATGAAGAAATAATATTGGGGAATTATTTTTGAACTGGAAAAGGATTGTTTGGACATATTTGGGGTATATATGATCCAAATAATTTATGAGAATTATTTGGGAATTTTGTGGAAGACAGAAATATAGGTTGCTTCACAACCTAGGGCAAATAGGGTTATTCCTTTAATAGAAAAAGGAATTTTCCTAAGAAAAAGAATTTTGAGGTTGAGCTAGAATGGGGATGACATGATCTTGGGAGAGATTTGAGAATGATGAACCACTTGGGAGGAGAAGAAATGAGGGTCTCCCAGGTTTAAATCCACAGATCCACTACAAAAAGAAAATCAGAGCAAAAACCGAATAAATCAAAAAGAAAAAGAAAGGGCAAAAAACCAGGGTGTTACATTAAATAAGTTGTGCTAGTCCGGAGCTAAAGGTAGAATTAATATACCTAATCTAAATGGTCACCGGCCGATATCTTTGTCCTCCTCCAGCATCCGACTGAAGAAGAATGGTGCAAGACACCGGCTGTTTTTGCCTGCGTCGCCTCGGCGGTGGCCTTCATGGTATACAATCGGCGGCGGCCTCCCGTGTTCTACTTCTCCTCGATGATTGCGGCGGGTGGGGACGTGCTGGTCATCGCCTCGTCGACATCCGCATAGCCACGTCACCTCGTCGACATCCACGGCGGCTTCTTTCTCTGCCTGCATGGCGCGGCTACGCGCGCGTCGACGGCGGATGGCGCAGTCGTAGACACTGGAGGCGATGTATGACGCGACGACATCAAGGGCAGAGACGATGCCCGTGCTGCCATGCTCCCCGACAAACCGGCGTGGAGCAACTCGGAACTCTTCCTCGACAAGGATTGGAGCGGCCAGCTGCGGAACCACGCGCTGGCTTGGGGCGGCAACTGGCTTCGTCAGGTTAGGCGAGGTAAGTGGAGCAGCGAGCTGCCTCGCTCGTAACTGCCGGGCTCGGCGGGCCACCCAGACGGCTTTTATGCTGGAGATCTGCTCTTCCTGCTCGTCGGATGCCGCCGAAAGAGTGGAGAAAATGGTGGAAGGAGGAGCTTGGTCGGCGTCCCGCTCCTGAACGGAGAGAGTACTTGCTCTAAATGATGTGACGCTGCAAGAGCCGCCTATATTAATTAACCATGCTCTAAAAAGGTGGCCCAGCTTTCGCTATAGTACTGTACTCCTAAAGGTTAGTACTAGGTGACCTTGCGCTTGGCTCTTCGCCTCTTCCGGAAGTTGAACAATGATGATGGTACTACAGTAGTACTACTACTATATATACTTCTGGCAATCTGACACCGAATGAACTGCTGCACATCCACCGCTTGTATAAAGCAAAAGGTTCTCCTCGTGCTGCGAGCCACCGCGCGCACGTCGGCGAGGGAGAGGGCGTAGTAAGCAAGCTTCTCGTCGTTATGCGAGTTGACGGGACACATCAAAGTTATTTAGTACTCTCTCCAAAAAGGGTCAACCATGTCCATGGCTACCATCCCGTGCTCCGTCATTGAGTACGTGCACGATTCGCGTGCCATCGAGGAGAAAAAATATTGCGTAGTACGTGCCGTGGAAGTTCATGACTCACTTACACACTGCTTATCTCCATTTTCTTGCATGACACGTGCACCTTGATGCTAGATGTCCCGTGTGTTGGCAAAAGGATGAACAAAGCTCACGTAAAAAAAGAGTGGAAGAACATAGATTCCCGACGACTGAGAAGGAGCAAGTAACCTCGCAGTGGAACTTCACATGCTGTCGTAGTCAGCTTCCACATTTCTTTTCTTTACTTTTCTCTAAGAAGTACAAGCCTGCCCTGTACGTGAATAAATCTTGCTTGCTGCACTTACGTACATGGCAGGACCAACATGGTGTCCAATCTCCATTTAGGTACTAATTCTGTGTTACCAAAGAAAACACGGGGTTCATTTTTAAATTAAAGTAGTCAAAACCAGCATGGAGCTAATTAGTTACATTGAACATTCTTTTCTACTTGCAAAAAAAGAATACTTGCTCTGATATATTTACAAAAAAATTATTCATAATCTCACATGTTATTATCAACTACCCAAATGTTAATTTGTTACTATTTAGAGCATGCACAGTGCTTGATAAGACAGGTTTATCTTAAGCATGTCACGTAATCTAGAGGAGACATCAAAATATGTTGTAGTGGGCATGCTTCTGTCAACTCAATGTTGCGTGCACTTTGAGCATGTTGGCAAGTCCACTACTAGCTTGGTGGCTCATCTTGCAATTGACGCCGACACATTGCAGCACTCGTGCAAGGCCCAGAGGTTAATTTGAGAACAAGTACCTCGAGGTTAATTTCACAGACATACAAAAATTATCAAAAAGTAACGCGATAGACCTTCAATTAACAAGTGTTCAAAAAACAAAAAATTTCAAAAATTACAAAACAAAGACCTCGAGGTACAACTAATAGGATGGAGCTAGTTAATATCGAGTCCACTTCCCATCCGGTCACCCATCTCATGACTGCTCCAGCCTCAGCACAGTTAACTTGGGAGTTCTGTTAGATGAGCTATGGGTAGGGAAGCTGGTCCTTGCTGATATAGGATGCCTCTTCGTATCCTTTACTACGTACACGGATGATGACCTGTTGTCGCCCAATGGCCAATGCCACGTCCCCTGCTAATGTAGAACCTTCCCTCCGTCGTCTAGCTGCTTCCCACATTTCCCCCTATTTTTTGCCGCCTGCCCACCTATAGAACCGCCTAGCGCCGACAAATTCCTCTCCAAACACCTAGCGAGGCGGTTGAACTGAACAAGTCTAGACTTGTTTCTAGTGGATTCGTTGACGTGGCACCGGAAGGGTGTGAAAGCTGACTCTGACAAAATAATTGCCTACCACGTTGGCATAAATGAGCATGGGGCCCACTTGTCAATGTGGTGGACGGAGGAAGTAACACAAGACAAAATGGAGCATAGAAGGGTGCGAATCGATTGGCTCACATGTGATGACCACTGGAGCAATCCAATTAGATTGTACGTAAACAAATTCGT
Organism: Thinopyrum elongatum; assembly: GCA_011799875.1. Classification (NCBI taxonomy): domain Eukaryota; kingdom Viridiplantae; phylum Streptophyta; class Magnoliopsida; order Poales; family Poaceae; genus Thinopyrum; species Thinopyrum elongatum. The sequence goes on from CM022302.1 coordinate 476,749,590, forward strand.
GCAAACACGGACTGATTTCATTACATTTACATAAAATAACCGGTTTCCACGTGAAGTAGGTTTCTCGGATTCCACGCGGGTTTAATTTAGGCGTTTAAATGCAGCGAGGAGGCTCGTTCAGCCGGGCGTGCAGCGGGCAGCGCCCTCGGCCAGCGCCCCGCTTCAATGGCGGACGCAGTGAGAGGTCGCGTCCGCCCTGTGTCGCCTTGACCGTGGACCTTAGTACATTAGTCGTTTGATTCATAGGATTGAATCCTATAGGAATTTTTACTAGTATGGAATCACGTGTACTACTACAACATTTCATTGGAATTCTAGAATCCGCTCCAACTTTATTTTTCACTTCCTTTCTCTCTCCTGTGGCATCAAACACTCAGTGCTAATACTATGGGATTCAAGTGGACATGCCACTCGAATATTTTGTTTTTCCTATTCCTGCGTTTTAAGAATCCTAGTACTTGCTCTAAATGATGTGCGAATCAAAGAAAGAAACGGAGGGGGTACTTTCTCTAAATGATGTGGAGTTCCGTTCCTCTTAGGCAATGTGTAATTTTCTATATGTACAGTATTTCACGGACGGAGGGAGTAGGTTGAGAGCGTGAGTGTGTGTGTGTTGCATCGTGTGCTGTGTGCCGCATGGATGCCTGAGTGTTGCGTGCGTGCATGTGTACGTGTGAGTGTTGCATGCATGAGGCTTCTACTCCCTCCCATTGACATGTTCATATTTCAAGCTTCATTAAAACGTTGCATGCAAGAATTAAGAGAAAACTCACCGATGCATGTAATAGTTCTGGTCTTTTGTTCTTCACGCATGCACGCATGCATTCCAATTAATACGTTCGTAAACACAATTTTCTTGAGGAAAACGAGCCCATTATTGAGTACTACTTTTGGAAAAAAAACTTTCGGGCACTCATCATTTACTACTACCTTGGTTGATGATTTTTTTATTGACCTGCATATAAACCGGAAGGAGGGAGTAGGTGTGCCTTGGCCAATGGTTCTTGTTGTTAGACAGGATGAGAGTAGAGGCATACTGTAGATACAAAGTCTTGGCGATCCATTATTCCCCATCTCGGTCAGAGAGAACTACTTATTCACCTAGTCAGTGAAGTGACAATACACGCTGCAGCAGATGGGACACTCAATTAATAAGCTGAGCCAGCGTGTTGGTGTTACTAAACCAGCCTTACCCTGTATTGCCATCATGTTTGCCAGTGGAGCACGCTTCCGCAAGAGGTTCGCTTCCACAAATACGCCTACGCACCTCTCTCTTCCATTAACTGACGTATGGGCCCTCTTGTGGTAGACCCACATGGCATTGGCTTAACTATTTACACTCCAAAGGACGGAGGGCCACGGAGTTGCAAAATCATTAAATGAAGGATGCTTAGCAGCAACAAGTTAAGCACCTATGCGAAGACGTTCTTGTTTATTGTAGTACTCCTCATGCATGCATGCATTGCGATTAATACTACTCCCTTCATCCATATATATATAGGGCCTAATGTATTCTTCGAGGTTGCCTTTGGTTATTGATAAGATTTTATATAATTTGAAAATTATATCATTCGAAGATCCTTTCACTGTTTCACGTATGAAATTGACAGTATGCCTTGAGCGACTTGCATGTCCTATACTGCTGAACTGCTGCACGTCCACCGCGAGGGCAAGGGAAAGGGAGAGGGCGCTGTAGTCAAAAACCCTCTCCTTGTCCTGCGAGCTATCGCGCGCGTGGGCGAGGGAGAGGGCGTAGGCGTACTTAGGGGTTGTTTGGATTGTGACTATCTTAGGCCCTAGTTGGACAGAGGGAGTAAATGATACTAGCAAATGCTCACCATCTAGTAGTTCATTGGTTGGTTTCGATTTTTTAATTGAGTGGTGAGTACACTTGATGCTGTGCTGCTACCGTCCAATATTCGCGTGTGGTGGTTTCTAGAATTAAAAAAAAGAGGTACTTACTGTGGGAAAGGTGAAGTGATGGTTGCTTCGTCCGAGCAAGGGAATATTGGAGTACCACGGGATTCAACGAAGAGTGAAATGATGGTTGCTTCGTCTGAGCAACTTATTATTGTGGCGAAGGTGGGGCTCTGTGATTTGATTGCTCACTAGTCATTATTACTGCGGTGCAACGACTAGGGTGAATCTCCCCTGCAGTTGTGCACTCAATATTGGTGCATGGCAGGTGGAGCCGGATGAAGGATGTCCCACATGTCGGCAAAACGAAGTTGAATGGTTTCTGGCATAATTTTCCAGCATAATGAAATTGTACTATAATGCTATGAAGGTTCCAACTTTGGTTCCCGCAGAAAAAAAAGGTTTCAACTTAGGATTCATGTGTCCTCTTGCCTCAACATTCTCGTTACAACATTCCATCAAATACAAATGAAACTACCATGGCTGCTAATGCATCTCAATGATCCGCAGATCAGCGCCAATATTCACATCACAACTGAAGACAAAGTTGTGAGAAGGTGTCAAATAAAGAAAAATGGAGTATAATTGATCGATGTTGTTCGTAGGCATGGCTCCATTTCCTGGCCACGGTTTTCATTGGTTGGCAGCTAGTTTCACGCAGCTCTGTAGCCAAGAAAGAGGTGTATGGAGGACATCACAATCCGATCATTTTGGGAAGTTCCACTAAAATCGAGCTTATCATCCCTGTTTGCAAAGATATTCAGTCAGTGTGATTACCATAATAGTTGAACTAGATGATGAAACATAACACTCACAAATAGAAGCCAATCATCTCTGCGATCTCTCTTTAAGACTAACTACTTGTTGGAGAAGATTAGGCTCGGAGTTGGATGAGGAGGATAGCAAAACCAATCTCCCTTTCTGCAGTCCCACGGAAATGTAAAAATGTTGCCCGTGTGACATTTTGGCGGAACTGCACAAAACACGCTTAAGAAAAAAGTGATTTGTGCAGTTCACCAAAAGGTCGCAATAACAACGAGGTGAAATGGATAGCCCTGTTTGCAAAAAGAGGTAGAAAGGAAACAATTACTGCCCAATAAAGGGTTGAAGACACATACGCCGACAAAAAAGAAGCATATTCCATGTCATAAGGGAAAGATAGCAGCATGGTGGATTATCAAAAACGATGTGTGGACGAGATTGCAAGATGGAAAGTACGTCGGATGAGCTACATTTTGGGAAAAGAACTTGGGAAGATCCACATGTAGGATTTTCCACATGCAGCAACATGGGAAGATGGGCAGTGGAGCAAGGCCGGAGGGGATACCTGGGGGTCGTCGGGATGTAACTAGGAGGGCGGCGGCGGGCGGGATCTGCCCATACTGCGGCAGCGAGCAAGTGGCATAGGCCCTACCATGTCGGAGCTTGGTCAGAGAGAACGGTGGGTACCGCAGATCGGGACGTGCTGCCTCGGCCCCGTCGAACGGAGAAACGATGCACATCCACCCTTTCCGCTGGCGGATGGGATGCGTCCGGATCAGTGACCAATGGTGAGAGAGAGAGGCCACTGCCACCTTGTGTGAGATACTGTGAAGAGAGACAAACCCCGGCAGGCAGGCTCCATTGTATATAGTGGAGCGGACTCCTTTTTTCTCCATAACAATCATTTTATATTCTGTGTACGTGCCATTGAGCAATATAACTTTATTTAAAAATAACGCGCCAACGCATCAAGTCGAACTTTGGTTCATGCACGCGTGGTACACGACCTCCGTAGGTAAACAACCTCTACACACTCTCAAGTTAGCACGTGGGCTGCCATTTTGTACAGAAATGAGCTCCACCGTGTACCCGCGCGGGTGTGGCTGGGCACGAAGCATGAGTACATGCACCTATTCTCTTCGTGTATGTATACCACCTACGTGGGTTTGTGTGCGAGAAATACAAACCTAGAGAGAGATAGTGTGTGGGTTCGTGAGTGTTTTTTTTGGGAGGGGGTGCGTGAGAGATAGACAGGGAATATGTGTCGATGATATCTCAAACAAAAAATGTAACATATGCAATGTGTGTGAAACAGAGGCCTAGATATAGCATATATAGAGGGGGCAATCTATGAGAAGAGAGTGGAGGTATCATCGGCGTGAGATATCCATAGAATCGAAGAGAGGGATGAAGTGTGTGTGCGTGTGTGCGCGCGATCGATAAAGAGTGCCATCGAATTTGTGTGTGCCCACGTCAAAGATATAGGGTGGCTGGCCTACTGGAACGTGAGAGGGGACAGGTGCAGTTTGTCTCTGTGGCATGGATACCTACCTACATTGTTCGACTATCGGTGTGTGGGGGGGGGGCAGAGACCTAACTATAGAGGTAGAATGGCTGGTATATGTGTGGAGGAGGAGAGAGACCTACCTTATGTATTGAGGGAGATCGATCGGCATCCATGCATATGTGTAGGAGAGGAATAAGGTTGGGAGAGAGACAGAGCTAGAGTGTCGGAGGGGTTGGTGGTGGAGTTGCTTCTCCCAAATGGTGGGAGAGGCCCGCTAGACAAACGAAGGGCACGCCTGCAATATCAATAAGAGAGGGGATGCCTGCCTATCTGTCCGCGTGCGTGGGAGAGACGGGTCAGGAGGCATGCATGAATGATGAGGGGGGACGATATGGATGTGGTAAGCAGACGTAACTACATAGGAAGATCAATTGTCCTTTGTCGGAGAAAGGGAGAGACATAACTTGTGAGGTACGTCGATCGATGCGTGGGGAAAAAGAGTTATAGTCGACCTAGGTATATGTAGGGAGATCGATCGGTATACATTCATGCATGTGTTAGAAGCAAATAAGGCCCAGAGAGAAGGATAGAGAGAGGGGGATGCGGCTAGGAGGTGGTGCGAGAGGCCTACTATATCGAGGGGGAAGGAGTGTGCGAGTATGAGATCGATGAAAAGAGGGCGGGAGTGTGCACGTGCGTGGAACCGTATTAGACAGAGAGGGGCATGGATGGTGAGAAGAGAAGAGGGAAAGCTTGTGTTTGTGGTAGGCACACTTGGCTAGAGAGGTATATCGATTAGTGTGTGCCGGAAAGAAGGAGCTGGGGGGCCTACACACACCGTGGGTGAATGACCTAAAGAGAAATGACGAATGTGCTCGATGGAGCTAGAGAATGCTGAGGGAGGGTGAGAGGGAGGCGGGCGTGTGCATGCACGAGAGAAAGTTAGCGCTAGCTACAGAGATTAGAGGATTGTGTGGGTGTAAAAGATGATAGAGCTCATAATTCATTATAAAAATGGATTCAGATATTGGAAGAAGATATCATAGTATTTTAAACCGACGCATGCATGAATATATATAATGGTGATACGCATGGTGTGGTTATGAACATGTTATACTACATATAATATATAGAACATTTATTTGAATTTGTGATAATGTGTGGCTTTTGCAGCTCAGGGCTAAATACTTGTCATAATGTAGGGGGCGGGGCACTATACTTTGTGTGATAAACATGGTGTACGTATGAAACATGGTTTAGATTATGAAGATCTAGTTAGTACATCAAATGTTCTATTATTTGGAATCAACATCAAGTGTATTCAAAATTTTGAATTCGAGTTCATATAGTACACATAGTTCATATCTATCTCTATAGTAATCATGTGGTGTGTTATTAAGATAATATACGAATGATGGTTTAACTTGGCAACAATCATGATTGTAGATTCTTATTCAAATAGAGAAACGAATTCAAATTTAGTTCGAATTGCAGCGGTAGTATAGACATTTGGAATGTACTAAAATGTTCGTATGAGTAGGTTACATGCATTATACAGCCAGCGAACAAATTTAATTGGACATAACATGGATTCATAGCTTTGAATAGCATTTGTACAGTAAAACGGGACAAGACTCTCTCTTTGTGTGGTGCGAATAGTTTTATTTTTTCTTTTTTTCGTTGAGGGAAGTGCGAATTGATTTGGTACGTACATTAGTACATGTGAGGCTTGTACCTACATTTCAACCCGCGCCTTTTTATCCCGAAAATTCAGATATCGTGCTCCGAAAACTCGCGCCTTCACAACCCGCGCCTTTGCTATCCCGAAATTACAACGCGCGCGAAAACTCCCTCCAGTTGCCAAATCCCGACACACAAAATCCCCCTTCTAAACCTGAGCCGAAATGGCCGCTAGTTCAAATTGGTGGGGGTACTTTCGCAACACACCCTACATTTTGGACAAGCGCGTCCCTAAGTCATGGTCCCCCCCTCCCATCACCTCTTTTTCGCCATTCAAAAACCCAGTCCGCCATAACCTCTCTGCTCCAGCCGGGAAACCCCACCCTCCGCCGTCTGCCAGCCCACCGCGGCCCAGCCGGAGCCTCTTCCCCAACGACGTCGTCCACAGCAACAGCTCGACGTCCCTTATCCACCGCCCCAGATGAGGATCCGTCATCGATCTCGTCGTCCCGCCGGTTCAGCCGCCCCGTCCTCCACCTCCAAGGAGCTGCTCTGATGATCGCCTCGTCTTTCGCGGCTCCTCCATCCCCACATCGTCGCCTTAACCTGCTCCACCGGAACCGCAGCATCCTCACCGACTCCTCGGATGAAGCCGAGGCCTACTCGGCACCACCAAAGAGGTTGTACACTCATCGCATCGCACCTTCTCTTTAACTTGACCTCCCGACACCGCCGGTGCTCGATCCCACTCCCCCATCGCGCGGATACCTCGGAGTCGGCGCCGCCGGCGACATCTCCACGGTGGCTCTCCCCGAGTGCGAGGCTCCCTCGGCGGCGGCATCCATACCAGTTGAAGCTGCTGCTCCGGCTCTCGCTCGCTCGCACTGCTGCTCTGCTGCTACTGCTGCTACGGCTCTCGCTCGCTCGCACTGCTGCTCTGCTCTTCCCCTCGCTCGTGCTGCTGCTCTGCTCTTGCTCTCGCTTGCGCTGCTGATGCTGCTACACGGGCTACTGCAGCTACACGAGTTGCTGCTCTGGCTCTAGTTCGCGCTGCTGCTCCAGGCGCTGCTAGTCTGGCTGCTATCTGCTACTGTGTTCCCTGTCGATCGCCTGTTGATTTAGATCATTGTTTCTCTATTACTAGTGCTCGAGCGGCCTAAACTACATGTGAAGTGCAATTCTGCTACCAGTGCGTTCAGTTTCGACAGTAACATTCAGATTCCATAGTAAATTTCAGTTTCGACAGTTAAGTTCAGAGTCAACAGTTTTTACCTCATCTGTTGTAGTCAGGTGTTTTTTGGTGATGTACATTTTACACCTACCACTTTTTGGTAATGTATTTTACATCATCTATTGGAGATGCTATTAGAATCCCACTTGAGATTAACGATGTCTGTCTTGTGCTACTTCAGCCTCAACGTCTTACGGCTCGCCGGAGCTGCTCCAACGACGGAACTATCCATCACAACAGAGCGGTACCCTGGACGCCGTCTACAGACGCCTCAGATCTTCCACCACACCTCCGACAGCCACCTCTACCGCAACTTCTTCAGCGGCCAACCCAATGATGTCGAGGTCGACACGGCTACGCCAAAGAGGTTGTACACTGGTCACATCACTTATTACTCTACATTCATGTTGATCCATTAGGGCTATTTTGGTTCAAAGGAAAAAGTGAAGGAAATACATAGCAATAGGAAATTTTCCTATGGTACTCTACTATTCAATTATTCATGCATTGGGTTGAAAGGAATGGAGCAAAACATCCACCTGGAGCTACTTTTCCTATGCATGAAAACAAGACTAAGTGCATTAGTGGCAGAATAACATTCTAACTGTACACACTTTCATATGGTTTCACTTTAATTTGGCCATGTTTCTTTGCATTCCTCTGCTCTTCCAATTCATGTGAACCAAGCACCCAAGTTGACAGAAATCCTGTGTTTACAAATGCTTTGTTTCCCACGTGCATTCCTATCCTATTCTGGTGTTTTTCCTATCCCTGCGTTTTTAGAATCCTGCAAGCCAAAGGAGCCCTTACAGAATTACTTCAGTTACAGATAGGTGTCGAAGAAAACTTTGTGTGGTTTGTCCTGCTCCTACCGCGACGTCATCCACCTCACCTGAGCTGCTCCATCGACAGAAGCATCCACCATACCAGGCATCACGACTCCCGACCGTCTTTCGCCACCTTAGATCCCCTTCCCTGCCGCCGGCACCCACCGCAACTGCATCACCATCATCGACGCAGCAGATGAACCTGAGGAGTACACGGGTCCACAAGAGAGGTCGCACTCTTTTGTTTCTGCTTATGTTATGCATTGGTTAATATTACCTGCTACTTTATCATCCTGTTCACCTCTTAGACTCCAAGTCAGGTCCGAATTAATGTTTGAATTTGAGTTTTAAAATGCTTATGGGGCACATATCGAGGCAGCAATGAATAGTATCTTTGTCTATTATCTGGTTCACCTAGGGTATGTCTATGTTGTTCATCTTGGGTGGAAAACAAACAGTAAAGCAATCATCATCTATCTTAGTAAAGCTATCATCAGCCTGCTATCATTATTTTTGGATCTATCCACTGGTTGTTACCATCACTCTAGATTTCTGCATGCTCTCCTTACATAATCTCATTATATTTTTTTCGTATGCATGTCAGATATTGTACACAGTCATGCTAAACATGTGGAGAAAAAGAGAAGAGTTTTGTGTGGCAATACAATGTTATGCAGACATTGCTCCATGGTGGGTGCAATGGCAAGCCCTCCCCCCCTTCCAGATTGTAATCCATGTTCTGTAATGCCACCTGTTTAGTTTCTATATCATATATGTGAATTATGCAATCTCATCTCTTTTAGCCGGCCATAATATATGTGAAATAGGCAATGCCATCCTGTTTAACTAGGCATCATATATTTGAAATATATCTTGCCAATCCTTTTCTTCATTACATTTCCATTTGTCAACAATGTTTGTACATTCAACTACTCTTCCTGTGAATCAGCCATTTGAGTGGGTGATGGAAAAATCTGGAGTGAAAACAAGGTCTTCAAAGCAGACAGTGCTACCTGTCGAAGCAGATCTCTTGCTGGGTCCCGATAGCTCCTCAGAGATAGATTCAGAGATAGATGACCAGTCCTATTCCCCCACCGAGGTGTATGCTCTAACTTGGCATGGTTATACTGCTCATATCATGCATATGGTGTGTTGCCTTGCATAGTTTAGACACCATATACACAATATTCAACACCATGTTCTTAGTTCAGACATCATATATGCGAATGCCCTCTGCTTAGTATATAAATCACATGTGTGAATTATATCATGCGATCCTGATTACTTAGATAACATGTATGTGAATTATGTCATGCCAACCTGTTTACTAAAGACATCATATAATTATCTCAAGCCATCCTGTTTAGTTAGTTATCTTATCTTTGAATTATGCCATGCTATGCTATCCAGTTTAGATAGACATCATATATGTGAAATTATGTCATCATATCCTTTTTAGTTAAACAATATACATGTGAACTATTTCATGCCCTCTTTTTTCCACACTATCTATTGCATCTGTCTCTCATACAATGTCTGTACATTCAACTACTTTTCTTGTTTATCAGCCATTTGAATTGGAGGGGTTGATGGCAGTATCTAGCGGAGTAAAAACACGGTCTTCAAATAAAACAGTGCTACCTCTTGGTGGGGATAGCACCCCGGTTGTGCATGCACGAGAACCAGCCCTACCACACATAACCCAGACTCTCGCAGATTGTACCCCTACTCCGATGGACAGAGAACCAGCTTCACCCAATCTAACCCCAACCACAGCAGATAGTAACCCAGTTCCAGTTGACACAGCACCATCTCCAGCACAGAGCTCCCAAACAAGAGCAGTTAGTATGGCAGCTCCAGTGCCCAAAGCGCCAGTACTACCACGGCGTACCCCAAGTCCTGCAGTTAGTACACCTATTCCTGTGGACGAAGCACAACTAGCCATTCGTAGTTTAGCACCTATCGCATTTGATGTTGTTAAATCCTATGTGCGTATCTTCCCATCATGGAAATATTATACTAAAGATGAAGAAAAAGCCAGTTGCAGGTGTTCGTCCAGGAGTTATGTGTAAGTAATGTTATTCATGGCAAATACTTTGCTTTGTCCCAAACATTCTACCTCCATGCTGGTTATAATATAGCAAATGTTCCCATTTTTCTCTATAGAGAAGTACTGATTTGGAAACTCGGTATGAGGTAACATGTGTTAATACCTCTGCTATCTTTAAGAATGCTTGGTGGCAGTATCAGAATTACCTGAAGAAAACATACTTCACTGGCAAAGAAACTCATCAAATTCCCGTACTTTCTCCCGAGACACATTTACGGCACAATGACTAGGAACACCTTGTTCTATACTGGTCCCGAACCAAGAATGTGGTAAGGTCTATGAGCTCATTTTTATTTTGAAGTACTATATGCCTGTGTCTTACTGTACTCTATTCGTGTACAAGAAGTGCTTAAACCTGACGAAGAACTGTTCTCATTTAAGATTCCATTGCTATGGTGCATACTGCTTTGCTCTTGTATCATTGTATTTACTCATACAAACTTATTTTTAAATTGAAGGATCCAATCAAAACTCCAATGGCACAACAGGTATGTTTAAACATGTTTCTTTAACAGGTTTGCTCTTCTAAATTGCTCTATTGATTTCAATTTCAATTGTGTATATAGTTGACTTCTCATATCATGCACATTACTAGCATCACAACAGAGCCAATAGTGTTGTTGTACATGTATACCCGTGTTACCCATCTGAAATCTTGTTGTGTCGTGTAGTTTCCCACACTTGTATTCTTTCAATGCTGCTTTGTCTTGAACTGATATGATTTGAACCGTGTCTCTATTTTGATTTGGCAAGACATGAAGTGACCATAGGACATAGATATATGTTTGTTTGATGCTTTTATTATGTACTTACTACTTGGCAATAGAAGACTTGGAAGTTTAATCCTGTCCACCTTACTACTGAACTGGTTCACCGAAATGAGTTTCATATTCTACATGCTAAACCTGTTATGTGTCTGCTTGTTTCTTCTTTTAGAATTCTGACAGAATATTTGGGAAGAGTACCTTATTAAGCAATGGTAAAGGAAGTAATGCAGATAAGGTTCAGGATAGTGAGACATCCTTGTTGGTCTCCAACTAAGCTGATAAAACAGCTAAGGAAAACAGTGAGACAACCCCAAAGTCCTGTCATGATGTAGTGTTCGAGTTACTGGCCACTACCGCTGGCACAAGCTCTTTGAACTCACTTTCTGAATCAGTTCGGTTTCTTGAGTCTCAACTACAAGCTGAAAGACATCGATCAGTTGTGCTGCGACAAGAAGCCGAAGGACTGAGGAAGTCCCTGGAGAATTCAGATGCATACTTTCTGGTGCAACAGCAAGCATTGGAGGATTTTAGCGCCCAACAGGAGAAAGCTAATAAGCTTGCGAAGCTTATTGCCAGCATGGTGGATACCCAGGATAACGTTTCTTGAGCTCTTGTGAAGTTGTTTCAGTTATGGACTTGTTTTGCTGCCGCTCGTTTATTTGCACTTGTCGCCAACTTTGACAACCAGTGTATGTAATATGCTGCTTTGTCCCCCATATTTGCACTAGTGGCGAACTTTAATGCCCAGTGGATGTAATATGTGTAATAGCCATAATAGCCTAGCGTAAGTTGCTTGCTTATTTATTTCCTTGTTGTCTTGTATATTTGTATGCTTGTAATCACTGCAGTTCTTTTTCCGTGGTTTGCTTGTGGCCGCAATAACCTATTTTTTAAAACTAGGCCACAATAACCATGGGCTACATATCTACTGTAGTGACCATGGGCCTCCTACGGGCCTTCTACGGGCCGTAGAAACAATGGGCCTACTACGGGCCATAGAAACAATGGGCCTTCTATGGGCCGTATGATCGATTAGCCAAACATGGGCCAATAACGGACCGCATTATGGGCCGTAAATGGGCTAGAAAGGGAATCGTCCGTTCATGGGCTGACCATAACGGGTCGTTAATAGGCCGATGAGTATAACAGGCTTGTTTCTATCGACAGGCATAACGGGTCTTTAATGGGCTGTATTTGATGATGCTATGAAAACGGCCCAACTGATTAACGGGCCACAAACGGGCCAACTTTAACCATGGGCTGAATTTGGCCCACAACCGGAACAGGCCAGCAACGGACCGTAAGTAATCGAATGCTGCAAATCAGCCCAACAATAAATGGGCCCTGAGAAGGCCGAAAGATAACACGGGATGGAAACGGCCCAATGGAATAATGGGTATAAAGCGATACACTGTTCATTATGGGCCAGTTTCACCATGGGCCGTTAATGGGCCAAGAGTTACAAAGGGCCTCATATGGGCTGAAAGACGTCATGGGCCATACATGGGCCGGAAGTTACAACGGGCTGGAATCATATTGGACGGCCCAAATGACGCTACTGGGCCTAATTCTGATAGGCCATAATGGGTTGTGGGTTAGCGGGCTGTAAATGGGCTATATGCGAACAGGCCACTAACAGGCTTTAAGTGGGCAGGCCGTTACCTTTTGACCAGGTCAAACAGGCCGGCCTTTTGACCTAAATGGGCCACTGTTGGGCCGAGCCATGTGTCGACATATCATAGGCGCGTCCCATCCATTCGCTGGATGACAACTGTCCCAACGCTGAGTCGACACGTGGATCCGCCGGCGAATGAGAACTTTACACGTGGAAAATCCCCATTGGTCCAGGCTGTTAATGGGTTATCGGATCCAAACTGGAACCCTATAGCTTAATGGCGACCCGTTACGGTGGATGCCACCTGTCGGTTACCCTTGACGAAAGCGCTTCCATGACGTGCCATTTATCGTCATGGAAGTGGACACTTCCGTGATGATATTTTTGGTATTGTCATGGAACACTTCTACGACAGCACAGGTATGACTATCTTGATTTTGTCCTAAAATCGTCATGGATGTACATGCATGACAGAAAATGTAACCTACTGTGACAAACACGTATCATCACGGAAGTGTATTTTTTTTTGTAGTGTATGCATAGGGATTTTGTGAGCAAACAATTTATGGGAACAAGAATCAACTAGCATAGGAAGGCAAAACAAGCATGACTTCAAAACTTTCAACACATAGAGAGGAAACTTGATATTATTGCAATATGTAAAAGCATATGTTCCTCTCTCATAGTAATTTTAAGAAGCATCATGAATGAATTGAACAATATAACTATCACATAAAGAATTCTTTTCATGATCCACTAGCATAGAAATTTTATTACTCTCCACATAAGAAAATTTCTTCTCATTCATAATAGTGGGAGCGAACTCAACAAAATAACTATCATGTGATACTTGATTGGCATACTCATATTGAGAATTAAAATTATGATGACAAGTTTCATGGTTATCAATATTCTTTATAGCATACATGTCATCACAATAATCATCATAGATAGCAACTTTGTTGTCACAATCAATTGAAACCTCTTCCAAAATAGTGGAGTCATCATTAAATAAAGTCATGGCCTCTCCAAATCCACTTTCATAATTATTACAATAAGATTCAACACCCTCCAAAATAGTGGGATCATTACTTCGTAGAGTTGACACTCTTCCAAACCCACTTTCATCCATATAATCATCATAAATTGGAGGCATGCAATCATTATAATAAATTTTCTCATCAAAACATGGGGGACTAAAAAGATCATATTCATCAAACATAGCATCCCCAAGCTTGTAGCTTTGCATATCATTAGCATCATGGATATTCAAAGAATTCATACCAACAGTATTGCAATCATGATCATCATTCAAAGATTTTATGCCAAACATTTTATTGAATTCTTCTTTTATCAATTGAGCACAATTTTCTGATCCATCATTTTCAAGAAAACATTATAAAGATGAATAATATGAGGCAACCTCAATTCTATTTTTTTGTAGTTTTCTTTTATAAACCAAACTAGTGATAAACAAGAAACTAAAAGATTCAATTGCAAGATCTAAAGATATACCTTCAAGCACTCACCTCCCAGGCAATGGCGCCAGAAAAGAGCTTGATGTCTACTACATAACTTATTCTTGTAGACTCATGTTGGGCCTCCAAGCGCAGAGTTTTGTAGGACAGTAGCAATTTTCCCTCAAGTGGATGACCTAAGGTTTATCAATCCGTGTGAGGCGTAGGATGAAGATGGTCTCTCTCAAACAACCCTGCAACCAAATAACAAAGAGTCTCTTGTGTCCCCAACACACCCAATACAATGGTAAATTGTATAGGTGCACTAGTTCGGCGAAGAGATGGTGATACAAGTGTAATATGGATACTAGATATAGGTTTGTGTAATCTAAAAATAAAAAAATAGCAAGGTAACTAGTAACAAAAGTGAGCAAAAACGGTATTGCAATGCTTGAAAACAAGGCCTAGGGTTCATACTTTCACTAGTGCAAAATCTCTTAATAATGATAACGTAATTGGATCATATAACAATCCCTCAATGTGCAATAAAGAATCACTCCAAAGTTTCTATCAGAAAACATAGGATGAAAACATCCATCAACCCCTATGCATAGATTACCCCAATGTCACCACGGGAATCCGCGAGTTGAGTGCCAAAACATACATCAAGTGAATCAATATAATACCTCATTGTCACCACGGGTATCCATATGCAAGACATACATCAAGTGTTCTCAAATCCAATATTCAATCAAACATAAAGAAACCTCAAAGAGCAAGACTCAATGCATCATAACAAAGATAGAGAGGGAAGAAAAACCATATGATCCAAATATATTAACAAAGCTCGCGGTACATCAAGATCGTGTCAAATCAAGAACACGAGAGAGAGGGATCAAACACATAGCTACCGGTACATACCCTCAACCCCGAGGGTGAACTACTCCCTCCCCATCATGGAGACCGCCGGGATGATGAAGATGGCCTCCGGTGATGATTTTCTCCTCTGGCAGGGTGCCCGAACGTGGTCCCAATTGGTTTTTCATGGCTACAGAGTCTTGTGGCGGCGGAACTTCTCATCTCGGGTTCTTTTCACAGGTTTCTGTATATATAGGAATTTTTGGCGTTGGTCTCAGGTCAAGGGGGTGCCCGAGGGGCCCACAAGCTTGGGAGGCATGCCCTAGGGGGTGGGCGCGCCCCCCAGGCTTGTGGCCTCCTCGGTCACCTCCTGGTCCAGCTCCGATGCTCCGTGGGTCTCTTCTGGTCCATAAATGATCGCCGTAAATTTTCAGCCCATTTCGAGAACTTTTATTTCTGCACAAAAAAAACGACACCACTGTAGTTCTGCTGAAAACAACGTCGGTCCGGGTTAATTCTAATCAAATCATACCTAAACATATAAAATGGTTGTAAACGTGGCATGAATACTTCATAAATCTAGAATACCTAAATAGTTCATCCCCATTATCCTATTACTCTCCACATGCAGCCTATCCACCTCAGTGTCCATGCCACCTCATCATTTTTCAACCAATGGTGTGATTCAACTCTGGTAATTTTTCTTTGAAATATTCAACTCTGGTAATTAATCAAACCAGGCCTCCTCCGTCTTCCACTGAAGCCCATCAGGGTAAAACCTGATAAAGAGACGCCCATTGGTCATCTCTCTGTATCCTGGCAGACCAGGCGATGCTTTCAACCCCATCCTTCAACCCCCACCCACGCACCACCATGCGGTGCACTGCAACACTGCCCTCCGGCGTTCACCCAGGAAACCACCCCCTCATGCAAGCTACCTCCGCTGCCGCAACCAGATCGGATGAAGGCCGCCGCCGCCTCTGACCCACAAGAATTGAGATTCTATGTAGTTGGTTGTTGTCCGGCCCGCAGCATGTCGCCCTCCACGGATCCAGGTGCGCTAGTGAGATCCAACATCGGGAGTTGCAGCACATGGATCAGGACCGGGCTGCTACCCTGCAGTACCGACGTGCCCAACCTCGGCCACCTCATCAGCCTCCTCAAGAGCGTCCTCCACCACCTCCTGGTTACCCAGAAGTGACACGCTGCCGGCTCTCGGACGACTTCCTCTGCTCAGGCTAAAGTGCCGAGCGGCATTGCTCTAATCGTCTCCAAGATCAGGTTGGTGTCTGTACCTTCGATCCAAAATCGTGGCATGATGTCTAGGTTTCTTTTGCTGAGAGTGATGGAGCACGACGGGAATCATCTTCGCGGTTGATCTGATTCATTGTACTCCCCGTTATATAAGAAACTACCTCCAGGCTGTCTCTATTTTACTTTAAGGCAGTAGCATGTAGTTCATCTAAATCTGCATTAGCCAAGATTGACTTCAATTATGCTCTTGCTTGGTTATGCTACATTTGTAGTCCCTTCTCCCAAGTCTTTGTTAATCAGGCCTTTTGTTGTTTGAAGTGGAACACGTGCATGTCATCTCCACAAGTTGTGACCTTGCTAAGTACTATGAAGCCCGCTGATTAAGTTATGGATGGAGATAGCTTATGAATCATGCCTTTCTCAGCATACCCATTAATGAAATTTGTTTAGTTGCCACAGGATTTACATTTCAGATGTCTCTGATAGCATGATTATGAAGGATTGCAGGTCAATTTTGTAGTATTATTATTATTATTATTATTATTATTATTATTATTATTATTATTATTATTATTATTATCAATCTCATTTGCGCTCTGGTGGTTAAAATTTCTTTCTATTCGTTAACAGTTTTTCGCTACTCACATCAACTTTACATGTATTTGTTAGTCCATCTGTTTTATCATAGAGTGCCAACAGAAATGTGGGAGTTTTCCTTTTTCCTTTTCAGGACCACTACCATTCCTTATTTATGTCTTCATCAAGTGTTTGCCACAATGGATACCTCCACGACTGGATGCATACTTTTACTAGGCTACATGTAGGTTACACAACTACTTGCAACAAAACTGCACATGCACTTATTTGATTGCTCACATCTATAAATGGAGTTGAATTAGATGGTTAGGATATCAACATGTTTTATTTTTCTCTAATACTATCATGTATCATTTCAACTGAATGCATTCAAAACATATGCTTGAACTTTTTTTTATGATGACTAGGTAAGATATTAAACATATATATGTTCATCCATCTTCTCCGGGACAATCAAATGTTCATGTCCCATGTTTTATTATTTCTTCGACTTGTGATACAGGCTACATAGAAGGCATTGACAAAAACATTAATTGGTTATCGACGGTAATAATCTTTACCCTTTTGAGATCAAGCATAAGAGATCTTCCGATGTGAATGGTTCCCGTGGGTAATTGGAAATCAAAATTGCCGTGCTAAGAAATCTTGGTGTGTCTTTCTTTATATTTCTAAAGGATTGTAGTCCATTTTAGCAATGCAGCGAACTAAAGCTATGAATTATACCACTGTCTGCTACATGAAGGTATTCATGAAAAAAGAGCTACAAGACTTTGGCACCATTATTTCTATATAACTGGCATTTTTTGGGAAGCGACTTTTTTTAGAGTGCGAAGTGAATTTCTATTATGCAAATGTGCAATGTAAGACACCCATAAATATGACACTGAGAAGTTTTCATATGTTCTAATTTATTCTCGACAATGTATTACTATGTATTCCCGTAGCAAGGCGCCCTCCAGTAGCAGCATCTGTAGGTACCTCTCTCTCTCTCTCTCTGAATTTTTTTGTTAAAGATGTTGATCTATACATAGGACATCATAAATTCTCTTGCATCATTCCTGAAAGGGGTACGGAAATCGCTGTCTTTTTCCATGCTTCTGGTGGAAAGATTATACACATTGCGTTTTAGCTGGTAAACAATTACTTTTTGCAATAACTCAAGTGATTTCGAAGTGATGCGTTGCTTTCTGTAGTTTAACTCTGAATTTTTTTCTTCCAATATTTTATCAACCATGTCCATGAACCATTGAGGAAAGTAATGCTATCATCCACTTGATCCAACTCCTATTCTTCCATTCCCTTTCCAGAATCACGTTTGCTTGAAGATATTCGATGAAATTGCTTTGTAAAAGGTTAGAAACACTTTTTGTGCCATCGATAATCTTCCTTTTTGACCATCACATCTTCATTCTTATATTAACTAATTGTAGTGCAAATTAAATGTATCTTCTCTGAATAACAGAAGTACCTCGATGTTTACATATTTCTTTTGATTTGATTATGTAGTTTCCTAACATAAAACTTCAACTTGATAATTGCCCAGTCAAGCATGGATGAGGATGTAGATGGAAATGGTTATACATACTATGAGATTTCAAAATTCAGAAAAGTGCAGTCTTTTAGTTCCTCTCTATTTCTCAGTGTGTCTCACATCTCAACTACAAATTATCCTTTAGAGAATGGATGAAAACATGAGAATCATACTGCTTTTTTGTTTCGCAATCTTGGCACCACCCCAATGAACCCATTTTATTAAAGGCAATGCACCAATCAGTGGATTTAGTTTGTTGCTTTTCTGCAGAGTTATGTTACCCAATCCATAGTATTACTCACAAGAGGAAGCTTTCATATGAAACTACAACTAAACACTATAGATTCTTTAGAAGGTGAAAGTCTTAATATTCTTTCAGGACTAATGGCATTTGTATGACATTCATTTACGTCCTGCTGTGGGATGGATTAAAGTAAATTTACATGGGAGTTCTGATGCAGATTAGGCACAATCAAGACTTGGGGTTAAGGTGGTGATGTTTGAGTTGCAGCTTGGTATATTTTTTCATTTGCACAAGAATCATAGATGCTAGCATATATTTAAAAGCTTTAACAAGTTAGTTTCATGGGCAATTGACCATAATATCCTCTGTTATGATTTTTCGGCTGTTGTCCATATTTTGAATGATATAAGTAGGATGATTGACCTTACTTACGTATGTATCAATAGTCATGTATCATTCTAAAGTATTGTTGTAAGCAGAATCATTTATCATCGTTTTATTGATCCTTTTTGGACAGTCGGTTTGATGAGTAAAACACCAACTTTAGGCAATATTTTTTGCAGCAGTGCGCGGGGAATTATCTAGTTATAGATATGTTGGAGATGTATCAGCATCCCCAAGCTTAATTCCTACTCATCCTCGAGTAGGTAAATGATAAAAGAAATAATTTATGAAGTGTAAATGCTAGCAAGTGCACAAGTTTGATCAATGATAATTTCAATCACTTTTTTTAGCATCATTATATATCATAAACAGTAGCTCATCTCATAAAACTTCTCATGATCAAGTAACAAGCTATTCACATGTTACAGTATAGAGCATAAACTTTCTTGAAAACTACCAAACTATGTTCTCAGTCATCAAACAATTGCAATTCATCTTATTTTCAGGAAGGGTCTATGTAAGAGCTTTGATTTAGCAAATTCCACATACTCAATGATCATATAGTCTTCCATGATTGCTGACACTCAAAGCATATTTTTAGAACAAATAACATCCATCGAACACAGAGAAAGACATGGGCTTAATGTTTGGCCTCCTAACTTATTTATCATATAGATAATTGCCAACAATAATAATTCATGATAAAATATATTTGAATGGCCATATATGCTTGGATCTTTCCCCACCACATGATACTTGCCAACTAGAGAATAATTGAGGTTGAAATGAGAAGGAATACTACTGACTTTGGCATAAAAGTAAAAGATAGGCCCTTCGCTGAGGGAAGCAGGGATTTGCAGAGGTGCCAGAGCTCGAAGCTTTTAGAACAGAGATGAATATAATTTTGAGAGGTATGCTTTCATTGTCAACGTAACGACCGAGAGTTCCCAATACCTTCCATGCTAGACACATTATAGGCGGTTCCAAACAGAAAGGTAAAGTTTTTACTCCCCCTCCACCAACAAACACAAGCCATTGCGAGCCGAATCGTCGGGTGCCCTCCATACCAACAACGATGGGGGGGAGTTTTGTTTCATTATTACATTTCGATTTTGATTTTGATCATAGGACCGGGCATCCCAATTACCAGCCACTTTCTTGTGAATGCCAAGCGAATAAACACTCATCGTGAGAATAACCCACCTAGCATCGAAGATACTGACCACCCCTTGTCGCTTCATGAGCGATTTCGGCATACAAAACATATTATTATTTGAAGATTTAGAGTTTGGCACGTGCAAATTTACTTGGAACGGCAGGTAAATACCGCATATAGGTAGGTATGGTGAACTCATACAAAATAACTTTGGGTTTAAGGGAGTGGATGCACAAGCAGTAATTCCGCTTAGTATAGGTGAAGGCTAGCAAAAGATCCTAAGCAAGCACCACATGTTGGAGGATCCATAACGATATAACTTCTATACAAGTATACCCAAACATAACTCATTACGTTGTCTTCCTTGTCCAACTTCAAATAATTTGCTCAAGTTTGAAAATAATTAATGGGGCTCACAATCATAGAGATGTCCAAGATAGTATATTTATATGTGAAATCTCTCTTCCTTCAATATTCTTTCATGAATTGTTCAAGTGACCAATGTTGTGCTTGCTAACTTTCAATAAATTTTACCACCTATACTTCTTATATGTGAAGTCATTACTCCCCATGGGATAAGCATATGAAACATATATAATTTTAGATTTATGATATTCAATTCATTCAACCATTTACTCATAGGATATAAGTGAAGCACGAGAGTAAATGACAAACTACTACAAAAAGATATAAGTGAAGATCAATGAGTAGTAAAATAATTAAGTAGCTACGTGAAGACTCTCTCATCTAAGAATTTCATATCTTAAGTATTTTATTCAAACAGCAAGCAAATCCTAACAATAGAAAACGACGCTCCAAGCAAAACACATATCATGTAACGAATAAAAATATAGCTCTAAGTGAGGTTACCGATAATGTTGAAGACGAAAGAGAGGATGCCTTCCGGAGCATCCCCAAGCTTAGTTGCTTGGGTATTCCTTCAATATTACCTCGGGGTGCCTTGGGCATCCCCAAGCTTAAGTTCTTTCCACTCCTTATTCTCCTCATATCGATATCTCACCCAAAACTTGAAAACTTCAATCACACAAAACTTAACGGAACTTCCTGAGATAAGTTAGTATGATAAAGAGCAAATCATTCACTTGAGTACTGTCAAAGACAAGATTCATAATTTATTCCACATAAGGCCTACTGTACCTTATCATTTACACAACTTATATCATTTAATATAAGCTATGGAAACACTAAAACAAGCAAACTATGCATTGAATACAGAATCTGTTAAAAACAGAAGAGTCTGTAATGATCTGGACAATGACCATACTTCTGCAACTCTAAAAATTCTGATGTTGGTCACACTCATCTGCGAGGACGTCAGTCAATTCGGTATTAGCAATGAATTGCGCAAACTCTTAGTAGAATCCAGCTTCGGTAATGAAGGCATTGTGCGGCCATTTGCATGGCCGGACCTCCGTCCTACGCGGAATGTCGAGGTCATTGTCCGAGGAGTCCCCAAGGACTCCCTTGGCATTCCGCCTCGAGGAACTCCTCCGGAAGAAGTTCATTTTCTCTACGAACAATTTTATGATTTTTTTGGGCGACAAAATGATGTCAACAAAACTTCACAAGATTGATAGGAACTACACATATGGATGTCTAGAGGTTATAACAAGCATTCAAACTACTTGGAACTCAAAAACTCAACATACAAGCTCATTTTTAGTAGCACCAAGAGCAGCTAATTATGCAAAATATAATCACTAGAGCAAAAAATAATTGGAGCAATGGAGGAGTCACATACCAAGTAACAATCCCCCAAAACAGTTTCGGAAACAAAAAGCTCCGAGCAAAGAGATCGAAAATCTTAGGTTTGGGAGCAAGAACACGAGAGAGAGAGAGCTACCAGGAATTTTTGCAAGAGGTAAGAGACGAAGTGGGCTGAAGGAATAAGTGAAGGGGTCCCTATGGGGCCCACAAGCCACCAGGGCGCGCCCTGGTGCCTCGTGGGCACCTAGGTTATCCCCCTGGAATGTTTTTAGTGCCAAATATTCTTAAATATTCTATAAAAATTCATGTAAAAATTTCAGATCATTTTGAGCACTTCCATTTTGGGCACTTTTTTATTGCATGGATAATTCGGAAAATAGGATAATCATGACATTTTATTGCATTTAACTAAAAATAATAGAAAACAAAAGGTGGGTGAAGGTTGTGCTTACTAAATTCATCGACCACATGCCTCTCAAAAAGAGTCCATTAATAAGGTTGATCAAGACTTATTAACAAACTATTGTTGATTAACATGAAACTGAAGAATTTTTGTATAACACTAGGTTACCTCAACGGAGATATTCATCTCCCCAATAATAAGAGTTTCATATTTCTTTTTGACATTAGGAAGAGGGAGTTGAAAACTTGCAAAAGTAATTGTCGGAGTCTTTTCAGTAACATGAATACCATTCACTTGAAATTGTTTCTTCGGAAAGTGCACCGTATGTTCATTACCATTGATATGAAAAGTGACCTTGCTTTTGTTGCAATCAATAACAGCCCCTGTAGTATTCAAAAAGGGTCTACTAAGAATAATCGACATGTTGTCGTCCTCGGGCATAGTATAACATTGTCTGTAAAGATAGTAACATTTACAACTACAACGAGCACATCCTCACAAAGACCGATAGGTATGGCTGTTGATTTGTCAGCCATTTGCAATGATATTTCAGTGGGAGTGAGTTTATTCAAATCAAGTCTTTTATATAAAGATAAAGGCATAACACTAACACCAGCTCCTAAATCACATAAAGCAGTTTTGACATAACTTCTTTTAATGGAGCAAGGTATAGTTGGTATTCCTGGATCTCCTAGTTTCTTAGGTACTCCGTCCTTAAAAGAATAGTTTGCAAGCATGGTGGAGATTTCAGCTTCAGGTATTTTTCGTTTATTAGTGACAATATCTTTCATGTATTTAGCATATGGGGCCATCTTTAAAATATCAGTCAAACGAGTACTCAAAAAGACTGGCCTAAGCATTTCAGCAAAGCGTTCAAATTATTCCTCATCCTTATTCTTAGATGGTTTAGGTGGAAAGGGCATGGGTTTCTGAACCCATGGTTCTCTTTCTTTACCATGTTTTCTAGCAACAAATTCTCTCGTATCATAACATTTACTTTTAGAAGGTGGGTTATCAAGATCAACAGTAGGTTCTATTTCAACATCATTATTTGGTTCTTTATCATTGTCTGGTTGAGCATCTACATGAACATCATCATTGTTATTATCATGATAACTAGGTGAATGTTCATTACCAGATTGTGTCTCATCATCAGAAATAGAAACATCATTATTATCCTCAGAAGGTTTTTCTATCTCAGGTTCGTCCCATCATTTTTCTTTTTAGATGGACTAGGTGCATCGACATTAATTCTTTGAGAGTCTTGTTCAATTCTTTTAGGGTGACCTTTAGGATATAGTGGCTCCCGAGTCATTCTACCTACTCTAGTCACTACTCTAACAATATGATCATTCATATTGTTATTCATTTCATTGAGCAATTCATTTTGAGATTTAGCAACTTGTTCTAACTAGCTTGGGACCATGGATGCATGTTTGCTTACACCTTTGACATCATTAGCAATTCTAAACAACAAGTCACTCAAGCAATTAATCATGTAGGTGTTGGGGAATGTTGCATGGAAAACAAAAAAAATTCTACGCACACGCAAGACCTATCCATGAAGATCCATATCTACGAGATGGGAGAGTGTGTCTACGTACCCTCGTAGACCGTTAAGCGCAATCATTTATCAACGCGGGTGATGTAGTCGTACACCTTCATGATCCGCCCGATCAAGTACCGAACACACGGCACCTTCGCGTTCACCACACGTTCAGCTTGATGACATCCTCGCCTTCTTGATCCAGCAAGACGGGCGAAGTAGTAGCTGAGTTCTGGTAGCACAATGGCGTGGTGACGGTGGTGGTGCAAATATCTTCGCAGGCCTTCGCCGAGCACTATGAAAATTATGACCGAGGACGAACTAGAGGGAGAGGGGGGCCGCACACAGCTTGGGGATCGTGGTGTGTGTTTCCCCTCTCCCTCCTCTCATATATATAGGTGGAGGGAGGAGGAGGCTGCCCAGGTGCACCCCTAGGGGACCGGCGGCCAGCCCTACGGTGCCTGCCCTTAGGCGCGCCCCCCTTCCTTATTTGCTCTCGGGGGGAAGGCAAGGGGAGGAGAGGGAAGGCAAGGGGAGGCCGACTCCCCTCCTTCCTTTTCTCCCCAAGGCCAGCGGCCAGAGGTGGGGCGCGCCAGCCCCTTGTGGGCTGGTGTGCTCCCCTCGTTTGGCCCATATGGCCGAATAACCTCCCGAGGCCTCCCGGTACCCCTTCCGTTGATCCGATGAATACCCGGTACATTCTGAAACCTTTCCGGTGACCAAATAGCATCGTCCTATATATCAATCTTTACCTCCAGACCATTCTGGAGCTCCTCGTCATGTCCGTGATCTCATCTGGGAATCCGAACAACATTCAGTCACCAACTCACATAACTCATATAATACTATATCGTCAACGAACATTAAGCATGCGGACCCTACGTGTTCGAGAATGATGTAGACATGACCGAGACACTTCTCCGATCAATAACCAATAGTGGTACCTAGATGCCCACATTGGTTCCTACATATTCTACGAAGATCTTTATCGGTCGAACCTTTATGACAACATACGTAGTTCCCTTTGTCTGTCGGTATGTTACTTGCCCGAAATTCGATCGTCGATATCTCCATACCTAGTTCAATCTCATCACCGGCAAGTCTCTTTACTCATTCTGTAATACATCATCTTGCAACTAACTCATTAGTCACTTTGCTTGCAAGCTTCTTGTGATGTGTATTACCGAGAGGGCCCAGAGATGCCTCTCCGTCATACGGAGTGACAAATCCCAATCTCGATTCACGCCAACTCAAGACACCTTCGGAGATACCTGTAGAGCATCTTTATGATCACTCAGTTATGTTGTGAAGTTTGATAGCACACAAGGTATTCCTTTGGTATCTAGGAGTTGCATGATCTCATGGTCGAAGGAATATGTATTTGACATTAAGAAAGCAGTAGCAATAAACTTAATGATCATATGCTAAGCTAACGGATGGGTCTTGTCCATCACATCTTTCAACTAATGATGTGATCCCATTATCAAATGACAACTCATGTCTATGATTAGGAAACCTTAACCATCTTTGATCAACGAGCTAGTCTAGTAGAGGCTCACTAGGGACACTATATTTGTTTATGTATTCACACATGTATTTAAGTTTCCGGTCAATAAAATTCTAGCATGAATAATAAACCTTAATCATGAATAAGGAAATATGATAATAACCAATTTGTTATTGCCTCTAGGGCATATTTCCAATAGTCTCCCACTTGCATTAGAGTCAATAATCTAGTTCACATTGCCATATGAGTAACACCCAATAAGTTCTAAGGTGTGATCATGTTTTGCTTGTGAGAGAGGTTTTAGTCAACGGGTCTGCAATATTCAGATCCGTGCGTACTTTGCAAATATTTATGTCTACAATGCTCTGCATTGAGTTACTCTAGCTAATTGCTCCCACGTTCAATACGTATCCAGATTGATACTCAGAGTCGTCTGAATCGGTGTTGAAGCTTGCATCGACGTAACCCTTTACGACGAACTCTTTATCACCTCCATAACCGAGAAATATTTCCTTAGTCCTCTTTAGGTACCTAAGGATAATTGTGACCGCTGTCCAGAGATCCACTTCTGGATCACTATTGTACTCCCTTGCCAGACTCATGGCAAGGCACACAACAAGTCTGGTACACAACATGGCATACTTTATAGAGCCTATGGCTGAGGCATAGGGAATGACTTTCATCCTTTCTCTTTCTTCTGCCGTGGTCGGGCTTTGATTCTTACTCAACTTTACACCTTGGAACACAGGCAAGAACCCTTTCTCTGACTGGTCCATTTTGAACTTCTTCAGAACTTTGTCAAGGTATGTGCTCTGTGAAAGTCCTATTAAGCATCTTGATCTATCCCTATAGATCTTGATGCCCAATATATAAGCAGCTTCACCGAGGTCTTCATTGAAAAAATCTTATTCAAGTATCCTTTTATGCTATCCAGAAATTCTATATCATTTCCAATCAACAATATGTCATCCACATATAATATCAGAAATGCTACAAAGCTCCCACTCACTTTCTTGTAAATACAGGCTTCACCGTGAGTCTGTATAAAACCATGTGCTTTGATCACCTCATCAAAGAATATATTCCAACTCCGAGATGCTTGCACCAGTCCATAGATGGATCGCTGGAGCTTGCACACTTTGTTAGCACCTTTAGGATCAACAAAACCTTCTGGTTGCCTCATATACAACTCTTCTTTAAGAAATTCATTAAGGAATGCAGTTTTGACGTCCATTTGCCAGATTTCATAATCATA
Source organism: Thinopyrum elongatum (assembly GCA_011799875.1). Lineage (NCBI taxonomy): Eukaryota > Viridiplantae > Streptophyta > Magnoliopsida > Poales > Poaceae > Thinopyrum > Thinopyrum elongatum. The sequence goes on from CM022302.1 coordinate 476,775,926, forward strand.
AAATGTGGCAATTGCTAACATGATTCGGACAGACTTAAGCACCACTATGGGTGAGAAAGTCTCATTATAGTCAATCCCTTGAACTTGTCGAAAACCTTTTGCAACAAGTCGAGCTTTGTAGACAGTGATATTACCATCAGCGTCCATCTTCTTCTTGAAGATCCATTTATTCTCGGCTTGCCGATCATCGGGCAAGTCCACCAAAGTCCTGTTGGGAAACGTTGCATGGAAAACAAAAAAAAAATCTACGCACACGCAAGATCTATCCATAGAGATGCATAACTACAAGAGGGGAGAATTGATACGTCTCCAACGTATCTATAATTTTTTATTGTTCCATGCTATTATATTATCTGTTTTGGATGTTTTATATGCATTAATATGCTATTTTATATTATTTTTGGGACTAACCTATTAACCTAGAGCCCAGTGCCAATTTATGTTTTTCCTTGTTTTTTAGCTTCATGGGAAAGGAATACCAAACGGAGTCCAAACGGAATAAAACCTTCGCGATGATTTTTCTTGGACCAGAAGACACCTAGGAGACTTGGAGATGAAGTCGGAGAAGCCATGAGGCGGCCACAAGGGTGGAGGGCGCGCCCAGGGGGGTAGGGCGCGTCCCCCTGCCTTGTGGGCCCCCCGTGACTCCCCTAACCTAATTATTTCGCCTATATATTCACATATGTTCCCAAACCACCAGAGGCATCCACGAAAAGACTTTTCCACCGCCGCAACCTTCTGTACCCGTGAGATCCCATCTAGGGACCTTTTCCGGCACCCTGCCGGAGGGGGATTCGATCATGGAGGGCTTCTACATCAACTCTATTGCCCTTCCGATGAAGCTTGGGTAGTTTACCTCAGACCTACGGGTCCATAGCTAGTAGCTAGATGGCTTCTTCTCTCTCTTTGACTCTCAATACCATGTTCTCCTCGTTGTTCTTGGAGATCTATCCGATGTAATATTCTTTTGCGGTGTGTTTGTCGAGATCCGATGAATTGTGGATTTATGATCAGCTTATCTATGAATATTATTTGAATCTTCTCTGAATTCTTATATGCATGATTTGATATCTTTGTAATTCTCTTCGAATTATCGGTTTGGTTTGGCCAACTAGATTGGTTTTTCTTGCAATGGGAGAAGTGCTTAGCTTTGGGTTCAATCTTGCGGTGTCCTTTCCCAGTGACAGTAGGGGCAGCAAGGCACGTATTGTATTGTTGCCATCGAGGATAAAAAGATGGGGTTTTCATCATATTCCTTGAGTTAATTCCTCTACATCATGTCATCTTACTTAATGCATTACTCTGTTCTTCATGAACTTAATACTCTAGATGCAGGCAGGAGTCGGTTGATGTGTGGAGTAATAGTAGTAGATGCGGAATCGTTTCGGTCTACTTGACACGGACGTGATGCCTATATTTCATAATCATTGCCTTGGATATCGTCATAACTTTGCGCTTTTCTATCAATTGCTCGACAGTAATTTGTTCACCCACCATATTATTTGCTATCTTGAGAGAAGCCTCTAGTGAAACCTATGGCCCCCGGGTCTATTTTCCTTCATATTACTTTCCGATCTACTATTTTGCAATCTTTTATTTTCAGATCTATAAACCAAAAAACCCAAAAATATTTACTTTATCGTTTGTTTAGTTTCATCTATCTCTATCAGATCTCACTTTTGCAAGTAACCGTGAAGGGATTGACAACCCCTTTATCGCGTTGGGTGCAAGTTGTTTGATTGTTTGTGCAGGTGCTAGGTAATTTGTGCTTTGTCTCATACTGGATTGATACCTTGGTTCTCTAACTGAGGGAAGTACTTATCTCTACTTTGCTGCATCACCCTTTCCTCTTCAAGGGAAAAACCAACGCAAGCTCAAGAAGTAGCAGGAAGAATTTTTGGCGCCATTGCCGGGGAGATCTATGCCAAGTCAAGACATACCAAGTACCCATCATAAAACTCACATCTCTTGCATTACATTATTCGCTATTTGCCTCTCGTTTTCCTCTCCCCCACTTCTAAAATGATTTTCAAAAAAATTGCCTTTTTATTCGCCCTTCTTCCGTTCGTCTTTTTCCTTTGCTTTTTGCGTGCTCGTGTGTTGGATTGCTTGCTTTGTCAGGATGGCTCAAGAGAATACCAAATTATGTGATTTTTCCAACACTAATAACAATGATTTTATTAGTACTCCGATTGCTCCCGCCACTAGTGCGAAATCTTATGAAATTAATGCCGCTTTGCTGAATCTTGTTATGAAAGATCAATTTGCCGGCCTTCCTAGTGAAGATGCCGCATCCCATCTGAATAATTTCGTTGAGTTGTGCAATATGCAAAAGAAAAAAGATGTGGATAATGATATTGTTAAATTGAAGCTATTTCCGTTCTCACTTCGAGATCGTGCTAAAACTTGGTTTTCATCTTTGCCTAAAAATAGTATTGATTCGAGGAATAAGTGTAAAGATGCTTTTATTTCCAAGTATTTTCCTCCAGCTAAGACCATCTCCCTTAGGAACGATATTATGAATTTCAAGCAACTTGATCATGAACATGTTGCACAATCTTGGGAGAGGATGAAATTGATGATACGAAATTGCCCTACTCATGGTTTGAATTTGTGGATGATTATACAAAAAATTTATGCCGGACTGAATTTTGCTTCTAGAAATCTTTTAGATTCGGCCGCGGGAGGTACTTTTATGGAAATTACTCTAGGAGAAGCTACTAAACTTCTAGATAATATTATGGTTAATTATTCTCAATGGCATACCGAAAGATCTTCCACTAGTAAAAAAGTGCATGCAATTGAAGAGATTAATGTTTTGAGTGGAAAGATGGATGAACTTATGAAATTATTTGCTAGCAAGAGTGCTTCTATTGATCCTAATGATATGCCTTTGTCTACTTTGATTGAGAATAATAATGAATCTATGGATGTGAATTTTGTTGGTAGGAACAATTTTGGTAATAACGCGTATAGAGGTAATTTTAATCCTAGGCCGTTTCCTCGTAATTCCTCTAATAATTATGGTAATTCCTACAACAATTCTTAAGGAAATTATAATAATATGTCCTCTGATTTTGAGAATAGTGTTAAAGAATTTATGATTTCGCAAAAGTGGTTCAATGGTTTGATTGAAGAAAAATTGCTTAAGATTGATGATTTGGCTAGGTACGTGGATAGAATTTCTCTTGATGTTGATTCTTTGAAAATTAGATCTATTCCACCCAAGCATGATATTAATGAGTCTCTCAAAGCTATGAGAATTTCCATTGATGAGTGCAAAGAAAGAACCGCTATGATGCGTGCTAAACGAGATTGGTTTGTAAAAACATGTTCTTCTAGTTTCCGTGAAAATAATGATGAAGATCTTAAAGTGATTGATGTGACTCCTATCGAATCTTTGTTTTCCAATATAAATGTTGATAAAGATGGGACTAGAGATGAGTCAACTTTAGTTAAAAGGCGTCCCAATGATTCGGAGTTTTTAGATCTTGATGCAAAAATTGATAAAAGTGGGACTGGAGAGGTCAAAACTTTAAGTAGCAACGAACCCACTCTTTTGGATTTCAAGGAATTTAATTATGATAATTGTTCTTTAATAGATTGTATTTCCTTGTTGCAATCCACGTTGAATTCTCCTCATGCTTATAATCAAAACAAAGCTTATACTAAACATATCGTTAATGTTATGATGCAATCTTTTCAAGAAAAGCTTGAATTGGAAGTTTCTATCCCTAGAAAACTTTATGATGAGTGGGAACCTACTATTAAAACTAGGATTAAAGATTATGAGTGCCATGCTTTGTGTGATTTGGGTGCTAGTGTTTCCACGATTCCAAAAACTTTATGTGATGTGTTAGGTTTCCGTGAATTTGATGATTGTTCTTTAAATTTGCATCTTGCGGATTCCACTATTAAGAAACCTATGGGAAGGATTAATGATGTTCTTATTGTTGCAAATAGGAATTATGTGCCCATAGATTTCATTGTTCTTGATATAGATTGCAATCCTACATGTCCTATTATTCTTGGTAGACCTTTCCTTAGAATGATTGGTGAAATTATTGATTTGAAAGAAGGAAACATTAGATTTCAATTTCTGTTAAGGAAGGGCATGGAACACTTTCCAAGAAATAAAATTAAATTGCCATATGAATCTATTATCAGAGCTACTTATGGATTGCATACCAAAGATGACAATACCTAGATCTATTTGTGTTTTTATGCCTAGCTAAGGGCGTTAAACAACAGCGCTTGTTGGGAGGCAACATTGTTCGGGAATTCGGTAACTGGTAACTGCTCGGTCGACTACTGATTAGCGATTAATTGGTTAATCGGCCATTTAACTGAATTAATCGGTCGATCATTAATCGGCTGCACATGAGAATATATTGGCAACATGTAACTAGTTTTTCACGTATTGTACCAGATAATCCAATGCTCACAGCTACGTATTATACATTTATACTAAAATATAATGTCATAGGCATATAAAAAGCATGGATAAGAGGTAGAATTGTTACCTGGATGGTTTGGTCATGATGCATCCAAACCGGAAGGCAACAAACCTACAGAATTGATGATAGATATGCATTTGTATATGTTCTAAACTTGTCAAGATAAATGAGTAAATGACAGCCATACATGTGACAACAAGTAGCCACACATGAGACATGATAAGATAAATTAAAATGACAGCCACACAACTTGGCAATATACAGCCACACATAACAAGATAAATAGCAGCCACACATGTGAACATGGAATAATTCACTACAAGGTTCAACACAAATAGCATAATAGGTAATAAGGTTCACAGACCACAAATACTCAAATAGTTCTCACAACTCATATAGTCGCATCACAAGCATAACTGCATAAGTGCATAATAAAGTAGCAAAATAAGGTCTTATTCTTATGGATCATAAATGGTTCAAGGCTGCTGGGTGTCCCCATCCTCATCATCATCTTTGGTTGCCATCACACCATCATCATCAAACTCGAAATCAATGTCTTCCTCCATATCCACCCCCCCATGATCAGATTCATCATCATTAGAAACAAATTCTTCAACTTCATGTAGTTCTCTCACTCTTGCACTCCTACGAGGCTCCATAGCTTCGGTTGCACCCTCTGCTTCATCATCAATATTGTATGGCAGCCCCGTCACAGGATCAATCTCCTCATCAACGTATGCACCTTCGCATATCCAATCTTGTGCCTGTGATGAATCTTCACCAAGAGGAGGATCACTACAAGAGGATAACTTGTTTCTTCTATCCATCATTCTTCCATTGAATTGGACATAAACCATGTTGTCCCTTCGGACCACATCTAGTCTATTTCTCCTCTTTGCATCTACCTACAAAGTGCAAATGGGAGCATAGTTAGAATTTTTGCAAGAAGCAAGAATGTTCATATTTGATTGACTGAGAGTGACTAAGTGTTACCATTTCATAAGTGCTCCAGTTTCTTTCACATCCGGATGAACTTGTGGTCAAGTTGAGTATCCGTATGGTCATTTCTTGCAATGCAGGAGTTTGTAGTCCATAAGTTCCCCACCATTCAGCTGTAGTTTGGAAATAAAGAAACAATGTTCATTAAGCCAATAACTTGAAAAATGCTGTAATAGAATGTTTTGCATTGAGAACAAGCTTACCAGCATCAAAATTGGCATTGCTAATTGCTTTCATGGCTGTCACCTTCCCAAACATGCCATCTTTCTTCTTAAACTTGGTGAAGTCCATGTTAAGCACTACATTTTGCTTGTTGTCATCATCATAATAAAATGTCTCCATTACTTCCATAAACGCAGCCACAACCTCTACATCCATGAAGATGCTTGAATCAGCATAACTATATTTGGGATTCAACAAATATGCTGCCATGTGTAATGGAGAATCCAGCCTCCCTCTCATCTTGCCATCCATGGCATTAGTGATCACCAAATAGTCCTTTTCTGAATTTTCAACAGCAAGCATGATATCCTTCTTTGCACTTACTATTTCTTCATACATAGTGGCCATTGATGGCCCATCACCATCAGCCAACCGAAGCACCTTCACCAATGGTTCAAAAACCTTGCATTGCAACATAGAACATATAGAAATATGAGAAAACAGCCCCACAATCCAACATATACAAGTATGAGAAAACAGCCCCACATTCCAACATATACACATACCTTGATGCAAAGAGAGACACCTTTCCAAAAACCCCTACTCATTATTGTGGCATGAGCTGACTTTCCTTTCTTTGTTCTTGTGTGCTTACATGCTTCCCATTCATCACTACAAACCATTTCCCTTAGTTCCTTCTTCTTAGCAATAATACTTTGCAAGGTAAGAAATGCGGAAGCAAATCTCGTCACTCCCGGTCTAACAATGTCTCTCTTTTTTGTAAAAGACCTCATCAAGGACAATGTTTTATGATGTGCATAGAGAAAAATTGTCATCTCCTTGGCTTTATTGATTGTAGGACTAAATTGCTTCAACTTCCCAATTGCTTGTACCATCAAATTGAGGGTGTGAGTTGCACATGATGTCCAAAATATCTTTGGAAATTTTCCTTTAAGCATCACCTTTGCTCCCATGTTGTTGGAAGCATTATCCGTAACCACTTGCACGACATTGTCAACACCTACAAGATTTATGATGTGCAAAATCAGCAAGCATTAACATGTAAAATCAGCAAGCATGAAATAAAAGTTGAGAGTTTATATGAAATCAGCACGTACCAATTTTCTCAATGCACTCAACTACATAATCGAAGATGTATTGACTTGTATGTGCATCAGCCGACGCCTCCTTTGATCCAAGAAAGGCAGTCCCTAACTTGCAATGCACACACAAGTTCATTATACTTCTCTTTTTTTTGTCGGTCCATGCATCGGTCATGATAGAGCACCCGGTTGCCACCCTCTCAAGTTCATGTGGCTTCATCAAATCCTTTCTTCTTTCAACCTCTTGCAGCAACATCTTCTCTCACAGCATATATTGGGAGGGTGGCTTCCACCTAGGACCAAACCTACCAAGCGCTTCACAAAAAGCCTTGAAGTCATCATCGTTGACGGCATTAAAAGGGATATTTTTCTTGTAGACCCATCTAGCCAAATATTGGCCTACTTTGTAAGATCTCTCCTTGTCAATTGCGTCATTGATGTTCTGCTGGAACTTCTTCAATGGGACGGAAGGATCAATTGGCATCACATATTTATCCATAGGCCCTGCCTTGCGAGCTTCACCATCTCCAATTGCAGCAAGCTCTGCATCGTTCTTGTCATTCTCCTCAACTTCAATGACAACCTTAGCCGCCACTTATGCATCATGTTTTGCTTTTAGCTTCTTCTTCTTTGCTGGTGCCTCACAAGCTTCCCTACACCTCTTTAGCTGATCCGCGTTGGCCACCATGTAGGGTGTGACTTGCCCCCTAATCTGAGCAATATGTTGCTTCATCCTATTGATCCCTCCAAACAACTCTTTTCCACACAACTTGCACTTCAGTCGCGATAAATCTAGAGGATCAATCAAGGTTGCGAACTCCCAACCCATGTCATCTGAATTTCTCTTGAGAGTTTGAGAACTTGCAGCGGTAGAACCTACCGTAGACCCCTGCAAATTTTGTTGCCAAACTAGATGGAAATCATAGCAGAGATTAAAACCTTGAGATGAATCTTAGCAGAACTGTACCATGTTGGTTGGTGAAGCCATGGGGACCTGGTTCGAGGGGTCGCCGGCGCTGCTGCCTAGTCTAGGTCACCGGCACTGCTGCCTGTCCTATGTCGCTGCTGCTGCAGCCTGCAGGTAGGGGCTGGAGGAAAGATAGGGAGAAGAGGATGGGAGGGGATGGGGGTCAGAGAAGGAGGCTAGGGCCGGCGACGGGAGCAGGGAGATCACCGGCGGTGGCTAGGGCCGGCGAGGAGAAGCCATGGTCGTGACTCATGAGGAGTCAGAAGAGGAAGGGGCGCTGCGATTTGGGAGAGGGAGGGTGTAGCGCCGGAGGTTACGGGGCCAAATAATGGCCTGGATTGCCGCTTCGGTTACCCCCCCCCCCCCTTTTTTTTATGGATGCCGCTTCAGTTACCTGACCCATCACCGATTAATCGGTTTGACAACCAGTTAATCGTCTGACAACCGATTAAATGCCAGTTAATCGGCTTGACCAGTTAATGAACCGAGTATGTGCTATTCGCCTCAGTTAGGCACTGAGTAGCGATTAAATGGGCATTTAAATGGTAACTCGGCCGAGTTCTTGAACAATGGGGAGGCAACCCAATTTTATTTTTGTTTTTGGCTTTTTGTTCCTGTTTTGCTTTGAATAACTCATCTACCTCTGGTAAGATGTGGATTTGTGTTTTAATTAGTGTTTGTGCCAAGTAAGACCTTTGGGATGGCTTACGGTGATAGTTGATTTGATCTTGCTGAAAAACAGAAACTTTTGCGTCCAGTAACAGAATTTTAATAATTTACTGGAGCGTTTAAAAACCCTGAATGTTTTACAAGAGATTGACATAAAAATTCCTGTGTTGTCCTAATTTTTCAGAATTTTTGGAGTTACATAATTATTAGAACAATTCGGATATTCGCAGACTTTTCTGTTTTTGACAGATTCTGTTTTCTTTGTGTTGTTTGCTTATTTTGATGAATCTACGGGTAGTATCGGGGGGTATGAACCATGGAGAAGTTGGAATACAGTAGATCTTACACCAATATAAATAAAGAATGAGTTCACAACAATACCAAAAGTGGTGATTTATTTTCTTATACTAACGGAGCTTATGAGATTTTCTGTTGAGTTTTGTGTTGTGAAGTTTTCAAGTTTTGGGTAAGGATTTGATGGACTATGGAATAAGGAGTGGCAAGAGCCTAAGCTTGGGGATGCCCAAGGCACCCCAAGGTAATATTCAGGGACAACCAAGAGCCTAAGCTTGGGGATGCCCCGGAAGGCATCCCCTCTTTCGTCTTCGTCTATCGGTAACTTTACTTGAGGCTATATTTTTATTCACCACATGATATGTGTTTTGCTTGGAGCGTCTTGTGTGATTTGAGTCTTTTCTTTTTAGTTTGAAACAATCATCCTTGCTGTACAAATATTTTGAGAGGGACATGCATGAATTGTGATTTATTAGAATACTCTATGTGCTTCACTTATATCTTTTGAGCTAGGCAATTTTGCTCTAGTGCTTCACTTATATCTTTTTAGAGCACGGCGGTGGCTTTATTTTATAGAAATTATTGAACTCTCATGCTTCACTTATATTATTTTGTAGAGTCTTTAAACAGCATGGTAATTTACTTTGGTTATGAATTTAGTCCTAATATGATAGACATCCAAGAGGGATATAATAAAAACTTTCATATAAAGTGCATTGAATACTATGAGAAGTTTGATTCCTAATGATTGTTTTGAGATATAAAGATGGTGATATTAGAATCATGCTAGTGAGTAATTGTGAATTGGAGAAATACTTGTGTTAAGGTTTGTGAGTCCCGTAGCATGCACGTATGGTGAACCGTTATGTAACGAAGTTGGAGCATGAGATATTTTTTCGATTGTCTTCCTTATGAGTGGCGGTCGGGGACAAGCGATGGTATTTTCCAACCAATCTATCCCCCTAGGAGCATGTGTGTAGTACTTTGTTTCGATGACTAATAGATTTTTGCAATAAGTATGTGAGTTCTTTATGAGTAATGTTGAGTCCATGGATTATACGCACTCTCACCCTTCCACCATTGCTAGCCTCTCTAGTGCCGTGCAACTTTCACCGGTACCATACACCCACCATATACCTTCCTCAAAACAGCCACCATACCTACCTATTATGGCATTTCCATAGCCATTCCGAGATATATTGCCATGCAACTTTCCACCGTTCCGTTTTATTATGACACGCTTCATCATTGTCATATTGCTTTGCATGATCATGTAGTTGACATAGTATTTGTGGCAAAGCCACCTTTCATAATTCTTTCATACATGTCACTCTTGATTCATTGCACATGCCGGTACACCGCCGGAGGCATTCATATAGAGTCATATTTTGTTCTAAGTATCGAGTTGTAATTCTTGAGTTGTAAGTAAATAAAAGTGTGATGATATTCATTATTAGAGCATTGTCCCATGTGAGGGAAAAAAAGAGGCCAAAGAAGCCAAGCCAAAAAAAAAAGAGAAAAGAAAAAAAATGAGAGAAAAAGAGAGAAGGGGCAATGCTACTATCCTTTTTCTACACTTGTGCTTCAAAGTAGCACCATGATCTTCATGATAGAGAGTCTCCTATTTTGTCACTTTCATATACTAGTGGGAGATTTTCATTATAGAACTTGGCTTATATATTCCAACGATGGGCTTCCTCAAATTGCCCTAGGTCTTCATGAGCAAGCAAGTTGAATGCACACCCACTTAGTTTTCTTTTGAGCTTTCATACACTTATAGCTCTAGTGCATATGTTGCAAGGCAATCCCTACTCACTCACATTGATATCTATTGATGGGCATCTCCATAGCCCGTTAATACGCCTAGTTGATGTGAGACAATCTCCTTCTTTTTTTGTCTTCTCCACAATCACCATATTCTATTCCACCTATAGTGCTATGTCCATGGCTCACGCTCATGTATTGCATGAAAGTTGAAAAGTTTGAGAACACTAAAAGTATGAAACAATTGCTTGGCATGTGATAACCCACAAGTATAGGGGATCGCAACAGTTTTCGAGGGTAGAGTATTCAACCCAAATTTTTATAGATTCGACACAAGGGGAGCCAAAGAATATTTGTAAGTATTAGCAGCTGAGTTGTCAATTCAACCACACCTGGAGATTAATTATCTGCAGCAAAGTGATCAATAGCAAAGTAGTATGATAGTTTTGATAATAGTAGCAGCAGCAATAGTAACGGTAACAGTGATAGTAGTGATATTGTAGCAAGTGCAACAGTGACAGCAGTAGTAACTTAGCAAGAACAATATGTAGGAAAATCGTAGGCATTGGATCGGTAATTTGTTGGATGATATTCATCATGAGACAGTTATAACCTAGGGCGATACGGCACTAGCTCCAGTTCATAAATATAATGTAGGCATGTATTCCGTAAATAGTCATACGTGCTTATGGAAAGAACTTGCATGACATCTTTTGTCCTACTCTCCCGTGGCAGCGGGGTCCATATTGGAAACTAAGGGATATTAAGGCCTCCTTTTAATAGAGAACCGGAACAAAGCATTAACACACGATGAATACATGAACTCCTCAAACTACGGTCATCACCGGGAGTGGTCCCGACTATTGTCACTCCAGGGTTGCCGGATCATAACACGTAGTAGGTGACTATAACTTGCAAGATCGGATCTAGAACATAGATATAATGGTGATAACATAAACGGTTCAGATCTGAAATCATGGCACCCGGCCCCAAAGTGACAAGCATTAAGCATGGCAAAGTCATAGCAACATCAATCTCAGAACATAATGGATACTAGGGATCAAGGCCTAACAAAACTAACTCGATTACATGATGAATCTCATCCAACTCCTCACCGACCAGCGAGCCTACGAAGGAATTACTCACTCCCGGTGGGGAGCATCATGGAATTGGCGATGGAGAAGGGTTGGTGATGATGAAGATCGAAGATCCCCCTCTCCGGAGCCCCAAACGGACTCCAGATCTGGCCTCCCGATGAAGAATAGGAGACGGCGGCGGCTCCGTCTCGCGAAACACGATAATTCTTTCTCCCTGATTTTTTCTGGAAAAATAGGATTTTATAGAGTCGGTTTCAGGGTCGGCGGGGCCACCAGGTGGGGACAACCCACCTGGGCGCGCCTGGGGGGCAAGCGCGCCCTGGTGGGTTGTGCCCACCCAGGTGCCCCCCTCAGGTAGCTCTTGCTCCGGAAATTGTCTTATTTTGTATAAAAATTCCTCGCAAAGTTTCGTTCCATTCCGAGAACTTTTATTTCTGCACAAAAACAACACCATGGTAGTTCTGCTGAAAACAACGTCAGTCCGGGGTTAGTTTCATTCAAATCATGCAAATTAGAGTCCAAAACAAGAGGAAAAGCGTTAGGAAAAGTAGATACATTGGAGACGTATCAACTCCCCCAAGCTTAAACCTTTGCTTGTCCTCAAGCAATTCAGTTGATAAACTGAAAGTGAAAAAGAAAATCTTTTACGAACTCTTTTGCTCTTGTTTGCATAAATAAGCTTAAACAGCACACAAGTTTTCAGCCAAAATTATAACTAACCATGTCGACAATAACTCTTAAAAATTATATTAACTCATATCAATGACATAATCAGCTAGCGAGCAATAATAAGATATCTCAAATGGCAACATGTTATCAAAACAACCATGATATAATATGACAATAGTGGTATCTCGCTAGCCCTTTCTGAGACCGCAAAACATAAATGCAGAGCACCTCCAAAGTTCAAGCAGCGACTAAACATTGTAATTCATGGTAGAAAAGATCCAGTCATGATGCACCCAACATTAACTACACACAATGCATAAGCATGACAGCAGTGCTCTCAAGTTCTGGCGCTTATTTGAGAAGGTGATGACACAACATAAAAGTAAATAGATAGTCCCTTCGCAGAGGGAAGTAGTGATTTGCAGAGGTGCCAGAGCTCGAAGCTTAAATTGAGAGATAAAAATATTTTGAGAGGCATACTTTTCGCACCAACGAAAACGACTTAGAGTTTCCAATACTTTCCATGCTAGATATATCATAGGCGGTTCCCAAATAGAAATTAAAGTTTTGTGACGCCCCCGGCTCGATCATGCACTAATCATACACGCAAATGCACGTGATCAAGCCTAAGGACTCACTTGAAGATATCACAACACAACTCTAAAACATAAACAAAATCATACAAGCATTTATTACAAGCCAGGGCCTCGAGGGCTCGAATACAAAGCTTGATGACAACAAGCATTAGCGGAAGCATTAGATATCTGTGTACAGATATAAAACAGAAAACAGAGAAGCCTTTAGAAAGGTGGGACAAAAATAAAACACTACGATCGAAAGGCGCAGGCCTCCTGCCTGGGACCCTCCGTTCCTACTCCTGGACGTCGGCCAACTTGTAGAAGGATCCACCCTCGGGGAAGTAGTGGAAGTCGTCGGCGGGGCAGCTGTCTCAGGGGCTCCATCAGCTGGTTGCATCAATTGAAAATGGGGGAAAAAGAAAGTAAAGCAACCATGAGTACTCATCCGAAGTACTCAGCAAGCCAAGGATCTACACTACATATGCAACATTATCAAAGGGAGGCTGTTTATGTGGACTGGGCTGCAGAAATGCCAGAATAGAGGGTGAAAACCAAGTCCTAGCGAAGACTAGCATCTTCAGCATCTTCATCGGTCTTGCAGCATTAGAAGAGTGCAGATCAGCATAATGTAAAGTAGTAATAGTATCAAGTAACAGTCTCGCCCAGAGATCCTTCCTCGACTCCCTGCGAGAAAGCGATCCCAGAGCCACATATCCAGGTATCATCTCAAGTTCTAGCTGTATCGATCGGGATACAACTCCGAGTGTCCTTTACTGTAGGACCGGCTATCGATAGATGTGTTCTTCCCTACAGGGGTGCACCAACTTACCCACCACGCTCGATTAACTCTGGCCGGACACACTTTCCTTGGTCATGCCCGGCCTCGGCCAAACGATACACCGCAACCATACCTACAGCTCAGCAAAGAGGTCCCCGCCGGTCTACCTCCTAAGCGCAAGGGGGTCTTGGGCCATTGCCCCTCGCCCTCCGGGTCGTTGTGTGCAGGGTGGATACCAGCACCGCCACGAAAGGCCGGTACGATCCGACCGTGCCACAAAGCTGAACTGGACGTCTGACAGAGCTTTCGGCTGATGTTACGATGTAGAACGCCCATACTATGCCCACGTGATGGTTAGTGCTATCAGGCCAGAGGCCTGCTTGGATCAAATATCCAAATCGTTAGGACTAGGAGCTTGCGGAAACGAGCAGAGACTCATGATCGATGTGACCCCGTCGCCCCGTCTCGAGGACTTGCTGCAAGGGCTAAGAATGCCCGGCCGCGCCTCATAGAATAACTCACGGGTATCTATCCATCATTCGCGTGTACCCCTCAGGGTCGACCCGCCTTTCCAAGCATCAGTGTCAACAGTAATGTAAGGCATCCGTGTGGTCACCATATCAAGGGGAATCCGAGGCATCACCCTCGTTGGACTCCCACCTGATGTAACATCTAGATGGACGTAGGAGGTATCACCCTCGAGGTCCACACGTGGGGTGTTGCGCGGCTTTGTCAGTATCGGGGGTGGTGTAGGAGGTATCACCCTCGCTTACCACGAACGATCAACTAACCTACAAGGTTATCATCAGAAGTACTGACGAGGTATCACCCTCGGCACTCGATAGTAACCCAGTAGTGTCGAGCAACTAAGGGGAAAGTGAGGTGCGGTGTCGGGGTCTGGTCTTCGATCCTGTTGATTGGGTCTTCTGAGAATCCAGCAGGGCAGTCAGGACAAGTGGGGATCTCTGATGGGTCTCTACCCAGTCTATTCTAAACAGTTTAGGATAGCAGTAAGGTATCAACAGCAGGTTACAATAAACAGGCTATGCAGCAGATATAGGATAGCAGTAACTATAGCAAATTCTAACGCAAGCATGAGAAAATAGAATAGGCGATATCGGGATGATCAATGGGGGGGGCTTGCCTGGTTGCTCGGCGGCAAGGGCAAGGTCGTCGGCGGTGTAGCCAATCACCGGAGCTGCGTCAGTCTCGGAGACTAGTCGGTACCGGGATCTAACGAGAGAGAAGAGGGGGAAGAATAGTAAATACAAAGCAACAGGTGCATGACATGTCAACAAGCAGAGCTAGCGGTGTTCTATCGCAGGGCTAGGTAATACCGGCGAAAGAGAAAAACATCCGGGAAAGTATTCCCGGTGTCCGGCATTTTGGACAGACGAAAAGAGGGGAATGGTTGCATGTTCGCTATGTTAGGGACGTGTGGCAGACGAACGGGCCGCGTAATTGGATTCGTCTCGTCATTCTGAGCAAGTTTCATGTACAAAGTTTTTCGATCCGAGCTACGGTTTAAAAGTTATGAATTTCTAAAGATTTAAATTTTTTTCTGAAATTACTTCTATTTAACAGAAAAGGATATATGACGTCAGCATGTCTAAGGAATGACATCAGCAGGTCAACTGCGGCTGATCAGGGTCAAACCTGACATGTGGGACCCACTGGTCAGTGACACAGTGGATAACAGAGATTAAAATTAACTATTTGGGTTAATTAGCACACGGGCCCCACATGTCAGTGTCTACCAGTTATTTTAATTAATTTTTATTATTAAAAACATGGATTAAGCAAGTGGGGTCCGCCTGGCAGTGGCTGTGGCTGCCATGTCAGCGGGGTTGACTTGGTCAACCAAGTCAACCCAGGGCTAGGGGGCCCACTGTCAGTGTCTAGGGGTGGGTCCCACGCGGTGCCACGCTGGCGGCAGCGCCGGGGAGGCTCCGGCGAGGCCGTCCGCGACGGCGCATCTTCGTCGAGCGTCGGATTCTTGCTACGGTAGGTCGTTTTGCGCGGTTTTAGTCGCAATCGAATGGGCTCTCCCTTCCGCGTCGACCCATGGCCTCAGAATGACCGGAGACGGCCGTTGGGCATTCCGGCGAGGAGCCATGGCGGCGGCGAGTTTCGGGTCAGAGAGGGGAAAATGGTTGCGGGCGGTTTTCGAGCGCGCCAGCTAGCTAGGACGAAGCGGGTGTCCTCCAGGAACACGCCCGTGCCCTTGGTTCGGCCAAAGGGCAAGCACATCGGCTGCGACGAGCTCCGCAGCGGAGCAGAGCTCGGTAATGGCGATGGCGGCACCGCGAGTTAGCTACGGGGCTCAAGGAGGAACCAGAGGAAGGAGGGGGTGCGGAGGCTTACAGCGCGGCACACGGAGGCCCTTGAGGTGCTTAGTAGCGCAGGGGAAGGCCGCAGTCGTCGGCGTTGAAGAAGCTGACGACGACGAGCCGAAAAAAGAAGGCGAGTCGGGGCGGTCGCTATGATGCTCCCCGGCTCCAGTCGAGGCACTGGACGACGAGGCGAGGACCGACGGAGCCCGTGGACACGAGCTGCAGGCGCGGTGAGGACGGTGGCCGCAGTGGCGCTGCCGCAACGGCGTCGAACGCGTCAGCCCCTCTCCAGATCGACGAAGAGGGAGAGGTGGAGAGGGGAAGAGGGGCGATGTGAGTGGGAGCGAGGGAGATGTGGCCAGGGGAACTGGACGAGGGGAGATGCTTATCCCCTCGCTGTCGATGGCGGTCGGCGTGTCGATCGCTCGCCGGTGCGAGCGCGCCCAGCCATGGGGAGGTCGACAGCGAGGTGGGGTAGGTGAGTTGGGCTGGGCCGGCGCTAGGTAAGTGGCTTGGCCCTTTTTCTTTTACTGTTTTACTTTTATTTAATTAACACAGAAGGGAAAAGATTTATGTAGGCATCCAAATGATTTTGAAAAATATGGGTTTAAGTCCAGTAATTCCAATACACTTTTAGGCACTGCCACAACAAGTTTGGGCATTTTTGGAGATCATTTGGATTTTTCTAAAAAATGAAAAGGGCATTTAACTTGCTGTTTTGGCTCTGTTTAAATTGTTCTGGCCCATTTCAAGTTGATGGTGATGTTGTGTTCCTTAACAACATTTGTTTTGGAATATTGCCAACAAGATGAACATTTTTCCGACCGTGTTTGAACAACTTCATATTTCACTTTTGAATTTTGAGTTGATTTTCAGAATAGCATTTGAATTGATTATTTCACCAAAGTGATTAGGCACTGCAAATGGAGATGACTTGGCATTATCAGCAGTTGATCACAGTGGCTTTTACACAGGGGTGTTACAAATTCTCCTCCTCTAAAAGAAATTCTCGTCCCAAGAATTTAGGAGGTAGAAGGAAATAGGTCGGGGTATTCCTTGCGAAGATGATCCTCGCGTTCCAAAGTGGCTTCATTTTCAGTGTGATTCGACCACTGCACTTTCAGGAACTTGGTCGTCTTCTGACGAGTCCGACATTCAGCTTCATCAAGGATGCGGATCGGATGCTCCTTATAAGATATGTCATCTTGCAAATCGAGCATTTCGTGATCCACTGCACGGTGCAGAGATTCTTTGAAGCATTTACGAAGCTCTGACACATGGAAGACGTCGTGGATATGAGAGAATTGTGGCGGCAACTCCAATTTATATGCCACCTAACCACGTCTGGCAACAATGCGGAAAGGACCAATGTAGCGTGGAGCTAGCTTGCCCTTGATTCCGAAATGGTGAGTGCCCTTCATAGGAGTGACTCGCAGATAAGCCTGATCACCAGGTTGATAAGTCAAACCCCATCGTTTGCGATCATATTTGATCTTCTGGCGGTCCTGAGCCGCCTTGAGATTTTCACGGACAATACGAACTTGCTCTTCGGCGTGTTGAATAATTTCCGGACCCACGAGCGGTCGTTCCCCGGTTTCTGACCAATTCAGAGGGGTTCAGCACTTACGTCCATAAAGTACTTCGAAGGGGGCCATTTTCAAGCTGGCTTGATAGCTGTTGTTATAAGAGAACTCGGCATACGGGAGAGATTCTTCCCACTTCTTACCGAAAGAAATAACACAAGCTCGCAGCATGTCTTCAAGCACTTGATTTACTCGTTCGACTTGGCCTTGGGATTGAGGATGATATGCTGAACTCGAGGTGATATGAGTTCCCATAGCTTGTTGGAAACTTTCCCAGAACTTAGAAGTGAAAAGGCCGCCACGGTCAAAACTGATCTCTTTCGGAATACCGTGGAGTGAAACAATTCTGGAGATGTATAACTCGGCTAACTGACTAGCAGTGATTGTCTCTTTGACAGGCAGAAAATGTGCAACTTTAGAAAGTTGGTCGACAACGACAAGAATAGCATCGTGACCTTTCTGAGACTTGGGAAGACCAGTAATGAAATCCATCTGCACTTTATCCCACTTCCACAAGGGAATAGGGAGCGGTTGCAGAATTCCAGCAGGCTTCTGATGTTCTGCCTTAAAGCGACGGCAAACATCACATTCAGCAACATATCGAGCTATGTCTTGCTTCATTCTAGACCACCAGTACCTTTGACGGAGATCACGATACATCTTGGTGCTACCCGGATGAATAGACAGCGGTGTATCATGTGCCTCCTTCATGACCTTGTCAGTCATTAGCTCGTAGTGAGGTACGACAATGCGGTCTCTGAAATACAAGGTTCCATCTTCAGACAGCGAGAAATCCCTGTACTTTTCCAGGTGAAGATCTTTCTTCATGAGATCAATTTTAGCATCTTTAGCTTGCGCACTCTTAACGGCCTTCTCAAGGTCTGGTTCAACAACCAAGGTTTTTAGGTATCCTTGAGGAACTATCTCGAGATTTAGCTTTCGAAGCTCTTCATACAGGAGTGGTTGCTCTAGCTGGACTTCAAGTTCACAGCAATAGGATTTACGGCTCAATGCATCAGCCATTACATTAGCCTTGCCAGGGGTATAAGAAATACCCAAATCATAGTCCGCAATAGTCTCCATCCATCTTTGCTGATGAAGGTTTAAAGATGGCTAAGTGAACAGGTACTTCAGACTTTTATGATCCGTGTATATCTCGCAACGATTACCGAGGAGGTAATGTCGCCACAATTGCAGTGCATAGACGACAGCAGCTAGTTCTAGATCATGTACCGGATAATTCTCTTCATGCGGGCGCAACTGACGAGAGCCATAGGCAATCACTTTACGCTCTTGCATTAGGACACAGCCTAGTCCTTCACGGGATGCGTCACAATAGATCACAAAATCTTTGCGAGAATTTGGAGGAGCAAGTACTGGGGCAGATGTCAGCTTGTCTTTGAGTGTTTGAAAACTTTCCTGACATTTTTCTGTCCATTCAAACTTAACGCCTTTGTGAAGCAGATCAGTCAAAGGCTTAGCAATCTTTGAGAAATTCTCGACAAAGCGACGGCAATAGCTTGCAAGGCCGAGAAAACTTCTGACTTGCTTGACATTCTTCGGTGGAGTCCATTCAAGAATAGCCTGAACTCGTTCTGGGTTAACGGCAATACGTGGGCAGGTAGTCAAAGAGATTGACGATGATAACACAGATCAGCGAGGGCAAGGATGGCATTGCCGTTCATGAATTCAATTAACATTTCGAAAGAACTCAAAATGTTGACGCTGAACACGACACATTTTTTCGGGAGATTCCAAAAGTGTCAAATGACGGTAAGCGAGGTATAAGATAACTTGGAAAGAAAAGGTTAAACAACCCAATAGAAAGGAAAATGATTATCAGACTAATCAGATCAATGGTAAGGAATAAGCACAGATATCCAGCTCTCCGGGTAGACGAGATTTACGAGATCCTAATTTTCGGCGTTAGTAAAATTCATTTAAACCAAAAAGAAGAGAGGTCAGAGTCCCAGAGTAAAGGTCGAGGAGTAAAAGATCCTAATACCACCCATTCGGCGACGTGGGCCCGTAAGCCACATAGCCAAGTTAGTAAAACAGTTTCCGGACCACTAGACTCAACTTCGACCAAGGAGTTGGAAGGGGGTTCCTACAGGCAGTCGGCTCTGATACCAACCTGTGACGCCCCCGGCTCGATCGTGCACTAATCATACACGCAAATGCACACGATCAAGCCTAAGGACTCACTTGAAGATATCACAACACAACTCTAAAACATAAACAAAATCATACAAGCATTTATTACAAGCTAGGGCCTCGAGGGCTCGAATACAAAGCTTGATGACAACAAGCATTAGCGGAAGCGTTAGATATCTGTGTATAGATATAAAACAGAAAACAGAGAAGCCTTTAGAAAGGCGGGATAAAAATAAAACACTACGATCGAAAGGTGCAGGCCTCCTGCCTGGGACCCTCCATTCCTACTACTAGACGTCGGCCAACTTGTAGAAGGATCCACCCTCGGGGAAGTAGTGGAAGTCGTCGGCGGGGCAGCTGTCTCAGGGGCTCCATCAGCTGGTTGCATCAATTGAAAATGGGGGAAAAAGAAAGTAAAGCAACCATGAGTACTCATCCGAAGTACTCAGCAAGCCAAGGATCTACACTACATATGCAACATTATCAAAGGGAGGCTGTTTATGTGGACTGGGCTGCAGAAATGCCAGAATAGAGGGTGAAAACCTAGTCCTAGCGAAGACTAGCATCTTCAGCATCTTCATCGGTCTTGCAGCATTAGAAGAGTGCAGATCAGCATAATGTAAAGTAGTAATAGTATCAAGTAACAGTCTTGCCTAGAGATCCTTCCTCGACTCCCTGCGAGAAAGCGATCCCAGAGCCACATATCCAGGTATCATCTCAAGTTCTAGCTGTATCGATCGGGATACAACTCCGAGTGTCCTTTACTGTAGGACCGGCTATCGATAGATGTGTTCTTCCCTGCAGGGGTGCACCAACTTACCCACCACGCTCGATTAACTCCGGCCGGACACACTTTCCTGGGTCATGCCCGGCCTCGGCCAAACGATACACCGCAACCCTACCTACAGCTCAGCAGAGAGGTCCCCGCCGGTCTACCTCCTAAGCGCAAGGGGGTCTTGGGCCATCGCCCCTCGCCCTCCGGGTCGTTGTGTGCAGGGTGGATACCAGCACCGCCACGAAAGGCCGGTATGATCCGACCATGCCACAAAGCTGAACTGGACGTCTGACAGAGCTTTCGGCTGATGTTATGATGTAGAATGCCCATACTATGCCCACGTGATGGTTTGTGCTATCAGGCCAGAGGCCTGCTCGGATCAAATATCCAAATCGTTAGGACTAGGGGCTTGTGGAAACGAGCAGAGACTCATGATCGATGTGACCCTGTCGCCCCGTCTCGAGGACTTGCTGCAAGGGCTAAGAATGCCCGGCCGTGCCTCGTAGAATAACTCACGGGTATCTATCCATCATTCGCGGGTACCCCTCAGGGTCGACCCGCCTTTCCAAGCATCAGTGTCAACAGTAATGTAAGGCATCCGTGTGGTCACCATATCAAGGGGAATCCGAGGCATCACCCTCGTTGGACTCCCACCTGATGTAACATCTAGATGGACGTAGGAGGCATCACCCTCGAGGTCCACACGTGGGGTGTTGCGCGGCTTTGTCAGTATCAGGGGGTGGTGTAGGAGGTATCACCCTCGCTTACCACGACCGATCAACTAACCTACAAGGTTATCATCAGAAGTGCTGACGAGGTATCACCCTCGGCACTCGATAGTAACCCAGTAGTGTCGAGCAACTAAGGGGAAAGTGAGGTGCGGTGTCGGGGTCTGGTCTTCGATCCCGTTGATTGGGTCTTCTGAGAATCCAGCAGGGCAGTCAGGACAAGTGGGGATCTCTGATGGGTCTCTACCCAGTCTATTCTAAACAGTTTAGGATAATAGTAAGGTATCAACAGCAGGTTACAATAAACAGGCTATGCAGCAGATATAGGATAGCAGTAACTGTAGCAAATTCTAATGCAAGCATGAGAAAATAGAATAGGCGATATCGGGATGATCAATGTGGGGGGGCTTGCCTGGTTGCTCGGCGGCAAGGGCAAGGTCGTCGGCGGTGTAGCCAATCACCGGAGCTGCGTCGGTCTCGGAGACTCGTCGGTACCGAGATCTAACGAGAGAGAAGAGGGGGAAGAACAGTATATACAAAGCAACAGGTGCATGACATGTCAACAAGCAGAGCTAGTGGTGTTCTATCGCAGGGCTAGGTAATACCGGCGAAAGAGAAAAACATCCGGGAAAGTATTCCCGGTGTCCAGCATTTCGGACAGATGAAAAGAGGGGAACGGTTGCACATTCGCTATGTTAGGGACGTGTGGCGGACGAACGGACAGCGCGTTTGGATTCGTCTCGTCGTTCTGAGCAAGTTTCATGTACAAAGTTTTTCGATCCGAGCTACGGTTTAAAAGTTATGAATTTCTAAATATTTGAATATTTTCTGAAATTATTTCTATTTAACAGAAAAGGATATATGACGTCAGCATGTCTAAGGAATGACGTCAGCAGGTCAACTGCGGCTGATCAGGGTCAAACCTGACATGTGGGACCCACTGGTCAGTGACACAGTGGATAACAGAGATTAAAATTAACTATTTGGGTTAATTAGCACACGGGCCCCACATGTCAGTGTCTACCAGTTATTTTAATTAATTTTTATTATTAAAAACATGGATTAAGCAAGTGGGGTCCTCCTGGCAGTGGCTATGGCTGCCACATCAGCGGGGTTGACTTGGTCAACCAAGTCAACCCAGGGCCAGGGGGCCCACTGTCAGTGTCTAGGGGTGGGTCCCACGCGGCGCCACGCTGGCGGCAGCGCCGAGGAGGCTCCGGCGAGGCCGTCCGCGACGGCGCATCTCCGTCGAGCGTCGGATTCTTGCTACGGTAGGTCTTTTTGCGCGGTTTTAGTCGCAATCGAACGGGCTCTCCCTTCCGCGTCGACCCATGGCCTCAGAATGACCGGAGACGGCCGTTGGGCACGCCGGCGAGGAGCTATGGCGGCGGCGAGTTTCGGGTCAGAGAGGGGAAAACAGTTGTGGGCGGTTTTCGAGCGCGCCAGCTAGCTAGGACGAAGCGGGTGTCCTCCAGGAACACGCCCGTGCCCTTGGTTCGGCCAAAGGGCAAGCACATCGGCTGCGACGAGCTCCGCAGCGGAGCAGAGCTCGGTAATGGCGACGGCGGCACGCGAGTTAGATACAGGGCTCGAGGAGGAACCAGAGGAAGGAGGAGGTGCGGAGGCTTACGGCACGGCACACGGAGGCCCTTGAGGTGCTTAGTAGCGCAGGGGAAGGCCACGGTCGTCGGCATTGAAGAAGCTGACGACGACGAGCCGAAAAAAGAAGACGGGTTGGGGCGGTCGCTACGCTGCTCCCCGGCTCCAGTCGAGGCACCGAACGACGAGGCGAGGACCGACGGAGCCCGTGGACACGAGCTACAGGCGCGGTGAGGACGGTGGCCGCGGTGGCGCTGGCGCGACGGCGTCAAACGCGTCGGCCCCTCTCCAGATCGACGGAGAGGGAGAGGTGGAGAGGGGAAGAGGGGCGATGTGAGTGGGAGCGAGGGAGATGTGGCCAGGGGAACTGGACGAGGGGAGATGCTTATCCCCTCACTGTCGATGGCGGTCGGCGTGTCGATCGCTCGCCGGTGCGAGCGCGCCCAGCCATGGGGAGGTCGACAGCGAGGTGGGGCAGGTGAGTTGGGCTGGGCCGGCGCCAGGTAAGTGGCTTGGCCCTTTTTCTTTTACTGTTTTACTTTTATTTAATTAACATAGAAGGGAAAGATTTATGTAGGCATCCAAATGATTTTGAAAAATATGGGTTTAAGTCCAGTAATTCCAATACACTTTTAGGCACTGCCACAACAAGTTTGGGCATTTTTGGAGATCCTTTGGATTTTTCTAAAAAATGAAAAGGGCATTTAACTTGCTGTTTTGGCTCTGTTTAAATTGTTCTGGCCCATTTCAAGTTGATGGTGATGTTGTGTTCCTTAACAACATTTGTTTTGGAATATTGCCAACAAGATGAACATTTTTCCAACCGTGTTTGAACAACTTCATATTTCACTTTTGAATTTTGAGTTGATTTTCAGAATAGCATTTGAATTGATTATTTCACCAAAGTGATTAGGCACTGCAAATGGAGATGACTTGGCATTATCAGCAGTTGATCACAGTGGCTTTTACACAGGGGTGTTACAAGTTTATTCCTTTTTCCACCATTTCTTTCACTTTCCATGGCTAGCCGTATCCACGGGTGCCCTCCATACCAACACTTTCCAAGGAATTTATTATTTGACAACATAAAGTAAATTCATTTTTCATTTCGGGACTGGGCATCCCTAATACCTTTGTCGTACTCTCGTGCAATGACAAGTGAATAAACACTCATCGTGAGAATAACACATCTAGCATGGAAAAATATCGGCCACCCCTCACCGCCTCGCGAGCGGTACAAGCACACAAAAGAGAAATTTATTTTGAAAATTAGAGGTGGCACATGCAAATTTATTTAGGACGGCAGGGTAATACCGCATATAGGTAGGTATGGTGAACTCATCTGGAATAACTTGGGTTTCAGGTTTTGGATGTACAAGAAGAATTCCTACTTAGTATAGGTGAAGGCTAGCAAATAGGTTGAGAAGCGGCCAACTAGAGAGCAACAACGGTCATGAACATGCATTATGCATAAGTAACATTGGACACTAGCATGAGTAGGATATGAACACCATGAACATAAATATCATAGAGGCTATGTTGGTTTTGATTCAACTACATGCATGAACATTTGCCAAGTCAAGCCACTCAAACATTCAGAGGAGGATACCATATCATCATACTACATCACAATCATCTTAACGCAATGTTGATATCCAAGATAAATCATTATCCACTCCTAGCTACTTATGCATGGCATGAGAAACTATAATCTCTAATTGTCATTGCAAACATGTTTAATCATAATGGGCTGAATCATGGATACTAGGTTAAACATATTTACAAAAACAGAACAAGTCGAGTTCATACCCGTTTCTCTCTGCCATGGCTAGTTCATCGAATATCGTCATTATTGCCTTTCACTTGCACGACCGAACGATATGAAAATGATAATAGTGCAAGAGTGTCGTGGACTAAGTTGGAATCTGCAAACATTTTATTCAAAAGGAGAAGACAAGGTAAATTGGGCTCTTCATTAGATTAACAATAATGCATATGAGAGCCACTCAACATTTTCATCGTGGTCTTCTCCTCGGTATGACTCAATAAAAGAAAAGAAGTCCAGAAAAACACACTGAAATATTTTTGGAGTTTTTGGTTTCTGAAAGTAAGCAAATAAAAAGGGAAAAGCAAAAATGAGAAAAACTATTTACACGGGAAAGCTCTCAACAAGCAAAAGAAGAACAAGGAGATCTTTTTGAGTTTTCTTTTTAGTACTACATCAATTTAAACTAGGAAGAAAAATCAAAAAGAAGCTGAAAATATTTTTGGATTTTCTCAAAGTTTTTCAAACACACAAGAAGAAAGCAAGAAAATAATTCTAACATGGATAATACAATGAAAAAGTGTGGACACCGACAACTGAAATGTGTGAACATGAATGTAAAGTCGGTGAGAAACACGTACTCCCCCAAGCTTAGGCTTACTTGGTAATCAGTCAATAGCCTGGATAGTAGTCAGAGTGGTAGCTCACGGAGGCTCTTGGTTCGGATGTCTCAGCCTGCCGTGCAGCCACAACCGCCGCGTTGTGGGCTCGGGCCTCGCTCTCAAGAACAAAATATCTTCCCCTGCTGCGATAATCAAAGAGAGCAGGCGCAGGCAAATATGTGTATACGATGGACTCTTGGTTAAACAACAACTTGTAGGTGAAATTATCAGGTTTACCCTTAAGGATCTTATGACGCTTCACAGCATCAAAGTCTAAATATTGCGTGGGTAAAATAGGGTCATATGGTAAAGGTGAAACACCCAGCTCTCTCGCTAAGCATGTGGAATAAATTCCACCATAAAAATAACCACTATTAGCGTTGTGCTGCAACCTATGTGCAACAATCGCTCCAAGATTATAGCTTTTGTCACCGGTGAGAGCGGCGCGTAAGAGGCTCAAGTCTGGAGCACAAAGTGTACTACAATCTTGTTTGCCTACAATACATTTCCCATTGAATAATGCAAAGTATTGAATTGCGGGAAAATGAATGCTATTTATTCTACCTTGCGTCACTCCCCTATTCTCACCGTAGCAAAGGCTAGACAAAAATGTTTCGAACTCAGCTCTTGGTGGTTCGTCAACCGAACCCCAGAATGGAATTTTGCAGTGATGAGCAAACCTTTCTAGTGATAAGGTAAATGAATTTTCATACAGTTTAAATGACACCCTAGACTCACGGGGATGGAATTTAAATCCTTTGACAAATAATTCAGTGAGAGTGTGGTATTGAGTGCACTTATCTGATATGTAGGCACCGAGGTCGGCATTGTGAACATATTGCTCAAATTCCTCCTTAGTGCCCACACTCACCAAATAATCATCGCATGGCCATAAGCATGTTTTGGTGGCGGCACCTCGTATGGAACTTTCACTTGGTTCAACATAAGACCGACGAGCGGAGTTGTCACTAGAAGATGCCCCCGAGGATCTCCTCCTCGAAGAACTCCTTCCAAAGAGGTTCATCATATTCGCGTACAATTTTCTGAAAATTTATTGGGTGACAAAAATTTTGTCAACAAAACTTCACAATATTGGTAACAACTACTCATAGGGATGCATAGAGGCCATAGCAAGCATTCAAACTACTTAGAACTCTAAGAATTCAACATGCAAGCTCATCTACAGCAGCACCAAGAGTAGCTAATTATTCAAAATATAAACAACTAAAGCAAAAACTAATTGGACACACGGAGGAGTCACATACCAAGCAACAATCCCCCGAAACAATTTCGGAAATGGAGCTTCGAGCAAAGAGATCGAAATCCGCGGGTTTGAGAGCAAGAACATGAGAACAAGAGCAATGGTGAATTTTTTCTGGAGGTAGGTGATGATGTGGGATGAAGAGATATGTGAGGGGGCCCACGTGGGGACCACAACCCACCAGGGCGCGCCTGGGGGTCCTGGCGCGCCCAGATGGGTTGTGCCCACCTGGTGCACCTCCCTTTGATATTATTTGCACCAGAAATTCTTAAATATTCAGAAAAAAAATCATACTAAATTTTCAGGGCATTCTGAGAACTTTTATTTTTGGGTCAATTTTTTTATTGCACGGGAAAAATCAGAAAATAGACAAAACATGGCATTTTATTTTATTTAACTAATAGGAACAAAAAATAAAAGGTAGGGACAGAAGGTAGTGCTCACTAAATTCATCAACTTCATACCTCTCAAAAATGATCCATTAATAAGGTTGATCAAGTCTTATTAACAACCACTTTCGATTAGCATGAAACCGAAGAACTTTCGTAAATCACTAAGTTACCTCAACGGGGATATGAATGTCCCCAACAATAAGCATTTCATATTTCTTTTTGGTAGTAGGTAGAGGTAGTTGAAAACTTCCAATAGTGATTGTCGAAGATTTTTCAATAACATTAATACCATTCACTTGGAATTGTTTCTTCGGAAAGTGCACCGTATGCTCATTACCATTGATATGAAAAGTGACCTTGCTTTTATTGCAATCAATAACAGCCCCTGCAGTATTCAAGAAGGGTCTACCAAGGATAATTGACATGTTGTCGTCCTCGCGCATCTCAAGTAAAACAAAGTCAGTCAAAATAGTAACATTAGCAACAACAACGGGCATATCCTCACAAATACCGATAGGTATGGCAGTTGATTTGTCAGCCATTTGCAAAGATATTTCGGTAGGTGTGATTTTATTCAAGTCAAGTCTTTTATATAAAGAGAAAGGCATAACACTAACACCAGCTCCCAAATCACATAGAGCAGTTTTCACATAATTCTTTTTGATGGAGCAAGGTATAGTTGGTATTCCCGGATCTCCAAGTTTTTTAGGTACTCCATCCTTAAAGGTATAATTAGCAAGCATAGTGGAGATTTCAGCTTCCTGTATTTTGCTCTTATTAGTGATGATGTCCTTCATGTACTTTACATAAGGAGGCATTTTCAAGATATCAGTCAAGCGAGTACGCAAAAAGACTGGCTTCAGCATTTCAGCAAAGCGTTCAAATTCTTCATCATCTTTCTTTTTAGTTGACTTAGGTGGAAAGGGCATAGGTTTTTGAACCCATGGTTCTCTTTCCTTACCGTGTTTTCTAGCAATAAAGTCTCTTTTATCATATCTTGCATTTTTGGGTTGTGGGTTATCAAGATCAACAGCTGGTTCTATCTCAACATCATTGTCTGATTCTTTATTATTTGTTTGAGTTTCTTCATGAACCTCATCATTATCTTTTTCATTATCAGAAGGTGAGTGTTCACTACCAGATTGAGTTTCAGCATCAGAGATAGAAACATCATTATCATTATCAGGAGGTTTCTCTACTTCAGGTTCACTAGAGGCATGCAAAGTCCTATCATTCTTCTTTTTCTTTTTCTTTTTAGAAGGACCAGGTGTAGTGGTGTTGTTCCTTTGTGAATCCTGTTCAATTCTTTTTGGGTGTCCCTCAGGATAAAGTGGTTCCTGAGTCATTTTACCTCCTCTAGTTGCAACTCTAACAGCAAAGTCATGTATGTTGTTATTCATTTCATCAAGCAATTCTCTTTGAGATTTAGCAACCTGTTCTAGTTGAGTTTGAACCATAGAAGCATGCTTCCCTATACCTCTAACATCATTTGAGATTCTAAACAACAAGTCACTTAAGCGAGTAATCATATCAGAATTGTATTTCAATTGTTTCATAACATTTGCATTGAAGTGATCTTGTTTTCTAATACAGTTTTCAAACTCATAAAGGCATTGGCTAGGGTGCATATTGTGAGGATTATCATTATCATTGAATTTCATTAGAGAATTTACCTCTACCACCGCAGGTGGTGGTGGTGTATCAAGCCCATGTATTTCTTCAATAGGAGGTAAATTTTTGACATCCTCAGCTTTAATACCTTTTTCCTTCATAGATTTCTTTGCCTCTTGCAAATCTTCGGGACTGAGATATAAAATACCCCTCTTCTTCGGAGTGGATTTAGATGGTGGTTCAGGAAGAGTCCAATCATCATAGTTTTTCAATATGTTATTCAATAATTCTTCAGCTTGTCCAATAGTTCGTTCCCTGAAAACACAACCAGCACAACTATCTAGGAAATCCCTAGAAGCATCGGTTAGTCCATTATAGAAGATATCAAGTATTTCATTTTTCTTAAGAGGATGATCAGGCAAAGCATTAAGTAACTGGCAAAGCCTCCCCCAAGCTTGTGGGAGACTCTCTTCTTCAATTTGCACAAAGTTAAATATTTCCTGTAAGGCAGCATGTTTCTTATGAGCAGGAAAATATTTTTCAGAGAAGTAATAAATCATATCCTGGGGACTACGCACACAACCAGGAGCAAGAGTATTGTACCAAGCTTTAGCATCACCCTTTAATGAGAACGGAAATAATTTGAGAATATAGTAATAGCGAGTTTTCTCATCATGAGTAAAAAGGGTGGCTATGTCATTCAACTTAGTAAGATGTGCCACAACAGTCTCAGTTTCATAACCATGGAAAGGATCAGATTCAACCAAAGTAATTAACTCTGGGTCGACAGAGAATTCATAATCCTTATCATCAATAAAGATAGGTGAGGTAGCAAACTTAGGATCATATTGCATTCTAGCATTCAGAGACTTTTCTTTATACTTGCATAATAATTTCTCTAGATCATCTCTATCCTTACAAGCAAGAATATCTATAGTTGTCTCCTCATTCATAACATAACCATCTGGTACCTTAGGCAATTCATATCTAGAAGGGCTAGTTCTAGTAGGTGTTTCAATATTTTCAGTTTCAAGCTCATCATCAGATGCAACAACATCATGTTGTCTTACTCTAGCAATTTGTTCATCAAGAAATTCACCTAATGGCACATCATCATCAAGCAAGGTACTAGCATCATCATAAGCATTCATAGCAGAAGTAGCATCATCAATAACTTGCGACATATCAGAATTAATAGCATGTGGTGGTGTTGCAAGTTTACATATAACAGAAGGTGAATCTAAAGCAGAGCTGGATGGCAGTTCCTTACCTCCCCTCGTCTTAGAGGGAAAAATCTTAGTCTTAGCATCCTTCAGATTGTTCATAGTGAATAATTGATAATAATCCCAAGTGACTCAACAAATATAGCTATGCTCCCCGGCAACGGCGCCAGAAAAATGTCTTGATAACCCACAAGTATAGGGGATCGCAACAGTTTTCGAGGGTAGAGTATTCAACCCAAATTTATAGATTCGACACAAGGGGAGCTAAAGAATATTTGTAAGTATTAGCAGCTGAGTTGTCAATTCAACCACACCTGGAGATTAATTATCTGCAGCAAAGTGATCAGTAGCAAAGTAGTATGATAGTTTTGATAATAGTAGCAGCAGCAATAGTAACGGTAACAGTGATAGCAGTGATATTGTAGCAAGTGCAACAGTGACAGCAGTAGTAACTTAGCAAGAAGAATATGTAGGAAAATCGTAGGCATTGGATCGGTAATTTGTTGGATGATATTCATCATGAGACAGTTATAACCTAGGGCGATATGGCACTCGCTCCAGTTCATAAATATAATGTAGGCATGTATTCCGTAAATAGTCATACGTGCTTATGGAAAGAACTTGCATGACATCTTTTGTCCTACCCTCCCGTGGTAGCGGGGTCCATATTGGAAACTAAGGGATATTAAGGCCTCCTTTTAATAGAGAACCGGAACAAAGCATTAACACATGGTGAATACATGAACTCCTCAAACTACGGTCATCACCGGGAGTGGTCCCGACTATTGTCACTCCGGGGTTGCCGGATCATAACACGTAGTAGGTGACTATAACTTGCAAGATCGGATCTAGAACATAGATATAATGGTGATAACATAAACGGTTCAGATCTGAAATCATGGCACCCTGGCCCAAAGTGACAAGCATTAAGCATGGCAAAGTCATAGCAACATCAATCTCAGAACATAATGGATACTAGGGATCAAGCCCTACCAAAACTAACTCAATTACATGATGAATCTCATCCAACTCCTCACCGACCAGCGAGCCTGCGAAGGAATTACTCACTCCCGGTGGGGAGCATCATTGAATTAGCGATGGAGAAGGGTTGGTGATGACGAAGATCGAAGATCCCCCTCTCCGGAGCCCCAAACGGACTCCAAATCTGGCCTCCCAATAAAGAACAGGAGACGGCGGCAGCTCCATCTCACGAAACGCGATAATTCTTTCTCCCTGGTTTTTTCTGGAAAAATAGGATTTTATAGAGTCGGTTTCAGGGTCGGCGGGGCCACCAGGTGGGGATAACCCACCTGGGCGCGCCTGGGGGGCAGGCGCGCCCTGGTGGGTTTTGCCCACCCAGGTGCCCCCCTCAGGTAGCTCTTGGCTCCGGAAATTCTCTTATTTTGTATAAAAATTCCTCGCAAAGTTTTGTTCCATTCCGAGAACTTTTATTTCTGCACAAAAGCAACACCATGGTAGTTCTGCTGAAAACAGCGTCAGTCCGGGGTTAGTTTCATTCAAATCATGCAAATTAGAGTCCAAAACAAGAGGAAAAGCGTTAGGAAAAGTAGATACGTTGGAGACGTATCAGCATGTCATCGGGGTTGTGCATGATTTGAATATTTTGTGTGATGAAGATGGAGCATAGCTAGACTATATGATTTTATAGGGATAAGCTTTCTTTGGCCATGTTATTTTGAGAAGACATAATTGCCTAGTTAGTATTCTTGAAGTATTATTGTTTTTATGCCAATATTAAACTTTTGTTTTGAATCTTATGGATCTGAACATTCATGCCACAATAAAGAAAATTACATGGATAAATATGTTAGGTAGCATTCCACATCAAAAATTCTGTTTTTATCATTTACCTACTCGAGGATGAGCAGGAATTAAGCTTGGGGATGCTTGATACGTCTCCAACATATCTATAATTTTTTATTGTTCCTTGCTATTATATTATCTGTTTTGGATGTTTTATATGCATTAATATGCTATTTTATATTATTTTTGGGACTAACCTATTAATCTAGAGCCGAGTGCCAGTTTCTGTTTTTTCCTTGTTTTTTAGCTTCGTGGGAAAGGAATACCAAACGGAGTCCAAACAGAATAAAACCTTTGCGATGATTTTTCTTGGACCAGAAGACACCCAGGAGACTTGGAGATGAAGTCGAAGGAGCCACGAGGCGGCCACAAGGGTTGAGCGCGCGCCCAGGGGGTAGGGCGCGCCCCCTGCCTTGTGGAGCCCCCGTGACTCCCCTGACCTAATTCTTTCGCCAATATATTCACATATGTTCCCAAACCACCAGAGGCATCCACGAAAATACTTTTCCACCGCCGCAACCTTCTGTACCCGTGAGATCCCATCTAGGGACCTTTTTCGGCACCCTGCCGGAGGGGGATTCGATCACGGAGGGATTCTACATCAACTCTATTGCCCTTCCGATGAAGCGTGAGTAGTTTACCTCAGACCTACGGGTCCATAGCTAGTAGCTAGATGGCTTCTTCTCTCTCTCTTTGACTCTCAATACCATGTTCTCCTCGTTGTTCTTTGAGATCTATCCGATGTAATATTCTTTTGCGGTGTGTTTGTCGAGATCCGATGAATTGTGGATTTATGATCAGCTTATCTATGAATATTATTTGAATCTTCTCTGAATTCTTATATGCATGATTTGATATCTTTGTAATTCTCTTTGAATTATCGGTTTGGTTTGGCCAACTAGATTGGTTTTTCTTGCAATGGGAGAAGTGCTTAGCTCTAGGTTCAATCTTGCGGTGTCCTTTCCCAGTGACAGTAGGGGTAGCAAGGCACGTATTGTACTGTTGCCATCGAGGATAAAAAGATGGGGTTTACGTCATATTGCTTGAGTTTATTCCTCTACATCATGTCATCTTACTTAATGCGTTACTCTGTTCTTCATGAAGTTAATACTCTAGATGCACGCAGGAGTCAGTCGATGTGTGGAGTAATAGTAGTAGATGCAGAATCATTTCAGTCTACTTGACAGGGACGTGATGCCTATATTTCATAATCAATGCCTTGGATATCGCCATAACTTTGTGCTTTTCTATCAATTGCTCGACAGTAATTTGTTCACCCACCGTATTATTTGCTATCTTGAGAGAAGCCTCTAGTGAAACCTATGGCCCCCGGGTCTATTTTCCATCATATTACTTTCCGATCTACTATTTTGCAATCTTTTATTTTCAGATCTATAAACCAAAAAACCCAAAAATATTTACTTTATCGTTTGTTTAGTTTCATCTATCTCTATCAGATCTCACTTTTGCAAGTAACCGTGAAGGGATTGACAACCCCTTTATTGCGTTGGGTGCAAGTTGTTTGATTGTTTGTGCAGGTGCTAGGTGATTTGTGCGTTGTCTCCTACTGGATTGATACCTTGGTGCTCTAACTGAGGGAAATACTTATCTCTACTTTGCCGCATCACCCTTTCCTCTTCAAGGGAAAAACCAACGCAAGCTCAAGAAGTAGCAAGAGTATGTCTACGTACCCTCGTAGACCGTTAAGTGGAAGCGTTTATCAACGCGGTTGATGTAGTCGAACCGCGATCCAACCGATCAAGTACCGAACGTACGGCACCTCCGCGTTCAGCACATGTTCAGCTCGATGATGTCCTCGCCTTCTTGATCCAGCAAGACGGGTGAAGTAGTAGATGAGTTCCGGCAGCACGACGGTGTGGTAACGGTGGTGGTGAACTTGTTCCCGCAGGGCTTCGCCCTGCACAGCGAAAAAACTAGACGGAGGATGAAACTATGGAGAGGGGCGCCGCACACGGCTAAGAGATTGTCGTGGGTGTGTGGCGCCCCCTTCCTCTCATATATATATAGGTGGGGGGAGGAGAGGCAGCCAGGGGGCGCCCCAAGGGTGGTCGCCGCCCCCCTAGGCTCCTGCCCTATGGCGCCCCCCTCCCTTCCTTATTTGCCGACTCGCCCCTTCCTTTTCTCCCCAAGGGCTGCGGCCTTAGGAGGGGCGCTCCAGCCCCTTGTGGGCTGGTGTGCTCTCCTCGTTTGTCCCATATGGCCCATTAACCTCCCGGGGCTTCCTGGAACCCCTTCCGGTGATCCGATCACTACCCGATTCATTCTGAAACCTTTTCGGTGACCAAATAGCATCGTCCTATATATCAATCTTTACCTCCAGACCATTCCGGAGCTCCTCGTCATGTCCGTGATCTCATCCGGGACTCCGAACAACATTCAGTCACCAACTCACATAACTCATATAATACTATATCGTCAACGAACGTTAGGCGTGCGGACCCTACGGGTTCGAGAATGATGTAGACATGACCGAGACACCTCTTCGGTCAATAACCAATAGTGAGACCTGGATGCCCATATTGGTTCCTACATATTCTACGAAGATCTTTATCGGTTGAACCCTTATGACAACATACGTAATTCCCTTTGTCTGTCGGTATGTTACTTGCCCGAGATTCGATCGTCGGTATCTCCATACCTAGTTCAATCTCGTTACCGGCAAGTCTCTTTACTCGTTCCGTAATACATCATCTCATAACTAACTCCTTAGTCACTTTGCTTGCAAGCTTCTTATGATGTGTATTATCGAGAGGGCCTAGAGATACCTCTCCAATACATGGAGTGACAAATCCCAATCTCGATCCATGCCAACTCAACAGACACCTTTGGAGATACCTACAGAGCATCTTTATAATCACCCAATTACGTTGTGATGTTTGATAGCACACAAGGCATTCCTCCAGTATCTGGGAGTTGCATGATCTCATGGTCGAAGGAACATGTATTTGACATTAAGAAAGCAGTAGCAATAAACTGAACGATCATATGCTAAGCTAACGGATGGGTCTTGTCCATCACATCATTCTCCTAATGATGTGATCCCGTTATGAAATGACAACTCATGTCTATGGTTAGGAAACCTTAACTATCTTTTGATCAACGAGCTAGTCTAGTAGAGGCTCACTAGGGACACGGTATTTGTTTATGTATCCACACATGTATTTAAGTTTCTGATCAATACAATTCTAGCATGAATAATAAACCTTTGTCATGAATAAGGAAATATAATAATAACATCTTTATTATTGCCTCTAGGGCATAACTCTTTATTATTGGAGCGTCGTGCGGTAGTACTGCTCCGGCGGCACTACCGTAGATACACTCTGTGTATTTTTAGGCTTGTGCGGAGTAGTACCGCCTAAGCGGTAGTGCCGCTCCTAGGAGCGGTAGTACCGCTTAGCTGCGGGCCTGGACAGAAAAAGGTTGGATTTTGGTTCCCCTATATAAAGGGGGGTCTTCTTCTTCCTTGGGTTGACCTCTTCCCCCCAAGCTCCATTGCCATTCAAAAGCTCATTCTTGCCCAATCTCTCTCCCTAGCCAATCAAACTTGTTGATTTTCTAGGGATTGGTTGAGAAGGCCCCGATCTACTCTTCCACCAAGAGAAATTTGATTCCCCCCACTAATCCCTTGCGGATCTTGTTACTCTTGGGTGTTTGAGCACCCTAGATGGTTGAGGTCACCTCGGAGCCATATTCCATTGTGGTGAAGCTCCGTGGTTTCGTTGGGAGCCTCCAATTCGGTTGTGGAGAGAGCCCCAACCTTGTTTGTAAAGGTTCGGTTGCCGCCTTCAAGGGCACCAATAGTGGAATCACGGCTTCTCGCATTGTGTGAGGGCGTGAGGAGAATACGGTGGCCCTAGTGGCTTCTTGGGGAGCATTGTGCCTCCACACCGCTCCAACGGAGACGTACTTCCTCTCAAAGGGAAGGAACTTTGGTAACACATCCTCGTCTCCACCGACTCCACTCTTGGTTATCTCTTACCTTTACTTGTGCAAGCTTATATTGTGTTGTATCCCTTGCTTGCATGTGTGCTTGTTGTTGTTTCATCATATAGGTTGCTCGCCTAGTTGCATATCTAGACAACCTATTTGATGCTAAGTTTAATTTGGTAAAGAAAAGCTAAAAATTGTTAGTTGCCTATTCACCCCCCCCCCCTCTAGTCAGCCATATCGATCCTTTCAACAAGCTTCACCGTAAGTCTGTATAAAACCATATGCTTTGATCACCTCATCAAATCGTATATTCCAACTCTGAGATGCTTGCACCAGTCCATAGATGGATCGCTGGAGCTTGCACACTTTGTCAGCACCTTTAGGATCGACAAAACCTTCTGGTTGCATCATATACAACTCTTCTTTAAGAAATGCATTAAGGAATGCAGTTTTGACGACCATTTGCCAGATTTCATAATCATAAAATGCGGCAATTGCTAACATGATTCGGACAGACTTAAGCATCGCTACGGGGAGAAAGTCTCATCGTAGTCAACCCCTTGAACTTGTCAAAAACCTTTTGCGATAAGTCAAGCTTTGTAGACAGTAACATTACCATCAGCGTCTGTCTCCTTCTTGAAGATCCATTTATTCTCAATGACTTGCCGATCATCGGGCAAGTCCACCAAAGTCCACACTTTGTTCTCATACATGGATCCTATCTCAGATTTCATGGCCTTAAGCCATTTATCGGAATCTGGGCTCATCATACCTTCTCCATAGTTCGTATGTTCGCCATGGTCTAATAACATGACTTCCAGGACAGGATTACCGTACCACTCTGGTGCGGTACGAGTTCTGGTTGACCTACGAAGTTCAGTAGTAACTTGATCTGAAGTTTCATGATCATTATCATTAGCTTCCTCTCTAGTCGGTGTAGGCATCACAGAAACGTTTTCCCCTAGTGTACTACTTTCCAATTTGAGAGAAGGTACAACTACCCCATCAAGTTCTACTTTCCTCCCACTCACTTCTTTCGAGAGAAACTCCTTCTCTAGAAAGGACCCATTCTTAGCAACAAAGATCTTGCCTTCGGATCTGTGGTAGAAGGTATACCCAATGGTCTCTTTAGGGTATCCTATGAAGACGCACTTCTCCGCTTTGGGTTCGAGCTTATCAGGCTGAAGCTGTTTGACATAAGCATCGCATCCCCAAACTTTAAGAAATGAAATCTTAGGTTTCTTGCAAAACCATAGTTCATACGGTGTCATCTCAACGGATTTAAACGGTGCCCTATTTAACGGCAATGCGGCTGTCTCTAATGCATAACCCCAAAACGATAGTGGTAAATCGGTAAGAGACATCATAGAATGCACCATATCTAATAAAGTACGGTTACGCCATTCGGACACACCATTACACTGTGGTGTTCCAGGTGACGTGAGTTGTGAAACAATTCCACATTGTTTTAAATGAAGGCCAAACTCGTAACTCAAATATTCACCTCCACGATCAGATCGTAGAAACTTTATTTTCTTGGTACGACGATTCTCTACTTCACTCTGAAATTCTTTGAACTTTTCAAATGTTTCAGATTTATGTTTCATTAAGTAGATATACCCATATCTACTCAAATCATCTATAAAGGTTAGAAAATAACGATACCCGCCGCATGCCTCAACACTCATCGGACCGCATACATCGGTATGTATTATTTCCAATAAGTTATTAGCTCGCTCCATTGTTCCGGAGAACGGAGTTTTAGTCATCTTGCCCATGAGGCATGGTTCGCAAGTATCAAATGATTCATAATCAAGTGATTCCAAAAGTCCATTCGCATGGAGTTTCTTCATGTGTTTTACACCAATATGACCTAAACGGTAGTGCCACAAGTATGTTGCACTATCATTATCAACTTTGCATCTTTTGGCATCAATATTATGAATATGTGTATCACTACGATCGAGATTCAACAAGAACAGACCATTCATCAAAGGTGCATGACCATAAAAGATATTATTCATATAAATAGAACAACCATTATTCTTTGACTTAAATGAATAAGCGTCTCGCAATAAACAAGATCCAGATAGAATGTTCATGCTCACCGCTGGCACCACATAACAATTATTGAGGTCTAAATGTAATCCCGAAGGTAGATGTAGAGGTAGCGTGCCGACGGCGATCACATCGACCTTGGAACCATTTCCGACACGCATCGTCACCTCGTCCTTAGCCAATCTTCATTTATTCCGCAGCTCATGTTTCGAGTTACAAATACGAGCAACTGAACCAGTATCAGATACCCAGGCGCTACTATGAGCATTAGTCAGGAACACATCAATAACATGTATATCAAATATACCTTTGCTCACTTTGCCATCCTTCTTATCCGCCAAATACTTGGGGCAGTTCCGCTTCCAGTGACCATTTCCCTTGCAGTAGAAGCACTCAGTTTCAGGTTTGGGTCCAGCTTTGGGCTTCTTCATGGGAGTAGCAACTTGCTTTCCATTCTTCTTGAAGTTCCCTTTCTTTCCCTTGCCCTTTTTCTTCAAACTAGTGGTCTTGTTTACCATCAACACTTGATGCTCCTTCTTGATTTCTACCTCCGCCGATTTCAGCATCGCGAAGAGCTCGGGAATTGTTTTTGTCATCCCTTGCATATTATAGTTCATCACGAAGCCTTTATAGCTTGGTGGCAGTGATTGAAGAACTCTGTCAATAACACACTCATCAGGGAGCTCAATTCCTAGCTAAGTCAAGTGGTTATGATACCCAGACATTTTGAGTATGTGTTCACTGACAGAACTATTCTCCTCCATCTTGCATCTATAGAACTTGTTGGAGACTTCATATCTCTCAACCCGGGCATTAGCTTGAAATATCAACTTCAGCTCTTGGAACATTTCATATGCTCTGTGGCGTTCAAAACATTTTTGAAGTCCTGGTTCTAAGCCGTAAAGCATGGCACACTGAACTATTGAGTAGTCATCAGATCGAGCCTGCCAGACATTCATAACATTTACAGTAGCTCCTGTAGCAGGGTCAGTCACCTAGCGGTGCATCAAGGACATAATTCTTCTGTGCAGCAATGAGGATAATCCTCAAGTTACGGACCCTGCCCGTGTAGTTGCTACCATCATCTTTCAACTTAGCTTTCTCTAGGAACGCATTAAAATTCAGGGGAACGGTAGCACGGGCCAATTATCTACAACATTGATATGCAAAAACTATTAAGACTAAGTTTATGATAAATTAGGTTCAATTAATCAAATTACTAATGAACTCACACTTAAATTAACATCCCTCAAGTTATCTAAGTGATACATGATCCAAATCAACTAACCCATGTCCGATCATCATGTGAGATGGGATAGTCATCAATGGTGAACATCTCTATGTTGATCATATCTACTATATGACTAACGTTCGACCTTTCGGTCTCTAGTGTTCCGAGACCATGTCTGTACATTTTAGGCTCGTCAAGTTTAACCCAAGTATTCTGCTTTTGTAAAATTGGCTTGCACCCGTTGTATGTGAACGTAGAGTCTATCACACCCGATCATCACGAGGTGCTTCAAAACGACAAACTTTAGCAACGGTGCATACTCAGGGAGAACACTTTTATCTTGAAATTTAGTGAAGGGATCATCTTATAATGCTACCGTTGTTCTAAGCAAAATAAGATGCATAAAGGATAAACATCACATGCAATCAAAATATGTGACATGATATTGCCATCATCATCTTGTGCTTTTGATTTCCATCTCCAAAGCATCATCATGATCTCCATCGTCACCGGCTCGACACCTTGATCTCCATTGTTGCGTCGGTGTCATCTCGCCAACTATTGCTTCTATAACTATTGCTAACGCATAGCGATAAAGTAAAGCAATTACATGGCGCTTGCATTTCATACAATAATTAAGAGACAACCATAAGGCTCCTGTCGGTTGTCGATATTACAAAACATGATCATCTCATACAACAATGTATATCACAACATGTCTTGACCATATCACATCACAACATGTCCTGCAAAAACAAGTTAGACGTCTTCTACTTTGTTGTTGCAAGTTTTACGTGGCTACTACGGCCTTCTAGCAAGAACCGTTCTTACCTATGCAAAAACCACAACGGTGATTTATCAAGTTTGCTGTTTTAACCTTCTTCAAGGACCGGCCGTAGTCAAATTCGATTCAACTAAAGTAGAGAAAAAGACACCCGCCGGCCACCTGTATGCAAAACAAGTTGCATGTTAGTCGGTGGAACCGGTCTCATGTGCGTGGACATGTAAGGTAGGTCTGGGCCGCTTCATCCCACAATGCCGCCGAATCAAAATAAGATGTTGGTGGTAAGCAGTATGGTCATCACCGCCCACAACTCCTTTGTGTTCTACTCGTGCATATCATCTATGCATAGACCTGGCTCATGATGCCACTGTTGGGAAACATTGCATGGAAAACAAAAAAATTCTACGCACACGCAAGATCTATCCATGGAGATGCATAGCTACGAGAGGGGAGAGTATGTCTACGTACCCTCGTAGACCGTTAAGCAGAAGCATTTATCAACGCGGTTGATGTAGTCAAACACCTTCGCGATCAAACCGATCAAGTACCGAATGTACGGCACCTCCGCGTTCAGCACACGTTCAGCTCAATGACGTCCTCGCCTTCTTGATCCAGCAAGACGAGAAAGTAGTAGATGAGTTCTGGCAG
Source organism: Thinopyrum elongatum (assembly GCA_011799875.1). Lineage (NCBI taxonomy): Eukaryota > Viridiplantae > Streptophyta > Magnoliopsida > Poales > Poaceae > Thinopyrum > Thinopyrum elongatum. The sequence continues at coordinate 476,816,048 of CM022302.1, forward strand.
CACGACGGCGTGGTGACGATGGTGCTGAACTTGTTCCCGCAGGGCTTCGCCGTGCACTGCGGAAAAACTGGACGGAGGATGAAACTGTGGAGAGGGGCACCGCACACGGCTAAGAGATTGTCGTGGGTGTGTGGCCCCCCCTCCCTCTCATATATATATATATATATATATAGGTGGGGGAGGGGAGGCATCCAGGGGGCGCCCCGAGGGTGGCCGCCGGCCCCCTTGGGCTCCCGCCCTATGGCGCCCCCCCCCCCCCCCTCCCCCTTCCTTATTTGCTCGGGGGGAAAGGAAAGGGGAGGAGAGGAAGGCAGGGGGAGGCCGACTCCCCCCTTCCTTTTCTCCCCAAGGTATGCGGCCTTAGGAGGGGCGCGCCAGCCCCTTGTGGGCTGGTTTGCTCCCCTCGTTTGGCCCATATGGCCCATTAACCTCCCGGGGCTTCCCGGAACCCCTTCCGGTGATCCGATGACTACCCAATTCATATCGAAACCTTTTCGGTGACCAAATAGCATCGTCCTATATATCAATATTTACCTCCGAACCATTACGGAGCTCCTCGTCATGTCTGTGATCTCATCCGGGACTCCGAACAACATTCGGTCACCAATTCACATAACTCATATAATACTATATCGTCAATGAACGTTAAGCGTGCGGACCCTACGGGTTCGAGAATGATGTAGACATGACCGAGACACCTCTCCGGTCAATAACCAATAGCGAGACCTGGATGCCCATGTTGGTTCCTACATATTCTATGAAGATCTTTATCGGTCGAACCGTTATGACCACATATATAATTCCCTTTGTCTGTCGGTATGTTACTTGCCCGAGATTCGATCGTCGGCATCTCCATACCTAGTGTAATCTCGTTACCAGCAAGTCTCTTTACTTGTTCCGTAATACATCATCTCGTAACTAACTCCTTGGTCACTTTGCTTGCAAGCTTCTTATGATGTGTATTATCTAGAGGGCCCAGAGATACCACTCCAATACACGGAGTGACAAATCCAAATCTCGATCCATGCCAACTCAACAGACACCTTCAAAGATACCTATAGAGCATCTTTATAATCACCCAGTTACGTTGTGATATTTGATAGCACACAAGGCATTCCTCCGGTATCTGGAAGTTTCATGATCTCATGGTCGAAGGAACATGTATTTGACATTAAGAAAGCAGTAGCAATAAACTGAACGATCATATGCTAAGCTAACGAATGGGTCTTGTCCATCACATCATTCTCCTAATGATGTGATCCCGTTATGAAATGACAACTCATGTCTATGGTTAGGAAACCTTAACCATCTTTTGATCAACAAGCTAGTCTAGTAGAGGCTCACTAGGGACACGGTATTTGTTTATGTATCCACACATGTATTTAAGTATCCGGTCAATACAATTCTAGAATGAATAATAAACCTTTATCATGAATAAGGAAATATAATAATAAAAACTTTATTATTGCCTCTAGGGCATATTTCCATCAAGTCCACACTTTTTTCTCATACATGGATCCTATCTCAGATTTCATGGTCTCAAGCCATTTATCGGAATCTGGGCTCATCATAGCTTCTTCATAGTTCATAGGTTCGCCGTTGTCTAACAACATGACTTCCAAGACAGGATTACCGTACCACTCTGGTGCGGTACATGTTCTGGATGACCTACGAAGTTTAGTAGTAACTTGATCTGAAGTGTCATGATCATCATCATTAGCTTCCTCTCTAGTTGGTGTAGGCATCACGGAAACGGTTTTCCCTGATGTGCTACTTTCCAATTCGAGAGAAGGTACAACTACCTCATCAGGTTTTACTTTCCTCCCACTCACTTCTTTCGAGAGAAACTCCTTCTCTAGAAAGGACCCATTCTTGGCAACAAAGATCTTGTCTTCGGATCTGTGGTAGAAGGTATACCCAATGGTCTCTTTAGGGTATCCTATGAAGACGCACTTCTTCGCTTTGGATTAGAGCTTATCAGGCTGAAGTTGTTTGACATAAGTATCGCATCCCCAAACTTTAAGAAACGACAGCTTAGGTTTCTTGACAAACCATAGTTCATACGGTGTCGTCTCAACGGATTTAGACGGTGCCCTATTTAACGTGAATGCGGCAATCTCTAATGCATAACCCCAAAACGATAAAGGCAAATCGGTAAGAGACATCATAGAACGCACCATATCTAATAAAGTACGGTTACGACATTCGGACACACCATTACGCTGTGGTGTTCCAGGTGGCGTGAGTTGTGAAACTATTCCACATTGTTTTAAATGAAGGCCAAACTCGTAACTCAAATATTCACCTCCATGATCAGATCGTAGAAACTTTATTTTCTTGTTACGATGATTCTCTACTTCACTTTTAAATTCTTTGAACTTCTCAAATGTTTCAGACTTGTGTTTCATCAAGTAGATATACCCATACCTACTCAAATCATCTTTAAAGGTTAGAAAATAACGATATCCGCTGCGTGCCTCAACACTCATCGGACCGCATACATCGGTATGTATTATTTCCAATAAGTCATTAGCTCACTCCATTGTTTTGGAGAACAGAGTTTTAGTCATCTTACCCATGAGGCATGGTTCGCAAGTATCAAATGATTTATAATCAAGTGATTCCAAAAGTCCATCTGCATGGAGTTTCTTCATGCGCTTTACACCAATATGACCTAAATGGCATTGCCACAAGTATGTTGCACTATCATTATCAACTTTGCATCTTTTGGCATCAATATTATGAATATGTGTATCACTACGATCGAGATTCTACAAGAATAGACCATTCATCAAAGGTGCATGACCATAAAAGATATTACTCATATAAATAGAACAACCATTATTCTCTGACTTAAATGAATAACCATCTCGCAAGAAACAAGATCCAGATATAATGTTCATGCTCAACGCTGGCACCAAATAACAATTATTGAGGTCTAAAACTAATCCCGAAGGTAGATGTAGAGGTAGTGTGCCGACGGCGATCACATCGACCTTGGAACCATTCCTCGCGTGCATTGTCACCTCGTCCTTAGCCAATCTTCGTTTATTCCACAGCTCCTATTTTGAGTTACAAATATGAGCAACCGAACCAGTATCAAATACCCAGGCGCTACTACGAGCATTAGTAAGGAACACATCAACAACATGTATATCAAATATACCTTTGTTCACTTTGCCATTGATGTAGCTTGAACTTCGTTGGTATTTCCCCAAAGAGGAAGGGATGATGCAGTACAACTATGGTAGGTATTTCCCTTAGTTATGAAACCAAGGTATCAATCCAGTAGGAAGAACCAAGCAACACTATGTAAATGGTACCAGCACACAAAGAACAAATACTTGCAACCCGACGCTTATGAGGGGTTGTCAATCCCTCTATGAGTAACGGCGCCAGAAATTGTCAAGTTGACGGGATAAAATTTGTGTAGATTGGATGAATAGATCTCGATAAAACGCGAAATAAAATAAATAGCAAAAAAGTGCAACAAGATATTTTTGGGTTTTTGGAATAATAGATCTTAAAACAAAAGCAAATAAAAATAGATGTCAAAGCAAATATAATAAAGAATAGACCCGGGGGCCGTAGATTTCACTAGTGGCTTCTCTCGAGAAATAGCATACGGTGGGTAAACAAATTACTGTTGGGTAATTGATAGAAGATCGAATAATTATGACGATATCCAAGGTATTGATCATTATATAGGCATCACGTCCAAGATTAGTAGACCGACTCCTGCCTGCATCTACTACTATTACTCCACACATCGACCGCTATCCAGCATGCGTGTATTAAGTTCATGGAGAAATGGAGTAATGCAATAAGAACGATGACATGATGTAGATGAGATCTATTCATGTAAGAATAGCCCCCATCTTGTTATCCTTGATAGCAACGATACATGCGTGTCTTGCTGCCCCTTCTGACACTGCAAAAGAACACCGCATGATCGAACCCATCACAAAGCACCTCTTCCCATGGCAAGAAAAATCGATCTAGTTGGCCTAACTAAACCAAAGATTCGAAGAAGAAATACGAGGCTATAAGTAATCATTCATATAAGAGATCAAAGAAAACTCGAATAATATTCATGGATATAGATTTGATCATAAACTCAAAGTTCATCGGATCCCAACAAACACACCACAAAAAGAGTTACATCAAATAGATCTCCAAGAGACCATTGTATTGAGAATCAAAAAGAGAGAAGAAGCCATCTAGCTACTGCCTACGGACCCGTAGGTCTATGATGAACTACTCACGCATCATCGGATAGGCACCAATGAGGATGATGAACCCCTCCATAATGGTGTCTAGATTGGATCTCGTGGTTCTGGAACTTGCGGCAGCTGGAATTGTGTTTCGTCGACTCCCCTAGGGTTTCTGGAATATTGGGGTATTTATAGGGCGAAGAGGCAGTGCGGGAGGTCACCGAGGTGGACACAACCCACCTGGGCGCGCCTGGGCCTCCTGGCGTGCCCTGGTGGGTTGTGCTCCCCTCGAGCCCCCCCCCCCCCTCTGGTACTTCTTTGGCCCATGTTGTGTCTTCTGGTCCAAAAAAAATCTCCAAAAAGTTTCGCTGCGTTTGGACTCCGTTTGGTACTGATATTCTGCGAAGTAAAAAACAAGCAAAAAATAGCAACTGGCGCTGGGCACTATGTCAACAGGTTAGTTCCAAAAAATGATATAAAGTTTCTATAAAATGATTGTAAAACATCCAAGAATGATAATATAACAACATGTAACAATCAAAAATTATAGATACGTTGGAGACGTATCAGCATCCCCAAGCTTAATTCCTGCTCGTCCTCGAGTAGGTAAATGATAAAAACAGAATTTTTGATGTGGAATGTTGCCTAACATGTTCATCACATATTCTTTTCTTTTGTAGCATGGACATTTGGACTTTTATATGGTTCAAAGCAATAGTCTAGTTTTGACATGAAGATTTCAATACTCAAGCATATCAACAAGCAACCATGTCTTTCAAAATATCAACACTAAAGAAAGTTATCCCTAGCCCATCATGCTCAATCATTTATCCATTCATGAAACACACTCGCATATTAGCTACATCCAATGCTCAAGTACGATAATAGTGCCCCTTAGTTGGTGCTTTATAAGAGAAGATGGAGACTCAAATAAAAATAAAAATTGCATAAAGTAAATAGATAGGCCCTTCGCAGAGGGAAGTAGGGATTTGTAGAGGTGCCAGAGCTCAAAGCTTAAATTGAGAGAAAAAATTTGAGAGGTAAACTTTTTGCGTCAACAAAAACGACCGAGTAATTCCAACACTTTCCATGATAGATATATCATAGGCGGTTCCCAAACAGAAAATAAAGTTTATTCCTTTTTCACCATTCTTTCACAATCCATGGCTAGTCGTATCCACGGGTGCCTTCGATACCAACACTTTCCAAGGAATTTATTATTTGACAACATAAAGTAAATTTCTTTTTCATTTCGGGACTGGGCATCCCTATTACTGCCGTACTCTCATGCAATGACAAGTGAATAAACACTCATCTTGAGAATAACACATCTAGCATGGAAAATATTGGCCACCCCCTGCCGTTTCATGAGCGGTACGGGCACACAAAAAGGAAATTCATTTTGAAAATTATAGATGGCACATACAAATTTGCTTAGAACGGCACGGGAATACCGCATATAGGTAGGTATGGTGGACTCATATGGCAAAACTGGGTTTAAAGATTTTGGATGCACAAGTAGTATTTCTACTTAGTACAAGTGGAGGCTAGCAAAAAGATTGAGAAGCAATCAACCAAGAAACAAAAAATCACATAAGCGAGCATTAAGCATAACTAACACCGAATAATGCACCACAAGTAGGATGTAATTTCATTGCATAACTATTGACTTTCGTGCTTGCATAGGGAATCACAAACCTTAACACCAATATTCTTACTAAATCATAATTACTCACCAACATGACTCACATATCACTATCATCATGTCTCAAAACTATTACAAGGAATCAAGTTTATTTTGTCCAATGATCTTCATGAAAGGTTTTATTGTATCCCTCTTGAATATCTATCACTTTGGGACTAGTTTCGTATATTGACATTGCTTTTGACAAGCTCAAATAAATTTAAGTGAAGAACATGAGCATAAAGATTTCATCTCTAAAAATAATATAAGTGAAGCATGAGAGAATTTCTTCAAAATTACTAACACTCAAATAAATCTAAGTGAAGCATGAGAGCGTTTCTTCAAAAATAACAAAGCACACTGTGCTCAAAAAGATATAAGTGAAGCACTAGAGCAATTCCATAGCTCAAAAAATTTAAGTGAAGCATAAAGAGCAATTCTGACAAATCATAGCATAATTTTGGCTCTCTCAAATAGCTGTGGACAGCAAGGATACTTGTGACAAACTAACAAGCAAAATAAGAAAAGACTCATATAATCCAAGATGCTCCAAGAAAAAACTCATGATATGTGACGAATAAAAATATAGCTCCAAGTAAAATACCAATGGTTATTAGAAGAAAGAGGGGATATCACTCGGGGCATCCCCAAGCTTAGTTGCTTGTTTCTCCATGAATATTATCTTGGGGTGCCATGGGGCATCCCCAAGCTTAGGCTTATCTTACTCCTTATTCCTTCATCCATCGTGATCTCACCCAAAACTTGAAAACTTCAATCACACAAAACTTAACAAAACCTTCGTGAGATCCGTTAGTATAAGAAAACCAATCTTCACTTTAAGTACTGTTGCAAACCCATTCATATTTTATAATTGCATTATAACTACTGTATTCTAACTTTACCATGGCTTATACCCCCTGATACAATCCATAGATTCATCAAAATAAGCACAAAATGCAACGAAAACAGAATCTGTCAAAAACAGAATAGTCTGTAAAGACGCGAATTGATCTTATACTTCTTTAACTACAAAAATTCTGAAATATCAGACAACATAGAAAATTTATATATCAATCTTGTGAAAAAATTCAGAGTTTTCTGTCGCTTCTGTAAATTTTCAAAATTCTACTACTAGACGCAAAAGTTTCTGTTTTCCAACAAGATCAAATCAACTATCACCCAACGTGATCCCAAAGGCTTTACTTGGCAAAAACACTAATTAAAACATAAAAAACACAATCATAACAGTAGCATAATTGTGCAAACACTCAAGAACAGAAAGAAAAAGGCAAAAATAAATTTTATTCATTGGGTTGCCTCCCAACAAGAGCTATCGTTTTATGCCCCTAGCTAGGCATAATGCATAGATTCAAGTATTGTCATCTTTAGTTTTTGATCCATAGGTTTCCCTCATGATTGATTCATATGGTGGCTTAATTCTAATTCTAGGAAAGTGTTTCATACCCTTTCTTAGTGGAAATTGAAATTTAATATTGCCCTCTTTCATATCAATCACGGCACCAAATAGTACGTAAAAACGGCCTACCAAGAATAATTGGACAAGACGGATTGCAATCAATATCAAGAACAATAAAATCTATGGGCACATAATTCCTATTTGCAAGAATAAGAACATCATTAATTCTTCCCAAAGGCTTTTTAATAGTAGAATCCGCCAAGTACAAATTTAAAGAATATTCTTCAATATCAGTAAGACCAAGCACATCACATAAAGATTTCGGTATTGTGGAAACACTAGCACCCAAATCACATAAAGAAAAACACTCATAATTTTTAATCTTGACTTTATTGGTAGGTTCCCATTCATCATGTAATTTTCTAGGAATTGAAACTTCTGACTCCAACTTTTCTTCAAAAGCTTTCATCATAGCATCGACAATATGTTTAGTAAAAGCTTTATCTTGTTCATAGGCATGAGGTCAATTTATCATGGATTGAAACAAAGAAATACATTCAATCAAAGGGCAATTATCATAATTAAATTCTCTGTAATCCAAAAGAGTGGGCACATCACTAGTTAAAGTTTTAACCTCTCCAAACCCACTTTTATCAAATTTTTCATCAAGATTTTCACCCTCCGAATCATCGGGACGCCCTCTAGCTAAAGTTGACTCTTCTCCAGTCCCTTTATCATCAATTTTAACTTTACTAAACAAGGAATCAATAGAGGAAACACCAATTACTTTAAGATCTTCATCATTTTTATGAAAGCAATCACTAGAAAATGCTCTTTCCAAAAATTCTCTTTTAGCTCTAAGCATAGCAGTTCTTTTCTTACTTTCATCCATAGAAACATATAAATATTTAATTGATTCATCAACCTTGGGTACAAAAATTTTCAACTTGAGATTTTCTACATCATGAGAAATTCTATCAATGCTTCTAGACATATCGTCAATCTTATTCAACTTTTCTTCTATCGTAGTATTGAAAACTTTTTGAGTATTGATGAATTCTTTAATATTATTCTCAAGATCATAGGGGTTCCTATTATTATTGTAAGAAGAATTACCATAATTATTAGAGGAATTTCTAGGAAAAGGCTTGGGATTAAAATTACCTCTATAAGCATTGTTATTGAAATTGTTTCGCGAGATAAAATTCACATCTATGGCATCACTATTTTGCTCAATCAAAGTAGATAAAGGCACATCATTAAGATCAATAGGAGCATTTTTATTAGCAACCAATTATATAAGAGCATCAACCTTTTCACTCAACGTGCTAATTTCTTCAACTGAATTAACCTTTTTACTAGTAGGCGCTCTTTCGGTATGCCATTGTGAATAATTTGCCATGATATTATCTAGCAATTTAGTAGCTTCACCCAAAGTAATTTCCATAAAAGTACCACCCGCGGTGGAATCTAAAAGATTTCTAGAAACAAAATGCAATCCCGCATAAAAGTTTTGTATAATCATCCAAAGATTTAAACCATGAGTAGGACAGTTTCTTAGCATCAATTTCATTCTTTCCCAAGATTGTGCAACATGTTCATGCTCAAGTTGCTTAAAATTCATGATTTGAGTTCTAAGGGAAATAATTTTTGCGGGCGGAAAATACTTGGTAATAAAAGCATCTTTGCACTTATCCCAAGAATAGATACTATTGTGAGGCAAAGAAGAAAACCAAATTTTTGCACGATCCCTCAAAGAGAAAGAAAATAATTTCAACTTAACAATATCATTGTCCACATCTTTTTTTTCTTTTGCATATCACACAATTCTACGAATGTGTTTAGATGGGATGCGGCATCCTCATTAGGAGTACCGAAAAATTGATCTTTCATAACAAGATTCAACAAAGCGGCATTAATATCACAAGATTCCGCACTAGTGGCAGGAGGAGCAATCGGAGTGCTAATAAAATCATTGTTATTGGTATTGCAAAAATCACACAACTTGGTGTTTTATTGAGTCATCATGACCACGGAAACAAGATTGCACACAAAAAGATAGATGTGACGAGAAAAAGGCGAACGAAAAAGAGGGCGAATAAAACGGCAAATTTTTGTGAAGTGGGGGAGATGAAAACGAGAGGCGAATGGCAAATAATGTAAATTGCAAGGAGATGAGATTTGTGATTAGGAACCTGATAGATGTTGATGATGTCTCCCCGGTAACGGCGCGAGAAATTCCTTTTGATGTCGCTCGAACTACGTCTGTATTTCCCTAAAGAGGAAGGGATGATGCAGTACAGCTACGGTAGGTATTTCCCTCAGTTATGAAACCATGGTATCAATCTAGTAGGAGAACCAAGCAACACTATGTAAATGGTACCTGCACACAAAGAACAAATACTTGCAACCAGCCGCTTATGAGGGGTTGTCAATCCCTCTACGGGTAACGGCGCCAGAAATTGTCAAGTTGACGGGATAAAATTTGTGTAGATTGGATAAATAGATCTCGATAAAACGCGAAATAAAATAAATAGCAAAAAAGTGCAGCAAGGTATTTTTGGGTTTTTGGAATAATAGATCTGAAAATAAAAGAAAATAAAAATAGATCTCAAAGCAAATATGATAAAGAATAGACTCGGGGGCCGTAGATTTCACTAGTGGCTTCTCTCGAGAAAATAGCATACGGTGGGTAAACAAATTACTGTTGGGCAATTGATAGAAGATCAAATAATTATGACGATATCCAAGGCAATGATCATTATATAGGCATCACATCCAAGATTAGTAGACCGACTCCTGCCTGCATCTACTACTATTACTCCACACATCGACCGCTATCCGGCATGCATCTAGTGTATTAAGTTCATGGATAAATGGAGTAATGCAATAAGAATGATGACATGATGTAGATGAGATCTATTCATGTTGGAATAGCCCCCATCTTGTTATCCTTAATAGCAACGATACATGCGTGTCTTGCTGCCCCTTCTGTCACTGGGAAAGAACACCGCACGATCGAACCCATCACAAAGCACCTCTTCCCATGGCAAGAAAAATCGATCTAGTTGGCCTAACTAAACCAAAGATTCGAAGAAGAAATACGAGGCTATAAGTAATCATGCATATAAGAGATCAAAGAAAACTCAAATAATATTCATGGATATAGATCTGATCATAAACTCAAAGTTTATCGGATCCCAACAAACACACCGCAAAAAGAGTTACATCAAATAGATCTCCAAGAGACCATTGTATTGAGAATCAAAAAGAGAGAAGAAGCCATCTAGCTACTGCCTACGGACCCGTAGGTCTATGATGAACTACTCACGCATCATCGGAGAGGCACCAATGAGGATGATGAACCCCTCCGTGATGGTGTCTAGATTGGATCTCGTGGTTCTGGAACTTGCGGCGGCTGGAATTGTGTTTCGTCGACTCCCCTAGGATTTCTGGAATATTGGGGTATTTATAGGGCGAAGACGCGGTGCGGGAGGCCACCGAGGTGGGCACAGCCCACCTGGGCGCGCCTGGACCTCCCGGCGCGCCCTGGTGGGTTGTGCTCCCCTTGAGCCTCCCCTCTGGTACTTCTTTGGCCCATGTTGTGTCTTCTGGTCCAAAAAAAATCTCCAAAAAGTTTCACTTCGTTTGGTACTGACATTCTGCGATGTAAAAAACAAGCAAAAAACAGCAACTGGCACTGGGCACTATGTCAATAGGTTAGTCCAAAAAAATGATATAAAGTTGCTATAAAATGATTGTAAAACATCCAAGAATGATAATATAACAGCATGGATCAATCAAAAATTAGAGATACATTGGAGACGTATCAGCCATCCTTCTTATCCGCCAAATATTTGGGGCAGTTCCGCTTCAGTGACCATTTCCCTTGAAGTAGAAGCACTCAGTTTCAGGCTTGGGTCCAGCTTTGGGCTTCCTCATGGGAGTAGCAACTTGCTTGCCATTCTTCTTGAAGTTCCCTTTATTTCCCTTGCCCTTTTTCTTGAAACTAGTGGTCTTGTTAACCATCAACACTTGATGCTCCTTCTTGATTTCTACCTCCACGGCCTTAAGCATTGCGAAGAGCTCGGGAATTGTTTTCTCCATCCCTTGCATATTATAGTTCATCACAAAGCCTTTATAGCTTGGTGGCAGTGACTGAAGAACTCTGTCAATAACACTCTCAACTGGAAGATCAATTCCCAACTAAGGCAAGTGGTTGTGGTACCCAGACATTCTGAGTATGTGTTCACTGACAGAACTGTTCTCCTCCATCTTACAGCTATAGAACTTGTTAGATACTTCATATCTCTCAACCAAGGCATTAGCTTGAAATATCAACTTCAGCTCTTGGAACATCTCATATGCTCCGTGGCGTTCATAACGTCTTTGAAGTCCCGGTTCTAGGCCGTAAAGCATGGCACACTAAACTATTGAGTAGTCATCAGATCGAGCCTGTCAGATGTTCATAACATCTGCAGTAGCTCCTGCAGCAGGTCTGTCACCTAGCAGTGCATCAAGGACATAATTCTTCTATGCAGCAATGAGGATAATCCTCAAGTTATGGACCCTGTCCGTGTAGTTGCTACCATCATCTTTCAACTTAGTTTTCTCTAGGAACGTATCAAAAACAGGGGAGCTACATCGCGAGCTATTGATCTACAACATAATTTGCAACATAATTTGCAAAGACATTTTGACTATGTTCATGATAAATTGTAGTTCAATTAATCAAATTACTAATGAATTCCCACTTAAATCAACATCCCTCAAGTTGTCTAAATGATACATGATCCAAATAAACTAACCCATGTCCGATCATCACATGAGATGGGGTAGTCATCAATGGTGAACATCTCTATGTTGATCATATCTACTATATGACTCATGTTCGACCTTTCGGTCTCCAGTGTTCCGAGACCATGTCTGTACATGCTAGGCTCGTCAAGTTTAACCCAAGTATTCTGCATGTGCAAAACTGGCTTACACCCGTTGTATGTGAACGTAGATTCTATCACACCCGATCATCACGAGGTGCTTCAAAACGACGAACTTTAGCAATGGTGCATACTCGGGGAGAACACTTTTATATTGAAATTAAGTGAAGGGATCATCTTATAATGCTACCGTCGTTCTAAGCAAAATAAGATGTATAAAGGATAAAAATCACGTGCAATTCAAATATGTGACATGATATGGCCATCATCATCTTGTGCTTTTGATCTCCATCTCCAAATCAACATCATGATCTCCATCGTCACCGGCGTGAGACCTTGATCTCCATCATTGCGTCGAGGTCATCTCGCCAACTATTGCTAACGCATAGCGATAAAGTAAAGCAATTACATGGCGCTTAATGATTGACACACAGGTCATGCAATAATTAAAAGACAACCCTAAGGCTCCTGTCGGTTGTCGATATTACAAAACATGATCATCTCATACAACAAAGTATATCACATCACGTCTTGACCATATCACATCACAGCATACCCTGCAAAAAATAAGTTAGACGTCTTCTACTTTGTTGTTGCAAGTTTTACGTGGTTGCTATGGGTAACTAGCAAGAACCATTCTTACCTACACAAAACCACAACGGTGATTATTAAGTTTGTTGTTTTAACCTTCTTCAAGGACTAGCCGTAGTCAAATTCGATTCAACTAAAGTAGGAGAAACAGACACCCGCCAGCCACCTTTATGCAAAACAAGTTGCATGTTAGTCGGTGAAACCGGTCTCATGTACATGGACATGTAAGGTTGGTCCGGGCCACTTCATCCCACAATGCCGCCGAATCAAAATAAGACGTTGGTGGTAAGCAGTATGAACATCACCGCCCACAACTCCTTTGTGTTCTACTCGTGCATATCATCTACGCATAGACCTGGCTCATGATGCCACTGTTGGGGAACGTTGCATGGAAAACAAAAAAATTCTACGCACACACAAGATCTATCCATGAAGATGCATAGCTACGAGATGGGAGAGTGTGTCTACATACCCTCGTAGACCGTTAAGCGGAAGCGTTTATCAACGCGGTTGATGTAGTCGTACACCTTCACGATCCACCCGATCAAGTACCGAACACACGGCACCTCCGCGTTCAGCACACATTTAGCTCGATGATGTCCTCGCCTTCTTGATATAGCAAGACAGGCGAAGTAGTATATGAGTTCCGGCAGCACAATGGCGTGGTGATGGTGGTGGTGCAAATATCTCCTCAGGGCTTCACCAAGCACTACGAAAATTATGACCGAGGATGAACTAGAGGGAGAGGGGCGCCGCACACGGCTTGGGGACCATGGTGTGTGTTGCCCCTCTCCCTCCTCTCATATATATAGGTGGGGGAGGAGGAGGTTTCCCAAGCGCACCCCTAGGGGGTCGGCGGCCAGCCCTAGGGCGCCTGCCCTTAGGCGCCCCCCCGCCCCCCTTCCTTATTTGCTCTCGGGGGGAAGGAAAGGGGAGGAGAGGGAAGGGAAGGGGAGGCCAACTCCCCTCCTTCCTTTTCT